>BSBM01000753.1:22092500-23292500 GCA_027924585.1 Larix kaempferi
TCATCTTCATCATCAACATCATCATCGTCATCATCATCATCATCAACATCATCATCGTCATCTTCATCATCATCATCATCTTCTGCATCAACATCATCTTCATCATCATCTTCATCATCAACATCATCAACATTGTCATCATCATCAACAACATCATCATCATCATCTTCATCATCATCATCACCTTCTTCATCATCATCATTGACAATGATGATGATGAAGAAGATGATGATGATGATGAAGATGATGATGATGAAGAAGATGATGATGATGATGAAGATGATGATGATGATGAAGATGATGGATCATTGATGAAGCTAGGTACGAAGATGAAGATGATGATGTTGATGATGACGAATATGATCCTCCTCCTCCTCCTCTTCCTCATCATCATCATAAACATCATCGTCATCATCAGCATCATCGTCATCATCCTCATCCTCATCCTCATCATCATCATCCTCATCATCGTCATCATCCTCATCAACATCATCATCTCCATCATCATCATCATCATTATCACCCACTTCCTCATCATCAACCTCATCCTCATCCTCATCATCATCATCATCATCATCTTGGTCATCATCTTCATCATCAACATCATCATCATCGTCATCGTCATCATCAACATCATCATCATCATCATCTTCGTCATCATCATCTTCTTCATCATCATCATTGATAATGATGATGATGACAAAAATGATGATGATGATGATGAAGATGAGTACGAAGATGAAGACGATGATGATGATCATGATGATCAAGTACGAAGATGAAGACGATGATGATGATGATGACGAATATGATCATCATCATCATCTGCATCATCATCATCATCATCATCACCACCATCATCATCATCATCATAATCATCTTCATCATCAGCAGCATCATCATCATCATCCTCATCCTCATCATCCTCATCATCCTCATCATCCTTGTCATTATCATCATCTCCACCATCATCATCATTGTTATCACCCACTTCCTCATCATCATCCCCATCCTCATCATCATCATCATCATCATCATCTTGGCCATCATCTTCATCATCAAGATCATCATCATCATCATCATCATCATCATCATCATCATCATCATCATCATCATCTTCGTCATCATCATCATCATCACCATCATCATCATCATCATCTTCTTCATCATCATCTTCATCATCATCATCTTCATCATCATCATCATGATAATGATGATGATGACGAAGATGATGATGATGATGATGGTGACGATGATGATGGTGATGGATGATGATGAAGATGAGTATGAAGATGAAGATGATGATGATGAATATGATGATGATGATCATCATCATCATCATCATAATCATTTTCGTCATCATCATCATCATCATCATCATCCTCATCATCCTCATCCCCATCATCATCATCATCATCATCTCCATCATCATCATCATCGTTATCACCCACTTCCTCATTATCATCCTCATCCTCCTCCTCCTACTCCTCCTCATCATCATTTTGGTCATCATCATCTTCATCATCATCATCATCATCATCTCCATCATCATCGTCATCGTCATCACCCTCTTCCTCATCATCATCATCATCATCATCTTGGTCATCATCTTCATCATCAAGTCATCATCATCAACATCATCATCATCATCTTCATCATCATCATCTTCATCCATTCAATATGATTTTTGTATGGATGCATATGTGCTTGAGCTATGTTTTGGTTTGATTTTACTAAATAGCGTGTATGCACTACATAGTGCGTACGCACTATTAGTGTGTACGCACTATTTATGAGTATGTGCATTTAAATCAACGTGCATGCACCATTTAAATTTTTAAGTTTGGGCAGGTAATTCCTTTCCCACCAACGTGGTGGATGACTTGGCCACTATGGTTTTAGGTTTGGGTTGCCAAACATTGTGTCATAACAAAATACATCTTATTATATAACTTCTTCTGTTTCAAGCATGATTGTGCATATACTACACTAGTCCACTGCTAATGAAATTGCACACACTTGTAGAACTATGTGTGCATATTCCGAATATGTAATTTTTTATTGAATCTATTATTTGTTCCTATTTTTTAATTAATTTCAGTTGCACTAACGTCAATCTTACACAAAAAGTAGGTTATTTCTTTTGTCTATAAGTTTTGATTGGATCAACTATTTTGAAAATGGAAAAGAACCCACACAAGTACACACAAAGACCTACATCCTAAAAATAAATAAAAAATTCATTGATTATGTTAAGACCATGTTGTTGTGGACTAACGCTCGATCTAGTCATTCTAGGGCTTGGCTGACTTCCTTAATTAAAAAAAAATTAAAATTAATATAAATAAATATGGAAAAATAGTGCTGCACTAGAACGGCCTGATATCTACGACTTTATATAATTTTTTTCACAAAATTCCACCATTTGCATACCGAACCAAGGAACTAATGCAAACATATTCATTATGTTTTCTTAAAAAAATAACATACCAACCTTAGGAGAACCCCATTTTTTGGGAGTTATACTTAATTTCCATAAACAATACTTATGTATTCCGGAAGGAAATCCAATTGTCTACGTTTCATCTTCTTGCACCATATTCCAAAAAGTTGTGTAGGTAGCTCTAATATTGCTTTTTGACGTTCAAATTTATGTTTTTCCACGAGTCCATTGCGACTAGCGTGTCATGAGTGGCCAGAATTAGCTTGCACCAACCCTATATTATTTCAATATTTTTAGGTTTAGGAAGTCTTTAATATTATATTTTGAATACATTGTCTTTCTATTATAACAAATAAAATTGTGAAAACAAATAAAATTAAGCACGAAGTAATGGACTAATTAATTAAGAATACATCAATATAAATAATAATAATATCTCATGCATTATGTGAACATAATAAAACTTTGAGTGGGTTTTCGGATAATCCACTGTGGGCATTTTAGTTGTCGTCGACGTTTCAAATCCTAAGCTAGATTCATAAATGTGTAGAAGAGTTGCTCACCACGCTTATAAATAGTTTAGGGATTCCCGGTCCTTCCCCATTCTAACCTTTCGTCTTCTTAGAGAAATTTTAATAGAAACCTCCAAAAACCATAAAACCCTAATGGATGATTATTACCAAAAATATTATTAATATTTTTTAGATTATTTATTCATAAATGATATTATTAATCTTTCTTAAAGGAAACAGATGTAAAATAATAATAATAATTGATAATCATTATTAAAAATCCTATTTGGCCAAATATTTATTATAATCCAAATGTTCAAAGGTCATAATAAATAAAACAATAACATTCAAGGATAAATGTTATTAAAAAGATATTCTAAATATTTCTTAAAGGATATTAATGATGTAAAGATGTAAAATAATTCAATATATATAATTATTAAAAATAAACCTTATCACACAACATACTTGGCCAAATGTTTATCATAAATTCAACATGATGATAGTAATATCATTAAATTAAATTAGAGATATTCAAGGATAATCTTTGTTCAAATTATTAATAATACCATAGTTAATTATTAATAATTTCATAGTTAAATTTTCAAAGATAATTATTCATAATTAATGATAGTTACTAAAGGTAATAATCATTATAATTGGAAAGCAAGGCACATTTATGATCATTATCAATGAAGACAAGACTGAGGCTAGGTTAATGACGAAAATATTATGACGAAAAAATTATGCTTGCAGAACATACTTGGTTCAAACCTTTACCTCCTTTATTGATTAGAGGCAACCATCTCTCGCTTATTTCAAGCCATCTGTCTTTATTCAGGTTTTTTGGGTGCTTTATGATTTCTAAGGCCTCTCTCACCCTTCTTTTGTAGTACTGGTCCTCAATCGCGAGCATCTTCGTGTTCTCGAGGAAGACATGGTGCTTTGTTCTATGAGAATGCTCTGCGAGCGTGGAGGTATTCGTCCTTTCCTTCTTTATGTCAGCCCCATGTTCCTTTAACCTTATTTGAAAGGACTGACCCATCTCCCCTATGTAACTCATTCCACAAGAACAATCTACCTTGTACACCCCCTTATATTGATGTCAGTCAATCTTGTTTTCACTGACCTCATTTTCTATCTAATGGTTTCTATTGGCCTGAAGGATGTCCAAACTTCTTTCCTCCTTAATACCCTTGCAATTTTGTCTGTTACTCCCTGTATGTACGAGGGGAATCCTTATGTGTCTTTCTCTCCTTTGTATGCTGAAAAAACTTGAATAAAGACAGGGGGCTTGAAATAAGCGAGAGATGGTTGCCTCTAAAATCAATAAGGAAGATAATCATAAATGTGCCTTAATTTCCAATTATAATAATGATTACCTTTAGTAATTATCATTAATTATTAATAATTATCTTTTAAAAATTGATTAATGAAATTATTAATAATTAACTATGGTATTATTAATAATTTGAACAAAGATTATCCTTGAATATCTTTCATTTAATTTAATGATATTATTATCATCATGTTGAACTTATGATAAACATTTGGCCAAGTATGTTGTATGATAAGGTTTATTTTTAATACTTATTTATATTGAATTATTTTACATATTTACATCATTAATATCCTTTAAGAAAGATTAAGAATATCTTCTTAATAACATTTATCCTTGAATGTTATTGTTTTATTTATTATGACCTTTAAACATTTGGATTATAATAAACATGTGGCTAAATAGGATGTTTAATAATGATTTTTAATAATGATTACCAATTATTATTATTATTTTAAATTTTTTTCTTTTAAGATAGATTAATAATATTATTTATGAATAAATAATTTAAAAATTCTTAATAATACTTTTGGTAATAATTATCCATTATGGTTTTATGGTTTTTGGAAGTTTCTATTAAAATGTTTTATGGTTTTTGGAGGTTTCTATTAAAATCTTTTTAAGAAGATGAAAAGTTAGAATAGAGAAAGATTAGACATCCTTAATAATAAAACTTTATGAGCTATCTTGATTAATTGAAAAATTATACACTATAAATGTAACTCATTTATATATATATATATATACGAAAGTATCTCAAACATTATGTGAACATGGATAGTGTCTCTTCTCTTATATCCTTTTTCATCATTAAAGACCGAGACACTACTTCATATTTTATCAAATAAAAAAAATGTGAAAACCAAAACAATTCATTGTGCATTGTGTGAACATGGATTAAAATACACCAATATGTAACTCATTTATCTATACCCGCAAGTATGCCATATATTGTGTGAACATGGATGGGTTTCTTCGCTTATATCCTTTTTCCTTATTGAAAACCCAAACACTATTTTATATTTGCTTTTAGCAAATACAAGAGAACATTAAAATTCAGTATGCATTTTATACCCTTTCAATCATTAAAGACCCAAAACAATACTTTAAATTTTAATAACTGATGGAAATGGGAATGAGAAAGCGACCTGTATTAACTAAGTAGTGACCCGTATTGCATTTAATGCAATATACGCTATATACATTCTGAAGCAATAATGAATTATTGGAGGCTCGGCTCGACGGGCTACGATATATATGTACGTAATCCTGTCAGCTTAAAATGCATTGCTACCATTGAGTCTCCTGTCTTAGAGTCTCTTCATTAGACAGCAATAATAAAGAGAATCCACCCATCTGCCAGTCTATATTTTTCTTGCAAATCTGTTTATTACTTGCATCAATGCACACGTTTATGCAGCCTGCCAATGGCCAAGCAGGTGTTCTCACGGTAGGTCAAGGCGGTTTTTCTACGGTCCAGCAAGCCATCAATGCAGTTCCAGTAAATAACAAGAGCCCTGTCGTCATTAATGTAAAACCAGGCACTTACAGGTTAGTAAGTAATTAACCCTACCTTTCTTGGGGTGAGTTTCATAAGATAAAATAGCTAGAACTGTGTTTTTTTATGAGAACTTAGCGATGGCATAGGCTTCTTGATTTGAAAAGTTTCTTAGAAGGATCAGATTCAAGCTTGCTCGGTATATGTCTGCATTTCTGCTTAATGATTTCGGATACAATATTCTAAAGCTGAGACAACAGGATGAACTTAGGAATCATTCTGATGGGACTTTTTCTTTAGGTCATTAGGTCATTAGGGTTCAGTATAATCTTATTAGAAGGACTAAATAAAGTGAAACTGAAATCTTGGTTCCTTATTTTTATGTACTGCGCAGGGAGAAGGTGACTATTCCTGCAGACAAGCCATTGATCATAACTCTAAGTGTCACGGACGCCAAGAGCACGATCATCGTTTGGAATGATAGCGCGAGAACGAAAGGCGGGACATATAACTCCGGAACGGTGATTGTGTTTGCTTCAGATTTCACAATCCAGGTAATTAGGTTTTTGAATCATTGGGTATTAATATATACTATAACATTAGATGAGATGATCTAAACTAGAGTAGAGTTATGCAGAATTCATATGGTCCCGGTAATCTTAGGGAGGGCGATCAAGCTGTGGCGGTGAGGGTTGCGGGAGATCGTTGTGCTTTTTACGATTGCAGATTTCTGGGGCATCAAGACACAGTGTTAGATGACACTGGCAGGCATTACTTTCGAAACTGTTTCATTGAAGGTGCCGTCGATTTCATAGCAGGCAATGGAAAATCGATCTATCAGGTAACAACCAACTGCAAATCATGATCTCACCATTGCTTTGAGTCATTTTCTGTAACAGAATGATAAATAATACAATTTTGGGGATTTCTTAATTGCAGAACTGTGAACTACATGCCATTCCCATAAATAATGGCGCGTTTACAGCTCAGAGGAGAGCCTCTCCTTCTGAAGACACGGGCTTTGTCTTTTTGGAATGCAAGTTGACAGGAAAGGGATTGATGTATCTGAGCAGGGCATGGCGAACTCAATCCAAAGTAGTGTTTATTAACTCTTTCATGGATGGTATTATCTTCCCAGAAGGATGGGCTGACTGGAACGATCCCGCAAGACAAAAGTAAGGCACTGTTATGAAAATTTCTCTTACCATCCATGCAGGGACAATTAGAAAATAGAAGATTTCTGATGTTATTATCCTCTTTCTGTGTGTGCAGGACTGTGCTCTATGGGCAGTACCAATGTAGCGGGCCTGGAGCAGCTGTAAATAAAAGAGCTCCATGGTCACGTCAATTCACTGATCGTACGCAGATTGCAGAGTATTTGAGCACCAGTTACATTGGCGGGGAAAAGTGGATCAAGCAGTAATAGGAATTTGTTATTTGTCGTCTGAATTACCAAGGGAGAAGTGCGATGAGTCTCGCCCATCATTCCTCTATTTTATATTGTAGACTCCATTTTGAGTTGTTTTTATCAATCGCTTGTTTAAATGTAAATGTATTTTGATGATGGAACGTATTTGCCTGTACTGTATTTTGAAGCTCCGTTTTCAATTCTATCTAAATCCTGGAAAACTATGATCATTGGCGCTCGGGCTTTTAGTTTTTAAACAATATGCGTGTTCATCTTTATTAAGGTACTGGAAATTTAAATTTATTGGTTAGAAACTAATATGTTACAATATAACATTATATAAAAATAATATTTATTATAATAACCTGGAATTAGAAAATTTCTTTAATGAGGAAAAATAATGTTTTTTATGGTGAGAAAGTAAAATATTATTTATTAGTAAATAACATATTAAAAATAAAAAAATTATTATTATTATTATTATTGATTAGAAAATTACTTTAATGAGGAAAAATAATGCTCTTAATGGTGAGAAAGTAAAATATTATTTATTAGTACAATGTTAAAATTAAAAAAATTAATAGTTTATTAATAAAAATAAATATATTAGAATATAAAAATAATATCCATATATTTAAGTTGAATTGTAACTATAAATTAATCATGATTTAAAATAAATATATTAAAATATAAAAATAATATCCATATGTTTAAGTTGAATTGTAACCATAAATCAATCAACTTGAATAGTAACCATAAATCAATCATGATTTAATAAGTAAATTATAGTTTAAAAAGTTTAAGATGAATTGTAACTATAAATCAATCATGATTCTTTGAGTAGTAGCTGAATTAAAAATTGGACTTATGATCAGAAGAATATCCAATGTTAACCAATAATCATTAAAGGGTTAGAAATTATTGAAAATTACTTCAAAGATTAATTTTTTTTTGAGTGGAAAAAAGAAGATATATTGATAATACGAATTAAATAGTACAAATAGCATAAGCCTTAACCAGTTAAGTTAAAAAAAGATTCCAAATATTCTCTTACTAAAACCAAAAAACTATGTTGGTTTTCCTAAAATTATCGAAAATAAATACAGCTCATATGTACAATATAATCATCTCATATTAGTATTGTTCAAAAAGATTGACCCTTCACAGACTTGATCTTCCATATATTGTGTCCAGTATACAATACCCTCATCGCCTCTATGCGCTTCTTTTGAGAGAGAATCAGCAGTTTGGTTGAATTGCCAGTAGATGTGTTCAAATGTAATGTATTTGAAACGACACCACTGATGTAATGATATGATATTTAGATTATATTCTTTAAGTACCCATTTAATCGTCACCCTTGAGTCACCAAACACAATCATCTCTTGTAGACCCATGATGGCAACAACAGTAATAATGCACCATAACCCAAGTAGCTCAGCTTTTGTATTTGTTCCATTTCCATAGTTCATCATAAGTTTTAAGTGGTGTTCTTTGTTGATGCAGAGCACACCACCAACAACACATTCTCCATCAATGGTCGATCCATCAAAAAATACCACCGGTTTATGATAAGGAATAGTAAAAGTACCAAGTTGTCTTTTGAGTTTCTGTCCAGCACTAGTATTGAAAGAGAAGTATAAATTGAGGGCTCTATCTTCAAAAATTGCCATATTCCTTACCCACCAAATATGCTAGGAGATCAATGCTAGAAGATGTGGTAAGTTCCTACCATACTTTTGCCAGTTATAGACATTAGTCACAAATTTATCCAAATCCCAGGTCTGTCCCAAGTGAAGGTGTAATATGACCAGCTGCCACAATGTTCTTGTGAAACCACAATCCACCAATATATGCTGTGTGGTTTCATTATTATTCTTACATAGATTAACACATAAAGCAATGAACCTTCAACATAATTTTCCATTTCCAAATAGCCTTATGCCACCAATTGGTAGGATACATGCAGTAAATTTATGTTTATAGGTTAGAAATTAATATATTAAAATATAAAATTAATATTATTATTATTAGATAGAATATCAAAATAATATTTATAATATTAACTTGAATTAGAATTAGAAAATAATATTTTTGGTGGTTAGAAAGTATAATATTATTGATTAGTAGTAACGGATATTCAATGTTAACCATTAAAGGGTTACAAATTATCCAAAATATTTCAGGTAGGGTTAGAAATTCTACAAAATTATTTAGGTAAATTAAATTTATTGGTGAGAAACTAATATGTTATAATATATAATTTATATTATTATAAAAATAATATTTATAATATTAAATTAAATTGGAATTAGAAAATGAATTTAATGAGAAAAACAATGTTTTTTAATCGTTAGAAAGTAAAATATTATTGATTAATAAGTAATATATTAAAATAAAAATAATAATATTATTATTAATTAGAAAAAATATATTAGAATATAAAAATTATATATATAGATATAGATATAGATATAGATATGTGTGTGTGTTTAATTTGAATTGTAAACATAAATAAATCATAATTTGATAAGTTTAATTTGTAATCATAAATGTATCTTAATTCTTTAACCATAAATCCATTGTAATTCCTTAAGTATTTATTAATTTAATTTTTTATAATTAAAAAATAAAAGATATCGAATTTTTAAGATTTTAATTAAATAGTTAGGAATTAAATAATCAGATTTTAATTTTAGTTCTGTTATGTAAATTTCAGATTTTATAAATAAATGAGAAGACTTTATTTGTGGTATTTGAATGAGTAGTTTTGTAATGGGGCCACCCTAAGGATTTCTACGGATTTTATGATTATGTAGTTTAGATTTCAATTCATTATCATTTATATGTGGTTTATTTCATAGAAGGTTTAAAGTTTGGTTATTATTATTATTATTTCATTATTATTTTTTTAACTTTTTATGCTAAGAATGATATGTTCTTCGCTTGGTAAAAGCTCAACTTTTATATCTTTTCACATTTGTAAAATCATAGTTTATGGTGGTTTCTTCCTCCTAAGGTTCTTGACCTTCATAGTTTATGGTGGTTTCTTCCTCCTAGTGTTCTTGACCTTGTAGGGGAGTTCTTCCTTTGATTGCCTCTTAGAAATAGGGTATAAGCATGAACATTCTTATCTTGCAATAGAACAAGTAGTTAGATTACAAAAAGTAGTTATATTCCCATTTATGTTTCAAGAATGTATTTATGTTTCTAGATATATATATTTTGTTGAACACCTCTTAATTTTGTATGAACTTGTGGGTTGATAATTAAAGTTAAGATGAGGATTCAATATGATCGCTGCTAATCCAAGGCCTATTAGAACGAATTGGAGGAATTTTGTAATAAGTGCATAAAGAAATGTAGAAGACCACTCCATACACACCTTAACAAAATAGAGTTATAGAAAGAATGAATAGGATGTTGATGGAAAAAGGCAAGGATCATGTTCAGTGGAGCTAGGTTACAGCAAGAATTATGGGAAGAGGAAGTGGATAGTGCATGTGACTTGGTAAATCTATTACCCACATCAACATTGATTAACAAAACTCTACATGAGTTATGGACTAGTAAGAAACCCTCTCTTAAACATCTGAATGCTTTTTGGTGTGATGTCTATGTACATATTCCAAAGGAAAAAAGGAGTAAGATGGATAATAAAGATGAAAAATGTGTTTTTATTGGTTATAAATATAGTGTGAAAAAGTTTTAATATTTGGAAACAAGTAACTAAGAAGACTATTTACAGTCAAGATGTTGTTTCTAAAGAGGTAAAAAATGTTCCCAAATACGAAGTCACTACAATGGAAAAGGAATGAGAGAAAAGAGGGTTTGATTTAGAGGATAGAGAATCTAACTCAACACAAGACGTTGAATCATTAAAGAAGAACCTCATACTCCAGTTTTGAGGAGATCACAAAGGAGAAGAAGGTAGTGAGAACGGTATTCCACTCCCAATTTTTGGTCTTGTTTTACTTTATTTATTACTAATGATGATCCTAGAAATGTGAAGGAAGTAGTTGATATAGGAGATACTGAACTGTGGAAGAAGGCCATAATTGAAGAATTGGATGCCTTATATAAAAAGAAGCTTGGAATAAGTTACTAGTTGAAAGAGAAATTGTTGGTAGAAAATGGTTGTTTAAGAAGAATTTGAATGCATAAGGTAAAGTGGAGAAGTACAAAGCCTACTTAGTAGAAAATGGATATTCCCAAGTAGAGGAATTGATTTTGGTGGAATTTTTCTCTTGTTTCTAAATAAAATTATATCATATTCCTTTTTTCTACTGCTATTGATTTTGATCTTGAAGTAGAGAATATGGATGTGAAGACAACATTCCTACATTGGGATCTTCAAGAAGTTCAAGCTACATGAAACAACCATGAGGTTTTACAATGAAGGGACTTGGAAATAACTAGTTTACAAGATAAGAAGTCCCTTTATGGTTTGAAGCGATATCCAAGGATGTGGTACCAAGATCTTGACACATAAAACCTTGGATTGGGGTTTGTGAGAAGTAAGGTTGATCACTATCTATATTCCAAGAAGGTTGGTGATCACTTCATGAATATAGGATCACATGTTGATGGCATGTTTTTTATTGAAAACAATATGAATGCCATAAAGGAAGTGAAATCACAACTATCCTCCACGTTTGACATGAAGGATATTTGTTTTACTAAATTCATACTAGGAATGGAGATTAAAGGAGATCATGCAAACATGAAACTTTGGTTGAATTAGTGAAAATATGTTGAGATGATACTGCAAAGATTTAGCATGCAAGGAAGTAAATTGGTCAAGTTCCTCTTCATGTACGAGTAAAGTTAGTTTCAAATCAATGTCTTAAGACACATGAAGAGGAAGAATACATGTCACGAGTTCCCTATGCTATTGTTGCTGGTAGTCTGCTGTATGAAATGGTGTGTACTAAACTGGACATTTCCCATGCAATGATATTTTTGAGCAGATATATGTCAAAACCATGGAAGGAACACTGGACAATTGTAAAGAGGGTCTTCAAGTATTTGTGTGGCACCACAGATTATGTAATCTACTACCAAGGAAGACCTGGACTAGACAGACTAATAGATGTACAAGGATTTGTTGATGCGGATTGAGCTAGAGATATTGATCATAGAATATCTACAAGTGGTTATGTCTTTAACCTATTTGGAGGTCTTAGTTGGATGAGCAAGAGATAGGTTGCAGTTGCACCCTCAATTACAAAATTTGAATACATGGAAACCACCCATGCAAGTAAATAATTTGTATGTTACATAGAATGTGTTTAGGTATTAGGTTTGTACAAAAGGATGTAAGATCATATTGCGACAATCAAAGTGCAATATTCCATGAAAAAGCATACTTATCGTGCTAAAATGAAGCATATTGATGTGTGGTAAAACTTTGTGAGACATATGGTTGAAGACAAGAAGGTGTTTCTAGAAAAGGTTCGCTACTTGAAGAATGTTGCAGATTCATTGATGAAATCTATTAGTACTAAGAAATTCTCTTAGTGTAGAGAATCTATGGGCATTGTTTACTTGAAATTGTAAACTATCAATATGTGTCCCATTGTTCTGCAAAGAAAACAACAAGTGGGAGAACATTGGGTATGTGTTATATTCTTTGCATGTGGGTTGTGTCAGATTATGATCCACCTTTGTCTACTAATTTATCGTCTTGGGTATGTGTTATATTTTTATTGAGATATTTTTTTTCGAAAAAATTGTAATTAATCTTGGTTAAGGGATTGGGGTCTCAATATAATTTATTTTAATGGATTAATATGTTTAATACCTAAACATTGTATTGTGAATGGTTAAGAAAAACACAATAAGAAATATAGAGGTGTGGCTCTAAGTTTTGTTGGTTTTTCTTGGTTAATGGGTTTCCAAGGTAAATTTCGATGTACTGTGTGTGTGCCATTATTTATATCTATTTTTCTTAAGAAACTATATGGATTATTTCACTTAACAGGTCTAAAAATTACACATCAACAATTGACGGTCTCATATGCACCACATTTTCCTCCATCACTAGTACAAAATGAGATATAAATGACCCAAAAAATGACCAAAATCCGCATATAAATGACCACTTTTGAGTTGGTGACCACTAGTAGCAAATTAACGATCATTTATCATGCGACCAAAATGTGGTCATATTTAGCTTGGTCATTTATAGATTATCTTGTGGTCATATATTTGGTCATTAATTTGGTCATATATTTGGTCATTAAGTGTCACAATTAATGACCACATTTTTTTCACATGATAAATGACCGTTAATTTTCTACCAGTGATCTCCAACTCAAAAGTGGTCATTTTGTTGTCACTTATCTCTCATGTTGTACTAGTGGTCGTTTATATGCAAATTTTGGTCATTTTTTAGTCATTTATCTCTTTTTAGTGGTTTCAAAATATATATAGGGCTTAGAGGAATCAAACCACCAACCTTCTGCCTATAAGGCAGGTGCTCTACCATTGAGCTAGTACCCTTAAATAGAATTCCTTATGGATTGATATGAGAATAAAATTTCCAACAGTTAACACCATCTTGCCAAATTCTGGAAAAGGATCACATACCTAGGTAAGAAACAAAGATTACCCAATAATCACCAAAAAGGGTCATGTTAATGATAACCTTCTTTTGCCAAAATATCTCAAAAATCGAGAATGCAGTTGTATTGTCAATTTTTTCTCCTAGTGGTACCAAATCAAGAATCACAATTGTCTTTTCCTGATTTTGGGAATATGCATTTGCTCCCATTATCCTTACTTGGCTTTGTTTCAAGAAATTTTATGATGTTATCTATGCAACCAACACTGAAACCAATGGGAAAATATCAAAGTGTCACCCCAAGCTCAAGCTCCACTTGCATTGGATATACACAGCAACATGGTGCACCAGGAGGAGTAGAATTCATTGGTTGAGTGCAAGCTATTGAACCGCAATATGTACAAAGAATGCATCAAGTTAGTCACACATAATGTACATTGATTCTTTATACATAGAAATAAGGTGAAATATAAGCAGACTCATCTTATATGCATGGAGTAAATTTATTTGCAAATAAAATGATAACAATTACAGAGAAATTCAACTCATGATAACATAATGAATGTTCAAAGAATAATAAAATATATTATGTACTTTCCATACCTTTAGTAGGTGGAGGGGGGAGGAAATACCAATGGTGGTGGTGCCAAATTAGAATCTTCAATATCAACCAATTTAATATGTGGGTTTCACATATACCATGAAACAGGATATGATCTCGGGTCTAAATTTATCAATCATTTAGTCAAAGAAGCATAGCTTGAATGGTTAAGTACTCGCTCTTGAATCTTTGCAAACACTAGTAACAAGTTCATAAGTCAATAAATATGTGTTTCGGGTCTTGATGATGGTGTCCAATGCCCTTGGAGTAGACACCCTAGCATAGGAAATGGGGCCTTGAACATCAAAACCTTGGTGAAGTGATAGTTGAGCCAAAGTTTCTAAAGGGACATTATATGTTAGAGAAAGAGCCCAGACCTTGGAAATGTCTTGTCGATTCTTTGCAATGACCTCCCATAGGAAAATCACAAGAATGATTATGGTGGATTCTGGAATGGCAAAGGAAGAGCATAAATCCTAACCCCAACATTTGTCGGTAGCCAAAAGATAGTAAAAATGATTTCCCACTATGCTTGAGGCCCATTTTTGTTGTTAGTGACAAGCCTTGCATTTAGAATATTGAGGTATATTGGTCTAGTTATTCCCATTGGTATGCACCCCCACGGTCCTCATATTCCCTATGCTTATCTCTAGGTATTTTTCAGCTTCCCATTCAATTCTTCTTACAAGTTGCAAATTTGTTCAGACTCTTGGATTGCAATGTTTAAGGAGGTGGGGAATGCAACATATTTTCTTCCTTTGAAAAGTGAAGTTCATCATCTCCTTATCCTTTGAAAAATGGAGTGCATCATCCCCTAATCCCTTTGAAAAGTGGGTCAAGCTTCCTAAAAATAATGGTAAACAAAATATTATACCTAATAATACGATACAATAATTATTAATGTTTAATGAAATCTTGCCACATAGATATTCCACTTTAGTAATGACTTTTATAATAACTTGTATTGCATCAAATATATTATAATCATAAGTTAGAGCTTAGAAAACTTTTTCTCATCTTGAACTTGACTCTTTTTACATAACATGTTAAGAATGTTCTCTAAATGACTTGATATTGTATATAATTTTCAACTTATGTTACCCTTACACAAAACCACCATATAGTTTTTGCACCACACATTAACCATACAAACTATGTTGTAGGATGACCACAAGGAGTCCTACAAATTTTTGCAGTGAAATCATAAGCGCTAAAGTCCATTCCTTTGAGTATATTGTTTTCCCTCGAACCATTAGGAGGTATTTTTGTTCTTTTCATTGGTCTCGTGCATTAATTGAACTTTTTTTCCATGAGATGATCCAACCTTTGGTCGAATCAATTCACCAACACAGATCCTATGTTCTTTAATTAGTTATTTCTTTTTTGTTTATTTAAATAGTGTTTATAACTATAATTATTTATTTAGAATAAATAATGCAATGAAAAAATCCACAATCAGACACAAAGATTTTTCCTAAAGAAACTTGATTTGGGAAAGCTCCATCCTTATATGGATTTCTCAACTCTTTATTATTTTTAGGGTAACTTATAGATTACAAAGAGCTCAACTAGAGCTTATACTCACATGTCAAAATCAACAACTATAGGGTGTATACCTCATTTCCTATATTTCAATACACTCCACAACTAATATGTTGTTGGTTTTGGTATCCTCAAATCTCTCCCTCTCTACAATTTTAGGTGCTTGAATTGAATCGTGGGAATTGCCTCTTCCCCAATATTGAAACATTAATCCTCTCTTTCCAATAGAACAAACTAACCAACTAGATAACTAGCTAACCCCCTAATGTTTGTTCCCTGGTTTATTTATCTCCTTCCCTCTTAAAAGGCCAAAAGGCCCAAGAATGAATTACAAAAGTTTAGGAGACTATAATTACCTATGCCCAAATGGCATGTACATGGACCTAATATTCCCATAAAGTTGAGGGGCCTCCTATCAACCAAGAACTTTCTTCCATGTGGCTAAGATGCCACTCATCCTTGCATTCAAGATTCTCAGTTGATTGTGTTCTAGTAACATGCTCAGCCAGCTTTCCAGTTCAATTGAAATCCAAGTTAATTTCCATGCCACTAAATTCGAGGCATACAAAAATTAGTCAATGGAATAATATGATGACATGTGTGGTATGGACAAATACCTCCTCTATGCACTCATCATGTCTCCTAGTCGCCTGTAGTTCGAAATCCTAAAACCCTAATGATCCATGGGAGTGATTCAATATTGGTCTCATGGTTTAGATGTGATGGTTGAATTCCCTTCCACCCCTCTACTCCTTCATTAAGATTCAAAGAGTTATTTGCAACTTCATGGATTTGTTTCCTATCATTAGACCATGGATGAAAGAGTTTGTAGTTTATCGATCCATTTTGGTTTTATCAATGATTAATTTAATATCATGAATCCCAAATGGGAGTATTTTGTTCCTTAAAATATTTTTAAGAGAGATGATGAAACAATTATGGGAATTTACTTCTCTCATAGCATTTTGATATCCTTGGTGATTTCCCTTTGAGTACAATAATTTCCCATGTTCAATATTTCCTTCTTCTAGTATCTCGTTCAGTCTTCTTCCACAATAATGCATCCTCCTCTAACTCCTCAATTTTATTCGATGCAAACAAATTGATTATGGGTGGATCTTGATCTGCTTCTTTCCCATCTAGAAAGGACAATTCATATACCCACAAATTCTTTATATTCACCACATAATATATTCATATTATAATCAACATCATCATCAACATGACAACAATGACGAATGGGGCAATGGGGCCTTGTATATGGCTAGATGATCCCTAGAGGAGAGTATTATTACCCAAGTCCATGGCATTTATCCTAAAACTATCGCTTAAGCCCCTAGAACCATCCATGGTATACCAAGAGTTCAAAATATCCTTATCTCACTAGTGTATTAAAGATTTCCATATGCATGCCTACATTTGTGGTTATACATCCTATGATGATGATGACATTGACGATGATGATGATGATGATGTTGATGACGATGATGAAAATGGTGATGACAATGAATATGATGATTGTGATGATGATGATGTCGACAATGATGACAATGATCATCATTGTCATTGCCAACCTAGAACAAGGAGAATTTAAATGTAATTTATTTGGGATGCTAAATTGGACACATTTTGTGTCCACTTTTGCTCCATCTTGATATAATGTGCCTATTTTTGCACCTAAACAACCTATCACAAGGAGAAGTTAAGTGTAAATTATTTGGGATGATAAAGTGGATGTCGTTTGCATCCACTTTAGCAACATCCTGATATAATGCACATTTTTTTGAAATCATTGTCGTCATATAATCACATCATCAATAATGTCATCATCATCTTCTTCATCATTTTCATCATCATCGTCATTGTCATTGTCACTATCATCTTCATCATCATTACCATCTCCATCGTCATCGTCATCGCCATATCCATCTTCAATTATTTTATAGTTTTTCAATGGCCTTTTGCAACCCACCATACTTACATTTACTATAGTCTATTATAAATATATACATGTCAATCATATTATTCTCCTATCCCATTTCTTTCTAATCTGATCTAATCATATTTTCCAACCTTACCAATCAAATCTGATTTTATTACCAAGAATGTAGTTTGCAGAGTTAAAATATACAATTTCTCTGCAACCTCCAATATTACAATGTGCTCAATCATGGTTATAAGTTGTGCATGCTTTAAATGGTAACCATATCACACTTGTAAGGCATGTAGGTAATATTTTTCCTATATAAGGCATGTATGATATCATGCGTCCTTATGCATGGCCCATGAGCCCTAAAGAAAAAATTTATGGCATAAGGGTCTAACTTTCACTATGGAAAATGGATCATCATAATCCTCAGATAATAACATCATTTTCATCATCATCATCATAATAATTTTCATCATTTCCATTTTCATCATCATCATCATCATCATCATCATCATTGTGATCATCATTCATGTCATCGTTGATGATGATGACTTGGATGACAATGACGATGACGATGATGATGATCTAGATGGAAATGACAAAGATAATGATTATGATGATGACAGTGATGGAATTTTAAGAATTGGAAAGATTCACCAAGGTCATTGGCATCGTCATTGTCATTGTTATTAGCATCATTATTGTCAATTCCATTGTCATAGTAACTATCATCGATGTCGTCATCATCATTTCCATTATCATCATATTCATCATCCATGTCATCATCATCGTAGTCATCATCATCTTCATCCTCTTCATCATCATGATTATTGACATTACCATCAATGATTCATCAAATAAAGTTATAAATCCCATCATTACTTTTAACCCTGTTAGCGAAGAATGCTTTTTGGGGTTGATATTTTTGAACTGACCTAACATTTGGTGCTAAAGTGGACATATAATTCCCCTAGTTTTGCACCTAGACAACCTAGCACAAGGATAATTTAAA
Source organism: Larix kaempferi (assembly GCA_027924585.1). Lineage (NCBI taxonomy): Eukaryota > Viridiplantae > Streptophyta > Pinopsida > Pinales > Pinaceae > Larix > Larix kaempferi. The sequence continues at coordinate 22,111,351 of BSBM01000753.1, forward strand.
TGCAATTGATTTGGGATGCTAAAGTGCACACAATTTGTGTCCACGTTAGCAACATCCCAATACAATGCACCTAGTTTTGCACATGGCAATGAGACTAACATGAATGATGATGATGATGATGAAAACGAATACAATGGAAATGGTGATGATGAAAATGACGATGTTCATGATGGCCTAGATGACGATGATGGTGACATTGATGATGATGTCCTAGATGATAATGATAGTGATGATGAACTAGATCACAATGACAAAAATGATGATGAACTAGATGGCAATGATGATGTTTACAATGATGGTGACCATCACCATTTTAATCATCATCATTGTTGTTGGAATCATCAATGTCAACATAGCACAAGGAGAATTTAAATGTAATTGATTTGTGATGCTAAAGTGGATGTAGTTTATGTCCACTTTAGCATCATCCCGATATAATGTGCCTAGTTTTTCACCTAGAAAACCTAGCACAAGGAGAATTTAAATGTAATTGATTTGGGATTCTAAATTGCATCCACTTTAGTGCGATCCTAATATAATGTGCCTAGCTTTTCAATTGTTGTTTTCAACATATAATCACATCATCAACAATGTCATCATCATTTTCTTCATTGTCGTTGTTGTCATCATCATCATTATCAATTTCACTATCATGGTCATCATCATTGTCATCTCCATCTTCATCATCGTCGCCATCTTCATCTTCAATTCTTTTATAGTTTGTAAATGGAATTTTACAACCCACTATACTTACATTTACTATAGTCAATTATAAATATATATATCTCAATAATATAATTCTCATATCCCCTTTCTTTATAATCCAATCTGATCATATTTTCCAACCTTACCAATCAAATTTAATTTTATTTCCAAGAATGTAGTTGGTAGAGCTAAAAAAAATCAAATTTCTCTACAACCTTGAAGATTACAATGTGCACAATCATGGTTATAAGTTATGCATGCTTTAAATGGTAACCATATTTCACATGTAGGTAATATTTTTTCCTATATAGGACATGTATAGTAGCATGGGGCCTTATGCATGGCCAATGATCCTTAAGGAAACAAATTATGACATAATTATGTAACTTTTACTCTGGAACATGGATTGGGGCATGAGAACCAACCTTAGTGTGACAAACCTCTAAATGGACACTACATCTTCCTGACATGCCAAATATTCTCTACACAGGCCATGTTTGGTATCCTTGGGACCCAAACATGGTCTATGAGCCCCATAAGTAGATAACATGGCCTAAGAGATTGGATTTTTACCCCACATCATGACCTCATTGTTAGTGTCATCATCATTGTCATCACCAGCATCATTTCCATTGTCGTCATCATTGTCATTGTCATCAACATCATCATAATAATTATCATTGTAATCATCATCATTATCATATAAGCACATCATCATCATCATCATCCTCATCGTCATCGTTTTCATCATCATCTTCTTCATTATCTTGATCATCATCATCATCAACATCACCATTCATGTCATTGTCATTTTCATCATCACTAACATCGTCGATGCCATCATCAAAGTTGTTATCAGCATCACCATATAATCACATCATCAGCATTCTCTTTGTCTTTGTCATCATCACCTTCATTTTCATAATCATCATCACTATCATCGGTGTCGTCATTGTCATTGTCATTTACATTTTCATTGTCATTGTCATCATCATTGTCATCTTCATCATCATCATCATATCCATTTAATCACATCATCATCATCCTGATGGATTTTGTCATCATTTTCGTCGTTGTTGTCATCATCATCATCCTCATCCATGCCATTCTCGTTGCATAATCATAAATGACAAGGATGATGATGACCAATGATAATGATGATGATTGATCACCATCATCATCATCATCATCATCATCATGGTTAGCGCAGTGATAATTGTCATCATCATTTCCATCATTATTATCATCATCAGAAGAGTCATTGTTGTTATCATCTTCATATAATCACATCATTGTCATCATCATCATCATCATTGTCATTATCATTGTCATTGTCATTGTCATTTTCATTGTCATTGTCGTCGTCATAGACATCATTATCAACATCATCATTAATAGCATTGCCATCGTCATTGTCATCATCCAACTCATTATTGATGATGATGACCTAGATGATGATGATGATGATGACCTAGATGATGATGATGATGACCTAGATGAAAACGACAAAGATATTGATTATGATGATGACAATGATGGCATTTTAAGAATTGTGAAGATTCTCCAAGGTCATTGGCATTGTCATCATCATAGTTATTTTCATCATCATCATCATTGTCAATGTCATCATAACCATCATTATTGTTTTCATCATCGTTGTCTTTATCATCATAATCATCATTGTTGTTGTCATATTCATCACCATGATTATCAACATTGTCATCAACTGTTTATAATTACCTTTGGCATAAGAAATATAGTCAACCCAAAAGATGTGATTAGTGAAAAATGGTCATGTCCTGAACACATACTTTCTATGCGTGAGAAATAAAAGCTCTATTTTGGAGTCAATCATCATCATTATAGTCATTATCAACATCATCATCCTCATTGTCATTCTCACCATCATCATAATCACTCATTTCATTGCCATCACCATACATGTCAATGTTGGTATTGTCATTGTCAATATCATGACCATGATCATCATCATTGTCATCATTGTCATCATCATCAACAGCATTATCATCATCATCATAGTCATTGCGAATATCATCATCATTATCCTCATCATCCTCTTCAACATCTGGGCACGCAAAACTAGATGAAAAATTCAATGTAAAACTGGATGAAAGAGTGGACAAAACCCTGGACACAAAAGTGGACGCAACCATGGATGCAAAAGTGAAATAAAAAATGGGTGCAAAAGTAAGTGCAAAAGTGGGTGTAGAATGGGGTGCAACAAGAGTGGATGCAACAATGGATGGAACAGTGGATGCAAAAAAAGATGCAACCGTAGATGCACAACATGATGAACAAATAGAAGCAAAATTCAATGGAACAATAGGTGCAAAAGTGGACACAAAATTGGATGCAAAAGTGGATGCAACAAAAGTATATGCAAAACTAGATGCAACACTTGATGCAAAAAGTGCTGCAAAACGTGGATGCAAAAACGGATGCAATACTTGATGCAAACCTATATGCAAAAAAGAATGCAAATGTGGATGCAAAAGTGGAAGCAAAAGTGAGTGCAAAAGTGGAAGCAAGAGAGGGTGCAAATTGAGGTGCAACAAAAGTGGATGCAAAAGTGGACGAAACCATAGATGTAACAAAGGACGTAAACATTGATGCAAAATAGGATGCAAAAAAGGATGAAAATGTGGGTGCAAAAGTGGATGCAAACATGGACACAAAAGGATGCACAACAAGAGTAGACACAAAACCCATGTGCAAAACTAGACTCAAAACCCATCTCAAAACTAGGCGTTGAATCTAGTGCAAAACTAGGTGCAAAACCTAACACAAAACCTAACAAAAAAATGAGAGTGAAAAACATACAAATTTTTTTAACAAAGATGATGGGTTGATATTATGCAAATCTTGGAAGCCAATAATACACTCCCTAAAAGAAAAAACTACTTGTTAGCCAAGCTTAAAAATCAAACAAAGGATAGTTGAAAACAACTATTTATTGATTCAAAATAACCTAGATTCTATTGAGACATCCCACCCATGATGATGGACTCAGCTTAGAGTCTAAAACATATGTAGAGTTGAAAAACTACACGCAGGATCTCCATATTATTGTCTCCACAACAAAACCTAACATAAAACCCGGTGAAAACCTGACACTAAACCCAACGCAATTTGCGTCAGGTTTAGCACCAATGATTTTAGCAAAAGGACACAAAAAATGCCTAAAATTGCGCCGAATCATGAAATTGTACTGACTTGGCCAATGAAATGAATAAAATACATTAAAAGGGATCTAGATGCAAAAAAGGAAGCAAAAAAGGACACTAATCATAGGGTTTTGTTGTAGTTATACTTTTCCTTGTGTGCAAGGCATTCAATGTCATTGTACTTGTGACATCAATGAAATCGTACTATAGAGGCAGGACCAAAATAATGGAAGTCAGAGCTCCATACCCCAAAGGAACCAAGCTAGGCAGAGCTCGAATATCCCAAAGGAACTAAGCATCTAGAGGGAAAAGTATAAGAATATTAATAGTAGTATAGACATAACCAACACATAGAGATTTACTAATCTCCATAAGAAGCCCGAAGGAAGTGGTCCACCATCCTTTCAAATATTTGATAAAAAAACCCAAAAATATAATCAATTTTTGGTATGTGAATGGTCGTCTTTAAAAGGAAAGTATTTTATATTATGTAAGCCATGTGCTAGAAAGCCATGGGAAATTGTAGAAACATGTAAACATTTATAATGCAAATAAAATCCCAAGAGATGGCTATGGAAGAAACTAAAAATGAGGGGGTTGTATGTATCCACTAGGGAGAGGTGAGAGTTGGGGGACTGAATCCTTTGTTTCCATATGTCCTCTTGAGAACCCATATTGACTATATATGCTGACATTAATTCTATTGTAAGAGGCAGTTGAGAAATCAACCCATGAATTTAATGGAGCATGTTAAAACTCAAAAATTCGTATGGCTGGGTATGGCATCAATTTACTTTACCAAAAATTTAATTTTCTCATGGGAATTCATTTTCCATCATCCGCATTCGATTGTGGAACAAGCAAACATCAAGTCTCAACTATTATGTGTTACCAACAGTGAAAATTTGCAAAAATAGAAAGTAGGAAAGAAGCCACGATTTAGAGTGTCAAAAATGACCAAAATTTGATGTGAGCAGCGAAATGCAATGGAGAATCCATAGACATAAACCTTGGTGTGAATTTGAGAGCGTCAAATGCCAAGAAATCCATAGGAAGACCTTGAGATTAAAAATCCCGGAAGTTGAATTTCATGATTGAGAGTCACGTGACCAAAATCCGGAAAATCCAATAATGGATTGAATTGGGAGAGAGATGAGAGGTCGGAATTGCTTGATAAACCTAGTGAAGGAAAAAATCTCTTAATGTTTTATAGATTGGGCCTTTCTATGCCCGCCTGAAGAGCATTCGAGGGAAGGGGCACCTGAGGGAATGTGTAGCAGAGAAGGGGACCTTTATTTTGTTAGGTGTGGTAGGTATTGTGGTGTTGGGCCCCAAAATAGCACTTTTTTGCCTACACCTATCTACACCTTTTTCTCCGTTTTGCCTCACTATTCCTTGATCTAAGAAGATTTTTTCCCAAGAAAAGCATGAATTGCAATAGACAGGGAAAATTTTAGGGGCTAATATTAGCCCATGGGCTAAATTTAGGGGTTTCAATTTTTTAGTGGGCTATTTTTTAATTAAACCATCATTTACTATGATTAGCCCAATTTTTATATATTTATTTTTAATAAATGGCACATTAGCCCCATAAAATATATAAAGATACCGTAAATCTAACTAATTAGCCCTTGTTTGATTAGATTTGGAGCTCCCATAGCGTGTAAAATAATGCCACTCCCTCTAATTAGCCCAAATCTGTAGAAATGGTAGTTGCTGAGGGTAAATTCACCCTTAAGCGATCATGAAAATCGGGTTTTTTTGGTAAATTAGCCCTTGAGCGATCATGGAAATCGGGTTTTTTTTGGTAAATTAGTCCATAATATATGGAGTGAAATCAATTTTCAATTTTAATTCACTGGTTTTTTTGGTAAATTCGTCGAAGTATTATGGAGTGAAATCGATTTTCAATTTTAATTCGCCCTATATATATATATATATATATATGATGTTTTCCATTTGGTTGTTATCATAGCTTAAGGGTTTTGAGTTTCTTCAAGTTTCAGGATTTCGGGCCTGTTGAGCGAGCAATCGAGGAAGGCGTAGGCCAATCCCAAGACCGTTCCATGCTACCAGTTTGAGGCAGCATTTCAGGCAGTTGAGCTGTGCATAGCCAATCGGGTATTTCTCGTTCTCCACCCTAGGTATTAAAATGCGTCAAATTAGAAGGCTTTTAGAGTACTTTTTTATATTGTAATGTCGGACATCCCTTCTAGCCCTAGATTTTTCCGTTAGATCAACAATTGGATAAGTTGCTTCCGGTTCATGGGTATCTGGATAAAGATCAACTGGCTATGCACAACGTGTTGCTTTCATTCGGCCAACTCCCTATTCGGAACTGAAACTAGAGAATCTGAAACAAGCTATAATTGGAACCATATCTTTAGCGGGATCTGCTTCTTGTTCAGTAACTCGCATATGGAATTGGAACCATGTGAAGAAAAGCTGTTAGCTTTCGATCTCAATATGGGTGACGGTTTCACTGAATCAATCAAATAAACTGCTCCCGCCGCAGCCTTGAGCGATATATAATAAGGGGAATCAACAGGTTATGATTCAATGGTAACTGAAACCGGATCTCAATATTTATCTTGCTTTAAATATAACTGAAGAAATGGAAATTGGTTATAAAACTGGAAGGGCTGCCGGCTCAGTGGAAAAACTTTTAGCTCCATATCTTATTTATGATCCTCCAACTATTTTGGATGTTCCATCCCATTTTGTGAAGTGCTTCTCCTTCAATGTGGAGACCGACGCTACCACCTGCGTGGAGCTGTGATCGTGTGAAATCTCTCTTTCTCTTCTCAATCTCTGTTGCGACTTGCTGTCCAAATGTTGATGCTTCAACGATTTGCATTTGCATATTGAAATTCGCAGGCACAATAAAGTGAAAGTTTGATCCTTGATGAATCTACGGTGAGTTCAAATATTCACATATACTGCGGGCTTGATATTCAGAATCAGCAGCATTTGAGAAAAAGTGCTTGTAACGTAATAGATTAAAGCTTTCAACCATGTGATTATGCCCTGGTGGGGTGAGATCGTGAATACTTTTTCCTGAGTTTAAGAGGCCTACGCATTGATATCTCTATAGACTAAGTAAAGAGAACAATGAAACTTTATATTAAAAATTCCTCAGAATGTAATGAAAAGTGTATTGTTCGAATGGAATCTTGAACGAAGGGACATATGTATGGAAATCTTTGCGTCCAAGCAGTTGCTTATTGTCAAATCATGAGAAAATATACCACCAACAAATAGAACATTTGAAGTGAACACTGAATTGCAGATAACAAATGCCCAGTTGAATGCATTGTAGTGCCTGGATTTGCGTGGAGGAGATACGCCAAAGGGGTTGTTGTTATCAATTTGGTGTATGCTATTGTTGTTGCATTGGTACAAATACCTGGAATTCGATTTATCTACTGCAAAGTAAAAGAATAGTGTGCATTCTCTGCGCAATTTTTGCATTCACTGTGTACATCTTCGTGGGTATGGTGGAGTATTTTGACAATTTAGAAGAAGAAAATGTGTGGAATGGCCACTTATTTTTTTTAGTAGACGACTTTCTATATTTTGATCACTTGGTCACATTTAGAGGAGTTTTGGAATTATTACTATGTGGCTTGAGAGTGAGCCTTTATTGTCCACACTTCATACTCTTCTTTCATCAAAACATTGTGTAAATAGAATTGTAGATGATTTGAAGACTGGTTATTTTCTCACTACAAGAAAAAAGGTATTTTAGCCTCACATTAACACCACTATTTGTAAAGGATTTGGGAAATCCTCAATTTTCAAATAGTGGTGCAAAACTGGTGATAATGTGGGGATACGCAAATGGTGCTAAGATTTATGGTGCAAAACTGGTGATAATGTGGGGATACGCAAGTGGTGCTAAGATTTATGGTGCAAAAGTGGTGTTTGTAAAAAAGTTGATTTTGATGTTAAATGAATATGTGGCATTCCATGGTATATGGTGCAAACCACCAAAACCAATCCTAGTTGAATCCAAGTTTTGTGGTGAAAAGCACCAAAACCAATCCTAGGTGGATGTGGTGCAAACCACCAAAATTATTATTATTATTATTATTTAATATACACAAACTTATATATAGTGCAAAGCACCATAAAATAAAAAGTGGTGCAAAGCACCTTAAAATAATAAATAGTGCAAAAATAAATATAAATCACATTAATTATATATATATATATATATATTTTGAAATGACTACATCCACTAATGTGAATGTGAATTATGAATTTTGGGATTTGAATAAGTACCTATCATGTTTTCACTTACATTAATTAAAACATATAATCAAATATTAAATATTTTATAATTGTCATTTTTACAATCAATATGGTTACTTCAAATTTTCTATCAACAACTCCACAAAAATTTAATGTTTTGAAGATAATTGCCATTTGGTATTTGGATAAATACATATCATGTTTTCACTTATACTAATTAAAACATATAATCAAATACCAAATATTTTATATCATTTTACTTCGAATTTTCTATCAACTACTCTACAAAAAATTTAATATCTTTAGGATAATTGTGAATTTTATATTTCATATGGTTGAAGGCTTATTCTCAACTCCTAAGGATAATTGTGAATTTTATATTTCATATGGTCGAAGACTTATTCTCAAGTTTTGTACTTAGGGCTTAGAATACCCTTTCTTTTTTTACTTTTGCTACGAGACGGTCTCTGTTAAACACATAAGTTTAAATGTAAATAAATCCTTAACTTTTACAAAAATTACATATTCCTAAAAAGCAATTAACAAAAGCTTCTTAACCAAAAAAACACTGCCGACAACATTAACATCTTTTTGCCACCGAAAGAAAACCGCTCACAGATCAGTACGAAAGTGACCTTAAAAAGAGTGCTCGACACATTTAAACAAGAAGAATGTTATTTCATTTATTTCAGAAAGAACACATAAGATGTGGAAGAATTTTGTGAGAAGAATTTTGTCTCCTTTACAATTTAGTGAGTGCGACATTGAACAGTTGATATCTTTTAAAGCATTGGAAGCCATATCAGCCATTTGATATGCTTAATGAGTCCATTGTGTGAAGCTATTTTTAATATAAATAAAAGAAATCCCATACTATACCCGCTTTTGTTCCATAGATACCCGTTGTCGTGGTAAAATGGCCTTTGATTTAAATAAACTAACCAGATATTACAAAGCGTTTACATCAAAGACATCTCCATTCTATTGAAGATTCACTGGAAATTGGATTACATACTTAGAACAAAACAATATGAAAAATGCAGTATTCGACTAACTTATCTCTCGAATAACATTGTTTATATATACAGTTCGAGAAGAATAACAAACGCCAAAATAATAGAAATCATACACTAAAAATATATTTCTTCTGCCATTTCACAAAAAATATATTTCTTCTGCCATCTCACAATTATGAGATACAACTACTCACATGTCCACAACTTCAGCACTTAATGCTGCATTGCAAAGTGTTTATTGTTCGCCGACTTCATTTGTTTATTGTTCCCCCACTTCAACCATAAAATCCTCCAACAGAATATGATCATGGCAACCTTGACGAGACAGACCTTTGCATCACTTGGAACCGCATCACTCGACTTCAGGACTTCATTAAAGGCTTTTGAACTTTGCCATATTCCCAAAAGTTCCTCAGGTGTCCTGAACTCTTGAACTTTCCCCAGGCTTTTGAACTTTTTCCTTTGCTGCACAACTGGTTAACAACTTAACAATATTTTGAACTCGAACACAACAATCAACTACTTCCTCAATCTCCTTTATTTGAATCTTTTCAAACTCTCTATGGGCATTCTGCAACCAAACCAATTCGATTCTGTTTATACCCTGATAAGAAAACTGCAACATGACCCAAGCTTCTTTCTATGGTCATTCTACAGCCAAACCAATTCGACTATGTTTATACCTTGATAAGAAAACTGCAATATGAACCCAGCTTCTTTCTTCCTTAGCCTCTCTTGCCATCTCTCTTTTGCTATTAATGCATTGGGATAATCATTCCTTGCTTGAACTACATCTATAAGACCATCAAGGTCTGTATGTTGATTGCCCAATAATGCTTTCTGTTAAATGGAAGAACCAAAAATGAAGTATTTCATATTGATATTGATTCTTTTCTCTCCAAAGATTGAATACCTGCAATTAGTAGTCAACCTCTAGGTATCTAATTTTTTATCGCAATATCAACTTAAAATTAAACCACCCTGTAGAAAACAATACTTTTGCTGTAGATTCTGCAGAACAAAACAGATGCACAACACATAAAAGTAGACATCGCCAAACCCTAGTTACAGCTCATTCAATTGATACATCAAACTATTATAACGGTCTTTTATACCCGAATATTGTACTAAATGTTTGCCCTAACTTAACTATTGCATGCTTGAATGAACGGAACATTTATTCCACTACTAAATTTAACTATTGCATGTTAGCATTCACTGTGGATCGTGATCTTTAGTTGCCTGCACAATCAAAGGGACCACCTACCATAGCCCAAAAGCAAAGAAATTCATCAACAATCCAAATTGATTTCTACAGTGTATAGGCAAAACTGCATGTGTGAAACTTATAAAACTGGCAAATATCATAACACCATCAAATAACATTGATGATTGGGCCTCCACACGCTCTATTAGGTTTTTCCACTTCTTCCAACCATATACAGCCTTCAAAATCAACATCTCCTTTGTTTTTGCTTCCTGTCAAATCACATATCCATAGAAATACACTTAGATAAATCAGATTCTATAGTAATTTAATGAAAGTCTTTGAAGGAAAATCAAAAGCCAGTAGAGCGTACCCTCACGCAAAAAGTCGACTGGAGTAAGGATGAACACGGTAGTAAGAAGGATCCTCTTTATAAGGCAGAACTAGTACATCCAACACTGCACAAGACGTTACTGCTGTGAAAGAATGTATGTTGCGCCCTGTTGTTATAATACAGGCGTTTCACAATTTGGAGCTCTTAAGACAACGTCCTGACTTCAATTCTACAAGTCTCATTGTGAAAAAGAGATAAATTTCTGTAGGATAATCAACAGCTAGAATATTTCAGTGTTCTTATGTCGACGGAATTACATGCCTGTTAAAAACTACTTAAATCACAAGCAAGCTAGCTAACAGATTGACTCAAATCATGGAAAAATGCTGCCTACAAAAAATAATTGACCTAGCCACGAGTATGGCCTTATCTTTATGACAGGGGACATGTGTAGAGATAAGGCACTCATCACTAAAACAATTAATGGGCTATATCTCTCAACAACCATGGGAGGATAAGAACTATAAACTATTGGCACAGAGTTCAGAATCATTACTTCCACATCGTTGATGCTGATGCATGCATGCCATGTCGAGGTTGGAAGATTCAAGCACCCCGTCCACTTAGATAATGAAAAATAGCCACTATGAGAGTGGGTACCAAACCTGGAGATCACAAATAAAACCATAATAAGATCAAGGTAATCAAATGTAACGTGCCAAATCTTATTTATAATTGAATTTTACAAAATGAATCACAAAAAGAGCATATAAGGATTTTACCTTGAATATCCATGCAATACCATGATAATTACGTGTGAATGCTTGTAACATTGTTTTAAGCAATGATATTTACCTCAAAAATGAAGATAGTAAACAAAAACAATAATCAATATGAACTCAAAATTGAGGCAAAATTGTGACTCATCACACCCACAGAGAGCATTTTGCATGTCCCTTATGAAAAGTCAAAATATGCAGTTTATATGAGTTTAGATCCCCACAACTCAGATCAGGATTTGTAAACCTTGATTCTTCCAGCTAAGTAAGTCTTCTAACCGATGACTTAAATTATGAATATGGGTCTCCTTGGTATGCAACAGAGAAGTTTGCATACCAATATAGGCCGACAGGCAAATGTTTCGAACCTTCAAGGTCTCATTTTCAAACTTCAAACACTTATTCTAAATGGTATATTCCTGAATTTGCTCTTCTAATTCTTGATATCTCCGGCAAAGATGACAAAAGATGTCCACATGTTCAGCGGAATTCAAGTTTGGGTTGATTTCAAATCCAGGTTGGGACTTCCAATCACTACCTCTTTAAAAATTATCCTTCATAGGTTCTTCTACAATGGCAGGCTTAGGAGAACTTATTTCGGATTGAACTTCTTTTTCATTTGCAGGAACTGATAGGCCGCCCTCGTCTTCGTCATCAGAGCTGATGACAACTTGCTGAGGGTGTTCTGGAGAAGAAATGTTTGATGTTTGTATTGACAGGAGGTTGAGGGGCCTGGATTTGAGAAATGCTACGCCTAACCCATCAAGATATTGATTCAAGTGACTGAATTCGTTTGACATTTTCAGAATGCCTCCCCTGCTTATACTTTCTAGACTTGGTAATGAAGGCCTCGACTCCAAGGGAAGCGAGGGCTTTCTTCATATGGGGCGAAGGATTTTCAGAAATATATTCATCATGCAGATGGCTAAATACAGGGAGATTGGGAATCAGAGTATTGATCAGGAGCTTGTATATGTATGGCATAAAATAATTTATATATATATATATCAATGAAATTAGATGATAAAATCAAAATCATGATTCTATTGATAAGTAACAGTATATAATAAAAACATTATTTAAAATTTTACAATCAATTCATCACTTTCATCAATAATTTGACTCTCACCATAAATTAAATCATACTCTTCTAATTTATAACCAAAGACATGGAAAACTTACCAAGTTACCCACATAAGACATAGCTGACTTCGCATAACAGGAAAAATAGAACTTTCCAAATAAAATATATAGGCATAAACGATATGAATTAAAAATACAAAGCCAATAAAAGTTGTCAGTTAGCATATAAAATAAATGTGTGAGGACAAGAATTAAAATGTCATAAAATTTTCAGTACTGGATCCCGTGCTAGTTCTGGTACCAAGCATGTGCTTATCAAGTGATAGAACTATATAATGTCATCATTTGAATGAGTAATGCCCAGAAAATGATATAGCTGCCAAAAACCATGAAACTCTAAGTAAATGCCAAGAAATCTTTAAAATCATATATACAAAAATATTTACAACTATTTGAAAAGAAAATAACAAAACTATTGAAAACCAGTCTGCCCAACAGGGCATACTTATTGTATTACTCCTTTTTGATGTTAGATGCAGAGAATGAAGTGCGACTGTGTTCTGTTTTATGTGGTGGATCTATTGGAGTGTTGTATCATTGTGTAAACTTCAGTTTATGCTATGTTTTTTACTGGGTTTTGCTGCTCTGTCCCTTTCACAAACCAACTCTTTATCTGCAAGTAATCTCTCTTTCAGATTTAATATGATTTTTACCATCTTTAGTATAATTTAAGCAAGGTTCTCTTTAGGTCTAACCATACTTCAGATACAACTCAAAGTAATATTTGAGTAACACAGTTCAACTTATAAAGCTCATTGGTACACAGAGGCATCAGGACATGGCAACAGAGCATACCCTTACTTTCAGTATTATAAATTGCATCTCACAGTGGTATATGACCTATTGATACATTTGCAAAAGAAAAGCATAATCCATTTGCATAAAGAAACACATGTCTTTTGACAAACATCTGGCTATCATTATCTCCAACTTCTACAACAATAACCAACCACCACATTTAGAAAATATTTGCTAATATATTATATGCTACTTTACTAATAGAACCACAACATTTAGCAAAGATTTACTAATGTATTATCTGAGACTTCTAAAATAATAACCACCATTTGGCATTTAGAAAAGATTTACAAATGTAATATCTACTACTTCCACATAACTTATGCAGAAAGTGTTTGCATTAACAAAGATTAATGTATATAGTTTTTTATCATTGGCCAAAAAACAGTTATAAACTTACATGGTTAAGAGCTCTGAACAAGTACTAGGTTTCTCCTTTCTTTGTGGAACTAATGTTGTACATATCCAGGGAACTCGCCATGAAAAATCGAACCTCCTTAAATCTAACGAGAGAATCCCAAAGCTCCAGACTCTTTATGTAACATGCTGAGAAAACCCAGAAACGAGAAGAAAATGACTGAGATGAAACCCTCCCCACTCTTTTTGAAACCCGAAGAAGATGGTTAAGATGAAACCCATCTTCACCTCTGTTCACCTCTGTTATGTAAAAATCCTAATTGAACATGAAAAATTAATAATAAAACACACTAAACCACAATTTAAATTAACCTAGTTCGAAAAAAAAACCTAAAACCCTAAAATGGGAAATTTACCTTACCCAATTACAAGAAAACAATTTATGAAGCAGAAATTAGGACCATACCCATTCCATCAAATTCGAACAGAAGAAAGAAATGAAAATTTTTTACTACCAAGAATAAACTGTAAATTGATTTAAGAGGTTAAGGCATTGAACCTGCCTTTGGTTTCTAGTGGGCTACCACAAAGAGATCTTCTTGTGCATTCAAAATGTTTCCCAACTATTTTTACTCAAATGTTGGACCCCATGAATAAAACCAGCGGTTGTTATTAATTTCGAATGGTTCTCAGTACACGAGAACCTAGCTCCGGAAGTAAAAAATTGTTCAGTTGTGGAACTAGTGGAGGAAGAAGAGAGATCTCCACGCGTACCTTCTAGTTTCCCGCCAAGTTCACCCCTGTCGAGCTCTTCAATTTTGAGTTTGTCTTTCTCTAGTTCATCCTCAACTAGTTTGACTTCATAAAACCCGTCAATTGTTATGACATCCAATATGGTTGGAAATAACCCAAAGTGAACCTCCATGAGTAAATTAAATTGCTCCAATTAAAATAGATATATGTTTAATTTTTAATTTGAAACATTTATCCACCTTTTTAAATTGTAAATTACGGTTCTCTAATTGCATTTTGTGTAAAAAATGTAAAGTTATTTAGGCATTCATTAGGTTTAACAACCAAAATGTCTCAATCCTAGGAGAGTTTTGTGGTGTAAACATTTTTTGATTTCTATTATATGGAAGGCAACCTTATTTGGTTGTCTTGGGTTAATAAAATCTCAATTTCTTTAAATTTGTGTGTAAGTTGAGGTAATTTACTTTTTATGAATGAAAAAGATGATGAACAATGCAATTTCTAGTTTTTTCGCAGGATTACTCATAATGATGGTTGATCAGATGATTGTGTGGGTTTGCGGCAACATGGAGTCAAACTGATTCTATGAATCAGTCCAGTACCAGCCAAGTATAAAAAAAGTGGGAATATTTTGCTTACGTCGCAATCTACCCTTCGTGCTTTTCTTCTTGATTTTTCGGTTTTCTAGTGTGGGATTTTGAGTGTTTTTTGGCTGGGTAATGGATTAGTTTTTAGCCGATCTTCCTTTTAGCAGGCTTCTTTTTGTAGAGACTATTTAGCTACGTTTTCCTAATTTGGTAGTTGGTTGCCTAACATCTCGAGTTGGCAGTTGGCGGTGTCCCTGTTCAAAAGCTGTCAGGTTCACCCGGCACCTGGCGGTGAGCCCCACTTCCACCGGTTGTCCCCAATATGGCTAGGGTTCTCACGTCCCCGGGCCAGTCTGTCCCTCTTGCTACTTCGTCTGTGAGATCACATGGTGGAGGTTCTGCTCTTGATGAATCAAAGCTCAATATTCTCAGGGGTGTGCAGGCCAAGAGTCGCCGCCAGCTTAAAACTGTGAAAGCCCGGGCTTCAGTTGTGAGATTCGATATTGACTCTGATTTCAATCTGGAGCGGATAGGTCTTCTCGTAGAGAGGGCTCTTGTGGGATGCCTGGAATTCACCTCAGGAAACAAGCTAGAAATAATTGATTGGGTAAATAAGTATTGGGTTCCACTCACTAGGATGGCGCCGAGAATTAATATTCCAATGAACCGATGGATTCTATTTGTGTTTTATGAGCCTGAGCAGTTAGACAAAATTCTCTCGGTCTTTTGGGAATTTAAAAAGGGTTCGTTATACCTTAAACAATGGCACATTAATTTTGACCCGTTGAAAGAGTATCAAGCTGTTCGGCACTTGTGGATGCTCATCCTGGGCTTGCCCATCGAGCTTTGGTCAGAAGATGTCATTATTGGTTTGGCGAATGCGGTGGGTAGATTTGTTAGATTGGACAAGCAGAACCTGTTTGGTATGGATAGGAGATACGCCAAGGTTATGGTAGAATTGGATTTGAGAATTGGTTTACCAGTAGAAGTGGAGATAGTTTGGGGTTGTAGGGTGTGGCGACAAACCCTAAATTTATTCAAAATCCCATTCTAATGCGTTGCTTGTCACAAAGTGGGCCATCTTCAGGAAAATTGCTCTATGAATCGGTCTCAACTTCTGGACTCTTCGTCATCTGGACATTCATCCCCCAAATTTGGGTCATTGAAGAATGATACTTCATATTTGGGTAAGTTTAATAATAGAAATCTCGACCCTCTCCCAAATTTATCCTCGGATGAATTAGCTTTTATTGAGCAGTCTAAAAAAGTCTTGTCAAACAGAATATCAAAAGGTGAAAATTAAGATGAGACATGATCTTGTTACGGGTTTATTGTTGGATAATTTTGCTGTAGAATCTTCCTCTCCTCCGGTTGTCCATAGTTTAATTAATGACTTGGAGACAGCTACTTCTGGTTTTAGAAACAATTACTACCACATTTCCTCGGTCGATCGAGGGAGCAGACCCGTCAAACCCTATTCACATACCCTCGGTATTCTCTGGTAGTGTGGGTAGTTGTAATATCCCTGATTAGATATCACTTAAAATTTATCCCAAAATTAAAACTTTAAGACACTGACTAGTAAACAGGAAAACTAGTTGCAGAACTAGTCTTGGGAAATCTAGTCGAGGGTTGAATGAGAAGGTTCTAGGAATGAGTTTGGAAAGGTTTATGTTTTGGATTTTGTATGTATGTGTGCAGCAGAAAGGATACCGACTTAGGATTGTGGCACAAAAACTCAATGCTTCTCAAAATTGACTAAAACAGTGATTGTGGAAGCTAGAATTGCTAGATATGGGCAAGGTCAAAGGCTTAGGATGGATGAGAGGTTCTGATATAAGTTTATACCTCTGTACAATGTAATGAAACCATTTATGTTTCAATAGAAGCAAGCTGCAATCTACTCCAATGCTCCTGGGCTACTCAGCATATACAGACTAGTATGGGTGAGGTATTCAACTAAAGAATGGAGATGGGTGTTTCTGAGGTTACAGAGGTTAAATATAATTTATTAACAGTCATCCAACAATAATATAACATTCCAAAAAGTTACAAAGAGTTCTGAGCAAGTATTAAAGTATAACTAGTAAATTGACAATTTAGGACTCCTCAACTAGCTCAACTTTTGGGTTCCCAAACACTACTCAAATGAGATTGAATTTCTGAAACAGTGGTTGGATCATGTCATGTGATATATTAGCTAACTCTAGGAACTGGAATTACTTCATTTGGACTCTTACACATTGACTTATGGTTTATTCATTGAAAGTTAGTCAAATTCTAGCTATATCTAGAAGGGGTCCATAAAATGGAGAAGAATTCAAAGTTCTGCAATTTTTATTGAAATGTATGATATCATAAAATTACATACTCTGTGATTACATCATAAATAGGCCATGAAACATCTCAGAAGATGATAGAGGAGTCTCTCCTCTTGTACATGAGAAACTAGATGTAGAATAGGAGGAAGAAGGATTCGAATCTTGACTTGATGAAGATGGTTCTGAACTACTATTTCGAACTGGGCAGCTTCAATACTCTGTTATAACACCAGTGATAGGCCAAGATTACCCTCAGAATATGGATGAAGAATCTCTCCTCTTGCACATGAGAAACTAGTTGTAGAATGGAAGAAGGAGGAAGGATTCAATCTCTGGCTTAGATGGAGATAGCTCTGAACTTTTGATTTGACCTGTTAAGCTTCAATACCTGCAAATAATCTCAGTGATAACGGCTGGATGCCATTATCCTCTCACAGAAAGCTAGGGCACATCTCCCATGCTTGACTAGGGGCACACCTCCCATGTCTTGGATGCACAAATGCATTCACAAAATTCCTCACACTAGCAAAAGATGTGAAAGGGAGTTGCTTGTATTCTTTTATAGAATTTTGGGTGACCTGCTGAGAAAGTTACTTGGCTTGTTGACCTATGAGAATAGGTCACCTATGAGTGGGTAACCTTCCTTGATTGTTTGTTTGCTTTGCTTGTCTTTTCTTACTTTCCACTTTTTCTGACTTTCCTTCCTTTTCTAAACTTTCCTTCTTTCAAAACTTTCCTGCTTTTCCAACTTGCCTGCTTTTTCCTGGATTTATGTTGCTTTTCCTTAAATAAGCCTCTTTTCACCATTTTAGCAACATTTTTGGACTTTAGTGTTTACTTGACTTCCACCCCAAGTAATTCCACCAACCTTATCCACCAATTTGAATTAGTGGGTCATGTTCTCCATTTATTTAGCATAATAAATAAAAATATTAATTGCATCAATAATTTATAAATGCTTCATTAATTATTTATTCCAAGTGGGTAGCAACTATAGATAAAATTAAATGCACTGTCCTAAATAATTAATTGCCTGGAATACAAAATTTAATCCCATGGTTATGCAACTGCTTCCTCAACCCAAGGGTTAGGTTGGGTTAGGAACTTGTTCCAATGATCAATTTTGTGGGGACATGATAGTCCTCCCCTCCCAAGATTGCTTGTCATCAAGCAAAATATCCCAAGAGGTCCATCATGATTTTGCTGCACTACTCTGATCATAATCATCTCTCCAAGAAAATATTCACCACATTTGTAACTGAACATGCCTACCTCTATCCAAGTGAAGCAACTGGAAAGTGTGCCCGGATCCCATAAGAATATCAGAAATGAAAAGATACCACTACTATGTAAACTGTAAGTCCATCCAAGGAGGTGTTCCCCATGTAGGAAACTAAAACCATGTGCAACGTAGATGAACTGGTGCAAAAGAGGGTTGGATTGCTCCATCTTGCAACCATGCAAACAACTGCTCCAAGGAAAAATAATGCCAGGATCCCATTGCTTGTATGGAACCCCCATGGATCGGAATACCATCCAAAAAAAAGAATTTAAGCAAAAGAGTGCCTGGATCCCACTGCTTCAACTGCAAGTTCCCAAGTAGAAGTGACATGTGTGAAAAACTATCATCCCACAGAATATCAGGATCCCACTGATCATGCTGCATCTTCCCAAACATTAGTAACAATAAAAAATCAGCATCATATGAAATGTGGGGAAAGATGAAAACATCATACCACCATATTGAAAAATCATGCTTTCCAATGCAGCCCTGAAGCTTTGAGGGCCCCTCAATCAAGATATGCAACTCTCCATGGTAGGACCCAATCAAGGAAAGAGTATGCATCACCAAATATGCCTCCCAAGAGTGAGTTCAAACCTCATCAATTCTTTCCACTCCATCAAGAAGGTTCTCATATTCCGAATGCACATAAGAATAAAAAATGTCATCACTGTAGCTCAAATGACAAGGGTGGAAGTCCCTTATCCAATCATGAGAAATATAGGCATCATATAAGCAAAAATGCCTTGTTAGCTTCTCATAAGTAAAATATGTTGAATACAATGAAAAACCATAAGTGCAAGAATACCCAATACCCTTAAGGACATACATCCCCAAGGAAGTAATCTCATGGCTCAATGCTATGCCACAGGATCCAAAAGACAAGCATGTACTATCCCAATGGCTCAACTCTCTGCCACTGGTTCCACTCAAGTGGAAAGAACATGTGCTGCATACCTCCATCATGTATGTACCCATCCCATCAGTGGATGAACAAACACTTATCAAATCAGGTCCAAGTAAGAAGCTTGTGGCTTCTCCAAGTGCATGTCTCCAATGGCTCAACAAATTCTTTTGTAAGCTTGCTTGCTTAGCTCTCTTCCACCTACCATGAGCAAAAATATTTCTGCTAGGAGACTCCATGTGTGACATGTAATCTTCCACCCAATCCACATGTGGATGAATAGTATCTAATGGCAGCAATATGTACATATGTTGCTGATCACAAAACATATCAATGTTAGAGGGATTAAAAATCTTACACATAAAATTTTTACCTCCTAGAGTCTTCAACTTGGTGGTGCATCTATCCATAGATGGACATAACTCTCTGCTACTTAATTCCAAGGATATGAAATCAAGATCATGGTTGTTGGTAGGAATGTGAGCCTTTTCTCAACCCCATGTATTTACCATCAAGTTATCCCAAATGATTGTGGGAGCCTCCTGCTCCTCTTGGTGCATTATCAAGAAAAATCCTTTCACCCAATTCTCATCTTCAAGTGATGTGACTAAAACAGAAGTGTGGGGTGAAAGAGTATGGATAAAATATTTGTAATAGTGATCCACCAAGCATGTGGATCTATGTACCTTCTCATCATGGGATGATCCCTCAAATGTGAGACCATGTGTCTCCTCCAAAATTATGCATCTCTCATCATGTGGTAACTCATGATCTCTGTGGAACAAGGCAAGTTCTTGGTTACCTACTTGCTTGATTTCAGCCCTTTCAAGCATGTTCAAATGAGCATGCACCTCATGTTCCACCATCACATGACATTCCTCCATAGGAATCTGAAAATCATCAACCAAAAGGGAATGGCTGATTGGAACATAGGAGGGAATATGGAATCTTAGAAACTCTTGTTGAAGTTGCTCTACTTGCATCTGAGATTCCAAGAGAGTAGTTTGAGTACTTCTCAAAGAATCTTGGGTGGATTCCAACTCATATGAGAGCTTTTCAAGATCTTCTTCATTCTTCAATAATAAATCATGATACATTCTTGAAATATCAAACAAATAATCTCTGTCAAAAGTCAATTGTGAAAATTTACCTTTGATGTTTGTCATTGACTTCTGAATCTCCTCCAAGTCTTCAATGGAGAGTGGATTTTTCAGTGATGCAGCTCTCCAACAATATTGTGACACTAAAGCATGAGTGACATGGAGAATTTCAATGGCCTCCTTGATCTTCAATGTGTTCATCTTTAATGTCCCTTCAAGGAAGGATGGTTCATGATAGTGAACATCCTCTTCTTTGATTTTCCTTGGATTAACATCATGAAGCTTATGTGGTGATGGTGAAGTTACTCCTTTCTCCTCACCAATGGCTGCAAATTCATCATATTCATTCTCAAAGGAAGGTATGTTTGCATCACCTTTACCAAAGTACGAAAGTTCATGAGATAGAACATCCTCTTCTTCAAAACTCATTGGATCACCCTCATAAAATTCAAGCAGTGAAGGTGAAATTGATCCTTGGTTTGCTTCCACTATTGCAAGGACTCCATCATCATGATCAATGGTACTTTGGCTTGCAGCAACATCTTCAAATCTGATCTCTATGTCACCATCATAGAGATGTGAGCACCCATTGATATCACCTTGCAGTGACTCATGCTCCTCCAATGGTTCATCTCCATGAATGCCTTCATTTTTAACACCAAAATTTTGAGCCTCCATACCGAAGGACTTAACCATGCTAACCTTCTCACTGTAAGTGGCTACCATATCAGAATGAAACAAAGGGATACAAAAATCAGAATTTTGGCAATACCTTTGTATCATGTCTTTCTCTTCATGTGGTGGATCTGTGATGGATTTCCCTTCCACCAAATCTTCTGGTTCACATCCAACTGATGTGAGGTCAACTTCTACTTCACTATGAAGCTCAAGTGGTGACTTTGAATCTAATTCAGGTTCTTCTTTTGGATCTGATCCAAAATATTTCTCACCATCATTAAGCTAACCAATTTCTTTTGAGCTAACCAATTTCTTTTGAGGTGATCTTGAGATTCTCAGCATAGAATATTGCAGTAGATTCTTCTTCCATTCTGTCAACAATCTCATGATTGTTTTTTGGGTCTTGCTTCTCCCTGGTTGTCTTAGGATGAAGATTCTTGGAGGCTCTTCTTGAAGAGGATCCAAAAATTCTTGTGAAGTCACATGCATCCATTAAATCTTTCATATATTTGATTATCTCTTCCATAGAAGGTTGACCTTTGACTGTGGAACTTGCAACTTTTTCTTGAATATGGCTATCAAAATAACCATAGTCTCTTCTTCCAATCATGATCTCATGGGAGATGCTTGTGGAAGGTACTTCTTGGAAATTCTCTTCCTCATACTGTCTGCAATATTCTTCATACTGCTCATCATAATCATCATACTCTTCATAAAAATAATCTTCTTCTTCATGCAACTCAAACTCTAAGTCTTCCATGAATGGAACTAGTTCCACAACTGCAACTTGAAGACAATGCTGAGTTACCTTTCCACTGAGAGTTAATTTCCACAGGCTGAGCCAAGGAAAGTGCTCTGATACCACTATAATATCCCTGATTAGATATCACTTAAAATTTATCCCAAAATTAAAACTTTAAGACACTGACTAGTAAACAGGAAAACTAGTTGCAGAACTAGTCTTGGGAAATCTAGTCGAGGGTTGAATGAGAAGGTTCTAGGAATGAGTTTAGAAAGGTTTAGGTTTTGGATTTTTTATGTATTTGTGCAGCAGAAAGGATACTAACTTAGGATTGTGGCACAAAAACTCAATGCTTCTCGAAATTGACTAAAACAGTGATTGTGGAAGCTAGAATTGCTGGATATGGGCAAGGTCAAAGGCTTAGGATGGATGAGAGGTTCTGATATAAGTTTATACATTTGTAAAATTTACTGAGACCATTTATGTTTCAATAGAAGCAAGCTGCAATCTACTCCAACGCTCTTGGGCTACTCAGCATATACAAACTAATATGGGTGAGGTATTCAACTGAAGACTGGAGATGGGTGTTTCTAAGGTTACTGTTATCACACAACTTGTAGTTGCCCCTAAAGGTATCCCATCCGGGACGGTAGAGGAGTTAGGCAACTAAAGAGGTGACCCAAGAGATGCCATGGTTCCCAATGCAATGTGGGAGTCACGTCAACCGAGGCACTCTTCGCTTTAAGTCAAGGTATAACTAGACCAAGGGGGAGACCCTATACCCCAATCACAGTTGATTGGACCCAAGCAAAGGTTTTAAAGGGTGAATGAGTGATAAGTTACGGAAACCAATGCAAGTCTAAATGGACCTAATGTTTAGGGCATGGTTGAAGGTGGTATCAAGGATAGTTAGTGTTTCAACCTATATATGGTTTAGGCCACTTGATGGGGTATGATTATTAAGTATAGTACCATGTGTTTACACAAGTGGGTCTTATTGCCTTGGGAAGTGTGAAATGGTTTTAGATGGGACCACAAGGTGAAGCTAAGTGTGAAGATGGTACTATAGGCTAGATCTAGGTTGGATCTACAAGTTAGAGTTGGTTCTAGGGTTACCCATGTGTTAGATCTAGGGTTTGACACTAATCCCAAGAAGTGCGCCTTGCTTGGAGAAGGACTAGTGCCTTGTTGGATGGGCTAATGGGGTCATGAAGGATGTCAAAGTGTAGATCGGGACACCTAGAAGCCAAGTCAAGTGGTTTGGATGAGATCCAATGGTTGGATCTTACTAGATATAGGTTTTTGAGTGAAGACCAAAAGTGGACCACAATTCCTTAAAACAAGGAATGCAATCCCCAAGGTAGATCGGGACAAAAGCACAGTCTAGACCTAGGTTTCAAGGCATGGGCATTCCAAATCCACGAAAATCTCCAACACCCACTTCCTAGAAGTGGTCCAACTCTAAACTCCAAAGGGGTGCGACTTTCTCAAGGAGGGGCAAAGAGTGGGTTTGGTGGACCAAACCAAGTCCAATGACCACCAAAAAGTAGATCCGGGATGTTAGTACCCCGATCTATGTTCCTTCAAAGTTTCAAGTAAAACCAATGGGTAGATCTTAGTAGATCTAAGTTTCAAGGTACCAAGAAGATCAAAAGGGGGTTTCAACCCCTCAAAACATGGAGAGATGTCCACAAGGTAGTTTTCACCAAAGTAAGGATATGGGTATAGGTTATCAAGTGTCTAGATGTCAATTCAAGTGGGATCTCACCTACCCATGTGCTAGATCCTACCCAACAAGCTTCTCTTAGGAAAATCGATTTAGGTTCAAGAAGGCTTTTTACATTGAAAAGTGTGTCAATTTTTAGCCAATCACCACCAAACTATAGATCCAACTAGGGGTGGATCCTATAGAGGTGGGTTCTTAATATCTTTTCAAATGCAAGGGTGGATCTAAGTAGATCTAAAAAAATACCAAAATTGGGGTTTTGATTTAATTAGGGTTTTATGACCAATGGAGATAGAATGGATGAAAGAGGCACATACCTTGTAGATCTTACCTCAATTTGCTTATGGCCACCTTGCAAGTTGATAGCATTCTCCTATGTTTATATTCAAGAGTGAGATCCAAGTGCTCCAACCAAATCTCCCTTCTCCAAGATAGCCAAATCGTCCTCCTCCTACAAGACAAGATCAAAGAAACAAGTCAAGCAAGATGATTATGAAAATGGTAGAAAGATGTAATAGAAAGCATCAACTATGTCACGAAGATACAATAATGATACTCCCTGTCACAAGATCAACCCAAGAGAGAATATGTGGATCCCTCCAACAATAACCCTCCAAAAGTCGCCCTCCTCTCTCCAATTCGACTTTCCTGTCAAAAGGTTAGCAAAAACACAAGAATCCACAATGATACATAGAAGAGATACTTTATATTCAATATGCAAGAGAATCCACAAGCCAAGAGAGATGTGCTCCACAAAAAATCTTCTATTCCAATATTCCAGAGCTCCAAAGGTGAGCTTTACAATGGGGGGTCTCCTCCTTATATAGGATAATAAAGACCAAAACCCTATACCACTCTACAATACTACATCAAATGAGTGGTTGAGATTATAAGATCTCATCATACAATCAATGGCTAGGATGAATCCATAACATAATATCACATGGATCACTCAACATAACAATAGCGCCCTCACTAAATGGTACAAATGAGGGTGACATCATCCCACAAGAGGGGTATAAAGTACAATAATCCACCTCATGATGACTAGGACAAGATAAAATAAGCACATGGTGGGGCTAGGAGGTATAAATCCTTGCTAGCTCACCCCAAGGCACAATAAAATAATAAAATATGTCCAATGTAATAATAATGACCAAAACTGTCCTCAGAATCCATGACAGTCAAGCAGTAAATGTCCTCCTGTGATCAATCTGGAGATACCCACATGGTGAAAACTGACTGGAAGATAGTGAGATCACCCTGGAAGACCTCTGTGAAAACCAAATGCCAAAACCTTGCCTCAATTGCCCAAATCGATTTCCTCAGTGACCACTTTATCCCATTTTTTAACTGCCTCGGGAACTGTGAAAGTGCCAAAACTGCCTCCTAGGGTGCTAGCGCTGTCAAACTGAGCCCACCAGGCTCTCTGGGAGGGGGGATAAATGGTAATAACAAGTGGTTGGACCACCCCCTCCATCATCAGCGCCCTAGGTGAACCGGCCTCTCGGGGCCCCTGCTGCTCAGGCTGGGAAATCAGCCCCAAATCTGGTCAACAAGTGTAAAACTGCATCAATCACTGTCAGAAGTGCCCGGATCTGAAAGATAAGTGTCTCAATGGATCCAGAAGACCCAAATCCACTAGGAATGAGTACTCATACACCCTGGGTTGCCCTAATGGGCCAGCTGTAGGGTCCACCATATATGGACAATGTATAATCTGCTGATCTGTAATGATAATAACCTGCTGAATTGGATCAAACATCATCTGTATCATATGTCCATCATATGATATCATCATAAAACATGTGGGACCATAAATCATCATCAATAATCATCCATACATGGTCCACATCATCACGGATCCCAAGAATATATATAATCAAGGATAAATCACATCAGTAGACTAAGACAATGCTTTTTTAATCATTCCATAGCTAAGCTCAAAGTACAAAATTCCATTCAGTGGCATTAATTATATTACCATATTCATTTGTTATAATAAATCACTTGCACCATAGTTCAAATGACAAACTCACCCATTGGACATGGTCAAACTGCTAGTGAAGGATGAAGGCTAGGCAGCAAGGTTGGGCCAAGGGTGTGACTTGTCTAACTCAACTCAAAAATACTTTGGACTGGGAGAGGGGGAAGCTACAAACTCTGTGTTGGACAAAAGAACACGGGGAATGGCTGTGCCTCACAGATGGATAAGTTGTTTAGAGAGTGCTTATTCAACTTAGGCATCATGTCTACATCAAGTTGATCCAAGTTCATTAGGATCATTCAATTTATTTCCATGGCCTTTTTGGCCTACATAACCCTTCGGATTTCAGATGTGCTGAGAAGCACAACTAGTTGCAGCTTGCATCCAGGGCATGTTTTTTCATATTTTCACAAGGTCAGCAATTTTTTAGATATAGCTTTTAAGAACTATTGCTTTTTGGACCTTTCTTATACTCTTCGAGGAGTATTTTTAGCTTTTCATTGCTCTTGCCCTTTTTTTTTGTTTCCATGGGCGAATTTATTTAGTTTCCACAGGTAGAACATGAGCTTTCAGTTTTAGCCAACAACATCTCAAGTGACTAGGGGGAGTTCGAGCCAAGGCCTACAATCCAACTCACCAAAGGCAAGTTCTGTCACCAACTCAGAGCCGAGACACTGAATAAACAGGGATGCGGTCCAAACACAGAGGTAGAAAAATGGGGAAGTCCTCAGCATCAGAAAGTCAAATAAGACAAGTCAGGGTTTAAAGTCAAACAGGAAGGTCATGTATGGATGGAGACAAGTGGATATGGAGCCTACACTAGCAGACAAAAGGTGTCGGGAAAGACCATGTCTATGTAAGGTGAAATACCAGTAAGTTTTGTTAGATGACCTAAGAGTGCAAGCAATTGTCCATTTTAAGGTTTACAGTTCATTTTACATATTTTGCCACATCAGGAATAATATACCAAACACATGCTATAATCATGACTAAATCAACAAGCTAATAGTCCACAGTCAGTGAGAACAATATCCATAGATCATACAACATCATCATAATAGCAATCATCATGCATCATCTGAAACACTGCTGAAGTACATCTCTAGGCACTGAACTGAAACTGTAATGGGATAAGTGGTCACATCAGTCATCAAATCTGAACTCTCAAGGCTCAGCCTTGACACAAGGTCATATACAAATCTGAATAATATACTGCTCTGATCATGAGTGATCCATAATATATAGCCATGCTCTGGAATAATGTAAGCTCTGGAATGTGCAGATATCTGCTGTACAAGAATAGTAGCCCTGCTACTATGGTGTGATAACATCTGGCTCCAGCTGGGACAAGTGCTCTAAGGGAGAGAGCGCTTGAGAACCTCAGAATCTCTGGTCTCGAACTGCTCTGCATCAATCTTCAATCCAGCACTGCACCATCCTTGCTTTCAGCTTTTATCTTGCACCTGTTCCTGCTCTCATAAAAACTAGAATACCATCATGGAGCATGTATGGGATAAAAATAAAACAAAACTGAAAACTAATCTAAAGCATAAACTGAAATACATCAAAATATAAACATAACTGACATGGCATTCATTTATCATTTATCATTTTTATTTATTGTGCAGGAGGACAAGAGTACTTCTTTAATCAGGCAATCTCAACTTGCACAGGCAATCAACAATATTAATGCTAACTATAATTTCTTAAATGCATGCAGGAAGAGCAACAAGCTTAGGAAGGAGCAAGGCTCAACTCAAGCAGAAAAAAGAAAACGTGACAATACTCAGCACACAGAAAAAGAAAAATCACACAAATCCTACTGCTCAAGTGAGCTTATTCAATACCTACCTACCCTATTCTAACCAGTGAGCACAACTGTTAGGTAAAATCATAAATCCAGTGCAACCATTCATCAAATAAATTAATGATTCTTCTTTGATTTTTGTTGATGAAACAAGTCAAGATTGGATTAAAAATTATTGAAATTGAGAGCACAATCTTCTTGACTTGTTTAGAAATTGAAGAAGGATTTGAGTGGTGCAACATGAAATAATGCAGAGGAGACGACTGACTAGTGAAGCCATCCTCCATCCAAAAACTGATAGGATCATAAAATTTATGCAAGTTATTGTTTAAAATGGATGGAGGAAAAATACAAGGCATATGATTTAATAAACTACTTTCCTCATTCACTTCACTTGCATACTTAATTCGTTTCCCCTTGGGACTGATGATCAAATAAAAACCAAGTGGGGACAAATCAAGGCTTAAAAGACGAAAAATCAAAACTAGGCCCATTTGATGCTCAAAAATGGAGAAAAGATGAAATTGATCTTTAAACACCTTTTCTAGCCACCAAGAATGATTGATAATTTGACAACAAGCATTATTGTTCCAAGGTGACTGAAAAGGGAAATGAAGTGCTTTTTCTCCAAACATGTAATCATACATATACTTCCTATTGAAAAATTCCAAGGCAAAAAAATGACTAGAGCACCAACCCAAAGATGATTGAAAGAGTTGGGAAGGGAGGGTGGATTGCAAATATGAAAATTCTCCCAAATGGATAAACAAGTTTGACCTTGGACTTTGACAAAAGAAAGCAGTCTTTACTCTAGGAATGATTTTAACCTTTTGATCAAGTTTAATATTTACAACCTGAGGACAAGATTGACCATAACTATCTAACTCTAAGTTATCTTGATTAAGGATAAAAAAAATTAAAGACTCATTATAAGAAGTGGAAAACAGATTAGAGCATCTAGTGTGATTCCCTAATTCATCCTCATTTTGATATTGACCTTCTATTGATTCATCATTAAAATTATAAGAGGATAAGTGATCATTTTCATTTATAATATCTTGATTAAATGCACAATGATCACGAGAGATCACCACTAAAGGATCTTGGTCGGTGTTTTCACTTTCTTCTTTTTCAATAAGGTGATAAGGAATTGAATGATCATTAAATATGGAACGATTAATGAGTCTCTCTGAGGGAGGAACTTCAATAGACTGACTAACTAAAGGCTCATCCTCAGAAATTTCCTCCGGATCAAGACTAGGGCTACCTAAAAAGAAATTTGAAAACTTATGATTTATACAATGATTATGGATTTGACTATCAATCGACTCAAAAGTGGAAGACTTATCCTCAAAAGAAATTGAGCAGGATGGGTCATCTTCGGGTGTTGACAATTCACTTGATGCTTGATTATTAACAGATTCAACAATAGGATCAAAAAGGGGAAGGTTTTGATTTGAAAAATATATATCATTGGATTCACTTCCCCATCTTTCTAAGAAACTTTGCTCAAACATGTCATACCCGGAAATGCTATTGGGCTTCAAATCTAAGAACCAGATCTCAGCTCTTTCTTTGAAGGACGAAGCCAATAGTTTCATACACACATCCTCATGGGTTATGGATAAATCTTTAATAATTTCCCTAAAAAGTTCAAGGTGTCTTTCAGCAGAGATTTCATAACTTCCATCGAATTTAGGCAACCTTTCACGGGCTTGATGAGGGATATGATGAGGATACCCAATAATTTTTGAGAAGTCAAAGACTTTTAATCGACCGAAAGTTCTAGGCCGCTCAGAAGCAGCCATGGATTATTTTATTTATTTATTTATTTTTATTTTTAAATCAAGAACCTAAGTACCAAATGATGCACCCCATGGGTTCTAGATAATGATAGGATCGATCACCAGTGGAGTCGCTTATGTGGAGTCGCCAGGTAGATTTTAAAACTCTTCTACCAAGATGTATGTCGTTTAAAGTGCAGGGAGAGAGTGAGACAAAACATATGTTGAACCAAGGTAGGCCTCTACCTCCCCGGCAACGGCGCCAAAAATGTTATCACACAACTTGTAGTTGCCCCTAAAGGTATCCCATCCGGGACGGTAGAGGAGTTAGGCAACTAAAGAGGTGACCCAAGAGATGCCACGGTTCCCATTGCAATGTGGGAGTCATGTCAACCGAGGCACTCTTCGCTTTAAGTCAAGGTATAACTAGACCAAGGGGGAGACCCTATACCCCAATCACAGTTGATTGGACCCAAGCAAAGGTTTTAAAGGGTGAATGAGTGATAAGTTACGGAAACCAATGCAAGTCTAAATGGACCTAATGTTTAGGGCATGGTTGAAGGTGGTATCAAGGATAGTTAGTGTTTCAACCTATATATGGTTTAGGCCACTTGATGGGGTATGATTATTAAGTATAGTACCATGTGTTTACACAAGTGGGTCTTATTGCCTTGGGAAGTGTGAAATGGTTTTAGATGGGCCCACAAGGTGAAGCTAAGTGTGAAGATGGTACTATAGGCTAGATCTAGGTTGGATCTACAAGTTAGAGTTGGTTCTAGGGTTACCCATGTGTTAGATCTAGGGTTTGACACTAATCCCAAGAAGTGCGCCTTGCTTGGAGAAGGACTAGTGCCTTGTTGGATGGGCTAATGGGGTCATGAAGGATGTCAAAGTGTAGATCGGGACACCTAGAAGCCAAGTCAAGTGGTTTGGATGAGATCCAATGGTTGGATCTTACTAGATATAGGTTTTTGAGTGAAGACCAAAAGTGGACCACAATTCCTTAAAACAAGGAATGCAATCCCCAAGGTAGATCGGGACAAAAGCACAGTCTAGACCTAGGTTTCAAGGCATGGGCATTCCAAATCCACGAAAATCTCCAACACCCACTTCCTAGAAGTGGTCCAACTCTAAACTCCAAAGGGGTGCGACTTTCTCAAGGAGGGGCAAAGAGTGGGTTTGGTGGACCAAACCAAGTCCAATGACCACCAAAAAGTAGATCCGGGATGTTAGTACCCCGATCTATGTTCCTTCAAAGTTTCAAGTAAAACCAATGGGTAGATCTTAGTAGATCTAAGTTTCAAGGTACCAAGAAGATCAAAAGGGGGTTTCAACCCCTCAAAACATGGAGAGATGTCCACAAGGTAGTTTTCACCAAAGTAAGGATATGGGTATAGGTTATCAAGTGTCTAGATGTCAATTCAAGTGGGATCTCACCTACCCATGTGCTAGATCCTACCCAACAAGCTTCTCTTAGGAAAATCGATTTAGGTTCAAGAAGGCTTTTTACATTGAAAAGTGTGTCAATTTTTAGCCAATCACCACCAAACTATAGATCCAACTAGGGGTGGATCCTATAGAGGTGGGTTCTTAATATCTTTTCAAATGCAAGGGTGGATCTAAGTAGATCTAAAAAAATACCAAAATTGGGGTTTTGATTTAATTAGGGTTTTATGACCAATGGAGATAGAATGGATGAAAGAGGCACATACCTTGTAGATCTTACCTCAATTTGCTTATGGCCACCTTGCAAGTTGATAGCATTCTCCTATGTTTATATTCAAGAGTGAGATCCAAGTGCTCCAACCAAATCTCCCTTCTCCAAGATAGCCAAATCGTCCTCCTCCTACAAGACAAGATCAAAGAAACAAGTCAAGCAAGATGATTATGAAAATGGTAGAAAGATGTAATAGAAAGCATCAACTATGTCACGAAGATACAATAATGATACTCCCTGTCACAAGATCAACCCAAGAGAGAATATGTGGATCCCTCCAACAATAACCCTCCAAAAGTCGCCCTCCTCTCTCCAATTCGACTTTCCTGTCAAAAGGTTAGCAAAAACACAAGAATCCACAATGATACATAGAAGAGATACTTTATATTCAATATGCAAGAGAATCCACAAGCCAAGAGAGATGTGCTCCACAAAAAATCTTCTATTCCAATATTCCAGAGCTCCAAAGGTGAGCTTTACAATGGGGGGTCTCCTCCTTATATAGAATAATAAAGACCAAAACCCTATACCACTCTACAATACTACATCAAATGAGTGGTTGAGATTATAAGATCTCATCATACAATCAATGGCTAGGATGAATCCATAACATAATATCACATGGATCACTCAACATAACAATAGCGCCCTCACTAAATGGTACAAATGAGGGTGACGTCATCCCACAAGAGGGGTATAAAGTACAATAATCCACCTCATGATGACTAGGACAAGATAAAATAAGCACATGGTGGGGCTAGGAGGTATAAATCCTTGCTAGCTCACCCCAAGGCACAATAAAATAATAAAATATGTCCAATGTAATAATAATGACCAAAACTGTCCTCAGAATCCATGACAGTCAAGCAGTAAATGTCCTCCTGTGATCAATCTGGAGATACCCACATGGTGAAAACTGACTGGAAGATAGTGAGATCACCCTGGAAGACCTCTGTGAAAACCAAATGCCAAAACCTTTCCTCAATTGCCCAAATCGATTTCCTCAGTGACCACTTTATCCCATTTTTTAACTGCCTCGGGAACTGTGAAAGTGCCAAAACTGCCTCCTAGGGTGCTAGCGCTGTCAAACTGAGCCCACCAGGCTCTCTGGGAGGGGGGATAAATGGTAATAACAAGTGGTTGGACCACCCCCTCCATCATCAGCGCCCTAGGTGAACCGGCCTCTCGGGGCCCCTGCTGCTCAGGCTGGGAAATCAGCCCCAAATCTGGTCAACAAGTGTAAAACTGCATCAATCACTGTCAGAAGTGCCCGGATCTGAAAGATAAGTGTCTCAATGGATCCAGAAGACCCAAATCCACTAGGAATGAGTACTCATACACCCTGGGTTGCCCTAATGGGCCAGCTGTAGGGTCCACCATATATGGACAATGTATAATCTGCTGATCTGTAATGATAATAACCTGCTGAATTGGATCAAACATCATCTGTATCATATGTCCATCATATGATATCATCATCAAACATGTGGGACCATAAATCATCATCAATAATCATCCATACATGGTCCACATCATCACGGATCCCAAGAATATATATAATCAAGGATAAATCACATCAGTAGACTAAGACAATGCTTTTTTAATCATTCCATAGCTAAGCTCAAAGTACAAAATTCCATTCAGTGGCATTAATTATATTACCATATTCATTTGTTATAATAAATCACTTGCACCATAGTTCAAATGACAAACTCACCCATTGGACATGGTCAAACTGCTAGTGAAGGATGAAGGCTAGGCAGCAAGGTTGGGCCAAGGGTGTGACTTGTCTAACTCAACTCAAAAATACTTTGGACTGGGAGAGGGGGAAGCTACAAACTCTGTGTTGGACAAAAGAACACGGGGAATGGCTGTGCCTCACAGATGGATAAGTTGTTTAGAGAGTGCTTATTCAACTTAGGCATCATGTCTACATCAAGTTGATCCAAGTTCATTAGGATCATTCAATTTATTTCCATGGCCTTTTTGGCCTACATAACCCTTCGGATTTCAGATGTGCTGAGAAGCACAACTAGTTGCAGCTTGCATCCAGGGCATGTTTTTTCATATTTTCACAAGGTCAACAATTTTTTAGATATAGCTTTTAAGAACTATTGCTTTTTGGACCTTTCTTATACTCTTCGAGGAGTATTTTTAGCTTTTCATTGCTCTTGCCCTTTTTTTTTGTTTCCATGGGCGAATTTATTTAGTTTCCACAGGTAGAACATGAGCTTTCAGTTTTAGCCAACAACATCTCAAGTGACTAGGGGGAGTTCGAGCCAAGGCCTACAATCCAACTCACCAAAGGCAAGTTCTGTCACCAACTCAGAGCCGAGACACTGAATAAACAGGGATGCGGTCCAAACACAAAGGTAGAAAAATGGGGAAGTCCTCAGCATCAGAAAGTCAAATAAGACAAGTCAGGGTTTAAAGTCAAACAGGAAGGTCATGTATGGATGGAGACAAGTGGATATGGAGCCTACACTAGCAGACAAAAGGTGTCGGGAAAGACCATGTCTATGTAAGGTGAAATACCAGTAAGTTTTGTTAGATGACCTAAGAGTGCAAGCAATTGTCCATTTTAAGGTTTACAGTTCATTTTACATATTTTGCCACATCAGGAATAATATACCAAACACATGCTATAATCATGACTAAATCAACAAGCTAATAGTCCACAGTCAGTGAGAACAATATCCATAGATCATACAACATCATCATAATAGCAATCATCATGCATCATCTGAAACACTGCTGAAGTACATCTCTAGGCACTGAACTGAAACTGTAATGGGATAAGTGGTCACATCAGTCATCAAATCTGAACTCTCAAGGCTCAGCCTTGACACAAGGTCATATACAAATCTGAATAATATACTGCTCTGATCATGAGTGATCCATAATATATAGCCATGCTCTGGAATAATGTAAGCTCTGGAATGTGCAGATATCTGCTGTACAAGAATAGTAGCCCTGCTACTATGGTGTGATAACAGTTACAGAGGTTAAGTATCATTTATTAACAGTCATCCAACAATAATATAACATTCCAGAAAGTTACAAAGAGTTATGAGAAATTATTATAGTATAACTAGTAAATTGACAATTTAGGACTACTCAACTAACTCAACTTTTGGGCTCCCAAACACTAATAAAATGAGATTTAATTTCTGAAACAGTGGTTGGATCATGTCATGTGATATATTATCTAACTCTAGGAACTGGAATGACTTCATTTGGACTCTTACACATTTACTTATGGTTTATTCATTGAAAGCTAGTCAAATTCTAGCTAAATCTAGAAGGGGTGCATAAAATGGAGAAGAATTCAGAGTTCTGCAATTTTTATTGAAATATATGATATCATAAAATTACATACTCTATTATTACATCACAAATCGGCCATGAAACCTCTCAAAAGGTGATAGAGGAGTCTCTCCTTTTGTACATGAGAAACTAGATGTAGAATAGAAGGAGGAAGAAGGATTCGAATCCTGACTTGATGAAGATGGTTCTGAACTACTGTTTAGACTTGGGAATCTTAAATACTCTATTATAACACCATTGATAGGCCAAGAATCCCCTCAGAAGATGAATGAAGAATCTCTCCTCTTACACATGAGAAACTAGCTGTAGAATGGAAGAAGGAGGAAGGATTTGATCTCTGCCTTAGATGGAGATAGCTATGAACTTTTGATTCGACCTGTTAAGATTCAGTACCTGCAAATAATCTCAGTGATAATGGCTGGATGCCATTATCCTCTCACACAAAGCTGGGGCACATCTCCCATGCTTGACTAGGGTCACACCTCCCAAGTCTTGGATGCACAAATGCATTCACAAAATTCCCCACACTAGCAAAAGATGTGAAAGGGAGTTGCTTGTATTCTTTTATAGAATTTTGGGTGCCTTGCTGAGAAATTTACTTGGCTTGTTGACCTGTGAGAATAGGTCACCTATGAGTGGGTAACCTTCCTTGATTGTTTGCTTGCTTTGCTTGGCTTTTCTTACTTTCCACTTTTCTGACTTTCCTTCCTTTTCTAAACTTTCCTTCTTTCAAAACTTTCCTGCTTTTCCAACTTGCCTGCTTTTTCCTGGATTTATGTTGCTTTTCCTTAAATAAGCCTCTTTTCACCGTTTTAGCAACATTTTTAGACTTTAGTGTTTACTTGACTTCCACCCCAAGTAATTCCACCAACCTTATCCACCAATTCGAATTAGTGGGTCATGTTCTCCATTTATTTAGCATAATAAATAACAATATGAATTGCATCAATAATTTATAAATGCTCCATTAATTATTTATTCCAAGTGGGTAGCAACTATAGATAAAATTAAATGAATTGTCCTAAATAATTAATTGCCTGGAATAAAAAAATTTAAGCCCATGGTTATGCAGCTGCCTCCTCAACCCAAGGGTTAGGTTGGGTTAGGAACTTGTTCCAATGATCAATTTTGTGGGGGCATGACAGTAGTGTGCCTGTAGTTGGGTCTGAGGTTGGTGTTGTTTCATCAAACCCTAATATTAGATCAGATGAGCTTCCTTTGGAGTCGGGGGTTGTTACGATACTTAAACCCAATACTGTTCTCATGCCTCCATATAACCCTTCGAATTCGTTCTTTGTAGTAGAAAATTCTATATTAAAAGAAAGTGGCTATCTTCTCTCTGAGAAGGGGGAGGAATTTCCTCCATTACCTACTTACACAAAAAACCTGGCAGTGGATTCTTTAGCTAAACCTCTACATGTGCTGAACTTCCAGAATGTCACCATTCGTCGGGGTAGGGGGAAAAAAAAGAATATAGAAAATTATGTGAATCTGGGCTTAGATACATACACCCCTTTATCGAAAATATTGGAAGAAGTGGGATTGAGTGACAATTTAAATTCTAAGGGTCTTAGAGCGATGCCCCCCTCTTTGGGTGGGTCTTAATGACTATTCTCTCCGTCAATGTGCTTGGGTTGGGTAAGGTATCTCGGGCTCAAGCCTTATCCAACCTCATTAAAGCTACTAGCCTAGCCATTGTTCTAATCCAGGAAACTATGTGTGATGACTCTATTGCTATCTCCAAGATTGGTAAAATTCTGCCCAATTGGGAAGTTGTTGCTATCAGTTCTTGTGGTTTGTCAGGGGGACTTGCTATTTCCTGGAACCCTGCTTTGTTTGTCTTCAGGGCCTTTGCTACTCCATGGGGCATTTTGCTTAAAGGGTCATTTTGTGGTTTACACCAATCACTTTCGATTCTCAATTATTACGCCCCACATAGGGAGAGACAGAGTTTTTGGGAATCATTGAGTGATTTTGGTCTTCTGAAATTAGCTGATCTTATCATTGCAGGAGATTTAAATTATACCTGCAGTGCTTCTGCGATTTGGGGATCTTCTGCTCGGTTGGATGACTTGGCAGATTTCTTTAATAAGTTTTTTGCTAATGTAGACTTTGTTGATGTGATGCCTCACAAACTTCTTCGTACTTGGACCAATGGAAGATTTTGTATGGAGGGAATACATAAAAGGTTGGATCGATTTCTCGTTAAGACAGAACTGTTGGGTCTTTTTCAAAAACATCATTCATGGATGTTTGAATCTAAATTCTCAGACCATTGGCCTATTGTTCTTCAGCTGGAAGAATATGGGTACAAGTTTTCATTTCCCTTCAAATTTAACAGCTCTTGGTTAAGTGACGATAATTTTTGCATCATGGTGAGAACTTTTTGGCAGAATTGTGGGGTCCATGATACAAATCCTATGGTGAATTTCTGCAATAAGTTAAAGGGTTTAAAGGAGTCTGTAACTATTTGGATAAAAATCAGAAAGAAGGCAGATAAGATGGAATTAACCCAGCTAGAAAAGAATATTCAAAAATCACTTGTTGCAAACTTCACAAATTCTATTAATTATGAAACTTTTGAAACCATGAAGTGCTATGAACATAAAAAGGAAGCTTTGCTGTTGCAAGAGGAAAAAGAATGGTGTCTCAAAAGCAAAGTAATTTGGATCTCACAAGGAGATAAAAACACAAAAAAAATTCATTCCTTTGCTTAAGCTAGAAGGAACAACAAGTACATTTGGGAAATACAAGATGATCAGGGGCTTATAATTTCTGTGCTTGATCAATTAAAAATAGAAGCTATGTCTTTCTTTGGTAATATATACTATGATTCAGGTGAATGTAACTTGGCTGATCAAATTAAAGTGGCAAGTCTTTTCCCTAAATTCTTTAATGAACAGGATGCTAACAATCTACAGAAGGAGGTCACTTTGGAAGAGATAGAGAACACATTGAATATTTTTGCTAAAGAAAAAAGCCCCAGGCCTGATGGTTGGCTGGTGGAGCTGTATATCCACTTCTTTGATATTTTGGGGCAAGAGATTAAAGATCTGGTGAATTTTTCCAGAGTTAATGGCTTTATTTTGGGTGGCCTTAACTCCACATTTGTCACCTTAATTCCTAAAAAGAACAAGCCCCTAAATTTTGGGGACTATCGTCCGATTGCATTATGTAACCTATTATATAAGCTCATCACGAAGATCCTTGCTGAAAGGTTGAAGAAGGTATTTTCTGAACATATCTCGGCAGAGAAGTTTGGTTTTTTGTCAGGGAGACAGATTCATGATGCCATTGGCATTTCTTAGGAATTGATGCATAGTATAAAGATTAAAAAGAAGAAGGCACTTTTACTCAAAATGGACTTAGAAAAATCCTATGACAAAGTCAGTCGGTCATTTCCGCAATTGATTCTCCTTAGAATCGGTGTGCCTCCATTGGTGATAAAGTGGATAATGGCGTGTATCACTACTATGAATATAGCAGTTCTGGAAAATGGCTCTCCATCATCTTTGTTTAGCTGTTCTAGAGGGATAAGGCAAGGGTGTCCGCTCTCTCTGCTTCTATTCACCTTAGTCATGGATGGCTTCAACAGATTAGTAAAATAAGCAATCGATAGATGATTGATTAAAGGCATCAAGATGACTAAGGACTGTGTGATCACACACATTTTATTTGCAGATGATGTTTTGGTTGTTGGTATTGACACTGTGGATGAATGGAAAATGTATGGTGAAATCATTCAGACTTTTTGTAATGCTTTGGGTATGAAGGTCAGCTCTATTAAATCCAATTTTTATCACTTAAATATGAATGATGAGCAATTACGTGAGATCATTAATGTCCTCCCATACAATTGCTATCCTCTGGAACTTGGCTTTAAATACCTTGGTTTTAATTTAAAGCCCAATAATTATCTCATCAAAGATTGGTATTGGCTGTTGAGGAAAATTGAAGCTTGCATTGCTCATTGGTCTTATAGATTTTTATCTATTGGAGGAAAACTTATTTTAGTTAAATCAGTACTTTCGAGCATTCCTACATATTGTTTTTCACTACTTGAAGTGCCTTCCTCCATTATTAAAGCCATAAAGAAATGTTTCTTTAGTTTTCTATGGACAGGGACTGTGGATAATACAAAAATTATGATGGTTGCAGCAGAGACACTTTCAAGACCTTTTAGATTCGAGGGTTGGGGCATCAAAGACCTAGAGGTCTTTAATACTGCTCTCAGATTAAAAAGTATGTGGCGGGGTATATTTGGTAGTACCCTCTGGTCTAGACTCATTCAGAGTAAATATCTTAAGCAAGATGTGCATCAATGGATAAGAAATCCTAAATTGGGAAACTAGAATTTTTCTCCCATTTGGAGGGATTTTATGAAAGTCTTCAAGTGGATAAAAAAAGATCTCTATTGGCAGGTGGGAACGGGTGTAAAGATTCGTGTTAGTTTGGATCCAAATTAGGAATGGAATACTCCTTTATTCTTCCATCTATCATCACCCAGTATTTGCAGGTTATTGGCTTATCCACGTTGAACAAGATAGTTATTTGCAGAGTTGGTAATGTTGGATCAGTTGTTTGGATGTCAGCAAGAGATCTTGGGCTATCTGGCTACTTAGCTCGAACTTGGGACACATACATCAAGAATTTAAGTTCAGCAGGTGTCAAACTTAATCAGGAAAGTGATCAGCTTATTTGGGGAGGGAACCCATCTACTGGTATAGTGACAGCTAAAACTGCATACAGTAGAATCATCCAAGATAAATTAATATTCCCTCAAGACTGGTGGTACAATAATTTATGGAAATGGTCTATTCCATTAAAATTAAAATGCTTTTTATGGTTAGCTCTAGAGGATAAATTGAAGACATGGGAGCACAAACGTGGATGGATTGGTCCGAACATCTGTGTTCTTTATCATAAAGATGCAAAAACAACTCAACATTTATTCGTCATTGCATCTTCTCACAAAAAATCTGGGAATTTGTTGCTGCAAACATGAATTTTTCTTATATTTGGGACGTTGGTGATTTCAACTTTTGTCTTTTGAATTGGTATAGGAGAAGTAAGCAATACTTTGCTATTGCTATCTGCATTACATGGGCTATTTGGTATACAAGAAACTGTGCAATTTTTCAAAATGTGATTCCTGATATAATGAAGTGTAGCATGACTGCAATGAAAATGTTTTCATCTTATAAAACCGATGATGATCATAGACAGAAGATTTCCAAAGTTAGTCTTTTCACACTTAAGGTGGAGCAACCTGTACTATTCTTCGATGGGGCTGCACAAAATGGCATTTGTGCTGTGGGAGGTGTACTTTACCTGAATGAAACTCAATATTTCACAGTCAGACTCAATTGTGGTGTCAGCAGCAACATGAAAGTCGAACTGTTGGCTCTCTGGTGTGTATTAAAAGTAGCTAATATCTTTGGGTTAGTAAACATCAAAGTTTATGGATATTCCCGTGTCACAATCAAGTGGGTAGCTGGTAAATTCAAACTGAATGTTACAAACCTGAGACATTGGTGTCTTCGTGCACAAAAAGAAATTACTCAGCAACAGAATATTAAGTTCGAGCATATTTATAGAGAGAATAACTCACTGGCAGATAAGTTATCTAAACAGGCTTTGGCAGGTTTGGAAGGCCATCTACTTTGGGAGGAATGGTGTGAAAATTCTGTCTTAGATAGTGGAGACACATACTTTTATGATTAAGGTCTGACAGACTAGTTTTCTTACAGAGTTCAGGTGGCTGTAGCTATTTATACTCTGCACTTTTTTTATTCTTGGTTATTCTGGGAGGTTTAGTTTTTTGAGTCTCAAGCTATTTTGAAGGTCTTGGCGATATGTATGTATTACAAATCTTGCTTAGAATTTATTTTGTTTGATTTGGTCTTATGGACCAAGACAATATTTGTACTATTTGATTCATATGAATGTCAATAGTAGTTTTTTTCGCTGGAAAAAAAATTTACTTTTTATGAATAAGAAATATAATGAAGTCCTATTTAACATATCAGAATATTTATGAACTTTTAAGTGGTTTTATAGTGTACTAATATATGTGAACATGTCCTTATATATCTATGTGCATGTGCATGTATGGAATATTCAAATTGAAATAGTGTATTTATTGTAGCTCTTAAATTTTTGGAGTAGGGACCCTGGAAACATGTGCAAAGAGCCACCTAGCCCCTCAGCTTGTTTTGAATTGTGTGT
This sequence comes from Larix kaempferi, assembly GCA_027924585.1. Taxonomy (NCBI): domain Eukaryota; kingdom Viridiplantae; phylum Streptophyta; class Pinopsida; order Pinales; family Pinaceae; genus Larix; species Larix kaempferi. Next base: position 22,152,072 of record BSBM01000753.1, read on the forward strand.
TTTCCCCATCGTATGGAGAGACGGGGGGGTTAGGGGGATTAGGGGGTTACTGGGGGAGGGAGAGAGAGAGAGAAAGAAGGGGGGGATAGGGGGAGAGAAGGGGATAGGGCAGAGAGAGGGGGAAAGGGAGAAAGAGAGAGAGAGGAGGGATAGTTAAGGAAAGTGGGAAATAAAGAGAAAGAGAATTAGAGAGAGGGAGAGGGAGATGGAGGGTAGGGGGGAATATAGAGAAAGATAAAGAGATATACCGATGGGCATGGGGGGCAGGGAGATATGGGGGAGAGATAGGGGAACTAAGAAAAGGATAGAGAGAGAGAGCGGGGGGTATGGAAGGGAGAGAGATAGGATAGGGAGAGGGTCGGAGAGATAGAAAGGGATAGGTAAAGGGGAAGAGAGAGAGAGAGAGGGAACGCTTAGGGAAATAGAGACGAGAGGATATAGGAGGGATACATAAGAGGAGAGAGGGGGGGTTTAGGTAGAGAGAAAGGGGGATAAGTAAGAGAGATGAGGGGAGGGCGGGAGGGGGGACGGAGCGAGAGAGAGAGAGAGAGAAAGGGGGGGGGTAATGATAGAGATAGAGGGCAAAGGGATGGAGAGATAAATGGGGGAAAAGAGGGGGATTAGAGAGAGAAGGGGGTGGTGGTGGAAAGGGAGACATAGAGGGAGGTTACGGGGGAAGGGGTAGAGATAGAGCGGTGTATTAGGGAATAATAGAGAGAGAGAGAGAGAGAGAGAGAGAGGGTGGGGCCCGTTAGGGAGAGAGATAAGAAGGAGGGAGGGAGGCATGGAAAGAGAAAGGGGGGGAAGTGTAATGGATAAAGTGTAATCTTTCCTTTATGGAGAAACTAGTACTAAAAGCCTCCTAATAATTCCCATAACCTATCTAAGAGACCAAATATCCTCTAAAAATTCTTGTATGGGGGTAGAGGCCTTGTTGATGGCCCTTAATACGTAGAAAATTCCTTTAGGGCCTAATGAATATCGGCCCAAGCACCGATCCACAATGTTAAATACCTCTTATTGGAACACATATACCTAGTAAGAGAGAAAATATTTTTTGTGATGTTACCAGGCCTCATTCATGGCCTCTTAATGCCATCCATATCCAGAATTAGAGAATAAGTATCCCCTACAAAGTAATTTTGTGGATGTATGAGATGTCATCAAAGGACTTTGAGCCCTGTAAGCTAATTTTATGGCCTAAGTATAATGATTTCTTTCTTGCATCTATCTATTTTCAAGGTGTTGAGAGCTATACCTAGTTCTAAAACCATATCAATGGTTCACATATTTCCACTGAGATGCATACTCATTTGTCAAACCCTCTTAGTGGCTCCCATATTTCCACTCATAGGCTCTAGATCCCTTACATAATTCATTTGTGAGGAAATATGAGGCAATATTAATGGCCCTTGATCCCTAGAAGCTTTCTTTAAAAATTAAGGCATTAGATCCTTCCCCAACCATGTATATGGACTTGAGATACATACATGGATCTCAAACCTCCTAATGGATTTAATATCTACACTTGGAATCCAAACATCCCCTGGATAGGTCCTATGTGGTGGCTTGCAACCTCCTTCCTAGCCCTTTATCCCTAGTTGTGGATGTTTAGGGCCTAAGTCCTAGGTTTCCTACATTTATCTTATCTAGATCCAAGAACTATGCATGAGGACTAAAACCTCCTAATGGTGATTGCACCAAGAGTAACGAGGTGCTATACAACCCACTACGAGGGAGATGTTGTCATGTAACGTAGTGTTATGTTACCAAAAATAAATAAAAAATGATTAAAAAAAACTCATGTCAACTCATAAAATAAAAAATTAAAACCAAATAAAAAGTATTAAAAAATCCAAGTTGACCCATAAAATAAAAATTTAAAACCAAATAAAAGTTTGTTAAAAAATCCATGTTTGGCCATAAAATAAAAAAATATTCTTAAACTTGGATCTATCAAGCAGCAAGAGGGATAAAAAAGTGCTAGTTGAATCCATATTACCACTCAAATGCACATGAATCCATCAATAGTTCATGTGTGTTAGTTAAAGGCATTATTATTGGACGCAAATGACTAGAAGATTCCTTTAGGGAATAAGGATTTGGTTTCTTAACCATTTTCTAGGCCTCGAGTCCCATTATTAGCATTTCAAAATCCCCTGATGGCATGATTATCCCGACTTTGAGGCCAATTGCACTTCAAGGAATTATTCATGGATCTGGATGCCTCAATGGTTTCTTTGGGGTTAAAGGAATGGTCTTCCTCCCTAGAAATCCATTCCCAATACCCTATCACACGTGCGTATTCATCAAAACCACCTAAACATATCCAAGTCCCCAAGGCCACAAGACCTAGATACATCATGCCATAGATACTCTCTGAAGTCATCCATGGTCCAAAGGCATGGTCTTCCTCCCTAGGAATTCATTCCCAACACCCCGATACATGTACTTACTACTAAAATCCACCTAATGCATTGACATCCTCAATCATAGGCCAATGATACCCTCACAAGGCCATGTCTAGCTGGTGCAGATAAATTACTTAGCCATAAATGGCTAAAATAGTCATTTATGTCTTAACCTTCATGCGTCCTCCCATGACCATCCCAAGCCCCCAAGTCCCTAGGACTTGGACACATAGTCCTGAGACTTGGATACCCTTACGAAGTCATGCATGGTGATTTAAGACATTGTTCATGGTATTGTATGCCACAATGGTTTCTTTAGGGACAAAGGCATGATATTTTGTTTGGAATGCCATTCATAATGCATCAAGAGACATACATATTTCTAAAACCTAGCTAATGGAATCATCATCCTTAATCATAGTCTAATTATACCCTTAGGAATCGATGTGTGGTTGGTGAGAGGTAACCTTCTTATCCTTAATGGCTAAAAGATTCATTTATGGCCCAAGATTTAGGTATCCACCATTCACCATGTCCAAGTCCTCAACGCACCAAGAACTAGATACAAAAATCCATGGATACCCTTACAAAATCATGCGTGGTTCTATGAGGCATTATTGGTGGCTCTAGATGCCTCAATGGTTTATTTGGAGACAAAGGTGTGGTCTTCTTCTCTAGCACCATTCCCAAGGCCCTCAGACATGTACATACTTATCAAAACCACATAATGGTATTAATATCCTCAATCATAGGATGATGATACCATCAAGAGGCCGTGTATGGTATTTTGAGATGATATTCTTGGTTTTGGATGGCTAGAAGATTCCTGTAGGGACAGGGGTTTAAGTATCCTCCCTTGATAATGTTTAGGGCCAAAATACCCCAATACATGGATACATAGTGGCACAAATATCCATGCAAGGTCATGCATGGTGCTTCAAGAATTGTTCATTAGTATAGATGCCTCAATGGTTTCTTTAGGGCCAAAAGCATGGTCATTTTCCCTGAAACATCATTCACAAAGCCCCGAGACATGTATATACTATTCAAAAACACCTAATAGAAATGACATAATCAATCATAGACCAATTATACCCTCAAGAGGCCATGTGTCACTAGTGGAGGAAATATTCTTATCCCTATATGGATAGAAGATTCCTTTAGAGCTTGGGATTCAAGTCACCTCCACTGACCATGTCCAAGGCCACAAGACCACAAGACCTAGATACATAGTGCCATGGATACACCTGTGAAGTGATGCATGGTACTTTTAAGCACTATTCATGGCTTTGTATACCTCAATTATTGCTTGAGGGCCAAAGGTATGGTCTTCTTCCTAGAAGCATCATTCCCAAGGCCTTGATACATGTACATACTACACAAAAAAACCTAATGGTAGCATCATCCTCAATCATAAGCTAATAATACCATTAGGAGGTTGTGTGTACTTGCTGGAGGAAAAATTCGTATCCCTGGATGTCTAGAAGCTTCCTATAGGGGCGAAGGTTTAGTTCTCCTACACTAACTATGTCGAAGGCCCCAAAGCCACATGACCTAGATACATAGTAAAATGGATACCTCTGTGAAGTCATGCATGGTGCTTTAAGGAATTATTCATGCCTTTGGATGTCTCAATGATTTCTTTAGGGATAAATCCATGGTATTCTTCCCTAGAACATCATTCCCAAGGCCTCGATATATGTACATACCACTCAAAATCACCTAATGACACCAACATCCTCAATAATAGGCTAATCATTCTCTAAAGAGACCACGTGTGGTTGGTGGAGGAAACTTTCTTATCCCTGGATGGATAGAATATTCCTTTAGGGATTAACGTTTAGGTCTCATCCATTTACCATGTCCAAGGCCATAAACCTAGATACATAGTACCTTAATGGAAATATATTCCTTAATGGTTTCTTTAGGGATAAATTCATGGTCTTATTCCGTACAATATCATTACCTAGGCATTTGGACACCCCCATAAGGCTCTTTTTCATGGATTTAGATGTCTCAATGATTTCTTTAGGGCCAAAGGCATGGTATTCTTCCCTAGGAAGTCATTCCCAAGGCATTGAGACACATACATATTTTTAAACCCACCTACTAGAATTGTCATCCTTAATCATAGGCCAATGATACCCTTAGGAGGCCATGTTTGGTTGGTGGAGGAAACCTTCTTAGCCTTGGAAGGATAAAATATTTCTTTAAGGCCCAAGGTTCAAATTTATTCCATTGACCATGTCCAAGACCTCAAGTCCCTAAGACCTAGATACACAGCTCAATGGATACCCTTGCAAAGTCATGCATGGTGCTTTGAGGCATTGTTCAAGGATCTATATTGCTTAGTGGTCTATTTAGGGACAAAGGCATGGTATTATTATCTATAGCATCATTCCTGAGGTCCTAAGACACCTACATACTTCTCAAAAGCACATAATGGTGTTCATATCCTCAATCATATGACAATTATACCCTCAAGAGGTCATGTGTGGTTGGTTGAGGTGATCTTTTTAGCCTTGGATGGCTATAAGATTCCTTTATGACTATAGGTTCAAGTCTCCTCATGCATGGTTCTTTAGGCATTGTTCATCACTCTAGATGCCCCAATTGTTTCTTTAAGGCTAAATGCATGGTTGCTTTCCCTATAAAATCATTCCCAAGGCCCTGAGACATGTAGACACTACTCAAAACGACCTAGTTCCAATGACATAATCAATCATAGGCCAATGATACCGTCAAGGGGCCATGTGTTTTTATTGGAGGCAATCTTATTAGCCTTAGATGGATGGAAGAATCATTTAGAGCTCGAGATTTAGGTCTCCTCCACTAACCATGTGTAAGGCCCCAAGGCCATAATACATAGATACATAGTGCCATAGATACCCTTCTGAAGTAATCAATGTTGATTTTAGGTAGTATTCATTGCTCTAGATGCGTTAATTATTTCTTTAGGGGAAAAACATGGTCTTATTCCATGGATCATAATTCCCAAGGGCTTAAGACATGTGCATGCTACTTAACAATGCCTTACTATACCAACATCCTCAATCATATGCCAATTATAGAACTAGGAGGTTGTGTATGGTTGGTGGAGGCAAACTTCTTACCCCTAGATAGTTACAAGCTTCCTTTAGGGGAAAAGGTTAAGGTATCCTCCACTAACCATGTTTTGTTGTTGGAGGAAACCTTCTTGGTGGAGGAAACCTTCTTAGCCCTGGATGACTAGAAGATTCCTTTAGTGGTCGATATTTAGGTCTCCTCCATTGATCTTATTTAAGACTAAAAGGACATAAGACCTAGATACATAGTGTCTCAATGGATTTGGATGCCTTAATGGTTTCTTTAGGGATAAATTCATGGTAATCTTCTATGTAATATCATTACGAAGGCTCTTTCTTTACTTGTATGACTCCAATAAAGGACTTGAGATCCTTCCCTCTATGCAAAAACTCTTGATTATGCTCATATCCAACTATTATGTCAAATATCAACTTTGATTGGTGTATGTTATGGTTCATGGTCTTGATCATTGCCCATTACCTCAATAATATTATGTTAGGGTATAATTCTTTCAATTTCTTCCCCAACTATTTACTCAGACCCATCGCTAGTACGCAAAACCCATATCCCACTTTGAGAATAATGATATCTTATACATTGCATGATCTACTAAGTGATAGTTTGAGTCATTGCTATTATCCGATATGCCTAAAACCGTCCTTTAGGGCCTAGTTCCAATAATTCCTCTCATGACTATGTCTAAGGTTTGCATACCTAGTGTCACTTATATGAATGCTCAGATGGCAAGGACAGTGTTTGGAGTTTATGGGTGCAGTTTAAAGCTTCCCTTAGGGTTTAGGGCCCAAGTTTCCTCCTATGACATTATACAAAACCCTAAGACTCACGCATACTAGCAAAAACCTCATAATGGTGTTGATTTCCTTACTTAGAGGTAAATAATAACCCCCATATGTCATGTGTAGTGCTTTGAGCTGTTGTATTTTTCCTTGGATGCACAAAATATTTTACTAGGGAATAAGGCCTAGGTATCCTCTCTCAAACATGTTAAGGGCCTAAACACCCATATATAGTGCTTAAATACAAACTCTTACTTACATTAATACCCCCAATATCAAGCCATACCATTAGGAGGCCTTATGTGGTGTTTCAAGATATACTTGTTAATATTATATGCCTAGTGGTTTCCTCTAAGGTCCAAGGCATGGGGTTCCTTGCTTAATCATCTGTATGCCCTAAAGACTTATTACCTAGTTTTAGTTCGTCCAACTCACGTCCAACTCCCCCCATTATCCCTATTATAAGGCCATAGATATTCTCAAAAAGTCATTTGTGTTAGTGTGAGAAACCATTATTATCACTACATGCCTAGAAGTTTAATTTAGATTAAGTCGTAGGTTTCTTCTCTTAAATAGGTCGAGGGCCAATAGACCTATCACTAGTGATCAAAACCTTATAGTGCAATCAATATCCACACATAGATGTTAACAGTATTCTTAGGAATATATGTGTGTTGATCATATTTCTTGGTCCTAGATTCCTAAAAGATTCATTTAGGCCCAAGGAAGAGGTTTCCTCCCTCGAACATCTCCAAAGATTTGAGACCCATGCCTTGTGCACAAATCCTAGTAATGATATTAATATCCATTAGAAAATTTAATAATATCAATAAAAATATCTGCTATCAAATAATGAAATCTCAATTCAAACCATTTTTATTAATATTTTATAGTAGTAATAAATTAAAAATGGTTGTATTTAATTATTTGTCAAATTTAAGAATCATGGGTATTTATTTGCTTGAATAATATTGAAAATGAATAGTAGACTTGAGCTATTTAGAAAATAATTATTTGTGAACTTCTTGTGTTTGTGCTGCAACACCTCATAAATGAATCATGTGAGCTTGTTGGTTTAAATAGTGATAAAAACAAAAAATTGAATTTGTTGTGATTGTGGTTTAAAACCTTATAAACTAATCATGGACATTTATTTGAATGAAAAAATTGAATTAAGTAATTACAAAATAATCATTTGTGATGTTGTTGTGTTTATGGTGCAAATCATCATAATTAAATCCTTTTTGTACATGTCCATGTGACAAATATGACCTTAGCCCCACTTTATGGTACTTGACAACACGACATTTATTTATGCTTAGGATTCCTTTAGGCTAAGGCCTATGATTGTTCATTCAGCAATGTTGAGGGCCATTGGACATATCCCTAGTGATTAAAAACTTATAATAGTGTGAATGCCCATACTTAGAGGCTAAATATACTCTTAAGAATATGTGTGGGGACCTTTGTAGTGTCTTTCTTGGTCCTAGATTCTTAAATGCTTCTTTTAGGACCTTAGCTAGAGGTAAGATGAATCTGAGACCCATGTCTTGTGTTAAAAACCTAATAATAATACTAATTTCCATAAAAATAAATTAAGAAAAAATATCTCAAATGAATAATCAAATTTAAATTCAAATAATTTTATTACTACTTTATAATAGTAATAAATTAAAATAGTTGTTTTTATTTATTTTTCTATTGTATTTATATGTTTAAATAATATAAAAAATGAATAAATGAATTGAGCTATTTTCCAAATATTTTTTTTGAACTTGTGCTTGTGGTGTAAACCTCATGAATGAATTGTGTGAATTTATTTGCTTAAATATTCTAAATATAAATATTTGAACTTCTTGTAAGTTTGGTGCAAAAACTCATAAATTAATCTTTGATCATTTATTTTAATTGTTGAAAAGAAAAAAAAAATATTGAATTGAGTTGTTTTCAAAATAATTATTTGTAAATTTGTTTATGGTGCAAATACACATAATCAAATCCTACGTGTACATGTCCATGTAGAAAATAATAGCTTAGCACCACTTTATGGTACTAGCCAACATGGCATTTCTCATAAAGTTAAAATTCAATTTCCAATAATATTAACTAATACAACACCATATTAACACCACAAAATATAAGTGGTGCTAATACCATCACTTTAACACCACAAAATATAAATGGTGCTAATAACACCACTTTAACACCACATAAATATAAGTGGTGCCAATACCACCACATTTACACCACAAACTATAAGTGGTGCTAACTTGTGGTGCTAAAAGATGGATTTTCTTGTTGTGTCTCCTATTGCGTTCTGCGTGAACTTCTCCGAGCTAGGCATGGAGACCATTCCCTGGTACAAGATCAACTCTTGAGTGAATTGAAGCAATCCAGTTGGAGACCTACCTAAGGCACTCAGTTCTTGCATCTGTAATGTGACCTCCCTAGACATAACCTGGTGATTTTCTGAGTTTACTTAGTTTAAGTAGCAGATCCAAATCCAAATACATATGCAAACCAAGAAGCAGTTCCATCGACAGTTGAGACTGAAGCATTGATGCAGTCTACTTGCCTTGCATTCCTTGGACATTATTGTTTGTGAAACCTTTCAAACCATACGAAATATACACTCGTAGGGAATATCTATTTCTACCACTCCCTTATAATTCAACAAGCTTGCAGATCCTCTATGGCATGTCAATATTTAAACATTCATTAACATATCACATTTCTTGTAGAAAACAATTGATCATCATCCAGAAGATACAAACCACTTTTCAATGCAACATAAAAGGTGATAATGGCATTAGATGATCAACATAAAATAGGCAAATTGCAAAGGCTAAGTTTTTTTTACCATTAGCCAAAAATTCAATCGGAGATGAAAAGGAAACACATACGATGATACAATGACGAAAGAAATTAGACAATAATAGGAGAGAACAACTGATTTCATTTGGGAATCACTAAAGAGATACATTAATGCCTTACACTCTGATTTTGAACTTTAGAATGCAATGGCTAATGACTTTGAGTTGCTAGGCTAGCACTCTAATTGTCAAGGTCTATTGCAATTTGATAACTTACCAAGTTTTGCAGGGACTATATCAGTAGGCACGGCGTGATCATAGATTGATTGCTACAGATTGAGCCCATTGATGCAAAAGAAATAAATTGGAGTGGACTGTAGAAAGTGCAATTCATTCCTAGTCAGAAATTCATGTGATGTTTGAATTTCACTAAAGTTTTAATGTTTTACAAATCTCATCCATTTGCCTTCGCTTATTACTAGATTTTCCTCTATCCTCAATGATCTTAGGCACAATAATTTGGTTTTGGGCATTGGGTAATTAAAATCATAAATTATAAAATGATCTTTGCAATCATCAAATATGTGGATTGTTGATATCACTTGTAATCTATTTACATAGTGAGATTCAAGTGGCATTCTTCTTGAGATTGGTGAAACCTGTCAATACAACGTCACTCACTATGATCTTGGATCTCGAGTGATAAGTGAATTCAATAATGACCTATTCCTTTGATAGTGATCTGTAGGAAGGCGACGTTCTTTGTTTCTAACATGGTGAAAAGGTGAAATAATAGCACGATAGAGAGATAACCTAGCAGACAATTCAATGTAGACTCTCTCTTTGAAACTTTGTTTTTTACTTTTTTATACTCTATTAATATTAATTTCTTAATGCCCAACAAGATTTGCATCGATTAGGATTTTGTTAAAATAATGAAAATTTTAAAACCTTCATGTAAGATCGAAATAAATATTTAACAATCTCTTTCAAAAAAAAAAATCTTAATTTCCAGGTCATGTTTAGTATCATGCAAAGGCAGAGATTTCCTCGGTTGTGCACCAAAAACTCAAAACATCAAACATTAAAAAAAATAGAGGAAGAGAGTGTCTCTATCTGTACATCCAAAACACAATATTACAAATGGTACAATGAATAAGCAGATGTTGAGTATGGATCTCTCTGGCGTTAGCCACTAATCAATGGTAAGGTGGACACTTAAAACACTATGATGATCTCCATTGAATTGTAGCCTTGTCAACCTCAAATGAATTGCATTGCACTTTCACTTATCTTATCCTCTCACTATCTAGGAAAATCATAGATGCTAGTACCCCACATCCTAAAATATAAACACCTACCAATGTAATTAGACACCACCAATCATCTACAATCAAACTGCAACCAACTACAACAATTTAGTGAACTATAGCCTCTTAAGACGTAGCCAATGATAATCTCTATACAATAGGGTTTGAGTAAAAAAGATGCCATGTCTTACCTAATGGGTTAGACTGAAGCATTCAATGTCTTGTTGAAACAATAGAAATCCATCACGAAAGTGCTAGAAAATGGGCAAGAATTAAATGATATTCGGCAAGAGAAACCACCTTATATCAAGTCATTTGTGTAAACATAATTCTTTGAATTGATCAAATGGCTATTTGATGCATTCTTTAACTTTAGATGATAATAGCATTTAATAAACCAGAGCAAGGAACCAATCTTACCATGGAAGCATTTTGCACCTTTATTTCTTAGGATAGGCTGATCACTGCTGCAAATGCTAGTACATAGTCATCTACATATCCAAGGGGAAATTGAGTGACCAAATCAAAACAACAACCTGTGTATTATTTACCACTTTTTGTTTGTTTCTTGATCAGTAGTGCAAGACAACAACCTATGTCTTATTTACCACTTTTTGTTTGTTTCTTGATCAGTAGTGCAAAACTTGGGGTATTGTAACCTTGGGTAAAAATGTAAAGACAAAGGTAAAACTTGATAATGAATGAGGAATGTTGTATTCTGGTTAGATTATTGCCATGGCCATCAAGATCTGATAAGAATTGTCTTGCATGCACCATTACAGTTGCATTCTCCTTTGCAACAATATCATTCAATGAAAAAATTCCAAACTTCTTCAAAAATTATACAGCAAAAGAAAGAATCCACTAACAACCTGAAAACATATGAGTGTGAGGGAATCAAGTCCAATCCAAATTATAAATCATGTTTGGTCTTATCAATATGAAATAGAAGTTATTTTTATAATTTTTCAAATCAGAGGTGAAACGAAGAGCTAACAGGAAGCAACACAGAAGCCTTTGTCTATGTGGTTTGCAGAGTATAATTGTAAAGAACTACTAAGTTCAAAGCCGAAGAAAATTCAAAACAATAGAAGATGACTGATAGATTTGGAAATTACCAGATAATATTAGAGGGAAATATAAAAACCTAAATGCAATTAATCTATGAAATTACTTGGTATCCCATTAATATATTATTAGAATTTCAAACTACAAAGTATCCTATTTCTCCCAATGAAAGAGGCAATATAAACTATCATTGTCCATAATTGCAGTGATTATTAGATGGGAACACATCAAACCTTTGTATCAATAGGCTGATCTAGTTTGTACTATATCAAAAGTTGTAGAAGCCCTAAGGTTACTTGCATGATCAAACCAAGCAATGAAGCCAATGGGGCCTTGGTTCAGTGGTTGGTGAGGTCGAAAAGTATTAAGTTGTAGTGGGATTTTATGGAAAACCTTTATGTCCAAGTATTAAGTTGTCCACCAGGGTTCCAATCTTGCTTATGTTTAACCTAGTATAATTGCATCAGTTTGGAAAGGGTGAGGCTGGGTGAATGTTTAGGCAATTGTAGCAGAAGAGCTACCCCTAAAACCTAGCACCGTATCCCCCATAGGGCATGTTTCTTGAAGCAGTTCAAACAAAAAAGAAGGGGAAAATCAAAGTAAATCATATAGGGCATGTTGGTAATTCCCAAGACTCGTTATTTGATAGGAAAGCATCACTTTTTGTTCACATGTGTACTTGATCACGACTGTAACAATATGGAAGAGATCAAAGTCATTCTTATCTGTTACAAACTAACTTGAGTGACATAAGCATCAAATGGAAGAAGAAGAAGCTAAATGATTCAGAGGAGAGATGAACCCATTAGCTCAAGACATGCCCTTTTTCGATCGGCCATTTGTACCAAAGAAGTATGTGCTACTAACGGATAAGTGCTTAGAATTGAGCATTGAATTATGTTCCATAGAATAATTTTTTCTATACTTCGTAGTTTTTTTTACTATATGATCAAGACTGATAGAAAATATATGTGTTGGTCCATGTTGCATGCTAACGTAATAATGTAACACTGAGTAGTCTACCGAAGACTATTGTGTTGAAAACTAGAGAAAATGGTTGCAAGAGAGCTTGTTGCATGGAAATATATGAAATCCATATCAATGGATGTTTTTTAATATGTTTTGTAGAACCCATAAAGGAAACAAAAAGAAAAGTAGTGGATTATGTTTGATACTTGAGGAATGACAAGCATAGCCATAAGGCTCATGGTCACAAGTGCTATTATGCTTATTAGCATCTATAGTCTTCTATTGGGAGATCATATTTTTTTTGTATTCATTTGGAAATCAATAGACAACTCGAAGATCCCCTGTGTGCAATGAACGTAGATTCATCTAAAGTGTTTGATTTCACTCATGCATATCATGGATATGGTGAGCCACCTAACGTTCACATTAAATCCTTCATCAAATTTGTGTTTGATTTTAATATTTTCCATGATGATTAGTTGATGTTGATATTTTTATGTACTATGAAGGAAGATAATCTAAATTGTTTTGTGGGTTTTGATTTCAAAGAAATATCTTCAATGGAATATTTCTTCAAGAAATTTCTCCATTATTGGTATTTTGAAGACAATCCTAAGATTGAGGAGGTTATTAATATTTTCTTATTTGCATTCCTACAATAAATATATCTCATTTTTATTCTAAAGAAGAAATCAAAAGTGAAAATATCGCTGAGGATTCTATGTAACTCCTACCTAAGGAAAACAATCAAAATTCAATGAAAGAAGCCGTTGCAGAAGATCATGAATAAATTCATGTTGAGGTATGTGAGGTGCATGATGGAACTCCTCCTTTCTCTCTTAATAATGACAAGGGCTTGGTAATATTTTCCCCTTTTCATATTTTTGAAATCGAGCATCCTAAGGATGATAATTATGAGCACGAAGAGGATAGGGGAAGCTAAGGGTATGTTAGTGCTGATGAATACTACCCCATTTTTTATAAGGATTTGGATGATAATTATTAGACATATTTAGGAAATCCCATTTTTTATATATCTAGAGAAGGGAGTGTCGATTTTGAGACCTTTGGGCATATTGGTTTGGAGGCATATTCATACTATTCCTATGATCATTCTCAACCACACATAATTACTAGTGAGACAAACTTGGGGAATAGCTTCAGTTTTTCTAGTGAGATAGATTTGATGCAACCCGTGGAGGGTCAGTTTAAGCCTTTGTCTTCGTATACATAATTTTTCATTATTTGGAGTAGCCTAATGTGTTTTTAAGTCCTATCCAATGTTGGATAAAATAAGTTTGTGGGTACACTTGCCATTCTTCACAAGAATTTGATGATATTATGCATGCTTATGATCTCCCATTTTGATTTTCCATCATGAAGTTCCCAATAGGTTTGCATCTGATGATCAATGTGTCCTTGTTTTGTTTGGTAACCAAATTCAAGGGAAAAGGATTTAACATTGATAAAATGTTAAGGTGGTTATATTGGATTTATGACTTCACATAAAATTTGGCTTCATCACATATTTAGAGTAAGATAACTAAGCTCCTTACAATGAGCATTTAATTTCAGTCATTTCATTTTATGTGCTTATGAATGGTAGTTTTTATTTGTTAGTTAGTTTCATTTTCTAATGCAATTGACATTTCATTTTGGATGGCTTTTATACGAACATGTGGTACTAAAGGTTTTCCTATCAAGATTGAAATGTTTAACAAGTCATAGATTGAAAATTTTGGATTCTCATCCGCTTTCCAAATATCAAGCACACGTCCCCGAGTAGGAGCCAATTTTTAACATCGAGTTTGCACAGCTTATTCATTAGATAGAAGACTTCATCCAAAATTTAGGGGTCATTTTGTATCTTCTTTACATACAAAATGTTTAAACGATATGCATATTACTATATTGGACAATTTGTTTTATGTCAACATTCCCGATGATTGCTTGATGTTGTTCTCAACCAACGTAAGGTTTTCCTTATTTGCATCATGCTGCTTAAAGTACATTTCCCTTTGTAAAAGCTAAAGTTGCAAAGCAACTCTTCCAAATTCATGCCACATAAAGTAGGGCAGAGGGTCAGGTGGTGGGGAGGGATACCATTGCAACCACGTCAACTCTTATAAAAACCAGCAAAGCATTCATCACTGACTTGGCAGTTAAAATATTTAACACATTAATGACTTAGATTAGGGTTCAATCTCAATCATTAATCTTAAGTTGAGATTAAGGTTTTGTTACAAAGCATAAATATAGACAGACAAGTGCAATATCTTAGTTTTGACCCTTGGAATGTATAAAATCACAATATGTAAAATGATGCAATATGATATTACCTAGAACCTTGTTCTATAGTAGAATTAGAATGAGACATTATTTATTGAAAGCAGAAATTTTATCTGTACACAAAATTACAATTTTTATCTTTTGCAACTTGTTATTACACAAGCTTTAAATTGTGTTGGCCTCTTTGGTGCTCGCAGATTGGTGCAAGCATTGTTAAATGAGCTTTGAGATACCCATTGAAATTAATTGAAAATAATGTTGGAGTTAATGGAAGTGTTGTGGCTGAAAAGTTCAAGACAAAACCTACCATAATTGCCAATTACTTTTGTGCTTATTAGATTGATGCTCATTTTTAATGTAGGAAAACTAACTTTTGTTGAGGGTCATCCTAATTGCAGATGGTTTTATTTGTCTATTGACTTCACTTTTTAATGTATGATAGATTTAAATTATATAATTAATTTCTTGGCTTCTCCAAGTTCTTTCCAGTGATCATCCCAAATATGGTCACAATGCTGCTAAGGTAAGATTTGATGGAAGTTGGAATAATTGATCCAACTAAGGTAAGATCTTGGATCCTTTTTGTTAGTGATATGTGGAGTTGTACTAGCATTTACATAAATATATTTGTCACGATGTATGGGTTATATTTAACTTTTAGAGTTTCGTGGATTTTATTTTGCATTTTTAGTCTTTTAATAATTTGTCTTTTTGATATATATGAAATTTAACGTAAATGGATTCTGTGAAAGTGAACTGTTCAAATTTTAGTCGCAATACGATGCATTGAAACATAATTAACCATGATCTTAAACCTAAAAAAACATAAAAGCATAATTATTTGTTGTTTGTGCATGCTGTTGGCCATCATTTATCTTTCTTTGGCCATTTGTTGGTATTTTATACTTGGTATGGCTATATGTTGTTTTTTGGTGTGTTGTTAACTACATATATGCCAAATTATGTACTATCTTTGCTGCAAAACATTCTCAATTGATGTGCTCGAAAGGAGGTGGTTAGGTGTTGCTTTGAGCATGCAGAATCCATGGAAAATAACTTCCTAACATCAGATGTTGTTGTGGTTGACATAGAGGAACCAGAACCTGCTACTTCTCCAAACCCCATGGATAACTCAGGTCTAGCATAAGAAACATTTGATTTTGTGCCTATTTTTTCAATTACTATTTCTTCGAATGAAGGGATTGCATGGTTTTAGCCATTAATTTTATCTAATAGTCAGAATATGATTTTGTTGTAGGTTATGGGTACTAGATACAAATATGACCAATAAGCCAAAGAAAACGATTTTTTGATGTTTTTATTTGGAGATGAGCCCAAATTGAAGGGGGTGCTTTAATTACACAGTGAATGGTGTGCATGAAAAACATGACAGGAATTGTATTTCATCCAAAAGGGCTGAAAATTGACATTTTGTAGAAAGGGGATGGGTAGAGTATGGCTCCTTGCATTTCTTTGGAAAGTGCTTTCTATTTGAATGGAAATTGTACGGTTATAATATAGTTGGGGTATGATACTTGTGATTTGCATTGTCAAATGGAGTGTGGTTCTATTGTTGTTTTTCAATTTCATTTTTTTTTCAAGAATATTCCCAGAGTATGGTGAATTTCTATGTACTGTGATAATTAGAGTGAGGTACCAAACTACCACCAAAAGAGGGCTTTCTATGTGATGATTTATTAATATTTATCTCCTATTAGTATTTTTTAAATATGTTTTCCTATTACTATATATAGTTTTAAACGTTATCGAAAAATTTGCCAAGACTTCACAATATGTTATAATTTAGTAAAATATTTTCCAAGTCTTTATAAGGTTTTATGATTTTGTGAAAGATTCGCCAATACTTTACAAGGCTTTATAATTTAGTGAAAGATTCGCCAAGATTTTACAACATTATATAATTCAATGAGAGATTCGCCAAAAATTTATATATCAATAATATAACATTGATAAAATAGCCTTCATATTTTCTTGTATATCATGGGGATTCACCCAATTATTATATATAGAAATTTAGGAGGGCGTCTTAAAATTTTCCCTAGCAATAGATATAATCTATTATTGTTTTATTCCATTAAATGCCTGATTTGTTTATGGTTTTGTACTCTATATTTTAAGGTTGTGCTAATATTGATTGATTTGATAAAGATAGCCCAGAATCCTTTACAAGACTGTAGGTGTAGCAGCTCACCAACCTTCGGAGAAGTATCATATGTGGCACCAGCTATCCCTTCATGAGTTCGGTTCCACATCTCACTCCAACAGTTCAAGCATTCCTCCACATGGCCAGCTGCGACTGAGTCACAACAGAGCATCCAAGTATCAGCTAGTCCAATCAGTCGGAATCTACTCTGGGATGCGAACAACATGTAACAACTCAGGCCCGAATGCAATGATTTCATTTAAGTCCACTTATGGATGTAACTGTTCCATTGTAAATCGGCAGCCTGAAGATCATAGATCTTCATGGCTGCCGGATATTTTGTGAAACGATTTCATGTCATCGAGTATAAATGTACAGGGGCGTTCTGAGCTTGGGGTTGGAGATTTTATAATTGTATAAGCTGAAACAGAGAGTTGTGACTATGATTTATTATTTATAATACAGGGAGCAAAGTTTCTTATATCTTGGTGTTTAATTTGTGTTAGTATTCGGCATCTCTGTTAGAAGGCCAGGGCCCGCCTTCTCACAGAGATCGTTGAGTTAAGTAGGTAGTTTAATTTATTTCCTGTTGTGTGGTATGGAATTGCATTAGATGGGTTACTGTGAGCTGCAACAGTGAAATGATAATTGCATTCTTCTTTGGTAGTTTATGATTGCATCCTGAATAGCTGCAACTATGTGGTGTGACAGTCAAATGTGTAGGTTAGTTTATTTGATGCATGGTGTGTTAGATCAGCTATTACAACCAAGCTTAGCTCTGATTCCTTTCAGTCATTTATTCCTTCTAGCATTTCCAATATTAATCAAATTAGAGTTCAAGCTTACTTCTAGTTTCTGGTTGTTGTTTTATCTTTCTTGAATTCAGTAGATTAGACAGAGTATGATTGAGTTACAGTAGTTTCTAGATGAATTAGATCAGTAGAGATTGAATATTGTAGTTTGATAATTATAGGATTCAACTTCTTGCAAAAGTAATTCTAGTTCATTTCATTCCTTGATCAGTGACTGCTGGATTGATATTTGTAGGGAGATAATTGTATTTTGAATTCCTACATGGATAAGTTAGATTAATTTTAGTTATGATATGAGTTTGGCTGAGTAGATAGGTAGGATCATTTTACTTGAAATGTTTATGCATAGATTGTGCTAATTACTATTGAAATAAAAGACTTCCCTTGGTTGACAATTCATATTGAGCATCCTATGTGTTAGTTGTAATTAATTGGCATATAGGGTGACCAACATTTTGGCGCCGTTGCCAAGGATGGTAATTTATAGGAATAGATAGTAGTTTATTTATTGATTTCATTTTAGTTTTGATTATCTAAAGCATGCATGAATACAAGAAAAACAAATCGGGAACCCCCTCAAAATACTAACATTGCAGGTGGACGAGGTCGTGGTCGAAATCAAGGTCTAGGAAAACATACATACACTGATGAATAAAATTGCTAGAGCTGATTCTTCCACTAGACTACCGCAAGCATCTCCAGGAAGAGGAAACTTCGTTCTCCCCAATATTAATACTTCTGCATCAACCGTGGAGAATGCAATGGGACCTTCAACTCTCATTCGAGAGAAGAAACCTCTTGAAGATAAGGGAAGTGTTTTGGGTGCACCGGATAGAGAGGAGATCTATTATATTAACGGGCACAGAGTTACTAAAGAGGAGTGGTTGGATCATCTCTAAGAACAAGAGGAAGAAATAAGGCAAGAAGAAGAAAGGAGGAGAGCAGAGGAAGAAAGACCGAAGGAAGTATTGAAGTTTTGGAACACAATGAATAATGGAGAACATGAGGGAAATAATGAGTGCCATAATAACAATGAGGAGGAGGTGGAAGATAATCAACATTGTGACACTATGGTCACACTCAAATTCCATATCCTCCAAACACCAAGGGTAGCTCCTATGAAGAATATTTCACCCTCAATTCTCCCGAATTTTCATGGTAAGTCTTCTGAAGACCCAGATGAATTCCTTTTTGAGTAACACATCCTTTGTCGTAGTTACGATTATACCTCCAGTGTGCAGAAATTGAAACTATTTCCAGCCACCTTGAAAGGAAATGCTCTGCGCTAGTTTATGAGTTTGGGTCATGAGACCATTACTACTTGGGACTAGATGAAAGAAACCTTCCTTTCCAAATATCAAGAATACTGCAGAACCAGAGATAGGAAGTAGGAATTGTTTAAAATGTTTCATAAGGAAGAAGAGAGATTGAAAGATTTTGTTGAAAGGTTGTTGTATAATTTACAGAGGTCTAGTCATACTGATATTGGAAAAGATGTACTCAAGATTATCTTACTACGGGGAACTAGAGAAGATTTCCTTGATATGTTGAATTTGTTGGGGAACTGGGACATCTCAAAGGAACCTTTTGAGAAGATTGTTGAATTATGTTGAAGGTATTCAAGGGGGTCCTCTAGAACCAACAATCGAGACAATGAAGGAGATCGATATGTCTTCAATTGGACATAGAAATCAGCTAGTGGAGGAGCCACTTGAGCAGAAATAGGAAACCTTCCAGATAATTTTAAAACAGATACGATGAGCTCCATTTCCTCAGAATTGGGTGTCTTGCCGGATAAACAGAGGCAGGCAGTAGAAGATCTAACACTTGGCGTATTCTATCCCAAATGCAGAAAGAATCACCCGCTGAAAGAATGTTCGCTTGACAAGGTAGAGGTATGTCGAATATGTGAACTGGATCATGATACCAAGGAATGTCCTTCACTACCCAAATTCAAAGCAGTCTTGAAGCATCTACTTCAGATGTGGAACAAGCTTATTTTATTACTCAGAAGAAGCCTTGGCAGCCTCGAAATCAAGGTATGAATTCAGATCCATCACCTTTTTGGAATAATATGAATGGTATGAATAATATGAATCACATGAATACACAATTCTCTTCACATTATTCTAACAACCAATGGCATCCATCCCAAAATTCAACACAAAATCTTAACTCCTAGACACCATGGGCACAACCATCAAACCAGCAAGCTCCATGGTCTCCCCATTGGAGAAATTCCTACCCAGGAAACAATTGTCCTCATCACCAAACTCCTTACCAACAGTATCCTCCTCAATAGTACCCTCACCAATAGTACCAGCAGCCACAGCTGCAACTCCCAAGCAATGTTGCGCCTATGAATGCACCACTATGACCACAACTACCTACACAACCTAACCCCAACCCGAATAATAAAGCAGTTCATCAATTTGAGACTGCCAACATGTCTGCTTATTCCATTACCTCCATTTCCTGTAATGATATACATCTTCAATTGGGAAGAGTAGTGGAACCCATAGTCATTGAGGATGTTCCATCCTCTGCGACTGAAACCAGAATGGATCAACAATTCAAGAATTCAGCTGATACAACAATCGCCATTATTGAGGATGCTGACATTCCTACTAGAACAATAGCTAAGACACAGGAAGCAACACATGATGAAACACAACCTACACAGCTTATAAGAGAACCACCATATCCTGAACGATTGGCCCTACAAAAAATAGTGGAACAACCTAGATTCAATCTCTTAGGGGAATTGAAGAACTTATATGTCAAAATTCCACTATTACAAGACCTTCATGATGTGCCTATTTATGCCAAGACCATTAGAGATTTGTGTTTTAGAAAACAAGGAAGAAAGCCTAGGGATTCTCCCACTATACATGTATTGGGAAAATTTTCTGAATTAATAATGGGTAAGACTCCTGTGGCTAAATATGATGATCCTGGAAACCCTACTGTTACAGTACACATAGGACACACTCAGATACCGAATGTGTTGGTATATTTAGGCACGACCATTAATGTTATGACCATCAAAACTATGAAAAAATTGGGACTCACTAATATTCGTCCAACCCCTACGATTTTAGAACTTGCTGACAGATCAACAATGAAGCCTGAGAGAATCCTGGACGACCTGGTCGTCTCTGTCGATTCGTAGGAATACCCTACGGACTTTTTGGTTTTAGAACTGAAGTCGCAGCTGGGGTGACACCCGCTGATCCTGGGAAGACCTTGGTTAGCCACAACAGATGCCTGTATCAACTATCAATCACGGTCCATGACTATCTCAGACAGGACTGATATTAAAAGCCTAACTTTATACCCTCCATCCCGACCAATCTTAGAAGCTGAAACTTCACTTTGGGTGGATCTGGGGGAAGAAGAAGGAGTTCAGCCATTATTAACGATATGGAGAGCCTTAAATTTTAAAGATGAAATAGAGGACGACACTATTAATAGTTTCATCAGTGATCCCACGTCTGTCAAAAACATGTTTACCAAATTATGAACAGTACATTAGATGAAACAGAACAAGAAAATCTAATAGAAGAGACTCTAGTTAGTGATGCCAATATAATTCTAGTACTTTAAAATTCAAAAAGTGTCCCAATAGAAATTGAGCCAGGAAAAACATTGAACATTAACTCGAATCTTGCGCTCAATGAGCTGGAACAGATGATCACTTTGCTCAAAAAACATCAGGGAGATTTGGCATGGGAATACACAGATATGAAGGGTATTCCTTCTAATTTGTGTACCCATCACATTTACATCAAAAGCGACTCCAGACCAGTGTGCCAACCACAACAAAGGATGAACCCAAACTTAAGGGAAATAGTGAAGGAATAAATCTAGAAACTTTTGGAAGCAGGATTTCTATACCCAATTTCAGATAGCGAGTGGGTTTCTCCACTCGTGATTGTACCAAAAAAGAATGGGAAATGGAGTGTCTACGTAGACTACAGAGAATTGAATAAAGAAACACAGAAATACCACTTTCCCTTACCTTTTATTGATCAGGTCCTTGATACCTTGTATGGAATGAAGTATTTTTCCTTTCTGGATGGATTTAGTGGTTACAACCAAATCCAAATTGCTCCATAAGACCAAGACAAAACCACCTTCACCTGTCCCTAGGGAACTTTTGTTTACAGGGTACTTCCTTTCGGATTGTACAATGCACAAGCCACATTTCAAAGAGCAGTGATTGGGATCTTTTCAAAGATCGTAAATGACTGCATGGAAATTTTTATGGATGACTTCACTCCATACGGTATTAGTTTTGAAGAAGTGTTGAAAATTTTAGAAAAGGTTTTGGAACACTGTGAACAAAGCCAATTATCTTTAAGCACTGAAAAGTGCCATATGATGATGAGCGAGGGCATAGTTCTGGGGCACTTCATCTCTGTTGATGGTATCCAGGTAGACCCATCCAAAATTAAGGTAATTGAAAATATACCAACTCCTAGAACACAAAAAGATGTACGTAGATTCTTAGGGCATGCTGGTTATTACAAAAGATTCATAGAAATTTTTTCCAAACTAGCTTCTCCTTTGTTCACCCTATTGATGAAGGATGCACAGTTTGATTGGAATGATGCATGCCAAACAACGTTTACTGAACTTAAGAAAAGGTTGTCTACAACACCTATCTTACGAGGGCCCAATTGGGATCTTCCTTTTCACATCTCCTCTGATGCTTCAGATACTTCCATTGGAGCAGTATTAGGATAGTAGGAAGGTCATGCTCCCTATGCAATTTATTACATTAGTAAGAACCTGACCCCTGTTGAACTGAACTACACTATTACAGAGAAGGAGTTCCTTGCCATTGTCTATGCCATCAACAAATTTAGACACTACATTACTGGATATTCCACTTTTGTGCACACTGCCCATTCAACCATCAAATACTTAATGAATAAACCTATCACGAATGCTATATTAACTAGATGGTTGTTACTGTTATAGGAATTTGACATTACAATTATTGATAGACCAGGAAAGGAAAACATTGTTGCTGACTTTTTGTCTCGACTTACTAATAATGATGAGAGTTTACTAGTCGAAGATTCCTTCCTTGATGAACATTTGTTTGCAGTATCAGCTCATTCCCCATGGTACGCAGATATTGCTAACTATTTGGCTGCAGGTAAGCTTCCAGCACATCTGTCAAAGAGGTACTAATGGTTGGATGGACATCTTTACTACACAGGTCTTGATTTGGAAATCAGAAGATGTGTAAGAGAAGATGAAATTTACAGTATCATGAAATCTTGCCATGATGAGCCCCGTGGGGGACATTTTGCTGATAAGAGGATAGGTCATAAGGTTTTAAGGATGGGATATTATTGGCCGACAATGTTTAAGGATGCGAAAAAGTATGTTCAGGGTTGTGATAGCTACCAGAGAATGGGCCAGCCAAATAGATTAGATGAAATGCCTCTTCAGCCACAGCTTGTGGTTGAAACTTTTGAAAGATGGGCTATGGATTTCATAGGGTTTATCAACTCTCCCTCGAAGAAGAAAGTTCACATCTTGGTTTGCACATATTACATGACCAAATGGGTGGAAGTTGTAGCCTTGCTTAGAGTCAATGATCAGGCTGTAATTGATTTCCTGTATGAAGAAATTTTTACTCAGTTTGGAGTACCCAAGGAAATCATTACAGATGGTGGACCACAGTTCGTGTCTCATAAATTGGAAGCCTTGTGACAAAAGTTTCACATTCAATGCAAAATAACCTCACCATACACTAGTACAAAATGAGAAATTAATGACTAAAAAAATGACTAAAATTCGACTATAAACGACTATTTTTGAGATGGTGACTAATAGTATCCGATTTCCACTATCTTATCTCTAGTCATATTTCACTAGTCATTAATTGGTTGACTTATTAGTCATTGATTTAGTCATTGATAGTCACCGATTAAGTCATTGATTTAGTCACTAATTTAGTCATTGATTTAGTCTTTGATACTCACTAATTTAGTCACTGATTTAGTCATTGATTGTCACAATTAATGACCAAATATATGACTAAATAAACTACTAGATGATAACATATTAATGACTAATCTAAATACGACTAAACGTTAGTCGCGCTATAAGATACTGGAAATTAGCTACTAATAGTTGTATATATGCGAATTTAGTCATTTTCTTAGTCACTAATTTATGATAGGGTACGGAGGAATCGCACCACCAATCTCCTGCCTATAATTTTGCAAGTGCTCTACCATTGAGCTAGCACCCTTTAAGAAGAAATTATTGCTTGACAATGATGATATTCAAACAAATTTTGCATGGGAACAAAATGAATTTCAAACATATTCAAGAATAATGCTTCAAGTACTAAAATAATTCTAAGATATAGCAGTTCAACTGTGACAATGATGAAAATTCAAAGAAGAATGATCTTACAAACTATGCATGAGTACAATAATCCATGGTTGTACAAATTATCAAGAACAAAAGCAAGTTGCTTCCCTTCATAGACAGAAAAGAATACAAGATCCAACTTGCAATAAATTTCTTTTAATTGTCTATCAATTGTTGATCTCTCGACAGCTAGATATGTTTGCCTGTCTGAGATCCAAAATACATACAATTATCTTCAACTTTACTTCTTCAAAACCAGTTGCTGTAAAAATTATTCTAGGAATTGTCTTATGAGCAACAACCACTTTTTTGAACAATAGGCTGCCCTTTCATTTGTATAGTAGCAGGTCTGCTACTACTGATGGCAGGCTGACTTGCCATCCTGCAATACAAAATAAATGGATTTAAGTCAATAGTATTTCATAGAAAATAGAAAATTTAATCTCCTTAAAAGCAAGATGTCACAATGAGGACTCTATCTAGGATACTCTATTCTGGAGTATAGGGGAAGTCGTTTTGTCAAAAACCCTCTTTCAAGGCTACACTGCATATTAGGAAAGAATTCCATGTAAAAAGAGAAACATACCAGTCTCTTTGCGGTTCAACAATTTCGTGAAAACAAGGCTTTGCTCGATAAATATGCTTAAGATGCTGGCAAGATTTTAAAGCCTGGAGCCTCAACAAAATTGTTATGAAGATGGGTTACTGATGTGAATGCATGCAACCCAGAAATTACAAATGTCCAAGCCCAGGCAAAAGCTTAACTGAAAATGGAATTATCGTTGGCACTGTTGACTCTAAGAAATTGTTTAGAAACAACAAATAAGGTGTGGGATATAGTTCTTTGATGGATCAATAGAGTTGTAGAAGGTAAGGAATCGTAGAAATACTTTTGTATAAGGTAAGGAATCCCAGAAATACTTTCTCAAAAGATGTATTATTTCAGGAGAACAATAGACCAAAAAACTAGAAAAAACTAAATCTACAAACCATATTGACCAGACCATCCCCTATTCCAATTGTGGAGGATTTTTTTCAAAAATTATTTGGAAATATTGGGAAGCCATAAAGTATAAGTTGGTTTGGAAAACTGACTTACTCAAGTCTGCGCTCTCCTTTAATGACCATTGCCTATGGGAGTCGCCATTGGTGCATTAGGAAGGGAATCCATTGGTCAATATGTAAAATCCCAAGTCAAACTGGCTTAAATTTTTCCTCACTGACTACGTAACTTGGTTAAGAATATTTAACAAATGTTTGGCAATATACTAACTTTAGACCCCTGTATATTGTTATATTGGTTAACTGGCAGTCCTTAGCATTTTTCCTGGGTCTTGTACTCTTATAGAGCACTCCTTTAATACTGATTTTAAAATGCTGGAAGTGTCCCTCTTATCAAAGACTGAGTATTGGATTTACTGTATGAGTGGAATGGTTTAAACCTTTGGTCAAATAATTTGTTGCTCACTGGTGGGTTTGATATTTCATATCCTCATTGTGGAGTTGTGCACATAAAATTATACAAACAGATCTTAAACATTCACGTAAATAGAAACAGTAGTAAATAACTACACTTTGAGTTGAAGTCTTTCGATAACCAAGGATATTCTGGGTTTCTCAGGGCTGTTGATCTAGACAGAGGAGGTCCAAAACAATTATGGGTTAGACAGAGGCTGTCCAAAAGTTACAACAATTCTTAATTGTAGGTTCTCACTACAACTTAAGACTTTAAAATTTAATTGGGACTCATACATATACAACCCTATGGGAAATGATAAATATGAAACAATGAAATATCACAAGAATATAATCTGAAATCCAACAAGAGATTAACTGGTACCATGAATGGAAGTACTGGATAAAATCAACCATTACAAAGGAGCAAAGAAGCTGGAAATTATAAAAAAAAGGTTCTGCAGATAGTTAAACTTGAAAGGGTTGTGTCCAACTGAAAATGAAAATTCCACCACCACCACGTGCATGCCCCAAAAGCATATCGCTATCCAAATACGAAAGGTAATACAGTCCACTAGGTGAAGGCCTAAAAATAAACAAATTTATAAGTAAAATCTAATCAAAGCATGGCCAATAAATAAGGGACACCACTTCTTCAGACATGAATACACTTGAGTTGATGACAAAATACTATCATGCAAGCAAATTTGTTGTATCTATAGATATAACATAAAGGTACCTCCTCCTCTCAACTTGATCATCACTATTCCCAAGAAGTGGGATCTTTGTTTCAAAACTACGTAAAAATTGCAAAATCTACAAGAGGTTCAATGTCCTAATCAGGAAGCTACTTTAATACTTCAACCCAAAAGAGACTAATTCGAGCTATCGTCATCCATCATGGGAATGTCTCTTGATGTGGTACATTCTTTTCCCTAGAATCCATTCCCAAAGTTGTACAAATTTCATAATTGATGAGTTCAACTTCAATATCATGCAAGATGGCTTGGAGTGCTTCTCCGGTTTCATCAAGTGAAATGATAAAAACATACAAGTTAATATATAAAGCTACAATCAAAGAGATAGGTGCAGACTAAAACGTAAAGCATGCAGCATGCTCAAACAAATATTGGTCCTTCCTCTAGACTCAAAGATGTTAGTGGAAAAAATGCTGGAGCTATTAGTGCCTATAATTGTTCATTGATCCTCAAGTTCCCAACTACAACCTGGCCATTTAAAAGTCATTTTTGTAAAAATGTGATGTATTACTGAAAATACACAATCATCTGTGCCATTATAAAAATTTGAAAAAAAAAGAAACAGATGTCTATAGATTCTGATATTTGGGACTCAAACCATAGTTCAAAATAATGATTATCAATTTGTCAATAATAGCATTTGAAAGATATTTTATTACCTATGTCAACGATCCTGATGCTTCCTTCTCTGTTTTTGCCTTCATTCTTCTTACCAAACTTGAGTTTGCTCTTGAAGTTGGTTGCCAAAGCCATATCTAAACCCTCATTCCCACAACTACTTCCAAACTGTTTTCCCACCTATTTTGCTACAAGAGCTTAATGCTCAAATCCTCAAACTTCACGCCAACATCCATAGAAATAATATTTAGGGTTTCAATGAAATGTCAAATGAGGCTAGTAAATCTTGAGAGTGATAATCACCATGCTTTCTTCTTCCATTTCAATCCAATGGCATCAACTCTTCTCTAAGATCTTTCATCTTCAGTGAATGATCTTGTAAAGACTCACTTTCATCCAGATTTATTGAAAACGGTAATTTTTTAAGAAAGAAGGATCTACCTCTATCTAAAGTTTCACGCAAATGATAAATACTTTAGTAGCTTCCAAATAGTTGCAACATCATCCCTGGTCTGCACTTCAGGAAACATCTCATTGGTCACTGAAAACTTTATTGGAACTATTGATTCTCTATCCGGCTCATCAAACTTCGTTTGATCATTTACAGTTGTTGATTGTGAATCCTTACACAATATAAGCTTATCCAAATACATGTACTCAAAAATGGCCAGCATACGTTGTTTCCATATACTATAATTATTCCAAAAAAATATGATTCCTGAATCCCCCCTAACAATGTGTTAGACAAACTATTCATTAAAGCACAACAAAATTCATCCTAAATGACGTTGAAAATCAAATCTGCAACTGAAATAGACTTACAACCAAGAAGGTTGTGTTTTTCCTCACCCAAAATAAATATTACAGAAATAAAAGCAAATATTCTTGCTAGAAAACTAATAACTCTGCTGAAAAAATCAACACATCTACTGCAGATCCACCAAACACCTGCTAAATCAAACAAATTTTTGTTCTTTCTTCCGCCAAACATAAAATTATTGAGAAAAACCAAGAATTACCTATGCAATTTGTCCAATTCCATCTAATTACCTATTGGATCTACAAAATTACAGTGAAATTGATGAGATTTTCCTATTGTTCAGTCAAATTGACTGAAGAAACTGAGAAATTCCAGCTGTTGAGCATCTATATAGAGGGCTATACAGCCTTTCAATATTTGTCCTGGGGGTTTGTATTGTCAAAGAAACCCTAAATATTTGTTCTACTATCGTTCGTATGGTCTGTACGACCTTAGAATCTCCCTAGTGGTCGTTATATGGCCATCCATACACTATTGCATGGGCTAGCTGTGGTAGGGTTTGTATGGTTTGTTAATGGTGTACAACCAATCTATAGTGGCCAGCTGTTGTAGAGATGATCCATACAGTTCTCCACCAAATTAGTGGTTGCTCAATCAAATAATTTTGGCTTTTTTCTTTTTTGATTTTCTGAAAATAACTCTTTTTTTCAGACAAAACAACCTAGCTTTAAATCAGGCAAATGAACCTAGCACATCTAAAAAACTAGAAATATGACCCTAGTATTCTCTCTTTTTCATAAAAATAAACCAGACTTTCAAAAAACCACAAACAAAATATACTTAGCATTCTTTCTTTGAAAGCCCTTCAAATTCTTGGCATGCATGGAATAGCAGTTCACACCTATCACTATTATATGCAATCCCGCCTTCACCCACTTTGACTTCACCTCATTGTGGCTCTGATACCATATAACAAAAGGAAACCAAACACAAAGAAAACAAGACCACAAGAACTTGGGAGAGAGAAATACTTCTTAGATAACAAAATGAAGAGAACACATGTCCTTTTATAGAAAATGAATGGCAAGAACCCTTGGTGCATAAAGCCTACATACATGAACCCTAAATATTATTTAAGTCATTAATGAAACACAAAACTATGATTTAAAGTCTAAATGATACATTCTTAGGTTAAAAGCTACTATTCATAGTGAGATCAAGCTATCAATACCTAAGAACTTATTTGAAACTAGAAGTATGTCAAAAATTATCAAAAGGATGTTCATTAGTCAATATAGGTAGTTTTTAAACCCCCAAATAAAGTAACTAGTTACAATGATAGTAAATATCACCATAGAAATAACAAAAGGAAGGAAAACAATTGTCATCGATGTGGTAAGAATTGGATACCAAGGCATAGATGTGCAGACCATTGTCATCGATGTGGTAAGAATTGGATATCTTCATTCTTATGTTGTGGTGTAAATGATGTTGATGCTAATCGAATCCAAAGAATGAAATTAATATATGCTACAATTCAAAATCCAATAATTACGAGACACCACCAAAAATGTCATTAGCATCAACGTCATTTACACCACAACATAAGAATGAAGATATGGTCCACCCAAAAGAAGCTTCTTCTTGAAGGGAATAATCTACAAAATATAATCCACCTCATATAAGGAGGGTTGATAAGAACTAGGATCTAATGAAAAATGGGTAAGAAACATAGTCAAACATACAAAAAGGAATGCAAGGCTATGTTACCAATGAACATCAAGGGTTCATGTTCAACAAATAGGTTGAAGGACTTCAACATATGATGCATACACTACAACAGAACCTCACCAACACTTAAATTGAGAACCAAGTGTTTTGAAGACGTGCTTTGAAGACAAATCATTCCTTAAGGGGTTGGCAATGTTATAAAAATAATAACAGGAAATAATAATAATATGCTTAGACTAGTGAAAGGTCAAAAGACAAATCCCCCTCACCTCGTAACCAGTCAATGCATATAAATATATCGTCACAAGGCTCATTGTAATAATCATTTTATCAATTTGTATTAATCATTTTATTGCTAATATATATATATATATATATATATATATATATATAACAATAATAAACAGAAGTCTATCTATTACAAAATATAGCAACAATTCTGGCCTATCTTCTTCAATATAAATGTTAAATCAATTAAAAAATTCAGCCTTAACTTATGTCAAATCAGCAAGACATATAACTTTATAAGTGCTGGAAATTACAATACAACGAAGAAATAGATGGCTGAAAATCAAATCTGCAATTACACAAGTAATGGACATTTGGAAACTCCATTATCATGCATAAAGATGAAGTCCAGGTACACACCATAGCCTTATGTCAGGGCTAGTGCAATCCTATAGCTCTCCAAAACCCTAGCTAGAGAAAACAATGGAAACCCTAGCTCACACCAAGGAGCTCCAACAAGCTAACATCACACAAGTTTGTCCTCCAAGGCAAGACATATCCTTTTCTTCTTCAATTCAATTGTACAACCTAGGGTTTCATATCAAAACCCTAATCTCAAAGACTCTAAGGGATGAACCCTAACCCTAGTGTTCAAGATGCTCCAAGAAACCCTATCAATTATAGGACAAGAGAGATAAAGTACAAAAGAAAAAGCACAAGAGAGAACAAGACTAGTTAGCTCCTCCTAGTCACGTCTCTAACATAAGATGAGAAAGAATTAATGAATGTAAAAGGACTCTCTACTTCCTCTAAATAGATGAGGTAAGGGGGGCCAACAAAACATATGTGAGCCTATGCCCTTACAAGCAACCTACAAAGACACATGCAGGATTACACATGTGCCTCCAAGGGATGAAACCTAGCCCTAGTATTCAAGAATCAAGATGCTCCAAGAAACCCTAGTGACTCCAAGAAAAGAGAGATAAAGTACAAATGAAGAAGCACGAGAGAGATGAAGACTAGTTAGCTCCTCCTAGTCACATCTCTAACATAAGATGGGTAAGAATGAATGAATGTGAAAGGACTATCTACTTCCTCTAAAGAGATGAGGTAAGGGAAGCCAACAATACATATGTGAGCCCTTACAAGCAACCTACAAAGACACATGTGGAGAGCTACACTCCAAGGGTACATGTCAAGCTCGAAGGTGATGCCATCCACAAGCAAGGCTCTAAATGCAACAACACTCCATGAGGTGTGTCCAAAGATCCTAATAGAAGCCTCCAATCACACCAACAAACCTCCTAAGCCATGTACTCCACTAGATCCATTCACTATACATGAACATTGTCACAACCCCCAAGTGTCCCCATGTTAACTACAGGCCTCCATGTTAGCATCCAATCTACCCCATGTTGTCTAGTGCCTAATGCCAAATGCTCCTCCTTCATGGTAGGGCGTTCTCCAAGCAAGGAACCTCCTCCATGTGGCCAGTATGTAGAACGTCACCAAATTGTTTGAAGATCTCCAATGACCTAGGGAAGAATGTCATGAAAGCACTCAACTAAGGTCAAGCAACCATTGAGTAAGCCAAGCCATATCCAATGTGCAAATCCATCACAAACCATCACGGGATTGATCATATACCATGTAAGCCAAATCTCATGAAACACCCCCAAACATGGTGTAAACACTTTCAAGTAACCTCAAAAGCTAACACCCCCCAAGGATAATGGAGACTCATAGAACAATGGGAAATTTCTTGATGTTGGATGTAGGGACAACGTGAATGTGAAGGTGGTGAGGTTTCTCCATGCATGTGGCGTACCATTCAATTTTCCTTGCTGCTCCTATTAGCATGAGATGGTCAGTGCCATCAACAATGTCCCTAAAGAATACAAGAGCCGCACGTATGACAAAGTTAGTACTATGTTACTATAAAAGGAAAATTTTAGAATTCAAAGCTCTAGGATGATTTAGAAAATATGGGGTAACTATTATATCTAATGGTTAGACAAATATTAAAAATATGCCATTGATAAATGTTCTTGGTGCATCATCTAGTGGACAAGAGTGTTACTAATATTGCAAACCTCTTATTGAAGGGAAATCAAATATTGCTTGCTTCAATGTCATTTCACTAATAACTGATAATCCAACTTATTGTCTAATATGGTGGCAAGTGAATTCAAGGTAGTTGTAGATGCTAGAGGCTTTTGATAGAGAGAAATATTGTTATCTGTGAGAAACCTACTTGGATGATGACATTTGGTCATAGGCTACGTATGTTCTACAGTTCACCTGGCCCATCTATAATATGACAGAGTTTGCATATTTGGATCAGCCAATCATTTGCAAGGTGTATGAGCATATGGATGCCAAGCTAGACCATATTAAAGATCCTAGAGATGCATCCATATATGATGTTATTAGTAAAAAGGTGGTTGAAGGATGGAATATTTTAAATATCCCACTCCACTACTTTAGTTATGTCCTTAAACCAAACTATCAGTATACAAAGTGGCTGGAAAAGACCAACACCCAGTGTTGGGGTGAAGAAAAAACCACTCATGGTTACAGAGGTTAAAATGGGATATTTGGCTACATTAGACAATACGATCCCTAACTAGTAATGAGGCTGTGTGATGTGATACAACAACAATTGAGCACATACGTCAGTGGGAAGGGGGTGTTTGGTTTGAACATGCAGTTAAAGATCGAGATAGGATAGCTTATCCCTTTGTCAAGCTTATATGATGGTGGCTTCCCACAACTATAGTATTTTGCGATGAAAATGTTTTCTCAAGTTTTTAACACTATTTTTGCAAAGAGGCGCTAAAACACCTTACAGCTTTATACACAACATGAAGAGAAACGAGCTAAATGTAGACCAGGCTGATAGCCTAGTTTATGTGCACTATAACCTGAGGTTGTTGTCACATTATCCTAAGAAAATGAAAACTAAAAACACATTTAAGAACTGGGACAACAATCTAGAGGAGGCCAACTTGGAAGACTTGGAGGCCAATCATATTGTTGATAATGTTGATCTTGTTTAGATGCAACCCCATCTACTACCATCGATAGCAACATTCCAGCAACTCCCACTTCCTACCACTACAACCGTGTGGGGGTTATGCAACGCATGGGGGTGCCCTTCCTTGACCATGGAATGTTAGAGCACATTGCTCCCGGAAAGAGGAGACAAAAGTAAATAGTAGAATTGTTTCTCTTTTCTAAGCTCTTTACTTATCTGTGCATATTCTAATTCTTTGGTCATGATATCCTATTGATGTTAGCTACATCAACTTCAGTTCCTACTCTAATTCATGCCATCTAATTTTAAACTTGTACCTCTAAATGGTTAATTGATGGTTAAAAAAACTCAAGGCCTGCACTAAATGGTTGATACCCTAATCTAATACCGATAGCTTCTTAAAAATGTAATATTTGTGTACATGTACCACTGAAGTCTATGTTTTAAAATTTTCTGCAACTAACTTAGCATTCTACACCCTTTTTTTAATATATATGCATTGTAAATTATAATACATAAAAATATGTATTAATACATATGAGTACATAATGCTCCCAGGACCACTTTGCTGCCAAGAATGTTTTGGGAAGAATTGCTCCCTGGTCCCCACTCCCACCCTCTCTCCCACTAGACACTTCACACTGCATTGGAGCAAAATTCATCAAGAAGATCTTCAAATCTATAATTATAATTTTTACATTAGTGCAGGGCAGATTTTAATGAAAAAGAAATCTGGAGCTTACATTCATTGCTATCATAAATAGAATCATGCAAATTACATTCTGGACTCTCATTGATTATAAAATATGCTTTGGAAAAGAAAGCAGAAAAGCAACTTCGTCCCCATCTAACATTTAGCATTTCAAAAACCCTTCTGAAATGCAAAGCCACCAGAGAGACAATAATTTAAATTGCAAAGTCTGATGAAAATGTAAATGTCATATTTTGGCAATAGAAGTATGTTCTATGGAAAATTCTTAGCTTTTCATTTTAACCTACAATCTTCGACACAAACATTTTCATACAAGCAATAAAAAGCAGTCAAATATAAAACTACCCTGCAAGATGGAGTTAAAAGTATGGCAAATGGTGCAAAAGTACTTACAAACTTTTTTAGACCAACAGAAGTTATCTTGAGGTGATGACCAGTGCATAAATTCAATTTGATTGCATCATGAACAAATGAGGATACATAATAAATCCTATTGACATGAAGAGTGTCACTGTTCCGTGATACTAAATGACCTTGCAAAGGAAATAGCTCATCAATGTCGTAAAAGGATACTATTCTCTTAATAGTATTCTTATCCATGAAAAATAAAATAGGATCTATACCGTGCCACCTGCCCTGTTGCTGAATTGGTCTTTTTTCTCCTTGGCTTCCAATCGTGTTAGTTTTTCTATCCTCATTATCAATTTTAACTTTCTTCTGGTCATCATAAATTGTTTGGCCATCTTCAGTTTCATGCTCACCATTTCCTCCCTCACTTGGCATTGACTCAATGGCATTGAGTGCACTTGAATGAAGATCACTACTCAGTGCTTCTAAATCTATCTCTCCAATGTCTTATTTCCTTAAAAGGACATCATTAACAGGAAGAGAATCAGGTGAAACACCAATTTCTGTTGTCTGGTTGTGATTCTTATTTGTATCGATTTCAATTTCCCTCAGCAAAGACTGTTTTGAATCCTGGGTACTAGTCAAATTTCTTCTTTTATGTGGTTCCTTTGATTTAAGTTGATCAACTGCAGCCATCAATTTTTAGGTTAAATAGAAAAGCTCAGGCATTTTAATAAAGAAGCCTTTAATTAGATACAAAACTGAATAAACACACGATCAATAACAAAGAGAACTATGGGTGATTTTAAAAGCATTGAAATTTTTTGTTTCATGGATATACTTGTGTCGTATAGTTCTCTCCCTTGGAAGAGAAAGAAATAACACCCATATTCTTTCTAAACAAAGAGTGAGCATAAAATATTTGAACATAATAAAAAATCAGACATGTCTTGCAAGCAGTTTAGAACTAACCAGAAAATTGAGAGACCTTCTGAAAAACAACAATAAAAAAGGCCCACGTATATTGATCATGGGGAAAAATCCTCATACATCGCTCTAAAGGAAGACTTGACACTTCTGCCCTTGCTTCAAACTCCTCATCCTTTGCAGTATTCCCCTCTAAGGGAACTTCCGCCAATTCTGAAATAGTGTTTCCATCATTGCTACATTGCCCTGTGTAGCCATGAGGCTTTGAACCCTCACAAGGCATATCATTGTCGACAGATTTTTCTTCAACGTCTTTGTCTGAATCATTTGTTGCTTTTGGTCCCATTACAATCTCTGTTTTCTTGCAATCTTGTGTAGCATCACATATACACCGTGTGTATGCCACATCAACAATAACCACTGATCTATCTATTTTTTTGCTTAGAATGTCGGCACCATCCACCCTAAAACAACGCAAAGTCTTACTTAAATGAACAAACAAAAATGTTGAACTGCTGCAGCTAATACTTGGAGATGGCCCATAAGAAGATGGACTACAGGTTTAAAATGTGTTGGCAGGGGTTGGCAGAGAAAGATGTGACTGTGGGTGAGGCAAGGTTTGTAGTCATAGAGACACAACAAAGATGACATAGTGAGCGTTACTCAGATATGCCATGCACAATAGCACATTACTGTGCAATGGAGAGATATCTTTTTCAATCTTTGTAGTCAGAAGACACGAAGAGAGAGATCAGTTGCTAAGGTTAGCAGACAAAGTTGGAAGACAAAGTTTTATTCAATATTTCTAGCATTTTTCATTCAATAATTTTAACAAATAGTTACAGGGAAAATTTCAAGGATGCCATACAATAAGATACACTAGAAAAAGGATACTTCAGTCAAATGAATGAATTTTAGTCGAGGAACTAAAACCCCAAGGATATGAGCTTACCTTTGTCTTATGCTTTCCCTAAATGATATTAGTTTTGATAGGAGTTGACACCTTGGTAGAGATGGATATATTATCACGCTATATCTATGTAATGAAGCCATCGACCTTCCTAGATTTCTGATCTTCCTGAGCAACTTTTCCCAAAGTGGAGGAAGGCAAAGAAGCCGCAATCCCTCCTATGGTTTGGGCCGCTGGAACAGGATCCAAAATAATGAGGTCTATCAGGGTCATTCCTCCCATCGGATCATGACCCGTCTCCATGATGCTTCTCAGCTAAACCCAAACCCCAAACATTGTTTGGTCTATAAATTCCTGCAATTCTAGCAGTGCTGACCCTCCCAAAAAGCCACGAGAAAAAGACTGAGCGATATTTCAGGGTTTCAAGGAACAAAAACTTTCAATCTATGAAGATTCGATTTTTTGGATCTCTTCATGTATGCGGTGTCATTGAAGGGATTATACGTAGAGCTCCATGGTTTGTAAAGGTTTGTGTCCATTGGCTCTTTTTTCTACGGAAGGTGACATGAGGCATTGGCGTTAGATGCCATGTTGTTGGAGCAGTGTGTTCACATGGGGATGTACAATGGCGGGCTTGGGTAGACAACGAGTTATCATGTCCTTTAGATGTGACTCCGCAACAATTGAAATTTGGTTTATTTTTTTGGGCCTGGGCCATGGTATGGTCAAGTTGGTGGGAGCGCTTTTAAATGTTGTTTTGTAAAATCCA
Source organism: Larix kaempferi (assembly GCA_027924585.1). Lineage (NCBI taxonomy): Eukaryota > Viridiplantae > Streptophyta > Pinopsida > Pinales > Pinaceae > Larix > Larix kaempferi. Next base: position 22,188,423 of record BSBM01000753.1, read on the forward strand.
TGGTGGAGCTAGCTAATTAATTATTATAGTTCCATTCTATATTTATAAGTTAATCAACTCACTCCCTTGATTCAAAAACCTCACCAAGTTAATGCCCACCATATTGAATCAAAAGATTATAATCTCACTAAAGAAAGGATAATATAAAGAACATTTCTAAAAATAAAAACAAGAACATTCAAAATTCTATGGCTTAATTGTATAATGTATCATTTTCTTAGTTATAATCGAACAGTCATTGATATTAAAGGAAAATCATGTCAAAGTTGTGGTGGGATCTCATGGCATTATTATTTATATTTAAAAGTATTAATTACGTTGATAGGAATTTTTCGATGAAAGATGGTGTATGGGCACCATTCCCAAATTTGTCATCTCTCCGTTCAATACAAAGTCAACATGTGTAACGTCACTGACAGGCATGTAGAGCTACCATGTGCATTCTCGTCGATAGTCGCTTTGGCATTTTGCTGAATTTTTTTTATCAGTAAGTCTTTTCTCTGTATTGATAGGCATTATTGTTTATTTCTAAAGTTTAAGTGGTATGCAATTCTTTTCTCCCTTAAACACATTGCAAGATAAACAAGCCATTGATGAATCCCTTATTGGAGAGAACAATATGGGAAATGAGAATTTGGTTGGGAATAACTCTATCAATGACCAAAATTCCTCATATGATGACCCAAAGATGCAGATCAAAACCAATTATAAGTTCAATCTAGGGTAAATCCATATGCCCGGTTCCCTCTCTAGTTTATTGACATGTTGTGTATGTATGTTATGACTAAATAATCCATTATTGTGTGATAGGATACTAGAGTCGACAATGGTTATTCACAATATCTGACCCCAAGCCAATAGAAATCTATTGGTGGTTGCAGAGCCCAAGTCAATGTTCATAGTGGTAAAACTAACAACCATTTACATATAGGTGTTGTAATACATTTTGCTTCTTGCATATCGACATGAGCACTTCTCCAACTACTAATGTTTTCTTTAGGAATCCACCATCATGATCAAACACATGATGCAATTTTGCATGGGCTAGTCTATTGGTATTTTGTCTTAATTAGATCATTGCAAGCAAATGCTCTACACTAAATTAAAAAGAAAAAGCAATTGACCATTGACATTATAAAACTAGACCTTTCAAAAGCATGTGATAGAGAAAACTAGGCCTTTCCAAGGTTACTAATGCTCCACATTAATTTTAGTAATTAAGTGGTCAACTGGATAGAGGCATGTTACTGTACATCTCTCCTACAAATTTTTCCAAAATGATAAGGGGATTGAGACAATGTTGTCCCCTATCTCACCTCCTTTTCTTGATGCTAGCTCAAGGCCTAAGTAGGGTGTTAAAGACAAGAAAGGAGGAAGGAGGTTTGAAAGGCAAAAAAAATGTAGGAGAGATTAACATAACTTATCTTGTTTTTGTCAATGACCTATTGTTGTTTTTAATGGCTCTTTAAGAAAAGTGAATATAATACAAGGGGTGTTATTTTCATCTATGTGCCTACATGGATGATGATAAACTATCATGATTCCTCTCTAGTTTTACATCATATCAAAGAGACTTTGTTTCAGAGGTTACAAATCCTATTGCCTTACCAACTCAAATATTTTGAAGATAGTGTGAAGTGTTTGGGTTTGTAGCTAAGGGTATGGTTATATGAGAATATTGAAAGGAAATTTGATTTATAGAGAAGTATTAGGTTATTGCTAATGGGGGTATACTTCCTATTAAAAGCATCATTAAGGATACATCAATTCATTGGATGCCCATTTTAGCTATTTTGAAAAGTATATTTTAAAAAACCAAGTAGGAGGCATGTAGTTGTTTGTGGTTGAGAAGGAGGGAGTAGGAAAGTATCCCATTGGTCAAATATTGGTAGACCTTAGCATATCCAAAACCATTAGAAGGATAAGGGTTGAAAAAACTAAATCTCTTCTCAAAAGCTTTGGCAACAAAAGGCATTTGGTGAATGATTGCTTTGGAGGGGTTAATGTGGTAGGATGTTATGAGGAGAAAATACATCCCCCAAGCAATCATAGAGGAGTGGCCAATTACAAATATGATTAAGAATTATCTAGGAGGATTCAACTAGTACTAGAAGGATTTAATGAAGGTATAGGCATATCATGTCATTGCAGATCACTTGGCATGAATTGTTGGTGATAGTCAAAAGGTGAGAGTGAGATTAAATTATTGAATATGATGTTCACATAATTTAATTTGTTCCAAAATCCAATTCATTCACAACATGAAAGGAATATATACCACATTTCTAATGTGTTTGATGGGTAGTAGAGAGGAATGTGGGACTTGAGGTGGAAAATGTTGAGAAGTTAGAATTGCAAGGGTATTTGTTTGGGGTATGGAAAGAGGAATGGAGGGCCTACAAAACACATTTTTTGGAATGTTGGATCAAATTAAGAGAGAAAATCCATTTTTTGTGTGGACCCCAAACAAATTCAAAGGGGTGTCCAAGGTTTCTTTGGGGTAGAAGGTTTGTAATGAACAAATATATCCTTGAAATGGAGTATGATCTAGAAGATGAAGGATCCTCACAAGGTTGAACCCTAATTTGGTTAATTTTGAATAAAAAACTATTAACTTGGGATAATTTGAAAAATTGATATGGCATGATCCTGCCTTTCACTCTCTCCATAAAAAAGTTGAAGAAATTGCTACACAATGTTTTCTATCATGTCCCTTTGTAAAGGGGATATGGAATGATCATCAAAATTAACGAAAGGAAGATCTAGATGGGAAGGAAAATTTCTAGATGAGGCTTTGAAAAACAAGTTGGAGCTCTCATATTGGATGGCTCATGTTAATCTTCTTCTCAAGGCCTTTCCCAATGTCTCTATCATGCATATCTTTAGGGAGTTCAATACACATGCGGATGCTTTATCCAGATGCGGTCTTGTGGCCTTAGAGGGGTTTATTCATCTTGAGGAGTGGTGCGGGGGTCTATTTTTTTCCATAGGCAATTTTCCTATTTTTGGCTCATAGATGGAGACCTTTATCCTCGTTTCTATTTTTTGTACTTAGTGGTTACATCCAGCCACATTGTTAAAATTTAGTAAAATATTGTAGAAATTCATTATCAAAATTGTAATTTTCCATTGTTAGTGTGACACAACTAAAAATGACTAACATAAATGATTAATTCACATTAATCGTTGTTAGCTAGTCATATTTATATTCCTGTGACTAAATTAGTCATTTAGGTTAGTCATTTTTATTTAGTCACTTGTTATCTAGTCATATATTTTATCCTGTGACTAAATTAGTCATTTATCTTAGTCGTTTTTTGTTGGATTAATTAAAATTGCTCAATTTTAGTCGTTTATCCCTTGAAAAAATAGTGGTGACTAACTTTTTTAGTCGCCTAGTCACTTATCTCTCATTTTGTACTAGTGATATCACCCACAGGCCAATGGCCAAGTGGAAAGTACAAATAAGGTTATTGAGGCTATTTTAACAAAAATAGTGAAAAGCCACCATAAAGATTGGGCTGACAGACTCCCAAAGGCACCATGGGCTTATTGCACCACATGGTGCAACACTACTGGTTTTTCCCCATATGAATTGGTGTATGGAAAAAATGTTGTCTTCTCGATTGAATTTGAAATCAGAACTTTGAAGACAAACATGGAAGAAAACATTGATTTAACAGAAGCTTAGAGGAACCGTTTGAATCAACTTAATGAGTTGGATGAGAAGCGCACAGCTGCAGTTCATCATACATCCTTGATCCAACAGCAACGCTCCTAGTGGCATGACAAATTTATAAAGAAGAAAGTATTATGTGAAGGAGACTGGGCTCTGTTGTATGATTCACAGTTTAAAAGGTATTTCAAAGGAAAACTACGTACAAGATGGATGGGACCCTACTAGATAGACATAGTATTTGACAATGGAACAGTTCGGTTGATCACAATCGATGAAATCAAAACACCATTATTTTCCAATGGTCATCGGCTGCGACTGTATCATAAACCAATTTCAAGGGATGCATTTATTTCACATATTGCAGTTGATCCAGGTTACCAACTGATTCAGGAGCAAGGAATTTTCCCTGTCCTTGATAATTTTTAAAAGGCTATTGCAATTCTGCATAAAATTTTATGTATATAAATAAATCATTTTCTTTTCTTTTATTTAATTTTATTTTTCATTTTTGATGGGTTTTTGTTTTTTTAAGAACTATGACCAGGTTTTTGTGTGGAAGATCACTCGAATGGAGGAAGTCGCAACTCTGGCCAAGCGATTGTGGGATTCTGGTTGATCCTCCTGTCTCTGAATAACTCCTTGGAAGAAAATAATGTTGCAACAATAGTTACTCAGCAAAATATGGCTCATTTCTCTTTTTCTCGCAACTGCAACACTGCTAAAATCCCACCCAAGTCTCTATTTTTACAGCTACAACACCGCTCCATATGGCCTATCTCTTTTTCCTACAGCTGTAACACGACTAAATCCTGCCCAAGTCTCTTTTTCCGCGCAACTGCGACTCCGCGAAAGTTTCCTATCCTTCCTATTTTGCGTAGCTGCAACACCGCTAACTATGGATTATTTCTCTTTACCGCGGCTGCAACACCGCTAAAATTGCCCATTTTTCCTATCTTTAGTAACTGCGACACCGCCAAGTTTCCTATCCTTCCTATTCTGCACAGTTGCAACATCGTTAAAATTGCCCATTTTTCCTATTTTTAGCAGCTGCAACACCGCCAAGTTGCCTATTTTTCCTATTTCGAGTAGTTGTGACACCTAAATTTGCCCATTTTTCCTATTCCATGCAACTGCAACACCGCTAAAAGTGCCTATATTTCCTATTTTGAGTAGATGCAACACCTAAATTTGTCCATTTTTCCTCTTTTTAGCAGATGCAACACCGCTAAAGTTGTCTATTTTTCTTACTTTTGGTAGTTGTGACTCCGCTAATTCCTCATTGAATCCTCATTATATCTTTTCTCATCGGTATTAGCACTCTCCTTCCTCCACATTGAACATTCAAATCTTACCTATTTGCCACATGTTCTTATGATCTACACCAACATGGATGTACTTTATTTTCCACTTGACAACGGCCAACTCATGGGCGCATGTGCGAATTGATGATCATATTAGCGATGTGACCATGGAAAGGTGCCACCTTGCAACACGACGGTTTGGAATTACATTTAAAGGTATGGAGTCTTAATCATAAACATAATTAGGCATGACTAAATGCAATAATTAATAATGAGTATATTTTTTTGGTAGTCCATGTCAGTTATCCTTAGCCAATCCGCTGAGACGGAAACTATGTCTGATTCGTACTTCGCTTTCGGTTTTTTACCGCCATTTGACCTGCCCCGTGTGACAACCTGGCACCACTTTTATACCAAAAATTGACGTGCCAATTCCCAAAAATAGCTGTGCCACCTTTCCCAAAATACCCAAACCAACCTTCGACTATCCATCGCTCATTCTGCATGCAGTAGCTCAACGTCTGAGACTATAACTCATTCTGCTGGTAGAAAAATTTACAGACAGCCTCACAATATGGGCATCCTGGTACGACACGAGCCTATCAGCATAGAGCCTCTGCGTGCAAATAGAGAGGTTTTTACCATCTTCCGGGAAGCTAGCTGGATTGAATATTTCCAGTGTTTGAATGATTTTCATGTAGAAACCGCACCTGAGTTTGCTCAAAATCTAACAAGCACTCATTCATAGGTTCGCGGTATCAGAATAGATGTTTCAGAAGCAATCGTGGTGGAGGTAACATGATTTCCCAGAACCAGGATGCAATGGTTTGGTCGGAAGTGGCATAATTGAATTGCAGGAGAAGAATTTTTGGCAACCAGAGAAGTTGTTCGGCCATATGGCCAAGGCATAGCATTGGAATCCTTTCCAAATCCTTGAAACCAGATGCTGACCTTCATAAAGAAATACATTTCCTGTGAAGGTAGGTACAAAGTGGTTTACTTATATGAATTCTTCCTCCTTTCACATTTACGCCACCGCAGATTGTTAAATATGTCATTTTATCTTTTACAATCTCTCCAAACTGTGGCTGGGTATGTCAAGGGTGCTCGACATCCCTTATCTTCCCTCTCAAACCACGGGTTGATTAAAATCTTAGTCTTAAGGGCCCTTGCGCACCATAATTTGACATGGAAAGTATTTGTTGCTTAGCCAAGGGTACCCCGATCACCTCCCATGGCAATAGGAGGTGTTGAGATGGTAAATGAGGATCGGAGTTCCTCCAATTCAGTTGGGGGGAGGGATGGAGCATTGGAAGACCAAGTGGAAGAGGTAAATATGGGGTAAGCTGCGACCGTAGCGAACCATGTTGCAGAAGGGGATATGATGGAGCTGGTGGTGAATGAGGCAGTGATATTGGAAGCTGCAACAGCAGCAAACTCTATAGAGGAAGAAACAGACCCAATAGGAATTGCAGTTTGTGAAATTAAGCACATCAAATCTAATTGAACAAGTAAATCAATTACAAGAGATGAAACTCAGAAAATATGTGTAAACTGTGCAAAGGCTTGTAGAAGTGCTCTATTGAACTCAAAAGTAGAATACAATACAATGTGCAGTCACAATGACTGAATAACTCGAATTAACCAAGGAGTTCATTCGAAATAGCTACATGGAATAGCTTGGATCCAACTAGGAGTCCTCATCATCAATCAGTGGTGGTCATCAATGCACAAGTAACTATCAGACAGGTGTCAAACTGAGTCTAACTGAGTGTGGTGAGTGTAATTGGCACATGAGGCACTAATGTAGGGAAGGAGGCTCAGTGGAGGCTGCATGAGGAGTTGACTGGAGTCAAAATAGGTAGTCTAGTCTCACTGGGGGTCCAATGGAGAGATACAATCAGTTGAGGAGTTAATCTAGCCTTAAATCAAGGAAAGATAACTAACTAACTGAATGGAACTGAGTGGTAGGTGAAGAAGTGTGCCTTTCTCAAGTAGTAGGTGAAAAGTGGGCACCTTACTGACTAGGAGGGCTATAACTGCATGGAAGGAAGCTCTCGAGGCTAGCAAACTGGGGACAAGGTGCTGGGGGTCACCAAACTGATGTCTGTGATGCATGCAAATACATGCATGCATGCAAAGTATAAAAACTGAATGATGAAATATCCTAACACCCCCCTCAAGCTATACTATGATGTAAAAAATAAAGAATAGGGCCCTGGTTACTAAGACCAAAGGTCACCCCGATACAATAATCCAAAAATGCTAGAAATAAATCTAAGTGAGGAAAGAGGGAAAACCCAATGGGAAGAAAGTCCCCCCGCAAGTTGAACATAGAAGGATCTAATATGTCTCCACCATGATGGAACTCACCCCCAACAGTGAATGGAGGTAAGAGAACTTCTTCTCAGTGAAGCTCTTGGGGAAGATGCCTGCAATTTGCTCGTCGGTAGGGAAATATTGCAAAACAATGGTTCTGTCATGCACAAGCTCTCGGATGTAGTGCATGTGGATCTCAATGTGCTTGGTCCTCTATCTCTGAACTAGATCCATGAGATCTTGATAACACTTTTATTGTCACAAAAAATGACAGTCGAAGTAGTGCTACCAATATCAAACTCTAACAAAATACCCTACAATCAAACTACCTGAATGCAAGCATTGACTGCTCCTCGATACTCTGCCTCTGCTGAAGATAAGGAAATGGATGCCTTCTTTTTACTTGAATAGCAAATAGGCCCAGTTTCAATCATGAAAACATAACCGGAAGTGGACTTCCGATCAATACTATCACCCGCCCAATCTGAATCAGTGTACCTAACCAAATCTAGCTCAGAATCTGCAGCAAAGTGTATGCCAAAATGTCAAGTACCCTGCACATAGTGTAAGATCCTCTTGGTTGCCCGCCAATGGAGCTCATGGGTTTGCTGCATATATCTTGATACAACACTCACAGCATAATATATATCAGGCCTTGAGTGTGTCAAGTATATAAGAGAACCGATGAACTGTCGATACAATGTAGAATCTGCAAGCGGTGTAGAATCTCCCTCCTCAAGACCGATTCCTGAGAGGAATGGGAATGGGGCTTCCTTACAATCTGAAATATTGAATTTGTTTAATAGGTCTGAAATTGGTGATCCCATCCAAATTTTGAGCAATCTCAAGCCCCGGAAATTGTTTTAGCAAGCCCAAATCGCTCATGTCAAAAGCTAGATTTAAAGCAGTCTTTAACTTGTCGATTGAACTGAGAGTGCTACCATTTATCAAAATATCATCAACATAAAGAAATATAATCAACAAATTAACTTCAGTTTGTTGTAGGTGCACATTTGGATCTAATTTTCACCTTCCGAAGTTTTGTGAGAGAAGGAAGGAGTCCATCTTAGCATACCAAGCTCTTGGGGTCTGTTTTAATCCATACAATGACTTCTTCAATCTGCATACTAACTTTGGATCTGATATATATCCTTCTGGATTCTTCATATATATTTCTTCTTTCATATCTCCATGGAGAAATGCACTCTTCACATCCATATGGTGCACTTCCCAGTGCTTGGATGCAGCAATGGCCAAAACTAGATGGATATAATCCATCTTTGCAACCAGTGCGAAGGTCTGAGTGTAGTTCACTCTGGGAGAAATTTTTTTCAACCAAACGAGATTTGTATTTGCAGTTTGAGCCATCAACAACAACCTTTGTGCAGTAGACCCATTTACATTGGATTAATTTCCTCCCAGGTGGAAGAGAAACTAGATCCCATGTAGCATTCTTTTGAAGAGAACTGTACTCTTCATCCATGGCGGTTTGCCATCTTGGATCTCAGTGGGCATGATAATATGATTTAGGATCTGAACCTATCATCAAAAAAAATTTCTCAGATAGCAAAGGATCAGACAATGAAAGATCCATACCTTTTCTTTGAAAGTCTGCTCGAGTCCTCCTTGGATCGACAGGATTTCTAATATTTTGACCAACAAAATTGATAGTATTTTAGGCCCACTTGGGAAAGTGTTGGGGCACAACTGGATCATATTCTAAACCTGATATATCATGTTCATCAAATTCTGATAAAATATCAGAAATATCAGAACCAATACTTTCATCATCTTCTTCAAATTCTTGTTCTTGTAGAGGCGGTAAATGAACAGTTTCTTCCTCGACTAGTTCTAGATTTTGAAGCGGTTCTTCAAATCTGACACTTCACTCAATGAATATATTTTTTGATCTAATATACATTAGTTTGTAGCCTTTTGATTCTTCATCATATCCCAATAGGATGCATTCAACACTTTGCGGATCCAAATATTTTCTCTTTTCAGTCGGAATTATAGCCCAAGCGGTTGAGCCAAAAACACGGAAATTGGACACATCAGGTTTGTGACCAGTGTAAGCTTCGAAAGGTGTAATATCAATCAAAGATGAATGTGGAACTCTATTTTGAATGTATGCAACAACATTCATGGCCTCAGCCATCTCTTTTAGTGATCTGTTCTTCCTTTCCGCTACACCGTTCATCTGAGGTGTGTAATTTCACCTACCCAAATTTTGAGGATATTTATTTTATTTTGCAAAATACTTTATGTTAATTATAATTACAAAGTTTTGTAATTATGACCAAATCTGGTCAAAGATGACTATAATGACTCATTATTATTATTTAATAAATTAAAATAGGAGACAAACACTCAAGAAAGCTATTACAAGCATGTTCACTGACCCACTAGGAGGAATGGAAGCTGGTAGAAGGCATGGGACAGATGGCAGCATTTGCACTCCACCACTAACTGTTGGTGATGGGCCAACTACCCCTAAAATTGTGGCATTATTCCCCAGGTGGGGGAAGTGAGCAGGCAGCTCATTAATGACCAGATAATCACTAAAAAGGCCTAGGAAGCCTGTATGAGGCAATTCAAATTGAGCAGGAAGCTCTTACAATATTTTCGGCAGAAATATTCCTCAAGTGCATCAGGTGATGACTGAGAGATTCGAATAGGGAGGCTATGTGAGAGTGCAATTGTGAATCTGCACATTTATTGAGAAGAAAAACCAAAGGTGCTGGTGCAAGTCCCTTTGACTACTGAGTCTTTAAGACTGGATAAACTAATTTCTGCTGCAAGTTGAGGACCCAAGTTTCTAAAGTTTGTTCCTCCTAGTGGTTTAGTGAATAGGCTCGGCGGTCCTAAGGAAAAAATATTGGTTGTTCTCAGGAGCAGGTTGGGTGGAACAGGCTTCTTGGGTGTTTGTCCACTTATCTACTGGTTCAGGTTCTACTTGTTCTTCTGTTAATTCTTGTTTTTACTTTCTGAAAGGGATTATGTTTCTTTTTAAAGACTGAATGGTTGAATAAAATGATAGAATGAAATCCTTTTCTATATTTTTCCCCATGTTGTTCTTTGCATTGTACTCCAGTATAGAGAAGTAGATTAAGGAAGATAAGTGATAGGCAAAATGCCATTGATTGGAAAGATGACTATAGTAATGTTCTTATTAGAATTCTGTCCTATATTTACACACAGTAAACATTACCATATAGCATCAACAACAGTATAGAATTCATTTAATTAATACATGAAAGAAAACACAGTCTGTTTCTGCACAGTTCTATATATTTCTTTTAACTCTATTTATTTCAGCTAGTAAGCAAATGCACATCAATATTATACATTTCATGTTTTTCAAGCAATTGTATTTTCAAGAATAATAGCCGCTGCAAGAATTAATTTCGGCACAAGATTTATATGTTTCCATTTCAAATGCATCTTTCTTAGATAAGGAATATCATGCAATTCAACATTTATTTCCTTAATGTTTTCAAGTAAAGTATAGTCTAGAAATTTTGCATTTGCAAAATCTATTCTCTGAACAAAAATCGTTATATGTAAACCTATTATTTCATCACCCATTCATTTCAATATTTAAAATACAAATCTATCCACGGCAGCATCAAAACCCTATTATCGCAAACCCTAGACTCTAAACGTTCTTTTAGTACACAGTTCATAAACCTCTCATCAAGCCATTCATGAAAACATTAGACATTTAATTTCAGAAGGAATAGCAGGCATGGATTTCAAACCCTAAACTGATATTCTATTTCACTACTATATATTATTTCAAGATATGAATACCAACATGTCACGTTTTATAACTTAGCATAAAGCACGATTCTTTTGTATCATCGTCTATTTAGTTTACAACCCTACAATAAACATCTTCAACATCAAAACTATTAATATCCAAGTCAAGCCCAATTCTCAGTTTCATTTCTCAGTGCAGGAAAGACGTAAAACAAAATCTACAGAGATAGGGTTTTCGTTCTTTGAAAACAAAAACAAAAAATGAACACCGTGGCCTAGCCAACCCCAAAATCACTTGACGGCCGAATCTCATTTTAGCATTTTTCCAAAGCATAAATAGCAATAGCAATGACAAAGTACAGGAAGCAACTAACTACAAACAACCATCGCGTTTCGGCACTACCATGGCAATTATTTAAATAGGTTAACAAACCATACTCTAACCAAATGGTAACATTTCTTTCATAATGAGCTTTCATGCAATAGGAGCGAGCGAAACCTCAACTCTCAGGCATCATATTCACAATCAAAAACTTCAGCAGAGTTTGTATAAAAGACTTTTCCAGTTTCCAAAACATTTAGGGTCTGTTCCCTTATTCAACCATCAACATAGAAATCATTTCAAAGTTCCTTACAATGATACGGAAAAATCATTACTGAGTCGAGCAACAACTAAAAAAATGAGGGTTACCCTCTGTACTGTATAAATCAAATTAAAACTTTAAAAATTCGACACTCGGCCATTGCCAAAACAAGGTCGGATAGATCCAACTCTCGTCACATAGTAAGTCACCATCAAACCATGCAAAAAGGGCACCCACGAGATTTCGAGGACCAGCGAGGCTTACCAGGAAGGGATCACAGCCGTTGCTGACTAGTGCTTGTTCATAGGAATCCCTCCAATGATGCAGTGCCTGTGAGATACATTTGGATAAGGGTTAAACTTGAAATGCAAAGTTAAATACTAAAACAATGCAAGATTCCCGCTACTTTAGTTACATACCTTACCTCATCGGCACCATTTCTCGACTTAACACTTTACCCCGCCAACGGCGAAGCCTGATGGCTTCTGCAGTAACCACAAGCTGCACACCAAGGACCTTGTTATAAACCGAAGAATCGATCCCTAGCTCATTTTCATATTCAAGCAAACTAACAGTAGTTGTCTCTCACTCTTTCATGCAGTAAAAACAACAAAAAAGACCTAGTTATAGACTCAACCTATCAACACACTAGCTATTGCAACTTCCACCACCGAGACTCGGTGCCTTATCATGATTTCCACTTGCAGGTTGAATGCACTTAAGTCATGGGTTCGAGCTCAGCGAACTTCCATCTTTTAAAACCCTAATTTCCTCAGCCGTCCGGCCTCTCCCTTAGACCACTACCTAGCAAAATGAATGCCGAGGAATGTGGATCGACGCTGCTGTAGTTGCAGCTAGGGTTTCCCATTACAATCTCAAGAATCACAAAATCGATGGTATAGATTGTTTCCAACCGAGTACATTGGTAATGTGGCCAACCACCACATTAATGTTTCCATAAATGATACAACCACGACAGTTCCAACACTTTATACCAACAAACTAGACTTTAACAATCTCAGATTCTTAGCCATAGCACTCACTTGGGTTCACGTGAAGTGGATGTTGTGGATTGACGAGAGGGCATTCCACCATAAGGTTTAGATCCAAACATTAATTCCTATTTAGGACACTGTCAACCTGCCATAGTGAATTTAATACCTGTCAGCTCATCACTTTATCAACAAATTCATAGTGCGATGTAATAGCATACTATATCAATACTTAGAACAAAGGTTAGGTCACTTTGCATAGTTCTCTTTTGTATTGTTAAAAACTTAGCCTTTCCAATATATTTGTCACGAAAATAAATGGATGAGGGTCGCACTTTGTATAGGAATCACACACATAGGACTTGGTTAGGGTGTATCCCTCGACCCTTGTATTATTTATATATAAACAAAGCCTTGTAGAATCATACCTTATTACACGGTACTATTTTTATATCCACAATGAGGTTAAAACCTATATTATGACTTTTCAAAGAAGAATTTCAATGGTAATTTCATGTGTTTTCTCACTCAATACTATATGCATTCATAGATAGAAGGATAGGAACTTTTATAATTATTTTATGACATTCAACTATGAAAATAGGACCATGATTTTTATAGTGGGAATTATGATTCAAACGCATTTATTTCTAAGTCCATTTATATGATGGTATTGAAATGACAAATGTAAATAATATTATTCTAACACTTGACGTCCATAACTTAGTATTTATACTCCAGCGTTTTTCTCAAGCACAAGTAATTTTCCATTTAATCATTCTACTATTGAATGCATTCAGGATATCAATCATTCTAACTTTCGCACTATGTACTTCTTTAGTCAAATAGAACATCTAGGACAGACTTAGGTCCATACCTGAAGCGAACGGGAGAACTTAGAAATTCTACCAAAACTTGACAGCTAATTGTAAAACATAAATACCCTTAATGTTGGTTGCCGCAGAAACTCTTACCTACATTCTGCACATGGAATAGGATACAATGCCTTAGCTAAACGTAGCTAAGTAAACCTCATGGCACCTCGTAGGACCCCTTGCATCATCATCAAAAGCAACTGTCAGAACCGAGTCAGTAAAACTCTATCGCAAAATATCATAAGTCACAGTCAACACCAATAAAAACAATGTCGTAAGCATTTCAACAGGAAAATGACGCATCGCAGTCATTAATTTGTCTCTAGTTAAGAGTCTCAATAATTATTTGTTTCCGTGTTAAATGACTTTGTAATTAATGTTGTCCTTATATGCATTTATTATTTCCGCATTTACAATTATTAACAATTAATGCTGATTTACATTTTTTTAAATTTTTATGAAAATATTGGGATATTACATGTAGGGAACTGTGTGCTGGATCTGAATGCCGCTTTCAGCAAAAAGTTACAGCAGCTATGATTTGATATATTCACCTCCATTATCATATCCAAGAGCTTTGATCTTTCTCTTGGTGGCAGTCTCAATAGAAGCCTTAAAAAACTTGAATTTTCTAGTACTTCTGACTTGTTTTTGAGAAAGAAAACCCATGTAAATATGGAGAAGTCGTCGATGAATGTAAAAACATACCTTGATCCCTTCATGGAGGTATGTGGCAGAGGACCACTGATATCAGAATGTATCAGCCCCAAAATAGTAGAAGCTCTGCTAGCTTTTCCTCGGTCAAATTTGTGCTCGGGGTGCTTCCCAATGATGCAACCTTTGCATATTCCCTTCGAGGATTTGATCGTCAGAAGGCCATCAACCATGGAATTTTTCTATAGCAGCTGCAAATATTTATAATTTAGGTGTCCAAACCTCTCATTCCATATCCTACTAACCTCATTGCCATGAGTTAGAAGAGCGGTGGGCTTGTCATGCGACAGAAAGTGTGAAAATTCATATGCTTTTGAAGCATGATTTTCTTTTCCGACCGCAATAATTTTTCCACTTTGAGTATCATAATTTTCAACTTTGTTAGGGAAGAATACAAATTTCTTTGGTGAACCAGTGTGTGTCATTTGATAAACGGAAAGAAGATTCGAAGCTAAGGAAGGTACATAGAGAACATTGTGAAAACTTCCATGTTCTAAATGAATGGTTCCTTTTCCCTTTGAAGAGATCTGAGAGTCATCTCCCATGTGGATAGAGATGGTGTTGTTGGGATCAAATGATGATAGAGAATCCTTATTTGCATCCATGTGGTTCGAAGCTCCAAAATCTATGAGTAGAGTTGTAGAAGTCGAAATAGATTACATGAGTGCATGACCTCTCTCGGGATGATCATTTTTCTCCTTCTTCCTTGCACCGTTAGGAAGGGTTATGTTGTTTTTCTCTAAAAGAAGGGCCATCTGATCTATGGTTTTCTTCATTCGTGAACTTTCAGGATGATATCCCTTGCTGCAATAAGAACATTTAGATTTCTCTTTGCCCTCTTTCCCTTTTTGGTTGTTTCTTGAACCGGATGGCTCATCCGATTGTTTTGTCTTCTCTCTTTGCTTGGACGGATCAAACTTTGGCTTCTCTTTCTTTTGCTTCCCTTTTTCATTTGTAGCTTTGGATCCACCAGAAAATAACGCTTGATATTTGGAGCAAATGCTCCCCATTTGAATGAGTTTATCATGCTCCTTCGTCACAGATTCAATGAAGGCACTTAAGGTATTCATTTTCCAATTCGGAATTGTGAGCTTTCCCATATTGAAAGTTGAAACAAAAACTAAATAATATTTCCCAAGTTTTGAAAGAATGTATAGGATCAATTGTTTATCTTCTTTCTCCACTCCACATTGCTTCAATAGCATAACCAAGCTTTTAAACTTAGTGAAGAAGTCATTGATGGTCTCGAAATTTTCAGGATTGAGGGCAACCAACTCATTCTCTAGATGATAAGATCTCATATCATCCTGCTTGCCAAAGAGTGTGGCAATTTTCTCCCCTACCTCTTTCAGAGTAGTCAATCCACTGAGATGGAAAAGAAGATCCTTAGAGATGCTGAGACAAAGGAAACCATAAGCTTTATCAAGCTTATTGAAATATTTTTCCTTCTCTAATGCTGATGTAGCTTTGACTTCTAGGCCCATGGTAACTCTGTAGAAACCTTTAGAGCATAGCAATATTTCCATATCAGCCTTCCACTGAAAATAGTTTAAAGGAGTGAGGAGATTTGATGAAGAAGTCTCCATCTTTCAAGACGAGCGAATGCAATAGAAGAGTAGAATAACCTACAAATCACAAGAAAACAAGAACCATAAGGTCGAACAATCCACCCTTTTTAGAGTAGCATCACACCCAGCATAGGAGATCAAGCAAGCTTGAAGATCTAACGATTCATATCCAGGAATTATGTGGAAAACTCATGGCTTCTGGAGTGGATTGGAGAGAAAATTTCAGCCATAACGAATGCACAAGAGAGAATGCATGCCACAGTTGTGATATTTTTTAGCAAGAATCACTCAATCTTCATGTAGAACACCTGCATAAAATAACTCTTGTCCCTGCCATGGCTCTGATACCATGTGAAATTGAGCACAACAGATCTAATTGAACAAGTAAATCAATTGCAAGAGATGAAACTCAGAAAATATGTGTAAACTATGCAAAAGGCTTGCAACAGTGCTCTATTGAACTCATAAGTAGAATACAATACAATGTGCAGTCACAATGACTGAATAACTCGAATTAACCAAGGAGGTCATTAGAAATAACTGGATGGAATAGATTGGCTCCAACTAGCAGTCCTCATCATCAATCAGTGGTGGTCATCAATGCACAAGTAATTGTCAGCCAGGTGTCAAACTGAGTCTAACTGAGTGTGGTGAGTGTAACTGGTGCATGAGGCACTAATGTAGGGAAGGAGGCTTACTGGAGGGTGCATGAGGAGCTGAATAGAGTCAAAATAGGCAATCTAGTCTCACTGGGGGTCCAACGGAGTGATACAATCAGTTGAGGAGTCAATCTAGCCTTAAATCAAAGAAAATATAACTAACTAACTGAAGTGAACTAAGTGGTAGGTGAAGAAGTGCGCCTTTCTCGGGTGGTAGGTGAAAAGTGGGTGCCTTACTGACTAGGAGGGCTATAACTGCATGGAGGGAAGCTCCCGGGGCTAGCAAACTTGGGACAAGGTGCTAGGGGTCACCTAACTGATGACTGGGATGCATGCAAATGACAGAGATGCATGCAAATACATGCATTCATTCAAAAATGCATGCAAAGTATAAAAATTGAATGATTAGATATCCTAACACAGTTAAGGTGGCAACTGAAGCAGTGGAGATGGCATCATTAGTAGTTGTAGCAGAAGAAGCTGAAACTGGAGCAGCTGTTGAAGCTGTGACAGTGGAAGCTGCAGTTATGTAAGTTGCAATGCAAGAAAAAGAATACCAGGCAGAGGCAACAGAAGGAGGAAATATGGAGGTGCTGGATGTCACATCCTCCCCTGAAATAAGGGGAAGTATTGTTGAAGAGGAGGAATTCACGCCTCTTTCTGAAAATTTAGAAACCCCTGTGTCATAGAAAAGAATAAAAAGGTCAGGGAATGAGGGTCATACATCTACCTCAGCGAAGAAGAGAAGAACCAGAGCTGTTACAGCAGCAATAGTAGCATGCAGTGAAGGCCAGCCATCGGGAGTTGAGAAGAAGAGAAGGACTCGAGCTGTTACAACAGCAGAAACAACATGTGCAATCAGGGAAAACATTGAAATTCCCACAGCAGAAACAACATGTGCAACTGGGGAAGATATTGAAATTCCCATTTTAAACCCCAAATCACCGGTTGTTACACAAGAACCTATTGTGGAAGAACCCCAAAGTGAAAACCTTATTTTGAAAACGAGCTGCTAAAGGAGGAGGTGCAATTGCTTGAGAAGGAATTGGAGAAATGGAAGGAAGCAACCAGAAATCGAGCATAGAAGGGTTTGAATACATTAGTGGAGGCTATAGATCTGTTAGAAAATTCATCTCCTGTTTTGGGAAATGAAGAACAAGGAGAAATGGTATGTCCAGAAAGTGGAGACATATTTAAATCTGCAGGGCACAGAGTCATAGTGCTAGGTTTGGTAGCACAAGAGCCTGTACAAACAAAGCAAGAAGGAGAAATTGTACCTGCAATGGAGCTGATGAAGGAGAATGAGCCAGAAATAGACTTGATCCCTGATCTGGAACTAGGAAAAGATGAAGAAATGCAATTCCAACCATCAGGAAATATTGAACCATTTCAGGACGAGTCTCATCTTTCAGAAGACATCGAGGTAATTCAAGAACAACCTCAACAATATGAAGAAATTGAAAAACAGGATGTTGTTACACAAGAACCAACATCCTTGAAAATATCTATTGAAGTTGCAACCCAGACAACAATTGCTGATATCAAGGTACAAGAGGAAGATGTTGTTACATAAGAACCAATGTCTTTAAAAATGTTTGCTGAAATTGCAACTCAGACTGAAGTTGTTGAGATTGAATTGGGGAGAAAGGATGCTTCCACACAAGAACCAACATTCCTAAAAATATTTTTTGAGACTGCAACTCAGGTAGAAGCTACTGAGTTTGGTATTCAGAGAGGGAATGCTGTTACACAAGAACCAACACCCTCAAAATTAACTGTTGAGACTGCAAGACAAGCAGAGTCCATTGCAACACTAATGGAAAAGGAAGTTGCTACACTGCCAATTCAAAATGAGGAAGCTGGGACATCTGATGACAAGGTAAGAATGCAACTATCTCAAGACATCATTAATTTAGACTCTGGTGATGAGAAAGATGTGTAGGATAGAAGGATTCAACATTTGGAGAAAAAGATTTCTTTGTTATAGCTGGAGTTAGCTAAATGGAAAAAGCATATTGATCAGTGTCGAGAAGGGATGGTCCCTCTCTCTAAACATAGAAATACTATTAAAGAATTGAGGGAGAAGTGGGCAGAGGAATCAACTCTTCATAGATCTCAAATGGAAGAGCCACAAAAAGAATTCGAGGAGTTGAAGGAATTCAAATCCATGAAAAAAGAAAAAGACCAAATGTATGCCCTCTCTCGAGAGCTGCTGAGTTCAAGAGCCCCATCTCCTTCCTACCCGGTATTCTTGTATGAACAAATGACCATGTTCAAATTAAAAGATTTACAGGAGGGCAGACTTTATCAATTGTTGATCCCTTCCCAGTTTGTAGAGACCTTTTTGTCAAGCAGTTTTCATGAGCAACACCTGTTGTGTGAATTGTATTTGCATGATATGGCATGTCTTGGTGAATCTCACTCTAGTCCTATTCCCTATGCACGGGATTTTTAGTTGAGATCCTTTGCCTCTTTTTTTAATAATCCTGTGCAGTGGGAAGATTCCTTCCAGACAATCTCCAGGAATGAGGCCAGTGCCAATCTATGGATTAGGAGTGAACCCCAATCTCCTCGTGTTCTTCTTATAAACCATGGAAGGTGTTTCTTATCTCCTTCGAAGACTCAACATCTGAAGAAGATGCAAGAGAAGGTTATCTCTACCTGTGTTGACCTGATATCCAAACAAAAACATCTTTCCTTAGAGGGTAGCAAGAACATGTGGCAAACTTCTTCTCCAACTTTGAAAAAAGGGATCCTTACTGCCTTAAGAATTTTAAACAAGAACTTCCCAGGGTAGCAGGGTATGTTAATTGCATGAGAATGTGTGGGTTACACTGGCTGGGGCTCAAGTTCAAATTTCCATTCATATGGTGGCCAGGTGGGCAGTACAGGGACAATTATACACTGACTAAGGCAGAGGAGAATCAGCGTTGGGAATATTGGGCTGCTTGCAACGGGTTTCTAGAGGCAGGCAAGGAACTTGACATTTCTTTTAATTTTTCCTCTCCACATGAACTAGGACCAGAGTCAGACTCAGATTAGTGGTTGTTGCATGAGGACATGCAATTGGATAGCTGGGGGGAGATGTTGGGCCCCAAAATAGCCACTTTTTTCCTACACATATCTACACTTGTTTCCCTATTTTGCCTCATTATTCCTTAATCTAAGCAGATATTTTCCCAAGCAAAGCATGGATTGCAACATGTATATTCTATTATTGTTTTATTCCATTAAATGCCTGATTTTTGTATGGTTTTGTACTCTATCTTTTAAGGTTGTGTTGATATTGAATGATTTGATAAAGATAGCCTAGAATCCTTTACAAGACCGCAGGTGTAGAAGCTCGCTAAACTTTGGAGAAGTAGCATACGTCATGCCAACTATCCCTTCATGAGTTATATTCCACATCTCGCTCCAATAGTTCGAGCATTCCTCCACATGGCCAATTGCGACTAAGTCATAGTAGAGCATCTGAGTATCAACCAGTCCAATCAGTTGGAATCTACTATGGGCCGCGAACAACATGTAACAGCTCAGGCCCGAATGCAATGATTTCATTTAAGTCCACTTATAGCTGTAACTGTTCCATTGTAAATCGACATCCTAAAGATCGTAGATCTTCATGGCTTCCCGATATTTTGTGAAACTATTTCATGTCATCGGGTATAAATGTACAGAGGCGTTTTGAGCCTAGGGTTGGAGAGTTTATAATTGTATAAGCTGAAACAGAGAGCTGTGATTGTGATTTATTATTTATAATACAAGGAGCAGAGTTTCTTATATCTTGGTATTTAATTTGTGTTAGTATTCGGCATCTCTGTTAGAAGGCCAGGGCCCACCTTCTCACAGAGATTGCCGAGTTAAGTAGGTAGTTTAATTTCTTTCCTGTTGTGTTGTGTGGAATTGCATTAGATGTGTTACTGCGAGCTGCAATAGTGAAATGATAATTTCATTCTTCTTTGGTAGTTTATGATTGCTTCCTAAATAGCTACAACTATGTGGTGTGACAGTCGACTGTGTAGGTTAGTTTATTTGATGCATGGTGTGTTAGATCAGCTGTTACAACCAAGCTCGGCTTTGATTCCTTTCAGTCATTTATTCTTTCTAGGATTTCCAATATTAATCAAATTAGAGTTCAAGCTTACTTCTAGTTTCTGGTTGTTGTTTTATCTTTCTTGAATTCATTAGATTAGATAGATTATGATTGAGTTATAGTAGATGCTAGATGAATTAGATCATTAGAGATTGAATACTGTAGTTTGATAATTATAGGATTTCACTTCTTGCAAAAGTAAGTCTAGTTCATTTCATTCCTAGATCAGTAACTGCTGGATTGATATTTGTAGGGAGATGATTGTATTTTGAATTCCTAGATGGATAAGTTAGATTAGTTTTAGTTATGAGATGAGTTTGGATGAGCAGATAGGTAGGATCATTTATCTCCATTTATTTAATCATCTAATTGAAATGTTTATGCATAGACTGTGCTAATTATTGTTGAAATAAAAGACTTCCCTGGGTTGACAATTCATATTGAGCATCATGTGTGTTAGTTGTAATTAATTGGGATATAGGGTGACCAACATGTGGGTGGCAAGGTTGATTGAGATCAATTGAGATGCATGTAGCTCTGTGGTTGAGCTCATTTTCTTAGCATTCTCCTCCCTTGTCTCCCTGCGTATTGACAAACCCAACTGTGTACCAGCTAGCATGAGAGATTGTGCCTATGGATGTGAGTGAGCCTCAGTAGTTCCTCCTTAGTGGATACATAGACCATCTCGAAGGTGGTATCTCAACTGAATTAATATAGGCTGGACAAAGACCTATTGTTGGGTGGAACATTGCTCTTCCATAGTCAGTTGCTTAGGTGATTTCAATTAAAATATAAGTGTTCATTGTTGTTTCTAAATATGCCAAATTTATGTATTATAAGTGATTGTTTGTTTATGTCAGATTGAATGCAATGATGCAGTTTGGACTATTAAAATTGAGTGCCTGTACATAGCATAAAATGAGTTTATTTATGTGCATGATTTAACTATTATGCATGTGATGAGCTTGCTGGTATATGTTAGTTTTTCACAATTTCACAATATTAATCTAGGATCTTACTGAGAGAATAACAAGCACGGCATTCAAACACAAGAGACATGAGACACAAAAATTTTCCTCAGGGAAACCATAAAGGAGAAAACCTCGCAACTTCCTCAGAGATAGAATGAGCAACAATACAATGGCAGAAATATAAACCCCAAAAGTAGAAATGGTCTTCAATAGCTTCTCTCTTCTCCACTTGCATGAACTTTTCCTTCTCCTCACTAATGCGAACTTGATGAGTGAATGAAATGAGCAAATAGAGAGGAGCACCCTCTCTATTTATGCTTTTACTTTAACTTGACCTTAACCCCAAACAGGTCAACCCCTAGGTGTAACTGACTGGGCTGACTTCCCTAGGAGAGTCTAATAACCCAATGATGACTCAACTCTGGGGTCTAAAGCCTCAGCATACAATGGATGGTTAACCTCAATGACTTTACATGACTCAAGTACAATAATGACTCTCCCGATCGGAGTAATAAAGATCTTCGTCGGAGGTACAATAATAAAATACAAATACAATATAAAATATACAAGTGAATATCTTTTGAAGTTACAATTACATTAACACTCCCTCTTAACTAGGAAGGTATTCTCTTGATACAGTCATCAGCACAAGTCTTTGTCGTTGGATCATCATCATCACTCCTGCTGCTATCTTGACCATCAATCTCCAGTCTACTCGTCATAGGAATTTCTACAGAGCCAACCCTTTTTCATGTTGGATGTAGGTCTAGCCTCCATGTAGTTCTTCATCATCTCTACGAGCAAGCCATCAAGTAGGTATAGCTCAGGACTTATTACATAGCCTTGCAAAAACCTGGCACACATTTCAAGACTTATTGCATTGCCTTGTAATAACCTAATGCAACATATCAGGATTTATTAGATGCTTCTGCAAAACCTACAGGATCTCCCAGGACTGATTATATGCCTCTGCAAAACCTGAAGGAGCATCCGAATACTGATAATATGCCTCTGCAAAACCTGTAGGATCTCCCAAGACTGATTATATGCCTCTGCAAAACCTGAAGGAGCATCCCAGGACTGATTATATGCCTCTGCAAAACCTACAGGATCTCCCAACACTGATTATATGCCTCTGCAAAACCTGAAGGATCATCACAGGACTGATTATATGCCTTTGAAAAACCTGCAGGATCTCCCAGGAGTGATTATATGCCTCTGCAAAACCTAAATCTCCTACTTATCACCTCATCATCTTCAGATCATCTCATCGTCACACGCAACACAACTCAGATGCACACATCATCACGATCATGGGAAGACACACCTCAACCATGCTGAAATAACCCCATCCCTTACATCTGCACCATGGGAGAACACACCTACCACCATGTGAGAATAGCTCATGTGCATCTGCATCTTTCGGACTCATCGCTTCTCCTTGGAAAGCACCTCGATCTGAAGTACACAAAGCTTCTCTCTGAATTATTCAAACTTCACTTTGGCTAACGGCTTGGTCAACACATCGGCTATCTGCTCATCTATCGCAACATACTGGAGCTTCAATGCTCCTCTCTGCACCATATCCATGATATAGTTATACTAGATCTCCATGTGCTTCAACTTATCATGGAACACCGGGTTCTTAGACAACTTCACACAGGTCTGGTTGTTGCAATATATACAAGTCGCATCCAACTGGAGATCAAACAAATAAGACAGTATCTTCCTCACCCATACTGCCTCACAACTAGCCGAAGAAGCTACAACATACTCTGCTTCGACTGTACTCAATGCCACGCAGGACTTCTTCCTGCTAAACCAAGAGATCACACCTGATCCCATACTAAAGTAGCACCACGAAGTGCTCTTCCTATCAGTGGATCTACCTGCCCAATCCGAATCAACATAACCTTATAGGTTAATCTTCTGATTCGCATCATACTTGAGCCCATAATCAACTATACCCTTTAGGTACCTCAAAATATGCTTTGGAACAATCAAGTGAACATGTCTCAGATCCATCAGGAACTGGCTCAATGTGTTCACAACAAAGAAAATATCTGGTCTTGTATTCATCAGGTACATCAAATATCCAATCATTTGACGATACATTGTGGCATCAATCAACTATGATGAAGCATCACTCAATAGCTTCAGGTTCGATGCCATAGGTGTGGCCATGGCCTTGCAGTCCATCATTCCGAACCTCTTCAGGATCTCCACTACATACTTCCATTGTCCAAGGAATATTCCATCTACACTCTGCCACACCTCCATACCTAGAAAATAGTGCATCACACCCAAGTCCTTCATCTTGAACTCGGCAGCAAGATTCCTCTTTGTGTCAACAATCAAACCATCCTCACCTATCACAAATAGGTCATCTACATAAAGTAGAAGTATCATTGGGTTCCCTTCTTCAACCTTGTAATAAAGGCACGGGGGGTTCACTTAGTGAACTTGTTACATAGCACGATCGTTCACATGATATTAAATAATACCCCTAATTTCATTAAATATTGGAAAATGCATCCTAAAATTGTATTGTTGAACCCCCCTCCCAATATTCCTTTCCAATTAAGAAAACCCCTAGTTTCACTAGATATTGTAGGTATCCATTTTTATCAACCCATTTTTAACACCCCCTTTATATCATATTATCAAGTTGCAACAAAAAGGAGCCCTAACACATCTTAGTATAAGCAAACAAGATGCTAAATACAATAATAATATAATGCTAATAATGATCCCACTAGGATTGCGGGGTTGACTGATCAATTTGTAGCATTGGATAGTGGAACATCCGAAGAAATAGTACTAGGGAAGCCAAAATGCGTAAAACGCAACCTAGTCAAGAGATCAACATAACAAAGAATGTAAAATATTTATAGTCCAATTGTTAGTGCAATGCTAAGAAAATATGAGAATTGCAGATGTTTCACACCACAATCTATAAATATACCAATTTTATATCATGTAAATATGAATATAGCCATAGAGAACTCACGTTTTCTACAAGCTTAATAAATTAAACTCCATAAAAATTCAAAATTGAAACCCTCTTGTGATGGACGCCCCTACCTTCCTATAAAAACAAACATCATTGATGTTTGAACCCAAATGAACATAGAAAAATTCCTTTTACTTTTCAATAACACCATATGATCATGTGCAAAGCTTGGATTTTGGTCATTCACAAGATCCAATGAATTGCCTCCACTTACTCTACATTTATTCTTGCAATCAAGCGAATTAACAAAATTAGTTACCTTTTCTTGGGTTGTACCTAGTTTTTTTAATCTTTAAAGGATAGGGAAATATCTTCATTGTTAGGTTTCAGCCATGCAATAGTTATAAAGATATATAGATGGTGAAACTTATATGATAACATTTCATGGTAATGATAACACATAGGGTATGTAAATAAGGATTTAGATTTGCACCTATGTGAATCATGTTAATTCCAATACAATATTAAGATAGATGTCTTGCATATAAGAATTGAAATTACAGTTATGATTGTGCCAAATATAACTCAATCTAACAAGTATTCGTAACTAGCAATGTGAAAATATTAAAGAAGAATACAAAAAGTTGAAAGAAATAATTAGTCAAGAAACATTGATCTAACTTTTCTTGGTTCCAGTGAGCTAAGAATGATTGATCTCACTTTTCTTAGTTGTCGTGGAGCAAGGTTTAATTGAATATCACTACCCACCTAAACCCTACCCTAAAAAATGAAGAGTTAAATATTTTACTTGAATGCCTACAAAAATACAATACAATTGTTCAAGTTTGGAACTCTCGATTAACTACATCTCTTAACTTAAAGATGAAAAACAATATAACATCAATTCAAACCAAGCCTAAATAATCTATTAAATGGGGATTGCTTAAGGCCAATAATCCAAAGAGACTTCTATTGATATTATCATTGGTACACTATTACCATATTTATGCAAAACTTAGGATCATAAGCAATATCAAATAAAAATGGAAGGTACTTAAGGTTTAGGTGGGTATGAATTGAGCCCGTGATTTGGAGGTATGAATTCATCCCACGATTTGGAGGTTATTCCTTAGCACACCCAAATAAAATAACCCCCAATTTTTATATTACTATGTGAAATTAAAAATCCCCCTTGACCCCTTAATACAGGGCAATATATTTTCTAGGTTTTTAAGAGTATTCAACCCCCCAATATGAATGGACGTGATATGATATTGCATCAATAGTGAACCCCCCGTGAATAAAGGTTGGAATCCAATTTACTCTTGGTAAATCCCATACTAGTCAGGAAGCTGTCTATTCTATCGTACCGCATCCTGGGTGCCTGTTTCGATCCATATAAGGATTTCTTCAATTTGCGCACATGAGTCTCCTTGTCATGTGTCTCAAATCCGAGTGGCTTCTCCACATACACTTCCTCCTCTAAGAACGTTGTCTTGACATCCATTTGGTGTACTTTCCACTTAATCACTGCAGCCAGAGAAAGTATTGATCTCTGATGGAAGTGTATCTAGCTACAGGTGCAAATGTCTCCTCATAATCTATCCCTTCCTTCTGGGAGAAGCCACGTACCACAGATCTCACCTTGTGTTTCTCTATGTTTCCATCTGCATCATGCTTGATCTTGTAGATCCACTTGGAAGTCACAACAGAATTCCCTACTGGTCTCGAGACCACATCCCAAACATCATTCTTCATGATCGACTGGTACTCCTCAATCATGGCATCCTTCCATTCCTTCCTTTCTTCCGCTTCTTCATAGTTGGTAGGTTCCTTGTTAATGATGTCGCACATCAGGGATACATAACTGGAGTATGTCCTAGGTCTCTTTCTTTCTCTGTGCATTCCCTCTAGAGCGCCATACCTCTCTGCATCTTCTTAGTTGCCTCTCGTACCCATGCTGGCTTCTTCTTGTGAGAATTCTTCTCACGGGGTGGATCTACATGTTCCTGTGGGTCTTCCATCTCGTGGTATTCATGGTCTTCAGGAATTACTCCTTCCATTGTTGCATCTCTGATCCTGGGAACTTCAGGTTCTTCAGTATCTTCATCTTAACTTCATAAATCTTCTTGAATGTTATAGCTGAATCATCATCACTTGTTCTTTGAAACAAGTCTCTCTTGTAGTACACGATCTTTCCTACAAGTCAATTTAGTTGCGTGATTAGAAACATTTCATAATTTTTCAAAACAAATTTGTATACATAAAAACATAGGTCACATAGCCATGCAACTATCTTATCCAATGATTCAACACAACATTCATCCATATCCCGTATTCATATGGTAACTTACTAGATTGCTTCCATCTCTACCAGAACATTGTTAAGAGTGTGCACTACTCCCAACATGTCAGCAAAGAGGTTTCATTCTAGATAAGTAGCAATGGGGTGTTGTATAGTACCATAGGCCACTTACCCATTACTTCCATATTCATAGTATCTTGCTCATTAAGGCAATTTTTATAACATGCATGATATACATCCTAAATCTAGGAGCATGAATATGTATATGACTAGATAATATTATTTAAGTAATCAGATATACAAGAAATGACAATTTAAATACTTATCTTTGTTTGGTTTTTGGGTGGACTCCCTCTCAATCTTTGCTTCCTTGCAGGAACTACTGGAGTGTGCTCCCTCTTGATCTTTTCTTCCTTGACCAATGTTGAAAATGGATGAGAGATTCTTCCATATATTATTGATCTGTATTTGTTTTATGGAGTTCAACTCTGCAATAGATTCTTCTACTCATTTCTTATAATATTGAAAGTCATCTCTTGTTTCACCTTATGAGGTGGAACCTTCTGAATTAACCCATGTAACTGGTTACCTTCATTACAATACATATTCTTCATCACTTGAATATTCTTCACTTTCTTCTCTGGTTCTCTTTCTTGCAGGTTCACCATCTTCCACGGTGTGAGCATGGTGTCTTTTCTTATTGGTCTTCTTCTTGTTCGAGCCACTTCTATTTATGGGACAAATTCTGGAGTAGTGTCCCTTCTCATCACATGTATAACATCTAATATTAGATAGATATTTTCTGGATCTTCTAAATTTCTCCCTCTGACTTTGGTGGTGATGCTTCTCCTTCTTACTATGGTGGTGCTCCCTCTTGTTGTTATTCCTCTTGGAGTATGTTGTGAGAGCTTGATCGTCATTTGCTTCCATCTTCTCTTCTCGAGCTACAAGTCGAGCTTGTTCTTGTGATCATTCCTCCCACAGCTTACTGAATTTGATTAACTTCCTTCTAGCACAAATCCCTTGAATGAAAAAGTCCCATGATCTAGGGAGACCATTCAAGGTGGTCATCATAATTTCTTCATTTTCTACCTATTCTCCCACAACTTCAAGTTGTTCCTTGATTTGATAGACCCTTGTAAAATAGGACTGCATGGTCTCTTCATTTTGTATCTTTACATTCTTCAACTAGTTTCGCAAGGTCATCTTTCGATTTATATTATTTTCTTCAAATAGCTTGGTCAAGGAATCAAACATCTCTTTAGGTGTCTTTAAGGAAGACACATGTAGGATAAGGTGATCCTTAATATAATTAGCAATAATCCTCTTGGCCTTAACCAAGTTCTTCTTGTGTAAGGCTTTAGCCTCATCTCCCTTTGGAACTGGAACTTCTTCATTTACATATGTGTCTAGTTCATTCTCTTCAAGGATTAGTGTAATCCTATACTTCCATGCTCGAAAGTTATCAGCCCCTTCAAGCTTATCCTCAAGCTTGGTATGGTGAGACATATTTAATGAGAACCTCAAATGGAAATACAAAATACTTAGATCGTACCAATTTGAGATGCCTGGGCTAGATCTGGAGCTAGTTGGCGTAGGGTTTGTCAGTTGAGAAACCCTAATTTTCCAAAGTTGGAATTTGGAACTTCTGGTTGGACAGATAGATGTGCCTCCTCAAGGAGACTTGTTCAATGTACTCACTTCCTAAATATTAGAACAAAAACCCAAAATATCTGATGCCCTAGTTTTCCTCCGGTAGTAGTGTTGGGCAGAAAAATGAAAATTCTAGGAAATTTTGAATTATGTTTTCATAGGAAGATGTACATGGATGAGGCAAGTATGCTGGTATACTTGGTTTCTAAAGATTCCATAAATTCACCCTTGAAAATTGACTTTTGAATTTCAAATCTGCAGTTTCTAGTTTTTTTCTGGTCCAAAGTCAAATTAGGGTTTGAATTTCCCGGAGTTTCACCCACTCAAAAACTTCAAACTTGGCCTCTAAATTTCGATTTTGAGGAGGAGCATATCCCTATGCTGAAAGCACTCTAAAATTCCACATTTGTGAAAAGCCCTAATTTCCCCCAGCAGTGACATGCCAAAAAATGAAAATGCTCAGAATCAATTTCTTTTTTGACAGAAAGATGCACCTTCCTTAGGTGAGTTAGGCTAGCCTCCTTTTGTTGATGATCTGTGGAGAGAAACCCAAAAATTAATAATCCCTAGCTTCCGCAACTGCATCGTTTCTTCTTCTCAGGTTAGCTCTGATACCGTGTTAGTTTTTCACAATTTAGCAATATTAATCTAGGATCTTACTGAGAGAATAACAAGTATAGCATTCAAACACAAGAGACAAGAGACACAAAATTTTTCCTCGGGGAAACCATACAGGAGAAAACCCTACAACTTCCTCAGAGATAGAATGAGCAACAATACAATGGCAGAAATATAAACCCCCAAAGTAGAAATGGTCTTCAACAGCTTCTCTCTTCTCCACTTGTGCGAACTTTTCCTTCTCCTCGCTAATGCGAACTTGATGAGTGAGTGAAATGAGCAAATAGAGAGGAGAACCCTCTCTATTTATACTTTTACTTTCACTTGACCTTAACACCAAACAGGTCGGCCCCTAGGTGTAACTGACTGGGCCAACTTCTCTAGGAGAGTCTAATAACCCAATGATGACTCAACTATGGGATCTAAAGCCCCAACCTACAATGGAGGGTTAACCTCAATGACTTTACATGACTCAAGTACAATAATGACTCTCCCGACCAGAGGAATAAACATCTTTGTCAGAGGTAAAATAATAAAATACAAATACAATATAAAATATACAAGTGAATATCTTCTGAAGTTACAATTACATTAACAATATATTGATGTCGTGTGTGTATTGTAGGTTTTAATTCCGTTGTGTAAGTTTTTATGCATCTACACACACATTTATATGTTATTGAATTAGATAGTATGGCCATAGGGGGAAAATTTATCACCTTGTATATCGTTCATGTTCCCCCCACTTGTCGGATTGAAGGGAGGGGATGTGACACATTCATAGAAATCAGGGACGAATGGGAGAAACCAGTCAATTTTCAAGGATGATCAAAATATTCAAATCGAATTTTTGAGGGAGAAATCGTTTTCTTTCGACTCCCCTTCCTATATAGGACTGGGCTAACCTTCCATTCATTATTATTTTTTAAATAAATGTGGGATAAACATAGGAATGGGTATAATATAAAAAAATCATCCATTGGCATTTCAAAACCCTTAAATTTCTCCCTATAACATGGATTCCATTTGAATAAAATTCTCTCATTCTAGCCCTACATTCAAATATATCAGATAAATCGGTGATTGGCATGGCCAATTGAAGCAATGATGGTGTTATGGGAAGTGGCCAGTGAAAGGTAGGATGGTTTTCTTGTGTTCCTAAACTCCCCAATTAAGTTTTAAAGCTCATATAAACTTTGATTTATTTCATTGTATAGGTCTTATAGGGGGTTAAAGTTTTTGTATGGTTTTGGATATTTTATTTTTTTGTCATTTTTGTGGAATATGAACTACAATTAAATATTGAACAACATATTTTAAAAAAATATACCAATTTCTAAAATGTAAAAAATATAAAAATGATAAGAAAAATAAAACATATGTGCAAACACTCCTTGGAAATAGGTGACTATTGCTCCTGTTGGTGGCCTAGAGCATGCTTGCATTCGTTAGATGGATAAAAAAAAACACCACAAGTTGTGGGAGGGTTGAATAAAAAATACCAATAATTTGTTTTCTTTTATTTGTTTATACACAAAGTAATGGAGTTGTCTAAAAATTCGACGATTTGAATCGGACGACCATTTTTAGTTGGAATCCGTCGTTTTTTTATTTTGCAAAATCAAAATGTAGTTGTGTTTTATTCGGGTTTTTTATGGTAGAAATGGATTCAGCACCCTCAAAAACCCTTGGAACAGCCAAAATTCTAAAATTTGATAATTATAAACTAGATTTTGAAAAATTACGACTAAACTTTTTCAAAATTATACCTAAAAAAATTATCTATTCCAACTCAAATCATAAAATTTTTAAACACACACAAAATAATGCATATACATTCCGAACATATTCATTTAATCGTGCACAAACCTTTAAGAATGTACACACATTCCTAATGCATGCACACTTTTTTATTTATCAGGTGGTATGCAACTTATCATGTGGATTTTTATAATACGTGGCATATGTTGCATAGAGGTTTGGTGAGTAGCCGAAGTTATTCAATAAGAAATGCATACATGTTTTTAAAAGCACATATGCCGTCTTAATTTAAGAGCCACCCAACATTCTCATTATAGTGAGAAGGGAAGTGGGAACCAATTTCTTATGTGCCGTCTTGTCATAATAAAAATAAATAAAATTATATATAAATATTTAACCCATTAAATATAATAAATATTTATTACTTTAATTTAATATTTAAATGATAATTTAAAAAATCTACTTTATAAATATTTATTACTTTAATTTAATATTTAAACAATAATTTAAAAAAATTACTTTATTATTATTAAGTAGTTAAATTATTGATTTTTAAATAATAACAAAGTTTTCTAGAAGACATCACTTTCCTACCAATAACTCCAATTCATTAAACTTTGCAATGATGCAACTCTCATACTTGTTTCATTAACATGGTACATGGCCGGCTTTGTGTTTTTCATGGCATAATGCATTCATCTATTTACACTTAGAATTGGCTTTTGACTTGCGACAAACTTTCTAAATGAAAGTAAATGTTATATTTATTGCAGTCATAATAGTATAAGTACATATTATTGTCAATAATTTAATGATAATTTAGTTTGGATTACATAATGATGGTTTTGATTGCTTAGTGTGGATTATTATCCTTTGATAATATGAAACAACTTTTAATTAGTCATCGTTTCAATATTGTTGTTTTTATTGTTTTTAATAAGAAGTATACAAGTTAAATCATATTTTAATTTTAATTATTATTATTATTATATTTGAAATACAAAATTATATGATAATAAATCTAATTGGAATAAACAATTCAATAATAATTTAATTAAATGTTATTATTAATTTTAATATATAATATTTAATATCTAGTTTAATGAATAATTATATTATTAAAAAATTATAATTTGTGAACGACATTATATATATATATCACCGTAAACTATATTCATGTTTATCATAATCAAAATGTTTAATTAGTTGACTTCATCGTCAATTCGAGTGTTAAATGGGGATAAGGTAAAAAGGTCCCAGTCCACGGACATGGAGGCATCTCTCGCATTTATGATCATTTTTAATGTGGATGTGACAGTCGAGGCTTAACGATACCACCCAGTTGTCGATCCATCTGCATATCCTTCGAGACATGCAACATTTGATTGCTCCCAGAACTAGAGAACGTTGGGTAATAATGAGTCCTTGTGCTATCATGCATCTCCTTTTGTGTACACTAGAAAAGGACAGGGGAAATTCAATGGACACATAGGAAGCTCTGGATCATAATTGCGATGACAATAGTGGGTACAATCCTAGTGTTGATCCTACCATGCGTACTATGTGTCGAAAGCAAGATTTGGTTCTCCAAAAAGTTTGGCGAGGTACCTTGGAAACAATAGTGGGTTTGAAAACTTTTGTTTTGGTTTTGCAACTCTTCTAGAAAAGTCCTTCCAACAAGTTGTTTCTTTGTGTTGAGTCTTTAGACGAACAAGACCGACACAATTTAGGATATTGGAAGAATGTCACTTTGGTTCGTAACACTATGATGGGAAAAACACGAAACTCTAAAGCCAAGGATGATTGCAGGAGAAAAGAATTTATCCATTGCCCAAAAGTCATGAAAGAAGTTGAGGCATCTATCTCTCGCTACCACCAACATACCCCTGCAAAAATTCAGAGGGAAATTGAGAAAGTGAAGATGTGGGTAAACAAGAACATGAGATGATGAATGAGGGAGACATTAAAAAAGAAGTGCATGTGTGGTTCCCAAATGTGGGAATTTCCCATACCATATACATTGAGCATTTCCACATAGCGTTTCTATATTGGCACAATAAATCTCTACTGGCAGGATTTGTTGGATCACGGGGAGGAGCGAAAGGAAATCCTCTTGCAGAATGACAAGCTATAGGACCAAATGAGGAAAATGAATGTCAGAATCAACTTGATAGCAAAAGACACCACATAATTCAAGTTTGTGGAGAAGGAAAATGATGTTGAGGACCACCAACCTATCTCAGCTCATGAGGTGCCTCTCATCACCATTTCTGATGATGATGAATACTCCTCTTAGCCTTAGCAAGGTCCAAGGTTTTTTCGCTATTAATTCTAATTATCATAGTTATGTTTATAAAGCCTTCATCATCTACTCTTATAGTGATCAAGATAGTCTCAAAATGATGATAAGTAAAATCCTCAAAAACTCTAGATACAGTCCCAAATTACAAAATATTGTTTTGTGCCCTCAATTACAAAATATTGTTTTGTGGATGTTTAAGTTTCCCTAGTGACCAACCGACTTCTTAAAACTATGTAATTTGCTCGGTTGTTAATTAAAAATAACAATAAAAACTTCAATTTCCCACTTTTTAACCAATAATTAAAATTTTATATTTATTATTTTATTTAAGTGGTTATTTGTTTTATATGTGCCTTCTATCCCAGTTTCATTCCATGAATATAGACACTCCTAAACAAATGATTATTTACTAACCTTATTTAAGTGGTTATTTGGTTTTTATATGCCTTCTATAGTGCCATTCCATGAATATAGTCACTCCTAAACAAATGACGTTATCAACCCATCATATCTTACATGAAAGTAGGGTCCATGTTTTATTGAAACGCCACCTTCCAATTGGGCTTCACTTTATTATAATCATGAAGAATGCAGACGTTCAACTAAGTCATCCTCTAAAGGACCATATATTTCCAATGCAACTCGGAATTGGTCAAATCTGTTCACATTTTAAGTCAATAACGCCCTTCTTTTAATCTTGTCGGCCATCTTTATTAAAAGTAGAATTTTAAATTATTATTTTTAATGGATTCAATTTTTTCAGCAGAATTAATGAATTATTATTTTTAATGGATTCAATTTTTTCCGCGGAATTAATGAATTATTATCTTTATTCATGTGTGACAATTGATTCAACATATAAGCCACTGTTAAACATGCCAGCCAAATCCCAATTTTCTCACATCTCCAATGGTTTTCTACGATACCGACTTTAACTTTTTCATGTGATAACTAATTGTTTTAAGATAATCTTGGTATAGCAACTCTTGGCCCTTTCCTTTACCAGCCATATTAATGAATCTAATGCTCCCTTGCAGAGAATACCGATCTAATTCGCAAAGGTTTTTATAGAAGAGTTAGCTACTGGAGTCTCTGTTCTGCTCTACAGTTAGGATGGTGTTGCAATGGACTAGGACTGTTGGTGCCCTTGGTTTCATTCTGCTCCTTGTTTTTCACGTACAGGTAATCCAATCTGAAAAGCTGAGCAGCCTCTTCCTTTTTGTTTTGTTTTCGGGTTTCCGATTCCAGGAAAACAATACTGGAGTCCCATGACGAGCTGATTGACTGAGTGTTTCTTTTGATGAAATTGGTCAGGAAGGAGAAGGAAGCCAACAACACTTTGTGTTGATTCATGGACTTGGGCATGGAGCCTGGTGTTGGTATAAAATTGTCACTCTTCTTAAGCAGCAGGGGCACAGAGTGGCTGCTCTGGATCTCACCTCCAATGGAATAAACAGGGATGCCTCTACAGATCAAGTCAATTCAATTGCACACTATGCAGAGCCACTGCTACAATATATCAGTAACCTCCGAAATGATGAGAAGGTACTTGGATTCTCTGGACTCTAACCTGTCATTGTAAGCCTACTAAATCAAAGTTGATGAGAGATGACAGGACTGTGAATGTCCCAAGCAAGTTATGAATATTAGATGTTTTCAGGATGCTTCTCGTTAATATTCTTCTGGATTCCTTACTATACGCTTTATGGCACTTGAAGAGTAGCAAATATCAGGCTCCAACATATAAGTCCACTTTTATTGCATACCTTGTTCTCACTTTTTATTAAATATGCATGATCTCATTATGTTTTGAGCATTTTTTTTATTAAACTAGCATAGCTACTTAATTTGTTAGTAAATATTCATAAGCCATAAACTGCTCGTTATCAATGCATCTGCTACTAGTTATCCATTCATCATCTATAGTTATCCATGCACGTTTTTTTTTTGTAACTAGGGGAATCGGCAAGTGGAGACTGGGCTGGTATGCGCATGGCATGGGGTCCAGGGGTCCAATCCCGCTACCACTATACCCCAGGTGCCCCTCCATTTACAACTGTGACTTCATAACAACTGAACCACCAATGAGCCACACCCGTGCGGGCCACAGTTATCCATGCATGTTATCAGTGCATCAGCTACCAGTTATCCATGCATCAGCTAATGTCCATAAAATCAATCTGCACAGTTGTCTCATCCTTCTGCAATCTAGGATAAACATACTTGCTAGTCCACCCCAAATTCTAAATAATAAACACCTAATGATATAATAATCATATTCTCACTGTGCTTTGAGCAATTTTAATCAAATTTACATGTTCTCAATGTAGCTTGGGAAGTTAAAAAATAGCCTTTGAAGGTTCCTCTCATTGCATTGTTTTCATAATTGAAA
Source organism: Larix kaempferi (assembly GCA_027924585.1). Classification (NCBI taxonomy): domain Eukaryota; kingdom Viridiplantae; phylum Streptophyta; class Pinopsida; order Pinales; family Pinaceae; genus Larix; species Larix kaempferi. The sequence goes on from BSBM01000753.1 coordinate 22,223,924, forward strand.
AACAAAAAATGCATACCCTTGCATTAATTGATAAATAAAAATTTTGAATAGCACAGGACAGCCGGCTATTGAGGCTTATTGAAGAATTCAAAGTTACCAACAGAAATTACCCTTGCAGATCTGCCAATCCTAGGTTTCACCAAGTCAGAATCAAAATTTGAATGGCATTTATTGTCCTCTGGTTGCACTCAAGAGGTGTTATTGGGTTGGGATTTAACCAACCCTTCAATGTCTGGTAAGAACTTAAAACCTTTGAGGACCTGGACATGGGATAAAAGGGTTGGTACTTACCTCTTAGAAGGCTTGGGATAGAGGACCTTAGATAAGACCTTTTAGACCTGGTTCATTAGAAGGCTTGGGATAGATGACCTTAGAGAAGACCTTTTAGACCTGGTTCGTTACATTGTAAGAGTTGTTTAGACCTTCTATTATACATAAATTGACCTTTGGAAAGCACTGATTTTCATCAAGAGTTTTTGCAGTGTTCTGATTCTTGATTTATCATGGTCTTTTAGGGGCACTGAGGTCTTTGCATGAAATGTGTGACAGGTGACTCTGGTAGGTCACAGCTTGGGTGGATGCCCATTATCATATGCGATGGAGATGTACCCAAACAAGATCTCCAAGGCAATCTTCGTATCTGCATTTACTCCTCGCAACAATCAGAGCTTCCTTAGCTCTGCTAACCCAAAGGTGCGTTGCAGTCTTTCTTTCTTTTAAACTTCATACTTTATTACTAATTATGATGCGGATTTACTTGGGTATTCAGACCATTTGAATGATGAATGGAATTGTTTTGGAGTATGGATTTCGATGGTGTATGCAGAGTTTCCAGAGGCTGGTGGAAAATGGAGTAGTACAACTAAACATTAAAGAAAATTCAGAGCTACCCACATCTGCTTCACTGGTTCTTCACCATGTCAAGTCCTATCTCTACAACGAGAGCCCTGATGAGGTATTTAAGTCTTGAATTTCTCTATATTGGATTCCAGCGCGGCGCTGTGTGTGAATAAAAATTGCAATTTTGTCCACGGTGTGTATTAATTGGTTCTACCACCATTTTTGAACGATAAATTTTTTGCTTCTCACTATCTTTTTAACTGAGAATTTTTTTGTTTCTTCACCCTGTTTCTTACCACCACAGGACGCAAGCCTTGCACAGTCTCTTCTGACTTCAACGCCATTCCCGATCTCGGTGGAGTTACTGAAGCTATCGAAGGAGAAGTATGGGAGTATCAGAAGATTTTACATCATGTTAATGAAGGACAGATTGTTCCCTCCAGAGTACCAGGAATACTCCATATCACAGAATCCCCCGGAGAAGGTATTCAAAATGCATGCCAGCGACCATTCTCCTTTCTTCTCACAGCCTGAACAGCTCTGTAATTTCCTCATTCATATTGCAACTCTCTGAAATATAGTAACATTCATATATTCTAGTTTTACTGGAGCCAAAACCCGTGATGGAAAAGTTAAAACATAGAATATCTTTATTTGGAAGAAAACTTTATTAGTATAGCAAAAATCTTTTTTAAGATACGGTGAATATGTACCACTCAATACGTGATAACAACATTTATCATTTATGATCCTGAGCTAGAAACATTAAATCTCCAATGAAACTTTGCACAAATTTAAAATAATAGGTTCATTTTCTATTGGAAAGAAGCGAAAAGTTTTGTTATCTTTAGAAGTGATAAGTTCGTTTTCTATTTAAAATATAGAGGTGATATGTTTACTTTTAGAGGTGATATGGTTACTTTTTATATAAAAGTAATATGATTTATTCTCTTCTAGGGAACGAGTTCATTTTATATTTATAATTTTGTAAACATGCAAGGTTTTCTCACTTCAACGTTTCAACATAATTTTTAAAAAGATATTTTTAAAACTAGCTGTGATTTCGGTGTCACGATTATCATGTGTATTGAACTGTATGCATATTAACATTGTAAATGTTTTAAATAGAAATTGGTTATTTTAATAAAAAAATTATAATTTAATTTTAAAAAATTTAATTGTTTTTTATTGTTTAATATAATTTTATTTTATGTTTTTAATGAATTTTTTTAATTATATACCTATCACGTTTCTACTTAATTTTTTTGCATTTCAAAATCATAATAATTAAATTTAATCAAATTTATATCAAATTACTATGCTCTATTTTTTTTGTTTATAATTAAATTTAGTTGAGCTACACAAACTAAAACAAAGATTGCATTATTTAGTTGTCCCACCTTCCTTAATGGCCATGGCATTTTATCCAGTTCCAAAATCTACTCAAATTTTGCTATGAAGGGCTCAAACATTCTCAATCAAGAGCTTAATGGTTTAATTTTATGTAAGTTGTTGTATTTGAAAGTTTTGATTAAAATGTGAATTTTAGTTTTCATTAATGAAAAAGATAGTTAATAATAAGTCAATTCCTAAGCATATATATAAATTTTTATTAAGCATATATATAAATTTTTATTGGAAAAAAACTTACATGTATTTCTATATTGCTAATAATGTTATGTAATAATATTGCTAATAATTAAATGTATTGATGATTTTATATTAAATTTAATAAATTAGTTCTCATTAATTAGATGATCTAATTAATTATTATGGGAGTGTTAAAAGTATGCATCAAAATCCAACCATTAAAACTATCAACAAATAATTTTTTTTAATATTTATGTTATTTAATAGTTATTATCAATTATAAGATGTTTTGAAATTAATCTTTTTTAATTTTCGAAACTTAGTCTTCATTTTTCTTTCTTAATTCTCATTATTTAAATCCAATTTATTGAGGTTTAGTTTTTTATCGATTCCTCTATTGCTTGATAGATCATCTTAAACTCAATTTAATTTTCTATTTTATAGACATACATGTATTGTTTTAATTACTTGTTATCATTTTTATTTTATTTTATGAGTAGACATGGATTTTTTTTAATTATGGTAACAATGCAATAAATAAATGTTATCATTTTGACTATAAGAGGGGGTAATTACAAATTTTTTAATACAAAATTATGCCTCATGGAGGCCATTATTCAAATTCCATTAATTTCATCCTCCCATAGACAACATAAACTAAATAATGCATATGTAGGTGCATGTGTATAAAACACAATGGAAAATTAGCAATTATATTTCACACACACAGCATGCATAAACCATCATATTTATAACATGAAGGAAATATAAATTTCATTTTCATAGACAACATTGAATGTTAATGTTTTGAATAAGGAAGATCCAAGCAACTAGTTATGTAAGAGTGATTATCCACCCAACCGTAGGTATCAACTATGAATACCATCCTTGAGGTGGGATATGAGGCCACTAGGGTGAAGAAGACACCTACAAGCTTCTATCTCTTAACCCAAACCCATTTTCTTCCATGCTTAGACAATCTACTCATCCATGCTTAGACAATCTACTCACAATCAAGCACTACATCTCACTCGGCCATTCCAACTATGGAAATCCCTTCCACTGCCCCACACAACACAAGTAAGGCCTACTCTTTCTATGGTCAACTATCCCTCAAGTACCCAACCCTTAAAGTGCTCTTTAGTGTGTGCAGAAAGAGTTCAACATGATATATGCTTTTAGAGAACCTCTTGTGACATCAATTCATGGATTCTCAAGCATCCTGGAACAACAAGTAAATAGTGAGTAAAGGTTCCTTTCTTTCCCAACCTCTATGCTCACCTAAAATCATACTCTTTCATCTAATTTATGCAATTTCCCCTCGCAATGCTATTTTTTGTTATTTTCTCAGCTCGGTTATTGGTAATGGAGAAAACATCATGAAGGATACAAAGTATTGTAATTTTGCATGGAAAAAGAGTGACAAAATCCAATGGAGATGAGAGGATTGGTGAAAATACAAATTGACATTGCTCCTAATAAAAGAAGGAAGACTTCTACAATTGTCATAAAATTAAATTCATCCCATGCTTTCATAACTACATGAGAAGACTTTTCCCACCAACCTTACACATACATTCAATGATTGGATTTAATAAGTTAAAATGAGATAAATGTTTCATTTAAGGCACATGATAGAAATGGATGAGTGCTATGGTTGAAACTTGGAAAAAGGGGATTTAATATCTCCTAGCCCCCCTTTCCTCTTCTCCTTTAGTGGAATGATAGCCCCTATAGTTCTATTTACATAGCCATCTTGGAACATTTTATTATTTCCTAACACAATATTTATATATATTTTGATTCATCATGACAAGCCAACCACATGGCCCATATATAAATATTCTTGAATTATACATCCCTAGCCATTCACTAGTTGGACCTTGGCCTTGAGCTCCACACTAGGAATATTTACTAACATATTTACGTCCTTTTACATAATCTGATTTAATACATTCTGAGCTTCAAAATTGGGATATTAGATTCGCCTCCCCTTTGGAACAACACCTTCCTCGTTGTTCTCTTATTTTTAACAAGGTCTCATGTCCTTATTTTTCAGTTGCATCTGCAATGCCTTTTTCTTCAAGGCCACTTTGTCTCAATGCCAACTATCTTGGACAACAATGCTCATTCATTCCTTTGTACTAGCTCAGAATACCTCCAAGGACTTATCATTTCAACACATACCTATTATTGTCATCAAAGGAAAAAAATGCTTATCATAGCCATTTTAAGAAACACTTGATCCATTCATAAAGATTCATGTTTCATATTTGAAGCATATATATTCATAACGTAAGATAAAGTATGCAAATAAACCCAATAATTATATGTATGAACATATCTCTGCTCCATATTCCTATCATGGGCGAGATTCATTTCATTATCTTCTTTTACACACCTAAGGTACATATACATATACTTCTTTCATTATCTCATAATATATTCATGTAAGTTGCCTCTTCTTTGCAGTCACTCACCATCTAGGCTCAGGCATCCCCTTCTCTGTGAAATAGTTCCACAGGAAACCCATCATTTTCCAAGGCTTTCTTGCACAAGAAGAGCATAGATTTATCGAGTCTTACTACCAGGGAACCCTACTGGAAACCTCTAATATACATAGTCAAAGGAAATAAAGGCCTATCATAGGGTTCGAGTGTCATTATAGAAGCATTCTCCCCTTTGCTTGCAAAATTTTAACAACCAGTATTGTCTGTCATCACTAAACAAATTCATCATCCTACATGTATTATACACATATAGTTACCATGAGATATAATCCTAATAATTTCAATTAGAAAATTTTCAAATATGTTTCATACAAAAACCATATTTCACAAGTATGGGATCCTTCTCATAATGTTTGGCCTTTGCAAGTGGTATCACCTAGTGTTCATTATAGACTTACACTCATTTCGATATCCAATACATTTCTATCTGCAATTTAAACTTTTATTCCACCAAACAAACTATGGTTATCCATGCATATAATAATTAATGCAACATTTGCAATATCCCATAACGTGATATCAAAATTATAACACATAAATAATTTAATCACTATCATCTATCACCATCTCAAATGCAATGAAATACATTCATCATATATGCATTCACTAGCACAATAAAAGTTACATAATGCAATCATGTTGTCCATGTAATTAAAAAATGTGTTGACACTCATAGTTACATAATTACACTTTTTAGTATGTTCAAAATGTGTTTCTATGCAACTTTGTTTTCCTGACAAAGTGTTCTTGTAATGCATTAAAACATGACTACCTTTCAGGTAATCCTTTCACTTCATCCACAGTAGCTCATGAAATTAACTTATAATTATGACTTATTAATAATCACATTGTTTCAACTATTGACATATTAAATGCAATGGAATGTGGCATAAGAAGGCGAACCTTCCTTGGTCATTAACTCATAACACACTTGGCATGCTATTTTACTTCATATGAAATCATTTTAGATTCTTAAGAATCATATAGGTATAAGGATTCCTACCTTTACCGAACCATAACACATCATACCATGTCGGTTATCACTCACATAGATGCATTCAAAAATCACAAGCATACCAATTTATGATATTAACACATGGCTGAAGAAATCCTTATCCAATTCCTTTCTCCGACACTTATGCAAGAAACGTAAATAAATCCACGCATGCATGGATGCATGTAACATATCTGATATTACCTTATCATTTGGTGTCTTATAGAAACTCATATATCCCTTTCACTCTTGGGGTTTCACCTAGAAGGAAATATTATACCACGCGAGTTCATATTGAGGAATTTAATACTCTAAAAATTAGAAGCAATATATTTCCTAGTATATAGGGGTTAAGTGGCACTTTTAATAAATTATAAACATATAGACATTAGGGGGGTTTATAATTATGTATATAGGGGATTAAATAGGATACTGTAGGTTGAATAAGTACTCTACATTTGAATTTGGTATGAATGCAAATATACATGAACTCATATTAATGTCTAGATAAATATGAGTTTTGTGTGAAGGTGGTGTGAATTTGATTTTTTTCTGGTTAGAGTGGTGTTTGAATAGGTACGATCTATGAGTGAAGGTGGTGTGAAGTCAACCTATGTTTAGGGGGTTGTTCCCCATTATGGAATATCTTCTCTTGCTAAGATTTCACATTTCACCATACAAGGTTTCTATGGGATGTAAGAGTTGTGCCATGTCACCATACTAAGGGTAAAAATAAAAGGGGGTGTTAAAAATCGATACCTGGGATACCTAGTGAAAATATGATTTTTTTTTAATTATAAAGGTATATTGGGAAGGGGGTTCAACAAAAGGATTTTTGGAAGCATTCCTCAATATCTAGTGAAATTAGGGGTATTATTTAATAAACAATGAATGCACACGACATGCCATAGGTTCACATCCCCCCGAGATTTCACTATCCTCTTGATTGGTACTTTGTGTTCAACTAACACATGATATTTCCAAAAGATCAAACACTTTGAGAAAAATACTCACATGAACAAATCATAGATCAAAACACTTGGTTTTTACGTGGCTAAAACCCTTGAAGAGAGAAACAATCCAAGGCCCCACCAAAATAGCTACTTGAGGAAATATATTATGCAAAGAAAAATTAATTTACATATGAGCTTATCATAATCAGTCATCAAACAAATGACCCTCCATGCTATTTAAATAAATATCACAGACCAATCAAGTGCTAATCCATAGATCTATAGCCATTAAGATCAAGGTGAAGATGGAGTGTTGGATCACTCTATGTCTCAAACATATTGTGACCATCAGATAACATAAATACAAATGCATACTAAAGAAACACATTTCACCTAAAGACACATTATACCGAGTTGATCATAAATAGCTCCTAAGTGTGTAAATATCGCAACATCCCCCCTAAAGATCAACTTGGGATAGGATTGAAGGATTTACAAGGGTGATTTACGAAGATGATCCTACCCCACGATGCCTTAATGAAAAATTCCTGAACTCCTAACATAGATTGAAGTTTAGAAAGCATTCACTTCTATAAAAACTTTGTGAAGATGTCTGCAACTTGATCATTTGTAGGGAAATAGAAGACTTTGAGAACATGATCATGAACAAGCATTTTGATGAAGTGCATATATATATTAATGTGTTGGTTGCACTAATGTTGAACTAGATATTTGGAAAGCTTGATGGTACTTTGATTGTCACACCAAAGGGTATTTAGATGTTGCTGCTTGAATCCAAACTCTCAAAGGATCTATCGAAGCCACAAGGCTTGCTAACTTGCATTAACTATCGACTCGATACTCTACTTTTGCTAAAGAAATAGAAATAGATTTTTGTTTCTTACAAGCTCCAATGATAGGTCTAGAACCAAGACTAAAAGCATAGCCGACAGTAGACATCTGATCATCGGGGTCACAAACCCAATCCGAATCATTGAAACCAACCAACCAAGGAGTCTCCCCTAAATTATAATATATCCCAAATTGAACTGTACCCTGGATATATTGAAGTATCTTTTTTGTTGCTTTCCAATGGATTTCATGGGGCATTGCATTTATCGGTTAAAAAGACTAACAAGAAAGGAAATATCAGGATGGGTATAAGTAAATTACAAGAGACTACCAACAAGCTGACGATACAAGGTACCATCTACTTCTGGTGACATGCAAGTGCTAGTAAGTTTGAATCCATACAAGAAGTGAGATGGAGATGCTTTAAAATCATCCATGTGAAACCAATGAAGAAGGTCACAAGCATATTTAGATTGAGAAAGAAAAAATCCTTATTTGGTTTGTAGGACTTGAAGGCCAAGAAAATAATGAAATTGTCCTAAGTTTGTCATTTAAAATTTCTTCTTAAGGTTAGATTTTACATAGGTTAAAAGGTTATGGTCACTACTAATAAGAATACGGTCATAAACATAAAGAAAAAGGGTGATGAGATGGCTTCCTACTTTCTTGGTATAGACATTGGGGTCAAAATGGAATCTAAAAAATCTAGTTTCAAGGAGAAACCTATCCATTTTGGCATACCAATCCCAGGGAAATTGCTTAATTCCAAGGAGATATTTCTTAAGGAAACAAACAAGGCTGTATTATTATGAACATATCCAGGAGGTTATATTCCATATAAATTTCTTCTTGGAAATCCCCATGCAAATAATCGGACTTGACATCCATTTGATGGACCTCCCATTTATGTGAAGCGGCAAGGGTAAGAAAAAAGTGGATGCAATTCATTTTGGTGACAGGGCCAAAGGTTTCATTATATTCAATTCCTTCAACTTGGGAAAATACTTTGGCAACTAGACTTTCCTTATGTCTTTCAACACTTCCATCTAATGCACATTTGTTCTATAGACCCATTTACATCTGACAAGTTTTATTCCTTTTAGAAGGGTGACAAGATCCCAATTATTAATTTCCATTAGGGAACAATATTCTTCATCCATAACTGCGTCCCAATCTGGTTGGCCTAAAGCTTTTGCAAATGTCTCTGGATCATGATTCTTTGAAACTTGATCCAAAAGAGAAGAGGCTCGTTGGAACTGTGAATGTGTTTGGTGTTGATCTCTGGGATCACAAGTAAGATCACCAATTTCTTCACAAGTTGTACAGACCCATCAAGGAAGAAATTGTGCTAGTGAAAATAGAGGAAAATGAGTAGGTGAAGGTGGCTTTTCATCCTCATTGTCATCATCAAAAGTAGAATCCAAAGTAGGAACACTATCCAAGAAGTTGGGAGTAGAAGATGGAACAAGTGTCAAAGATAGCTCATAGGACACATATGGCATAAACATCAAATTAGGATCACATGCTATGATATTTTCATCAAATTTAACATCTCTTCTAATAATTATGTCATTGGATTTTGAATAAGTCTACAACCTTTTACATCTTCAGAATATCCAACAAATATACACTTTTCACTCTTGGGCTACAATGCTTTCTATTTTCTCAGGAATATAAGCCCATGCTTCACTACCAAACACATGAAAGTGGATGACATCTAGTTTAATGTTACTCCATGCTTCTTTTGATGTTATATATTTTAGAGACTTGGTGGGAGTGTGATTAACTATGTAATTGGAACAATTAATGGCTTCAAACCAAAATTGAAGACTTAATCCCTTGGCTTGGATCATACAATTAGCCATTTTCTTTTAATGTGTGATTCTTACTCTCAGCAACAACATTTTGTTGTGGTGTATATGGAACAATATGTTGCGTGAATTCATTATGCACCGTAGTAATTTGTAAATTTGTTGTTTACATATTCGCCTCCATTATTTGTTCTTAACTTGTGGATTTGATTTCCAAATTGTTTCTCTACAAAGGGATTGTAATCCAAGAAGTTGTCAAAAACATCACTCTTAAGTTTTAAGAAATAAACCAAAGTGAATTTGGAGAAGTTGTCAATGAAAATTAAGAAATAATTGAAGCCAAAAAAAAAGTAGAAGGAATTGGACCACAAAAATCACTGTGAACATGCTATAAGGGGGATGAGGCATACCAAAAGGCACGTTTTTCAAAATTGTCCCAACGGATGTTTGTTGAGAACACACCCAAGACAAAGACCATCTCTACAAGATACAAGAATAATACCAACCACCATTTTCTGATTACACAGTTGTTACAATGAACGATATTTTAAATGACCAAATCGCTCATGCCAAAGTTTGCTCAAGTCATTACTATGAGCAATAAAAACTAAAGAAAAAGGTGATGACCCTAAATTGTTGATTTGTACAACCTAGTAATATCATCAACAATTTCGGTTGCTAGGAAATTCTTATGATCTTTGAAATCCTTGATTACAACTTGGTGAGGTGTAAACTCTACCATCTTACCTTCAGTAGAATGAGTGATTTGGTAGACTGGTAACAAATTGCAGGAAATTCTTGGAACACATATAATACATCATTGAATTGACCATCATGTTAGAAAAACAGGATCGCAGAGCAATAACGATAAACATAAATGCAAATATAATCACACAGACACATTACAAGAGAGACACCAATACATCATGGTTCACCCATGATGGGCTACGTCCACACTGAAATTGCCAGTCCTTATTATTATACCATCCGACGAATGAAGGGATACAACCTATAGCACATCCGCTGCACTTCCTCTTCACTATCTCACAGTCTCTCTTCATGATCTCAGATATAATTACAATGCATAATACCTAATCCATCAACCCTAGCCGTATTACAATGTCTTTCTTATAAAGGGAAAATACCACGGGTTACCCAAAACCATGGGCCCATAATCTGTTGGTGAAACTCTCCCAAACCCCCTAGGGCGCATGTCAGGATCATAACCAAACCTGGGGTACAACACAGCTGAAAGAACATCATCTATGATACTGGAAGATCAGGCTCCACAACCAACAATCTCCCACTTGGAGACTTATCACAGCAACTCCACCACTGCTGTACTTGCTGGACTTGGACTTGGCAAATTTCTCATCTTCTCCTTCCCGCTAGAAGGCCAACTGAAACCAAGCAAGAACTCGGTTTCTCTCTGGTCACTACCTTTGTGAACATGTCTGCAAGATTTTGGCTAGTATGTATCTTTTCCAACTTCAACAGTTCATCTTCTAGAACAGTGCGTATGAAATGGTACTTGAGCTGTATATGCTTAGTCCTGGAATGGAATGTTGAGTTCTTTGCAAGGTGAATGGTACTCTGGATGTCACTATACAACCTTATATCCTTCTTCTTCTTACCCAATTCCTCCATAAAGCTCTGCAGCCAAATCATCTCTTTACTAGCCTCTCTAACAACAACATACTCTGCTTGTGTTGTTGAAAGTGCAACAACCTTTTGCAGTTTCGAAATCCAACATAATGTTATTCCACCTATAGTAAACACATACCCTTTGGTGCTCCTCCTGCAATCCTTATCACCTTCCATATTTGCATCAACATATCCCTTTAGAACAGTGTCTAAACCTCCAAAACATAATGCCTGAGTGGTCGTACCTCTCAAATACCTGAGAATCCACTGTACTGCCTTCCAATGTTCTTTACCTGGATTGTTCATATATCTCTCACAACTCCCACTATATGTGCAATATCTGGTCTTGTGCACACCATGGCATACATCAAGCTGCCAACTGCTGATGAATAGGGAATCTTGGACATGTAATCTGTCTCTTCCTGTGTCTTGGGACACATTTCCTTACTTATATTGAAATGGATGGCCAAAGGTGTACTAACTGGTTTTGCATTTTGCGTTCTCAACCTCTCCAACACCTTTTGTATGTACTCACCCTGAGACAATGTCAATTTGCGATTTTTCTTGTCTCTTGTTATTCTCATACCAAGGATTTTCTTTGCAGCACCCAAATCCTTCATCACAAATGAATTTGCTAACTTCCTTTTGAGCACATTTATTTACTGCATGTTAGACCTTGCAACAAGCATGCCATCCACATACAATAACAAGATAATATAACTTCCATTATCTAGCCTCTTGAAATAAACACAGTGGTCAGAATGACATCCACTATAACCTTGTTATGTCATAAACCTATCAATTTTAAATACCACTGCCTTGGAGCTTGCTTCAAACCATACAAGCTCTTCTTCAACCTGCATACCAAATTTTCCTTTTCTTTGACCTCATACCCTTGTGGCTGTTGCATATATATCTCTTACTCTAAATCCCCATGGAGAAAGGTTGTTTTTACATCTAATTATTCAAGATGCATATCTTCTACCGCCTCTAGACTTAAGATAGTCCTAATTGAAGTCATCTTAACAAAAGGAGAAAACATTTCATCAAAATCTATACCTTTCTTCTGTGCAAACCCCTTTACAACAAGTCTTGCCTTGTACCGCTTCTTACCTCTGTTACGAGAATTTGTGAGAGACATGTGGAGGATTTGAAGGGGTCATATTTTGTAATAATAAGAAAGTAGTTGAGAGTGGTTGAGAGAATAGTGGATCTGTCATTATGAGATGGTTATCTTCTTCTCAAAGAAATTCATGTATAAAAGAGAGTGCTCTCTCTTCATTTCGGATGAGTGTATTAGGAGGAGATTAGTCTCAGATTGTAGAAGTTAGTTTTGACTTTGTAATATGGAGAAGGGGATTCTTAGCTTTTGTTCATAATCTTAGTTTTAATGCTTTCATGATTTGTCATTTATAATTGTGATGTAAATTAAGATTTCTTTATTGTTAATGTGAGATCACATGTGTTGTCTCTTTGCTCTTCATATGTTGTCTTTCTTTTATGCAATTTACTTTTAGCTGTGTGTTTCGGCTTCCAACATTAGATTAGCAGTTGTGTGTTTCAGCTTAAGGGGGAATTAGATTAGCGATTAGCAATTAACAAGGGGGGTTAGATTAGCTTAATTCAACTTCAATCCTGCACGGGCTTTGCTTGGTTGTTAAATGCTTGATTTCCAAAAATCCATGCTCACCTTCCTCCTTTTTGTGGCGTTAAGACCAGTCCACTTGCTTCTGTGTGATCGCCAAGTAGATATCGAGAACCATCGACCTTGCCATAAGTCTGTTCACCAATAATAAGATCTCAAAAAGGCATGGGAACGGGTATTAACATAAAGGCATCCTTGTTTAAAGTGGGCAGTGATGAATCCAAGTTACAGGTATCTGATATCATTTTTTCCCACAGTAAAGCACAAGAAAGGGTGAAGAAATACACTTGTTTTGTGGGAGAAATGATTTACCTTGATTATTTAATGAAGTTTTTTTAAAGAATATTCTTGTATGTTTGAAAGCGTGTTCAATAAACTAATTATATGAAAATCGATTATGATTGTGCAGGTCCAAGTACACTAAGGGACAAACACGCAAATCAAGCGAAGGACTGAAAGATCATACAAAGCTCAGTGCCTTTTTCCCTAATTTCTAGAGAGGACTCCTGTTCAAACATAATCGGAAATTAGACATATAGTTAGGGTAAGGATTAGAGGCATATATATATGGGCCTCTAGGCTAGTGAGAGGGTCCTGTTGCCATTTTTGAGAACCATCGTTTTATGTTTTTATACTGCTGAGACAATTTGTGTTACAGACCTTTATCAAACCATGAAGTTACTGTTTTGAATAAAGATTTGATGTTGCTTTCAATTCGGCATCTATAAGTTTTCTCCACTCTTGAGTACGGGTTGGAGAGGGTCCCTCCAACACATAAGTCAGGAGATTTTACTGTTCAGGTATTTTTCATTATGTGCTTTGTATTGACTTAATCTATATTGCATGTGAAAGTATTCTTGATGGCATTCAAATATCATGATTTGATTTCTATAGTAAAGCGACCATTCTGATTCCATAGTAGGTTATAGCGCATTATGTAGTTCGGTAGTGTTGTTTCTATAGTCCTGTAGCAGCATTCTACCAAGACATATTTCGACACTTATTTTCCTGTGCTTGCATTATTTATGAAACAATGATCCAGATCTTGAAGCTCATGCACTTTTCCATTATTATAGTTGCTCATGAAGATTGATTACTTCTAGCACTTTGGTTAATTGATGGTTAATTCGTAGCATTGGATAATTGCATTCTTAATTTAGCTTTTTGCATTTGAATATTTTAGATTAGATTTCTAGCCTATGTATCTGAATTACAGTATTTACTTCTTACATTAGAAACCCATCTTTCGGTATTTTAGAATAGATCTGCCAAGTTTTCAGCATTCAAATTCATAGTATAGATTTACTGTTTTCCGCAAGATTAATTCTTAAAGTATATTTACTGTTTTCAACATTTTATTTCTTAACATAGATTTACTGTCTTCACCATTCGACTTCTTAGCATAGGTATTTCTCATCCATAGATTAGGAAACCTTTAAACATTGATACCAACACCGAACCATGACAAAGACTATCCTATAAGAGCACATATAGTGCCAGCACCTCTGAAGTTTGTATGTCCCTCGGGTTGATAATTAAAGTAGGCTCCTGGTCTAGCTTCCTTCATTAGGCATCCATTCTAAGATCACACCGCTTTTTGGCACCGTTGCCGGGGAGGTGCTAAATATTTTAGGAGACATCTTCAAAAACAAAACAAAAAGGAAAGAAAAAAATAACATATACAAAAAAAAGCATAAATATTTTACTAATGAATGCCTCGTCGGCAAAGGGATAGGTTTGGATGCTTTCTGCCTAGGCATCCTATGAATAACAGTGGTAACAACAGTTCTGAACACTCTCAATTTGAATTCCTAAACTCTGAAAATGAAACTGACTCTACTTACGATCCAAACAGAGACAACTTCTCTGCTAGTTCTAGCTCAAACACCACGATGGCAGATGAAGAAGGGGAACCTAGAGAGTTGTTGACCTTTCCCATTAGCATACCTCTTGGAGATGCCAAGATGAAGAATATCAACCCTAACAATCTGCCAAACTTCCATGGGTTGACTTTAGCAGATCCTGACACATTCCTATTTGAGTTTCAGGTAGTTTGCAGATCCTTTGATTACACTATGGATGCACAAAAGCTAAGGCTTTTTCCCTCCACACTGAAAGATTTATCACTTAGGTGGTTCATGAGTTTAGAAGTTAATAGTATTTTCAGCTGGGAAGAAATGAAACAAGCATTCCTAGAAAAATATATGGACTATTGCAAAGCAAAGGATACAAGGGATGAAATATTTAGGATGCAGCAGGGAGACCGTGAATCCTTAGAAGACTATGCCCAGCATTTTCAGCTCAGCTACAAACGAGCTAACCATTGCACCCTAGACCCTGAATCGTTGAAACTTGTCCTTCTTAGAGGGATCAAAGAAGAGAATTTTGAGATCTTAAACCTCTTGGGAGATGGAGACATATTCCATAAAACTTATGACCAGATACTACAGATCTTCAAAAACCATTCTAGGTCTAGGAAAAGCAAAAATGGGACAAGAGATACACATCTATCCATAGGATCATCATCATCTGCAGGACCAAGCCTTACAAAATCTGATCTAGGGAACCTCCTTGATGACATGAAAACTGACATCCTACAATCCTTGGCCATGCAACTTAATGCACTCCAAATAAAGAAGAAGAAGGATGAAATTAACCAAGCATTGGTAGTATTATGTCCTTGTTGTAGAAAGAAACATGAGAAGGGGCAGTGCACATTAAACACCATAGAAATATGTGGTCTCTGCACTGACAATCACTCCACTGATAAATGTCCTCTCTTACCGTCATGTAAGGCTGCTATTCAAGATCCTACAACTGAAGGAGCAATAGAACAACTTTGTTTTATAAATCCAAGGAGTAATTTTGTCAAACCATACCAACCTAGCAATCAAACCTACTATAATAAGGGCCAACAAAATTGGAACTTTGCACCAACTCCATGGCAAGCACAGCCAAATCCAAACCAATGGCAGCAAAATCAGCAAACTTATCAACACAATCAACAAACTTATCAACCAGCTTATCAACAATCTTATTACCCACCAACTTACCCTCCATACCTCCCACCTTTTCCTCCATCAACCATGAATTATGCAAATCAATACCCCCATCCATCAAATTGGAGAGACCCATTACAACAGCCACTTATTATGCTGCCCCCACAGAATCAACCACCCCCCAGACCCCCACCAATTCCAACCCAACCCATCCCAAACCCTAATAATAATAGACCTGCACAACAGCAACAGACCTATAATGCTGAAATCACACAATTATCTATCTATGTAGTAGACACCATGGAAATAAACAAAATAAACCTCTGGTCTGGGAAAATGTTGCAAAATACACACACACAGAATATCCAAGAACCTGAGGCTCATGAACAAATGACACAACCCCATATTCAGCATCCAGATGAACCAAACCCTCAGGAGGAAGAAACTCAACCACTCACATGAAACATAAACCCTGCATTTCCAGAGAAACTTATACGAAGTACACAAGAGGAAGAAGAAAATGCAATTTTAAATGAATTGAGGCACTTAAACATCCTAATTCTGATTCTGTAACAAATTTATTAGAGAAAATTGTCTGAAGAAACCTGGTAGAAGGAAGCGTGACCCGCCAACCATAAATGTAGTGGGACAATTAGTTGATTTAATACTGGGTATTATTATTAAACCTAAATATCTTGATCGAGGAAGCCCTGTAGTAAACGTCACCATCAATAACAAACAAATAAATAGAAGCTTAATCGATTTGGGAGCTTCTATCAACGTGATGATGAAGGAAACCATGATATACCTAGGACTCTGATCAATGGTCATACCAATAACTACAGTACTCCAGCTAGATGACACATCCACTGTGAAACCCGAAGGTATGCTCGAAGACATTATTATCAATATTGAATCCTGGGAATACCCACATGATTTCATTGTCATCGAAGTAAAAACTAAACTTAGTGGTTATCTAATCATACTAGGCAGACCTTGGTTGGCAACTGCAGATGCTTACATAGGTTGCAGATCAGGAAACATGACTATCACTAGTGGACATGGCAGGAAGAAAATCACGATTTACCCACCAACAAGGAAATCTTCAGACTTAGAATATCAAAATTGGACTGATGATTATAACAACACACCAAATCGAAACCTACAACCTTTCCTAAGAATTGATGCTACACTATCATTAAAAGCAATAGATGAAGATGGTCATATAGATAGGTTCATACAAAATTCATATTCCAACAATGATGGTCTTGAAAGATTTTTGACACAGACCAACAACAAGAAGGTGAAAGTTCAAACCAGAACGTAAATAAAATGTGGGCATAAGTGCTATCTCTGGAGGAACAGTCAGAAAAAGCAAAGACAATGAAAATTATGCCTGGAAAGACAGTCAACATTAATTCCAATCTGAAGCTAGAGCAAGAAACGTAGTTAATGAAAGTACTATCAGAAAAAATAAAATAAAAAATAAAAAATAAATAAAAAAATAAAAAAAATAAAGCTTTTGCATGGACATATGCAGACATGAAGGGTATACATCCTGATATCTACAAACATTACATTTACATCAAAGAAGGTTCTATTCCTATCAGCAAACCACAAAGGAGGATGAACCTAGCATTAAAGGACATTGTCAAAGCAGAACTACAAAATTTATTAGATGTAGGGTTCATATATCCCATCTCTGATAGCGAATGGGTCTCACCACTATTTATAGTCCCTAAAAAACAAGGCAAATGGAGAATTTGTGTGGACTACAGAGAGGCAAATAAAGCAACCAAGAAAGAATCACTTTACACCCCCATTTATCGATCAGGTGCTTAGCTGGGAACAAGTATTTCTCATTTTTGGATGGCTTCAGTGGGTACAACCAAATTTTAATACACCCAGCTGATCAAGATAAGACAACGTTTACATGCCCCTGGGGTAATTATGCATACAGAGTACTACCCTTTGGGTTATGTAATGCTCCAACAACATTTCAAAGGGCCATACTAATTATATTCTATGATTTCATAAATGATCAAATGGAAGTCTTCATGGATGACTTGACACCCTATGGACAAAACTTTGATCAGGCATTGAACCATCTTGAATTAGTATTGAAAAATGTATTGAGATGAGCTTATGTCTGAGTAATGACAAATGCAGAACGTTGATGGAAGAAGGCATCGTTCTAGGGAACCATATATCATAGAGGGGGATAGAGGTTGATTAAGCAAAAGTTTCAGTAATCAGAATGCTGCCACCACCTGTTAAACAAAGGGATGTGAGAAGTTTCCTTGGACAAGCAAGGTACTACAGGATATTTATTGAAAATTATAGGAGGATTTTTGCACCAATGCTTTTCCTTCTCACACAAGACAGTGAGTTCATATGGACAAACCAATGCATGACAAAATTTGATAAACTTAAGGAGAAAACAATTACAGCTCCAGTACTCCAAGGACCAGACTAGGACCTTCCATTCCACATCCACTCAGATGCATCAGATAAGGCCATTGGATCTATCCTTGGACAAGAAAGAGACAAAAATCCCTATGCTATATATTATATCAGTAAAAATTTGGCAGGGGCAGAATTAAATTATATTGTCACAAAGAAGGAATTTTTGGCTGTCATCCATGCCATTAACAAGTTCAAGCACTACATAACAGGTTACCAATTTTTTGTCCATACAGACCATTCAACAATAAGATATCTCACAAACAAACCTAATATAAGTGCTCGAATCATTAGGTGGCTACTCCTCCTGCAAGAGTTTGACATCACAATTTTGGACAAGCTAGACAAACACAACGTAGTGGCTAACTTTTTATGTAGAATCACCCATGGACAAGACAATGAAGTGGTGAATGACAGTTTTCCTGACAACCTTTTTTCCATCTCTACAAGGATCCCATGGCTTGCTGACATAGCAAACTATTTAGTGTCTAGAAAATTTCCAGCACACTACAACTACAAAGAAAAGAATAAAGTAATAAGGAAAAGTGCCACATACACATGGATAGAAGGTATGCTCTTCAAACAAGGACTAGATCAAATAATCGGAAGGTGCATTAGAGAATATGAAGTGCATGACATAATGCATGACACTCACAATGAACCATGTGGAGGACACTATGCTGCAAAGAGGACAACTTATAAAATTTTGCAAACAGGGTATTATTGGCCAACACTCCACAAAGATGCTTATGAATATATTTCACACTGTGATGACTACCAAAGAATGGGGAAACCAACACAAAAAGAAGAAATACCTCTCCATCCACAAATCTCCTTGGAGGCATTTGAAAAATGGGGATTTGATTTCGTTGGTCCAATAAACCCACAGTCAAATCAGAAGAGCTACATCCTAGTATGCACTAACTACCTCACAAAGTGGACTGAGGTAGCAACACTTGCTGCAGCAAATGAAACCAACGTGGAAAAATTCTTCACTGAGCAGATATTTCATAGGTTTGGAGTACCAAGAGAACTAGTCTCTGATCAAGGCCCACAATTTACATCAAATCTAAAAGAAGACTTACTTAAAAGAAACAATGTCAAGCACATACAATCCTCCTCCTATCACCCTCAAGCCAATGGTCAAGCTGAGGTAACAAATAGAGAATTGGAAAAGATTTTGACAAACACTGTCCAAGTACACAAAAGAGATTGGGCAGACAGGCTAAGTGAGGTAGTTTGGGCTTACAGTACCACATGGAAGACAACAACAGGCTTCGCACCTTATGAGTTAGTCTATGGAAAGCATGTCATGCTGCCAATTGAATTTGAAATAAAGACATTAAGAATTGTAGCAAAGTTGAATATGGAACTATCAGAGATCCAACAAGAACACATGTTGCAATTAAATCAACTGGATGAGCAACGCCAGCATGTACTTGCCCATACTGAAATCATCCAGCAGCAAAGGAAGATGTGGCATGACAAACACATAAAATATAAAAAGTTCAAGGAGGGTGACTAGGCACTACTCTATGACTCCATATTCCATACTTTCAAGGGAAAACTAATAATAAGATGGCTTGGACCTTACATTATTGAAACAATCTATGAAAATGGAGCTGTCAAGTTTATTACAATTGATGAAGAAGAGTTTCCCATGATAGTAAATGGACATAGGCTCAAAATTTACAAGAAGACACTGTCAAAGGAGGAGTTCACATAGGTGCTCTATCAGCAACAACTAATGCTGATAGAGAACGTGGAAGACCATTGAAATCTAGTTCATGAAAGAAAAAAAAAATGAAAAATGAAATAAATTTGAAAAAAAAAAGAAAAGAAAAAAGATGAAAAAAGAGATAAAAAGAAAAATCAATGAAAAAAAAAGAGAAAAAGAGACATAACTGAAATAAAGATCCAACATGATGAATTTAGGTATTCACAGGTGAAATTACAGGGCATCATACATCCCCATGAAGAAGCAGCATGCACATTGCAAATAGAAAAAATCAAGAGAGCCAGTCATCAGAATACAAGTGAGCCAGCAATCTAATCAAGTGAGCCCGATAATTATCAACCATTAAAGCAACCAAGCGAGCCAGCCACATATTCAAGGAAGACAACAAAGGTATCAACTACTACAGAATTTATTTCCAGCAAACAAGCTCTTCAATCACATCTGCAATATCTTCACGTGAGCCTGCCATCTATTCAAGAGAGCCAGCCTAGATTACAACAATACAAAGAAGAATCAGAAACCCAAAGCAAAAGCATCATTACAAAATCAAATAAAAAAATGGCACGAAGTTCAAAAGCAGCTAATACAGCAAATTCAAACGAACCAAAGGAAAAAGCAACAAGCGCACGTAACTACTGACATGCCAAAATTTACTACAGATAATGCCAAATCTACTACAAAATCCAACACACATAAAAATCAAGCCAGATCATGAACTCAGGTATGCTAAAGCATAACGAGGTAATCTCTAAGCATCTTTGTTTTATTTTTAAGGTAAAATCATAATCCCGCAAAACAATTATTTCTGAAGCTGAGGACAACTTTTAAATTAAGTCGTTGGCAAGGTTCAGACTACCTCACGAGATCATGATTAGCCACCTTCATCATGTCAGCAAATGATAAAACCGCATCTAGCCACCACACTTCCAAAATTATCAGAGCAGAAGTGCAATGTACAATCATGAAACGAAATGCAGGGCTTGATCAAGCAACAAGTACAACAAACGTTGATGAGGATAAGTGCGGAAGGAAGTTAAGTAAGGTTACATAATCTTCCAAAAAGCCAGTTTTGCATATACGAAACCTCTTAGAACTCTCCAGAAGCAAGGAACTGGAAGTTAGTGTGGTCACGTGGCCAGCAATCTAGCCCTCGAACCTGTAATCAACCTCGACCATTTGAGGTAAGATAGCTATGCTCCAAGTGTTGGTTTATTGTTATAGTAAAGGATTTCAGGATGACAAAAGGTTTCAAGAAAAGCAAACCAGAGGAACACAACGCTATTTATCAGAACCCACGAATCTTAACAATCATCTGCAGCGCGGGCTGGATGCCTTTCCTCTTAGGATTGAAAGGATACAATACATGGATGGCTCTGGAGTTTTGCAATAAATTTAAAGCATATCAAGGATGAACAGTTCGTGACCTGAGTGAAGGGGTTACGTATAAGGTTGGATGATGAAGTGATTTCCAAATTCATTGGTCTACCAATGGGTCTGCATTGGAGCAAGGATGACCGGGAGGAAAACCATGAAGCAAAGGTAGAATTTTTCGAGCGAGGAGAGGTCTACAACGAAGATAAAAATGGATTCAAAAGACTCTCCATGCTGGCACCATGGGATGAAATGGTTGCAACCATCCAGAAATACATTACATGCACTGGTAGGCTAAGTTCTGGAGCTGTTGAGGTACAGGGTCCATCTTCCACCGAACAACAACATTAGCATTCCATACTATTTGCTCCTATCTCTGGCAGAAATAAGCAAGAAAGTGATTAAAGGAAAAGAGGATGCTTTAGCCCACCATGGGCTGATTAGATTGATCATTTGTGAGGAATTAAAAGTGCAGATCCCAGAGCTTTCTTGGGAAGAATTCGTGTTGGTATCTGATGAGGATGTTCAAAGAATGAAGGGTACACCCACAATTGGCATACCCCTACCTCCTGGATCAAAGGACAAGACCGCCTCTACATTAGGGACTAAGAGGAAAATTGACCTAGACAGCGTGGCTAATACCCTAGTGAAGATAAAGCATTCACAAGATGACTCCCCCAAAACGAAACCAGGGATTTCTACCAGTAATCAAGGGTCAAAGAGACGAAGTAAAAGATTCACATAAGCATCTAGAATCCAAATTACCAAGGAGGATAAAAGGGAACCCAGTCCCCTAGTTCAAAATGTGTCTGATGATGATGATGATCTTTGGGTAGATCAGGAAGATCCCACTACAATATAAGTGTTGGATGAACAAGAAGAGAAGGATGCAGAAGAAGAGCAGGATGAACAAGAAGAGCAGGATCCAAAAGAAGAGCATGATGAACAAGAAGAGCGGGATGAACAAGAAGAACATGATGCAGAAGAAGAACAGAATGCACAAGAAGAGAAAGACAACTTCCAGGGGAACCCTCCCTAACACAATGAAAACCTTGGGGTCACTGACCAACTTGCTGAGGCACATGAAGAAGTAGAAAAGATCAGAAAGGAGCTGGCAACATTGAAAATTGAATCTAGAATCCAAACAACGTCTCCCCTGTTTTCACCTGAAAAGACACAAATTCTAAAAATGCATCATGTAGGGGAGCTAAGACTCGCTGAGCAGAAAAATTCAGCACTTAAAGAGAAATTGGCTGAGGCACAAGAGGAGTTAGCTAAAAAGGACCAAGAGATTGTTCAATTGAGGGACATTTTGGCTACTACCACTAAAATATATGATAAAATACTGGACCTCAGGCCGCCATCAACAATTTATGCAGTTTATCTACAAGAAAAGTGGGGCAAATTCTAGCTCCAAAGGTTAAAAAAGGGACTCCTGATAGAGATAAACTCCCCCAAAGAATTTATGGATACATCTCTAAACTTCATAGAGTTGGAGAAGGACCGGCTAAGTGAATTTTTCTTGCACAATTTTGTAGTTCCTAGCTCGCCCAACTGGTCACCAAGCCCTTACATGGGCAATTCTAGCTGAGGGCACTGTGTTCATGGATGAATCACGAAATTGAACGAGCTCAGGACTACCACATTTACATTGCAGCAAAATGGAAAAATCCATTAATGGTCAGGGCAGAGGCGATTCACCCTAAAAGAATAATTTACAACCATAGGATCCTCACCCAGGATGAGGAGCTGATCCCCATTCTCCTTGCGAAGCAGCAGGAGGCTGTGACACACTTTGATGTTACGCTCCAAAGCACACACAAAAAGGTTCATGAGTCTATTAATGAAAGATGGCACAGAGTAGCAAGTGATCTAAAAAGAAGAGAGCTCCACTCCCTTCTCAGACTTGAAGCTGCTCTTTCCAAAGCCAAACTCTACAGGGAATCCTTGATAAGGAATCAACTCAGATGGATTGGAATGAGGTTGAATCCCCCATTTTTCCTTCCCTCGCTCATTAAGAAACATATTAATGAGGAAGAAGATAGGAGAGCATGGGTCAAGGAGGATTAGAGCATGGGCTACTATAGGCAGGCAGGGACCCCTAGGGTGGTAGCATGGGACATCAGCGAAGTTGTCGAAGAGCTGAATATGTTACCCAAGGATGGGTGAATCCTTCAAGTATGGGGGAGAATGATGAGTCCAAGTTACAGGTATCTGATAGCCTTTTTCCCCACAGTAAAGCACAAGAAAGGGTGAAGAAATACACTTGTTTTGTGGGAGAAATGATTTACCTTGATTATTTAATGAAGTTGTTTTAAATATTATTCTTGTATGTTTGAAATCGTGTTCAATAAACTAATTATATGAAAATCGAGTATGATTGAGCAAGTCCAGGTACACTAAGGGACAAAAACACAAATCAAGCGAAGGACTGAAAGATCATACAAAGCTCAGTGCTTTTTTCCCTGATTTCTAGCGAGGACTCATGTTCAAATAGAATCGGAAATTAGACATATAGTCAGGTTAAGCATTAGAGTCATATATATACGAGCCTCTCGGCTAGCGAGATGGTCCTGTTGCCATTTTTGAGAACCATCGTTTTACATTTTTATACTGCTAAGACAATTTTTGTTACAGACCTTTATCAAACCATGAAGTTACCATTTTGAATAAAGATTTGATGTTGCTTTCAATTCGGCGTCTATAAGTTTTCTCCACTCCTGAGTATGGGTTGGAGAGGGCCCCTCAAACACGTAAGTGAGGAGATTTTATTGTTGAGGTATTTTTCATTATGTGCTTTGTATTGACTTAATCTATATTGCGTGTGAAACTATTCTTGATGGCATTCAAATAGCACAATTTGATTTCTGTAATAAAGCGACCATTCTGATTCCGTAGTAGGTTATAGCGCATTTTGTAGTTCGGTAACGCTGTTTCTGTAGTCCTGTAGAAGCATTTTGCCAATACATATTTCGACACTTATTTTCCTATGTGCTTGCATTATTTATGAAACAGTGATCCAGATCTTGAAGCTCATGCACTTTTCCATTATTATAGTTGCTCATGAAGATTGATTCATTTCAGCACTTTGGTTAATTGATGGTTAATTCGTAGCATTGGATAATTGCATTCTGAATTTAGTTTTTTGCATTTGAATATTTTAGATCAGATTTCCAGCCTATGTATCTGAATTATAGTATTTAATTCTTACATTAGAAATCCAGCTTTCGATATTTTAGAATAGATTTGTCAAGTTTTCAACATTCAAATTCATAGTATAGATTTACTATTTTCCGCAAGATTAATTCTTAAAGTATATTTACTGTTTTCAGCATTTTATTTCTTAACATAGATTTACGATCTTCAGCATTCGACTTCTTAGCATAGGTATTTCTCATCCATAGATTAGGCAAACCTTTAAACATTGATACCGACACCCAACCACGACAAAGACTATCCTATAAGAGAACATATAGTGCCAGCACCTTTGAAGTTTGTACATCCCCGCGTTGATAATTAAAGTAGGCTCCTGGTCTAGCTGCCCTCACTAGGCATCCGTTCTAAGAGCTCAGCAGGAAGCA
Source organism: Larix kaempferi (assembly GCA_027924585.1). Taxonomy (NCBI): domain Eukaryota; kingdom Viridiplantae; phylum Streptophyta; class Pinopsida; order Pinales; family Pinaceae; genus Larix; species Larix kaempferi. The sequence goes on from BSBM01000753.1 coordinate 22,248,915, forward strand.
CCAGTGATTGTTCTGTAGCTACTACTCATGCTTCCAATTTCATTATGGACTTATGGATTTCCAAAGGAATGCTTCTAATTTACATGAACAAATGTGTCTCCATCCCGACCTTATTGCACTATCCTCACCGATACCATTCCTCATGATAGACTCGGGATTTGGATTGGTAATCATTGTAATTTATGAACTCAAGATATGTTTCCATGAATTGCTATCAAATAGAATCACTTGAGGTGCATCGATAACCTGCTTCTCCAATCACAATCTCTCTTGCAACATAATCATCAACATGCACAGAAAGTGGTCGAACTCCTAGCCCACAATGTGTTGGAAGATCTGTGCTGTCTCTTGTTCGTTATGCCAACATGCAATTATTTCCAATCCTCGCCCGATCAAAGATCAGAATTTTATATGCTTACCTATATGTCCTATCCCGTCACGACTTGTACAACACGATCAAACCCAAGGATTTGGTGCCATTTAGAGAAGCTCCTTTATTTGAATGATGCACCCTAGCACATAGAGGGAGAGAGCATACAAATTGCCTCCCATGTTCACATGAAACATTTATGAAATATGCAACAAGTCTTCCAAGTTGGAAGATGAAAGCAAGAGTCTATTATCATTGAGAAATTCAAACAATCTAAAGTGAAAACATGGAGACATCTTTCTCATGCATGACACCCATTCACCGCTGGGATGAAAAACTTATCAATACCTTGACCCCAAGAACAGAAAGATATCCCATTCCTTTTTGTCGAATCTGAAGAGAAATTTTATTTCAGGAACGAAGAGCAGGAATAACATGACAATTAGAAACAGTACCATAGATGAAGATCACTGTTAAGTCTGGAAGAGATGAATTGGAAAGAAAATTGGTGCAAATCAAATTGACACCCAATCAAAGGATAATTGGGATTTAGTTTTGCAACCACCGATAGAAAAAACTCCTTGTCCAATTGTACGTACAAGTGGATCCTATATCGAAGATACTAGGAGATAAATATTGATCACAAAAATTGCGTTAAATGATTACGATTGTTGCAATCATACCGATCAGAATTTTCCTTTCGGAATATGAACCTGAAAACAAATCCGCTTACCTGGTGTCTGTAATTGTTTAAAGCTTATGAGCACCAACATTCCAAACTTTGGAAAATATTCTTATTTTCTATTTTGCTTAGTATAAGGACAGGAAGCATGGGAATTCAACCAACAATCAAAGAAAACCATTATCCAGAGAGCCGACAGATGTAAAGTAACAGATGCATGTTGTGTATTTTTCAATCAAAGCTTATGTGATGGGCATCGCTGTGATCCAAACCAACTAGAAGCTTACACGCGTGACACTGTTGCAGCTGTCGTTTCAGCTCAGAGTTGTAGCTACTGTTTCAGCTTAGAATTTCCAAAGAATGCACTCATGACCCGCATGAATTTGCAGGCCAGTTTTATTTTATAAATTGATTTTTTTTAGCAAATGGAGATAAATGAATTGCAAATTAAAGATGAAATCGATTAGGCATGTTTGCAAAACATTAAATTATTCATTCCTTAAAAACGTTAAAAGCATCCTACTTTCTTATCCTTGCAATCGCACGAAGCACGGAGGAGAGCATACTTATTCTAAGTGATAGCAAAAACTAAAAATAAAAACCTACGTACTCTATGCTAATTAGATTTTAGAAAACAGTTGCGTATAGTTAAATATCCAATGTAGCCACTCACGTAACAATAATAAGAATATATTCCTTGTCAATTTTGTGAATGAAAAATAAAAATAAATAGAAATGTGTGAAATTAGTTGCTGTAAATGTGAATTTACTAAATAAAAACAAAAAATAATTTGATCTAACCTAGCACTCGCTCGAAACCATCATTCGATAGGGCTTTCATAGGCATAGTTTTTGCTCCTCAGATCATGTTGCAACTCCTCATTGTCCTCCTCGACCTCCTGCCCACATAATTGTTCATCATCAAATGTGCAAGATTCTTTGTATGTTAATTCTTCATTTGTTTCTGGAGGAGTAATTAAGCTCTCGGCTGCTGTCAGGATATCCTCTTCGTGAGAAGAGGAGATCCCTACTTTTGCAAGGATCTGAGTGAGTTGTTCCAAGGTTAAACTCATTGTTAAATCATTTTGAAAAACAGATTCTTACAACACCCAACTCTAAATGAAATAAAATAAAATAAAATAAAAACACTCCAGAAAGAAAAACACTCTGTACAGAAAATAATTACTCTTCATAGTTGCAAAAAAAACACACTTGCTGAAATTGAAATTCACACTTGTAGAATTGAAACACTCATTGCAGAAATTGAAATTCACACTCTAGTGTACGCTTGCAAAAAATTAATCAAACTAAACTTCAATCCATCATGCCTCCCCGACAACGGCGCCAAAATGTTAGGCGGAAAGATTGTCGTTTAATTCCGTTGTAGTACTTGCCCAACTATTTAATTTGTCAATCCGGTTTGTAGGATTACGAAGCACACGCAAAATATATGCAGGATTGAAGTTTAATTAAGATAATCTAACCCCCCTTGATAATTGCTAATCGCTAATCTAAACCCCCCTTAAGCTGAAACACACAACTGCTAATCTAATGCTGGAAGCTGAAACACACAGCTAAAAGTAAATTGCATAAAAGAAAGACAACATATAAGAGCAACGAGACAACACATGTGAGCTCACATTAACAATAATTAAATCTTAATTTACATCACAAGAATCAATGACAAATCATGAAAGCATCAAAACTAAGATTATGAACAAAAGCTAAGAATACCCTTCTCCATATTACGACGTCAAAACTAACTTCTACAATCTGAGACTAATCTCCTCCTAATCTACCATCTCAAATGAAGAGAGAGCACTCTCTTTTATACATGAATTTCTTTGAGAAGAAGATAACCATCTCATAATGACAGATCCACTATTCTCTCAACCACTCTCAACTACTTTCCTATTATTACAAGATATGATCCCTTCAAATCCTCCACATGTCTCTCACAAATTCTCCACATGCCTCTCATACATCCTAGATAAGATATGCCAACCAAATCTCCTTGAAATGGCGGAGGAGATATTGGAGGAGTCTTTCTTTGAATTGATCCTTCCATATTCCTACACATTACAAAGCTCATCCATACTTGAGATATTAGTGAAAAACATGTTAATTTCCAATATTTAATCATAAATTCACTTATAATACTAAAATGAATAAAGTGGAAAATAATAAGATGAAACTCAATTATATGTATGGAAATGGTATGATGAAAGGTTAATGGGATGATGAAATGTGAGGAATAGCAGAAGGTAAAGTGGATGAAAATTTGACATTTCTGAGTCCCAACAACCTCCTTCTTCTTCCTTCAACCTGTAAATCCATTTGTTCTGCAATGCTCTTTTACCAACAAGAACTGAACCAAATCTCAAGTCTAGTTTCCTACCAATGAGTCCATCTCCTCATTCATGCCTTGCTCCCACTTCTTTCTAGTTTCCACCTGCATTGCTTCTTCATAACATTCTGGTTCACCAGCATCAATCATCAATAAATAATACATTGAAGGGGAGTATCGTACAGGGAGTCTACTTAACCTAGTAGATTTTCTTACACTTGCAGGAGTTTCAGGTACTTGTTGTTGTTCTTGATTTTCTAGCACCTTTGGAACTTCATTTTCTTCAATTTCATCAAGTATTGTGTACTCTGTGTTTTCCTTTTCCTATTTCTTTCCCTGTAACTGATCTTCATACATAACCTTTTCATTGAAAATCACATCTCTACTCCTAATGATTTTGTTATTTTCATAATCCCATTAGCAATAACCAAAATCATCAACCCCATATCCAATAAAGGTACATTTCTTGGATTTACCTTCGAGTTTTGTTCTATTTTCTTTATCAATATGGACAAATGCTTCACAACCAAACATTCTCATAAATGAGTAGTTTACCATTTTACCTGTCCATGCCTCCTCTGGAATACCACCATCCAAATCACTAGAAGGCCCTCTGTTTATTAAATAAACAGTAGTATTTACAGCATCTGCCCAAAACTGTAAGGGAAACCCTCCATGCAATATCATACACCTTGCACGCTCCATGATCGTTCTATTCATCATTTCTGACACACCATTTTCTTGTGGTGTTCCTGGGACTATCTTCTCTCTACGAATCCCATGGTATGAACAGTAACTATCAAAATCCTTGCCACAGTACTCACCTCCATTATCAGATCCGAGACACTTCAACCTTTTTTGTGTCTCATTCTCAACCAAATATTTCCACTTCTTAGAAGTAGCAAACACGTTAGATTTATGTCTAATACAATAAATCCAAGTTTTTCTAGTTGCATCATCAATAAATGTAACATAATAATGAGAGACACCAAGACATTGTACCTGAGCCGGTCCCCATACATCTATATGCACAAGCTCTAACTTTTCATTCTTCTTTTGTTTCCCAACCCTAAGAAATCTGACTCTCTTTTGTTTTCCATAAACACAGTTCTCACAGAATTCCAAACTTACCTTCTTCAAATCTGGTAGCAACTTCCTTAAGTGGAAAATCTACATCCCCTTCTCACTCATGTGGCCAAGCCTATGATGCCACAATACTGTATATGTTCCTATGGAAGCTAAAGAGATAGAGTGGTCACTATTATGACTACATAAATACAACGTACCTTCCATATCTCATTTTTCTATCACCATTGATCCTTTAGTGATCTTCCACCACATTTATCCAAACGTAGATAGATAGCCACCATCTCCCAACTTCCCTATTGAGATCAGATTTCTTTTCATAGAAGGAATATGCCTAACATCTTTTAGCATCCATTTAGTTCCATTCTTAAATTTTATCCATACCTTACCCATTCCAACAATTTTACATGGCTCATCATCACCCGATAAGACATGTCCAAAATACCTGGAACATAGTCATGAAAATATTTCCTATGTGGTGTAGCATGACATGAATCCCCTGCATCTACTACCCAATAATCACTAGTATTATCTAATGCAACAATCAAAGCATCTTGTAACACATCACCTGCTACATTTGCTTCATGGGTAGTTTCCTGCTGTCCATCTCCTTTCGTCTTTAGAGATATGCAGTCTTTCTTCAGATGTCCTTTCTTTCCACAGTTCCAGCACTCTATTTTTCCCAATCTGGACTTGGATCTTCCTGTTTTATACTTGCCCCGATTACCTTGGCTCTTTCCTTTCTCCCTTTGTCTTCCCCTTCTCTCCATGGTCAACGCATTACCTAATGTCTCACTTGTGCTTTTTCTTCGCATTTACTCGCTAATAATAACACCAATAACAACATCAAATTTCAAGGTGTTTGAACCAGAGATAGAGTTACTTACGGCCATGACCAAGCTATTCCAGCTTTCTGGCAATGAACACAAGATTAGAAGATCCCTAACCTCATCATCAAAGTTCACACTTACAGAATTTAGTTGATTTGTAACCATATTAAATTCATTTAAATGATCAACAACAGATCCACCTTCAGACATCTTCATATTAAATAAACGCTTCATTAGAAATACCTTGTTGGAGGTTGAGGGTTTTTCATACAGCTTAACCAATGTGCTCATCAAACCCTCCGTTGTCTTTTCTTTTGAGATATTGAAAGCCATCGACGACACCAGGGACAACCATATTGTTCCTAATGCCTTTCTATCAAGAACCTCCCATTCTTCATCCTTCATAGTTTCCTGCTGCTTTGCTCTTACACCCAATGGTAGGAATAGATCCTTCTGGTACAGATAGTCCTCCATTTGCATCTTCGATAACTAGTAGTTTTGGCCATTAAATTTCTTGAACTTAAACTTCTCTTCTTCCACCATTTCTCCCACTCGAACCAGAAACCCTAGTTTCCTGCAGGTTTATCTGCCAAATATACCTTTGGCTCTAATACCAATTGTTAGAGAAAGAGGATTGTAGAGAAATAACAATAAACAGAAATGCAAATATAATCACAGAGACACATTACAAGAGAGACACCAATATATCATGGTTCACCCAAGATGGGCTATGTCCACATTGAATTGTCAGTCCTTATTATAATACCATCCAGCAAATGAAGGGATACAACTTGAAACACATCCATTGCACTTCCTCTTCACTGTATCACAGTCTCTCTTCACGGTCTTAGAGATCTTTACAATGCATTAATACATAATACATAAACCCTAGCCATATTACAATGTATTTCGTATGAAGCGGAAATAAAAAGGGAAAATACCACAAGTTACCCAAAACCATGGGCCCGTAATCTATTGGAAAAACTCCCTCGGACCCCCCAGGGCGTGTGCCGAGATTATAACAAACCTAGGGTACAACACGGCTGAAACAACATCATCTATGAGACTGGAAGATCAGGCTCCACAACCAACACATCATTTAGTTGAACTATCCCAGACCCTACAACATTTACAGATCTATCATCACCAACAAATATTTGCTCGGTGTTACATTCACTTAGAGTGGAAAAAATGTCGATATCCTTAGCCATATGATAAGATGCTCCATAATCAATGAGCCACTCATTCCAAGAAGAGGAATAAGATGCATTCAAGGAAAAACCAGAAGCATAAAGTGCATGTCCATGAGTTGTACAATTAGAATCTGAATTAAGGTTGATGTTGTGATTCTTCATTGTTGCTTCCAAGGTTTCCATCTTCTTGAAATACTTGGATTCCACATGACCATGTTTCTCTCAAATATTGCAATGATGCTCAATCTTAAAATCTTTTCATTTAATCATTGGAAGGATGAGCTCGCTAAGAGGGTTTGGGACCCTTGTTTTTATTATTGTTGCAAGGATTTCATTCTTGGGATGCTTGGAATTATCCTTTTGTTGTGCCACTAAGGCTATTATAGATGTATTGACAATGCTAATTACTTCAATATGTATGAGCTTATCTTTCTCTCTAATTACGGAATCATAAAAAAATTCAAGATTGGGTTCTATATAGTTATCCCCTAGAGATTCTTTCATGGAGTAAAAGGTAGATATAAAAACAGAATAGGAAGGACCAAGCTTGGAAATAATAACATAAATACATTTCTTTTATGGCTTAGCTATTTTTCACTCTTCAACTAAGTTTCTAAGGGTTTTGAATTTAGATAGATAGTCTTGAAGGAAAGAAAAATCACTTGGATTTAAAGAAACCAACTCGTTTTCAAGATGGTGACCTTGAATTTCATTGTTTTTACCAAACACACTTTCCAATTTTTCCCAAGCCTTATATGGTTCATCAATTCCTTGAAGATGGAATCATAACTCAATAGATATGGACATCCAAATTAATCCACATATTCTTCACATTTATTTTACCATTTTATTTTCTTATCGACATTAATAGGTTCAATTTCTTTTATCAAGGTAATTCGATAAAGTTGCCTATTTCGTAGGACATCCTCCATACGATATGCCCATGATAAGTAGTTGGTTCTATTAAGTAGCACATGGAGTGGCTATATTCTAATATATACATAATATGGATTCAAAAGAAAAAATGATGGCCTATATCAAAAGATATAAAAAAAAATGGGTAGTTAAAAAAATGACAATGAAACCATAATTCAGATGTCAAAGTTATACCCTTTTGAAGAAAGGCATAAAAAGGAACCAAGTTGCCACGTGGAAAATAAAGGTTGATCCACATGGCGATGGAAGCAAAATATGGAGTAATGAATTTACCCCCTTACTAACTTTGCCTCTATGCTCACTTTTACAAATAAGTTGCTTTAAAATAAGTGACCCACTTTTATAAAACAAATGGGAAGCACTTTTACAGTGTAGTTACTTTATAAATTAAAGTTACATGAACTTTTGCAAAAAGTAACAAAAGAAGGACTTGAACCCAAGACCTATCAATTATTAAAGTAACTTTCAACCAAGTGATTTCTGAAAAATATTTAGTAATATTATGTAGGAGAATGGAGGTGTTGTTATTGTTGTTGTTGTTGGTGGTGGTGGTGGTGTTGGGAGAGCGTTCTGTGTTGCTGGTGTTTTCACACTAGCATGTGCCAAAAGGAACCTACTAATACTTAGGGAAATCTTAGTAGTAGCTCGAATGAGAAATGCAAATAAAGAAAGATAACACAAGTTACCAAAGTAAAAACTAGATTTATTGCATGCTTCCAAAGGAAATAAACTAAGCAAATATGAAAAACATTCTTCAATCAAAACATTCAACAAACATTTTTTATTAAACAAAGAAAGATTTCTCTTGTATTAAGTAAAAAATTGTTTTTATAGTTAAGAATTACCTTGGGACAATAGTGGAAAATGGGCCCTTGCATCCTTATGAAAGGGGATGATCCTGGTATCCGAGTCCTTCGATGCTCTCCAACTACCATTCACAAGGTGCCAATCTCAAATGTAGATGAAACTCGAATGCAAAGGGATGGTTTAGGGTTTCGGTAGAAATTTTGGCAAAGTAATGGCGTATGGAAAATATGGAGAGAAATAATTATTGAAAGGGACCTTCACACTTATTATATAGGAAAAATGGATTATGAATTACAAGCCCATTGTATTTTGTTACCAGTGGTATTTCTATATGGTATTTGCACATGAGTTAGGGTTTTCCTGCTTAATTTGAGTTCGAAAAATCTCCCCCCTTTTTACGGAATTTTCTCCTTTTTGGATGTTTTCCCTTTTTTCACCTTTTTGGGGATTATATTTTATTTTCCTCTTTTTTGGAAATGGGGAAAATGTCCAAATATGTAATTGTAATCCAATTTGGTTTCCAACTTTAGGATATTGGGTGTGTGAAGGTTGAAATTGTGGAAATGGAAAGTGGAAATAATGGTGTGGCTAGGGGATAATTCAAGTGATCAATTTTTTGGTGTTAACAGATTGCCCCCTGATGTGTGAGGGAAAGAGCTCATCTTATGGCCGATAGACATCATAGGATTTTTCTTTTCCAAGGGATAGGTGTGATGGTAATATAGAGAATGAAGATTGTGTCAGAGGGTGGATCATACTCTTCGTCAAGATTGCAAGGGTTGAATCTGCAAATAAAACACTCAAAATGGATGAGGTGCATTTTACCTAACATATGAGTACGAGGCAGGCATAGCCATGCTTGTATCAATGTCTCAATATACAAAATTATGACTAGGACCAAAGGGGACCTGATCAATACTTGGATAATTGCTGTGTACATCATAAAGGTCCAATGACAGACTCAAATCTGGAATGTAATCATGATCCCACCATGACTAATATGAAGAACTGATACTAGAAACAATGACATTCACTATGAATGAAGTACCACAGTAACTGATGCTCCGTTGGATCTGAGGGGGTCCAACAACTAAAAGGACTAACATGTTGGATATTTGAATCTCAGGTACACTGAAATACATATGAAGCTGGATATAGTAGGAAGCATATGACCGAAGGGCTACCTGAAACTGTAGCCAACGCAGCCCAGATATCCTTAGGAACATAATGGTGGAAGGGCTCCAAAGAGACTTACCAATGTGCTAGAGTCAAGGGACATTCAAGGTATTCAACTAAGAAATTAAAGGCACAATTCCTTGTACGAATCTCAATGGTGCAATGAAGTAGATGATGTCGAGCATGTGACAAACAACCATTCTAAGGGGTACTAAGGACTCCCCTCAGGTGGTCTGTAGGAACTCATTAATGATGGTGATGAGGCCAAGGTACAAGGACCTATGAGTATATCCTCTAGAATAGATGTGCTGACATCAATAGAGGGAGACCTGCAATAGGAGAGGAAATGGTGGTTTCTTGACATGAGTGAAAGGAATAAAACCAAGGAGTGATGGAATTGGACATGAGACTGAGACACTGTTGTGGGATACAAGGGAATATGAGTAATGGGACTCAAACTTCCTTGGCTCAAAGTATGATGCCATGGCTAACCTGGAAGCATATGTGAAATAAACATCAGGGAGGGACACAATGGGGATACTAGGAATTGGGACTACAATGTGAGATACTCAAAGAGGGAGATTGATCTGTGACATCAAGAAGAATGCAAGGGTGACTCATTGTATAGTACTCTAAATAGAAGTGACCAGGGATGATGCCATAATAAGTTACTATATGTGATCTGCAAGGGAACCGAGAGCAACTAGTTGGGCCTTCTTCATTTTTTAATGAGCTCAAAGAAGGGATAGAAGTGTGCTCAATATGGTACTATCCTGTGGATTTTTGTCGAGCCCGAGAAAGCAAATGATGCCGGTGTTTTCAATTTTAGGGAGTCTGAAAATAGAAAGAAAACTCTGTGAGTGGTCTTTTCCATAAAGTTAGTCTCTGATGCCCAGAAACGCATAAAAATAGACAGGGGAGAACTCTTCTAGCCAAAGGGACTAGATTATTCAGTTTTTGTAATTAGTCCATTCGGTCTGAAAAAGGGGCAAAAGGAATAACGAACGGGTGTGCTTTCAAATCCTTTAACGAGCATGAAAGCAAGTAATTGTGTTCGGAAGTCTTTTCATTTTTAAAGGAGTTAGAAAAGGGATTAAAGGAAACTCCATACCTAAAGTTCGTTTACAGGGACTGGCCAATGAGTGATAATGTGAAGGAATGCATGTGGCTGGGTCATTCCACGAAGGTGGTTCACCATTTTTGGCGGATGGAAGCTAAAAAAATTGTTTTTCGAACCCTCGATCAAGGTATTTTCAAGCCCTCGATAGAGCTTTAAAAGCTCGATCGAGGGTTTTAAAAGTTCGATCGAGGATTTTAAAATACCTCGATGGAGGGTTTTAAAACCCTCGATCGAGCTTTTGAGAATACCTCGATCGAGGGTTTTAAAACCCTTGATCGAGCTTTCGAAAATCTCGCAAAAGCTCGATCGAGCTTTTGAAAAGCTCGCAAAAGCTCGATCTATCTTTTGAAAAACATAAAAAGGTTCATTTTAGGCCCTCGATCGAGGTATTTTTAAACCCTCGATCGAGGTGTTGTTAAACCCTCGATCGAGGTATTTAGCTCGATCGAGGGCTTAAAAAACAAGCCGAGAGCCCTTTTCACTGTAGAATGAAAGTTTTGTCTGCCTTCCATAGAGTTAAACCATGTCATTAAATGCTCATTAATGAGTGGACTTGATACCATTGGATTCATCAATGAATCCTCTATCCAGATATATAAAATTTACGATTTTTTATCTTCATATGTTTGTTGTTTTTAAATTTCTACTAAAACTTGCCCTAAAAAACCATGCCGACAACTTCGATTGAGCTCAAAGATAAATCCACAACATTCAAAATACACATCCAAAAAATTTGAAAAAATACACAAGCCCCAGACAAACGCGTCCTCTTTAAAAGGGTATTTTTAGTTTTGTGAATTATGTAAAAAATCAAAAGATTTCGTGCACGCACACACATGTGTGCAAAATGCGACTTAAATATTCATTGGTAAGTCTCGAAAAATAATAATAAATATAATTTTTTGAGAAAAATTAAAAGAAAAATATGTAAGCCCCAGTGCACTCTGTCTAGATCATGTTCACATATTTCATTTTTTACAATTATTACTTTAACATTAATTTATTGTGCACGCACACAAACTACTTGTTAATTGCTCTTCAAATTTTTAAGTACACATGTTTCATTAAATGAAAATTCGACATGATATATGGCATTGGTATATTTCGAAAAAAATATCATTGGAAAGCCAACATAATTATCTACATTTCGTTTTTCAACCGCATGTCAAAATTCATGTGGCAAGTATGAGTTTCGAGGGCTTCAATTTAATACATGGGTAAAATTTATGTTTTTCACTGTCATATTTGGCCAAAAAGAGTTACCCATCTTCATGGAATCACCTGGCTTCATTTCTGGATGTCAAACTACAAGAAATATCGATCCTATAGGAATTTGGACTCATTGGAACCAAATGAAAGGGGTGATACAACAATCTCCTATGTATGGTAGGCTCTATTTCCGAGCAAGGGTGAATGTAATGGCAGCTGTGCTGGGCCACTTACTCGAACATGGGGGGTCTTTATGCATAATGTGTAAACTGGATCAATGCATAATATACCTGGAGGGAGAATATGACCTATATGCCGGTTAAGAGGTTATACTTGTAGGGGCGGATGTTACAAGACAGGAGGACCGCCTCCATAACCTTTATCTATACACAAAGCAAGGATACCCGAGAGTAAATGTGCATTTGGAACTTGATTATAACATACAAATACATATACGAGGTGGCTTACATGATGGCACACAAAAAGAGATGTGCCCAAAAATGGTCTGAAAAAATCTCGGTGATCAAGAGAAATGGTCTCTATAATCAGTAAAAGAATGGAATATTGATTCTGAATATGCAAACAGTGCAATAAACAGACATCATATGACTCTGTAGTGGTTAAAGGAGGAATAGGACACAAAATGGCCTATGAAATAGGGGGGTACCACCTACCACATGTCATTTTCATTATTGAGTGTTGAGGTTGTGTGGAGGGACCTAGAAAAGGATTGTTGATTACTTTCGATTGGACCAGTGGATTCAAATTATGTGCTTTCAGGTAACTCCTCTCGTGTTTCTTTGTCATTTCATCCACTGATTTTTTGATTTTGGGATTTCTTGGGACCCCACCAAACCCCATGAAGGTTCTAAGGTTAGGTTTCACTTTTCAGGGAGCTATGGGTGACTAGGTCACACTTATCAAGAATACAAGAGTGACTTGGGTCACCCATTTTATCCAAACAGGTGCAACCAAGTCATTCTCTTCCTCAAGAAGAGATCTAACTAGGGCCAAGAAGGCGCTTTCTGACTAAGAAGCTGACCTGGATGCTTTGGACATGTACAATGCCATGAGTGAAATGGAGGGAGAGGGATATGAACAATATCTGTTGGGAGATAAAGGGAGACCAAGCTATAAAGGAAATCTTTGTGCGATATGGTATGCTAAATTTTGTAGAGAACCCTTTGATGCACAACAAAAATCTACTATTGAACAAACTGGTATATTTCTAGGACAGAGATGCTAAGGTGTTCATAGTGCGGGGTGAGAAACTAGAGCTTACCCTTGAAGATGTGTACTTCATGACAGGACTCCTGAGGCTAGGGGTAATCGCGGACATGTAGCTGATATTTCTAGGGACATTTCTATGCAGTACATGATGGGGCATCACTACTATGGGACTGCGTGGGTCCATGATTCCTACATATTGATATGTGACATTGAGAGCCTTAAGACTGAGGAGGTCACGGAAAGTGTGGTGCAGGCACTAGGATCTAGTGGTCTGCAAAAGATCTCAAGTGGGAAGTTGATGCTAGTAGCACGTGTACCAGAAGGTACCTATTTTGGGTGGGCTTAGATGTACCTTACTGCGGTTCATAGGGAGCTAAACTAGGTGATCTGAGGGGGAGGTAAATTTTTCTTCCCATAATTTCTATGCCCATTCTTTTTTGAGCGAGTGCCTACACTACGGCCACACATACTTGTATGCGACGACGAGCTGATGGAGCCTAGGATGAGGTGCTGGGGTGAGATGATGATACTAGATGGAGGTGGTTTGGTACAGGTAGGTACCAAACGAGAATGCCTAACATCAATCCCAGATGGTTAAGGGTTTCCATCACGGGCATACTTACCACCCCTGATGGTGGAAATAGGAATGAGATTGTTTGTATAGGTGTAGCTCCCACTTGATAGGGGATTGATTTCAGTTGTGGCTAGGACTGCGATTGGGGTTGCGATTGGGGATGTGATTGGGGAATATCCTAATTCATAGGTTGTGTTTGAGGAATTGGTTTTTTTGATGGTGCATAATTTTGATACCTCTGTAGTCAAGGGGGATGGGGGAAGGGCATGGAAAGTGGTAGTCATGGGAGTGTAACAATAAAGACCCATCCCTGCGATAGAAATTGAGGGGATGTAAATGCCGAGAATAGTGTTTTCGACCATGCCAGGACATTTTATGGAGTATTTGACCCCTTTGGGCCATCATAAGTCAATTGGTTAATTTTAAGAACCTTCCTTTCATGAGGAAACATCATGAGCAGGAAGACTAATGAAGCAATGGATTCATATCATACATGTAGCTACACCCAAGGAGGAGGTTGTAATCAAGCTGGGAATTGACAACCTCATTATGATTGATTCGGATAGTTTTGTTGGCTAACTCAATAGGAACATTTAGGAGAAGTCCCTAGGGTTGGGTTGCACGACCATCATAAGCATGCAGTGATGTCGTGGATGGTTGCAACTTAGGGGATCCAAGTTTCTTCCTAATGAAAGTGGACATAAAGTACGTGGATGCACCCTCATTGAAAATGCATCGATGGATGACTAAGTTTCAGATCGACATGAGAATAGGGAACACAATGGACAAAGGAATGTGGGGGTCTAATTCATCCAACTTGAATGTCATCAAACGTTAGTAAGAAGGATTGATCGCACCTCAATACAACAATAAATATTTTCGTTGTATGGGGAAGTTGTTAATAAATTCCAGGGTTGACATGGTGGTAGGAGATTGGGCCAAATTGTCCACAATGTTATATTTGAGAGTGTCTCGAGCATTGGGATTTTTGCAATGCAATGAAAAGGATATTTTGGGATCCCCATCAGCCGGGGTTCTAGGTAGATGAAGCTATTGATCCACAGGGTACAGTATATGTCCTTGTCAATAAGGATGGTTTCAGTGACTGAACCATAGTGGTTGCGATGGGTCTGAAGGTTGATATAATATTACAACATCAGAAGGTGTTTCACTACGGAATCAAAGGGCTGACTGGAGGATGTGACATACGTAATGGGGGATTGTGTCATAATGACCACTTGGGTGGGAAAATGGTTTTGAAACACCATCGATTATTTAAAAATTTGAGTTGGGTTAGGATGTGCCTAAGGGGCAACAATGACATCTCATTAATTATCCTCATCCCAAAGCTAACAGGATTTATCCAATTGGGGGAAGTGATGTGTGTAATGTCCATCGAAATTGAAAAATCAACATATATGGTTGGTCTGTAGCTGTGTGTTCTTTCCCTGCTTAGGCAGTTGATTGCGGTTTTAGTTGATAGGATTAGATCCATTATTGTTAGGAGGTTTTGTAGGTGGTATGCCCCCTCCCTAGTGTTGATTATTCCCTCTATTCATACATTTTCATTGGTTGGGATGCCCTTGTTGGTTATTGGGGGATGGTTTGGTTTCGGGTTGGTTTTTTTATGCATAAACCTACCCCTGTGGGAAAGGTGTAGCTTGAGGAGGATCTTGTGTGGGAGCTACTTGTGGTGTAACATGAGGGGGATAATAGGTGTTGGTGGGCCGTGGTGGTGAGTATCCTTGAGGATTACTTACATATGCAAGTCCTTGATAGGAATTTCCATGGACATGTGAGGTAGGGGCCAGAGGCACATAAGCGGGTGTCACTCGAGAATGGGATAATGGGCATGACAGATTAGGGCCACAACCTGGTGTGGGAAATATGCTCATCGATGGTTGCACAATACTAGGGGTGTTGATGTATGCAGGAGTCGTTGTGTAGGATAAAGGAACATATGTTCTAATGATGGATGCAACAGTTCCAATAACACCGTATATAGCATGAGATGCCCCTGGTGGATCCTTCCAAGAGGAGTCTCCATGAGGGGCATTAGGTATAATGGTGTACAGGTAGCCTTATTGTGCATATATTAGGTTAAATTGATAAGCTTTGAGGATAGCTTCTTCCTTGGTTTGAGGGAATTCAAAGGCCATGTCCTTGGAAATGGCCAGGATTAGGGATTTCAAGAGCTAGTACAAAAAGATCTGATTGTCGAGTTTGATCTTACAGAAACTTATCCACCTACGCCACTCGTGAATGTGGGTAGTGGAATTATGTCTGCAAGAAAGAAGGATTTATACTCCAACATCATAGCGGAAAGGAAATTGGAATAATTAGAGTAACATGGAGGCTAAGGACACAAAGGTGAGATGTGTCCCATGGGGTTGGTCGATGTACCACTTAATTGCAGCACCAGTAAAGGTTCCCTGTAACAAATGTAGTCTAATGGAAGCATCCACTATGGAGTTGGAGGAACCATAAATGGAAGGACATGATGTTGTTTTGGGGGTCTTCTCCATCCTTCCCTTAAAACTTGGGGATGTATGAGGGTAGTTTGGTAGGAAAGGGGGGCAATCTAGATCATGTCTAATAGGATCATTGGTCATTCTAGCTAAATCAGGTAGGTTAGGACTAGCCATGAATGGAAAAATAGCAGTAGGATATGACATGATAGGGCCAACGATTGTGTTGTATGTGGATGCCATCGTGGATCCACCAACTATGGTGTTCATTACTAGGATTGTGGGGATATTACCCCCTATACTCATAATTACAATAGAATTGGGAATGGTGGCTCCAGTGGAACTAATGACTGTGTTGGTTATGGAAACAAATATTGGGTCGCCGCCACTTCCACCACCAACAATGTCCCCAACGAAATGAGTTTGGATATTTCCTACCATCCGGCTGGGCATAGATGAGTGTGTGGATGAATCTAACTGAGGGGAGTCAAAATCAAACTCAAATGTCTTAGAAAATGGTTCCTGAGGCTGTGATGTGTGTCAAACAAGGGTCCCATGTGTATGGTATAAGAAACCATTGTCGAAACTATCCTTGGAGTCTACCAGAGTACCTCATAGGAGCTATAGCGACGGTATCATGAACGCTAAATGAGTACATCACAAGCAAATTTGTCTTTGGCATATTCAACTAGTAGCATGTTTTTCCAATCCTTGGCAATATCCATGAGAGAAAAGGAAGGCCTTCTTGACAAAGTTTCTGCTACTATATTATTCTTTCCTTTGACATATTCAATATCAAAACCATAAGCTTGAATATTGCTAACCCACTTTTGTTTCCTTTCATTTAGATCTTTTTGGGTGAGAAAGTGTCTTAGACTATTATGGTCAGTTTTCACCACAAACTTGCTGCCCACCAAGTATTGTCTGAATTTGGCCAATGCATGCATAATGGCCAGCATTTCTTTATCATAGATGGAGTAAAGTTTTTCATGAGGCTGCAACTTTATGCTCTCAAAGGCTATGGGGTGTTGGCCTTGCTTTAGGACAGCCCCTATTCCTCCACCTGAAGCATCACATTCCACAACAAAAGGTTCGGTAAAATCAAGAAGTGCAAGTATGGGACAACTACTCATTACCTCTTTCATTTTTTGGAATGCTTTTTCAGCCTCTTCATCCCACTTGAAAGCATCCTTCTTAGTCAAATCAGTGAGTGGAGAAGTCAACTTGGAGAACCCTTTCACAAATTTTCTGTAGTAGGTGCATATGCCAATAAAGCCTCTCAATTCGGTAATATTTTTTGGTGATGGCCATTCCAAGATAGCCCTGATTTTTTCCATGTGTACCTTCACTCCTTCTTGCCCAATAATGTGCCCAAGATACAGTAGTTCTTTCATCCCAAACTCACATTTTGATAATTTAGCAAATAAGGACTCTTCTTGCAAGATTTTCAACACAATCTCTAACTGTTGCAAATGCTCTTCCCATGTTTTACTGTAAATGAGAATATCATCAAAGAAAACCAAAACAAACCTTCTTAGTTGCTTGCAAAATATCCTATTCATACATGCTTGAAAGGTGGCTGGAGCATTAGTTAACCCAAAAGGCATGACAAGAAATTCAAAGTGGCCAAAATGACATCGAAAAGCGGTCTTTTGCACATCTTCATCTTTCATTCGAATTTGGTGATACCCTGATCTAAGGTCAATTTTTGAGAAGTATTTGGCCCCATGTAGCTCATCCATGAGCTCATCAATCCTAGGAATAGGATACCTATTCTTGATAGTCTTTTTGTTCAAGGCTCTAAAATCTATGCACATTCTCAATGTTCCATCTTTTTTCTTCACTAGCACTACTGAAGAAGCATAAGGGCTAGAGCTTGGTCTAATGAGTCCCAACTCTAGGATTTCTTGGATAGCTTTTTCAATCTCATCTCTAAACCTTTTAGGATGTCTATAAGGTGGTATCTGAATGGGTGAAGTACCCTCCTCCAAAACAATACTGTGCTCAACCCCCCTATCTGGTGGCCTACCATGTGGAAGGTCTCTAAAAACCTTTTCATATTTTTGCAAAAGTCTCTCTATCTCCTTTGGGTGTTTGACAATATTTATAGTTGGCTTGGGAGATGTAATATGACATTCAGCAGCCCATTCTATATCCCCATGCCTCAATATAGATCTCATGCTATTGCAAGTCACTACTTGATTTGGATAAGTGTGTTGCCCTCTCACAACTCTTTGTACTCCTTTTGAATCTTGGAATTTCATTTCGGGAATTTGATAATTTACTGTATGCTCTCCTATTGAATACAACCATTGCACTTCCAAAACCACATTAGTATCAGCAACATCAACCACATAAAAACTATCAACAAAAGTATAGTTACCTACGGTGACTTGCAGCTTTGGAACCCATGTTTTGCATTGCATTGTGTTGTGACCGGGAATGACAATTGTGAAGCCATCAAATGGTTCAATAGGTATATTTCTTTTCTCTACCATCTCTGCATCAATGAAGTTATGAGTGGCTCCTGCATCTACCAAAACTGAAGTTCTTTGTCCTTGTACCACACCTTTGCATCGGATAGTATGATAGCGAGGTACTGCTGAAAGCACTGCCATTCTTGCTTTGTCCGGTGAAGGCTGATTTTCTTCTTGTCTTTCCTCTTCTACTGCTGTCTCATATGCCTCTTCTTGATCTGAAATATGTCCATCTTCATCCATGCCCCCATCATACCCCTCATTATAAAAAAATACTTCTATGTATTGAGCCTTTCCTTTGGTACATTTGTGCCCCGGTGTCCATGGTTGGAAGCATGTGAAGCATAGTTTCTTTTTTCTAAGTTCATCCCTGTTTAGTCCCTCTTTTTTATTCCTCTCAAATGACTCTCTTTGCCAAGGTTTCTTATCATATCCATCCCTTTGCCAAGGTTTCTTTTCAAATTTATAGCTAGGATTAGGAGGAAATCTCGTTCTAGGAAGCACATTTTGGAGATCCCTAGTCAAGCTCATTGCATCTTTTAATGTAGTTGGCTTGTGGGCTTTGACCAAACCTCTTAAGGGTTCATCCAAACCTTCAGTGAATAGCAATACTAATCTTCCCATAGATACATCAGCCACCTTGACTGATAATTTTTGAAATTCCAACATATATTCGGTAGGGGACCCAATTTGCTTCAATTGAGCTAGTTCTTTGAAAGGCAATTCTGGATCTTTTTGTTCAAATCTTTCTAGTACCCTGTCAACAAATTCTCCATATGTGTTAACCTGATTATGACCCAAGGTTTTCAGCCCATGAAACCACCATTCATTGTCATCTCCTTCCAAATGCAAAATGGCCATTTTTAATGCATCCTCTTCCAATATAGGATTCAGCTGAAAATATACATCCAATTTTTGCACCCAAGTGTTAGCAGAATTTTGAGAAGAACCATCAAAAGTAGGAAGTGACATTTTTCCAATAGCACTATTCAATTCTTTGTTTTGGAATGGACTCCTATTGTCTCCCTTCATTTTAATCATTTGCATAGCATCAATGTAGTCATTGAGTGGTACACCTCTTTTACACTCTTCATTCAAATCATTCCAATCATTTACTAGTTTCTTGTAATCCAATTCAAAATTGGGCTCTTCTTTGGGTGTGAGAAATTTAGGTGCAGTATGCCTTTGTGTGCTTTGAAATTCATCAGGTCTATTATGAGGTCCTGTACTTGAGAAAATATGCTCATTTCCTTTCATCTTTTCCCCTGAGTGTGAACCATTATTATCTCCTATCATCCCTTTGCCTGAAAGTTGGCTACCCAACAATTCGAAACCTTTCATCATTTGTTTATTCATATCTAGCATAACCATGGTAAGTCCTTCAAAATATGGCTTTAAGGCTTCAATAAATTCCTCCTTATGTCTTAATTTTTCCTCCTCCTCTCTACCCATTGTTTTAGAAAAAAACTATTTTTCTGCTACTATTTCTTCTTCAACCAAAACTTCTTCAACTACTGATTCAAAGGGTGGTGTTTTATTTGTTTGGCTTCTTTTTAATACCATCAGGTGCCAAGACCATGCTCTGATACCACTTGTAATATCCCTTTTCCAAATTTTATTAAAATGCCCAATTTTCCACTTTTTTCCCAATTTCGACCTTTGACTAGTTTTACTGTTTTGACCTCCAAATCAACCCAAATGCTCCCAACTATTATGTAGGAGTGTATGAAAGGTGTTTAGACTTGAATATAAGGTTCATGGATGTTTTATGGCCCTCCAAATACTGCTGCAAACTTGATTTGTATTCTGATCAATATATGTAATTTTGACTAGTAATTTGTGCATCAAATCCCCCTCGGGTAACACTGTAAATGGCCTTCCAAATGCCTCCAAACTCCCACAAATTTATGAACAGAGGTATATAATGTGTTAATTATGTTATTAAGGTCTTATATGCACCATTAATTGATTTTTAATACTGTTCTAACTCTCTCACATTCAACAGCAAAAACCCCCAATTCGACCCTTGGGGAAATGGCACTATTTCACCTCCCAATACAACTAAACTGAGTAAAAATGCTTCAAATGCTCAAGTAAAGTACATTAAACTTGTAGAAGACATCCATGGCAGTATATTTATCACAAATATATCAGAGAATCATCCATCCATTCGAAATAATCAACATTATAGTGTCATACATCAATGCATTGGGGAAATGGACATTGTTTGCTCATTAATCAATAGTTTTGCATACAACCAGTGGGTATTTCAACCTGAGACTTTCTGAATATGAGTAACAGAGGATATGAAGCTATTACAATCATAAATATATAATGAGAAGCTCTCTCAAGAAGCACAGTGCTCACCAAAAACGCCCTCCCTCAAGGAGCACGAATATGCTTTCAAAACTGGAAACGGTGGAGAGAAAGTGCTGCACTAAACCAAACCATGAAACTTATTGTAGCTTCTACCTGCAAATACAAACTCCATTAAAGCACCATGAAAGACCTGAGTGGCATCTCCAAACACCAACTTGGATGGGAATCTTTCACCCTCGAAATTGGCTAAGGCAAGAAACTAGTCATCCACTAGCTCTCTCTTCACAAATGCAATTTTTCTCAAATCCTCAAAAGCCATTCTCATACTTGATTTCTACATTTTATAACCAACATTATCCTTCAAGGGGTAGAAATCCTCTCAATAGATTCAATAATTTTCCATTTAGAAAATATTCCTCATTTGCCACTTGTCTCCTAGTTCCAACCTTCCATCTTCTCCCAAATTCGAATTTGGGTCTCTTTAGATTCCTCCAACTCCATGAGCGCCTTCGTGAGCCTATTTTTGGGGCTGACATGTCATAATGGTCAGGTGTAAGAAGTCAGGTCTGAATTTTGTCATAAAATGTCATAGATGCTTCATTATTGTTGTCATAAAACTAGGGAATCTAGCCCATGTGTCCACTAGTCTCCAATTTGACTCTTCCTCTCCCATGGAAGTTACTATTCCTTCCCATTTCGACCTAATATGCTCAATGCCATGTGTTATGACTTACAAACTCACCCAAGAGTGTTCACCTTCCCATGAATTCGAATTGGCAAGAGAGAGCTGCCATGTGTCATTGAAAAATCAAGCTAGTGTGGGTCCCACCACCTCCATATGTCTCCAAAACCACTTGCCACCTAGAATTTCTCTTGAATTTATTTATTCATCATATTTATTAAATGCTTGAACCCTTCTAATGTCTAAATATCATTTATTAGTTTCCTTATTACCATCCAACCTAGGAAACTAGTAGGATTGATGGGATTGTCTTACTATGCACTTATTTGAATGGGGACATTACAAAAAACTAATACAAGCATGTGCTACAGTAGGTAAGAAACAACAAAATGGCCAGAAATCCAACAAGAAACACTCCTATAAAAATAAAATGACCCGCTAACATATCAGATAAAGGAGCAAGAAATGACCTAACTAAAAGATGGAATCCCTCACAAATCGTTTCCTTTGCAGGGTAATGGAATTCACAGTCAGACAAAATGAAATGGAAGACTAATATGTCTCCAGAATATCCCTCTACCAAAAGGGATCCCGGGTAAAATATGTGAAAATCCTCATAGAAAATCTAAGAGCTAATGTATACCTCACAATGAAAGAATTTAGGAATAAGATTAAGAGTGGTCAATGCAGTAAAATGAGAAACAGAATAATAATACAGTAGAACTCGGATAGAAGCAAAATAACTTCACGCACACTAATTCATTAATCACAATATGGACAAATAAGTAATACAATGCATGAGGATTCGAATGCCAAGGTGGCAATTCGAATTAGCCTTCATGTAGTGATCAAAAGATCATTGGAGTGTCATAAAAGCACAACTAGAAGTCTATCTCATCATCGATGGAGTCATCAATGCACAAGTAACTGTCAACCATCAGTCAAACTGAGTCTAACTAAGTGTGGTAGGTGTAACTGGTACATGGAGACACTAACTGAATGAAGGAGGCTCAGTGGAGGGCGCATGAGGAGCTAACTAAAGTTAGAATGAGCAGTCTAGTCTCACTGGAGGTCCATCGGAGTGATATAGTCAGTTGAGAGTCAGTCTAGCCTTAAATCAAGGAAAGAACTGATGATAACTTAATTAATTGAAGTGCAACTGAGTGGTAGATGAGAGAGGACGAGTGGCTTCCTAAAATCAAGGAAGAAGGGCGCACTAAGCTCTAGGAGGGATAAAAATTCTCTGTGAGAAGCTCTCGGGGTTATCTAGTTGAGGGCTAGGTCCTGGGACTAATGACTAGGATGCATGCATGCAGAAATGCATGCATGACTGAAAATGCAAATAATGAAGATGTTGGTTGGACTAGGATGGAGTATAGTAATATCCTAACAAAATATTCCTAAAAGAAAGGCTCCTAGGGTACCTCGTACAGGACACATTGAGAAAGGTTTCCTATAGCTTCAATCTAAACATAATGATCTGGATTATCTTCAGTATTGAGTGGAGTGCAAAATTCCACCCATCCATTCAGTTCTAGTCTTTCCACTTTCCCTCGTCAGACAAGAGGCCCCCTCATAAATCGGCCTCAACCATGCCCACAAATACTAGAGGATTTTGGTGCCCTAAAAGACAACAACTATGTCTCAAATGTAAATGACAAAGGGGGATTATTTGTATGCCTATCCCCAGTGTCCTACCCAACTACAAGATTCTTTTTTATCCTCAAGTGAGGCTAATGTTTGTTGAGTTAAGGATAATTTTTTAGGCTAAGCTTGGGGTCATGAACCAAGCGTTTGATTTTAAGGTGTGATATGTGTGCACATGTGGTGTGTACTCAAATATAGACTAAAGAAAAATGCTAAACTAAAATGATACACAAAGCTGAAATAAAGAATTTTTCTTTAAGCAACCTTTTCAACAAAGCATTTAATTTTCAGTAAAATAAAGAAATGATTTTTTAACACACAATATTCTCGAGACAGGGAAAATGCACTCCTAATCAGATCTAAACATGCAGCTACCACTCAAAAAAAAAAAAATCCTTCACTACAAGGCTTTCTCAAAGGTAAATCTAAATAAGACTACATCAAACAGATAACAACAAATAGATAATAAAAGGAAACTGTAAACAAGCAGGGGTTGAAAAATCAAAGTAGTCTGTGAAGAGAAAAGGGATAACAGAGTGTTTAGGGAGTTAGAGATAGTTCAAAAAAGATAAAACAGTCACAGGTCACTCTTATCGAGGGGACAAAGGTGACCTGGGTCGCACATATATGGAAAACATGCGTGGTCGGAATAGAAAAGACTTGAAATGAACTAGGTCATGCTTATTGGGGACTTAGAAGCAATCTGACCACTCAGAATAGGAACATTGGGACTAGGTCACTCTTACTAAGAAAATAAGGGCGAACTAGTTTGGGTAAGTTAAGTCGCACTTATCGAGATATTTGGTGCGATCTGGTCTCATAGAACCAAGAAAAAAGGGTGACTGGTTTGCTCTTACCGGGAAAATAGGTGCAACCCAAACTTGAATGGGAAGGTCACCTATATCGGTAGGTAGGTTTGGACTGGCCTAATATCACAAAACCAAGAAAAAATGGTGACTCAGTTGCTCTTATTGGCTAGATAGGTGCGGGCTTGGCTAGAATATGTTTAAAAAAAAATGACAGGACCAACAATGGTTGGAATAGGAGGTCTAGTATGGTTTCCTCTTCCAGAATTGACAGGAAGTGTCAGATGGCCCTGAAAGAAAGCTAAATTGAACAATCTAAACTGAAAAAACAAAATAGAAAGAACTTGGAAAGGGTGGCATAACCAAACCATAGATCGATGGATATAGACATGGTAGGAATCACCAAAACTGTTGCTGGTGTTTTCACATCAGCATGTGCCAAAAGGAACCTACTAAGACTTAGGTAAATCTTAGTAGTAGCTCGAATGGTAAATGCAAATAAAACTAAATAATAGAAATTACTGAAGTAAAAACTAGATTTTCTCTGTGCATGCAAAGGAAATAAAATAAGCAAACACGACAACCATTCTTCAATCAAAACATTCAACAAACATTTTTTATGAATCAAAGAATTATTTCTCTTGTATTATGTAAAAAATGGTTTTTACAATTAAGAATTACCTCGGGAAAATAGTCGCAGATGGTCCCTTTCAACCTTTCAAAAGAGGATGCTCCTAGTCTTCGAGTGCTCTGGTGATCTCCAATGACCATTCACAAGGTGCCAATCTTAAATGTAGGTGAAACTCAAATGCAAAGGGATGATTCAGGGTTTTGGTAAAAATTTTGGCATATTAATGGCGTATGGAAAATATGGAGATAATTTTGTTTGAAAGGGACCTTTACACTTATTATATAGGAAAAATGGATTATGAACTACTGGCCCATGCTATTATGTTACTAGTGGTATTTATATATGGTATTTGCACTTGATTTAGGGTTTTCCCTCTTATTTTGAGTTTGAAAAATCCCCCCACCTTTTTAGGTATTTTTCTCTTTTTTGGATATTTTTCCCTTTTTTTTACCTTTTTGGGGGACTTTCTTTTGTTTTCCTCTTTTGTGGAAATGGGGAAAATATCCAAATATGTAATTGTAAGCCAATTCGGTTTCCAAGTTTAGGATATTGGGTGTGTGAAGGTTGAAATTGCGAAAAAGGAAAGTGGACATAATGGCATGGCTAGGTGATGAGTCAAGTGATCAATTTTTTGGTGTTAACATTTTGCATGCAAGACACTTTACACAACCACACAAAAACAAAAAATAAAATTTCGAAACTAAAATTTCTCAAATTTGGGGTTAGTCCTCGATTAGTTTTCCTAGAAAACGTAAGCTTTCTCACTGTTTTTGGTTTACCAAGTTCACACAAGTTGCATGGAAAATATTATACACAGTCACAAAAACCCTTTCTTCTCTATTTCTGATTTGTTGAGTTCACACAGAGTGCACGGAAAATATTATGCACATACCAAAAAGGTAACAAACTTGAAATAAAACAAAAACTAGGCTAAAATGTGAAAGAATATGGGAAATATTTAAAAAAAACAATAATTATAAACAATATAGCTCTCGATTTGGTAAAATGGTCATATCTTGGGAAAAGAGAAACCTTTTTCACTGAAACGAAATAGTATTTCCAATGGAAAGAAGTGCTTTGGACACAATGGAATGCCTATTTCATCCCCAAAATGCATAAAAATATAAGAAACTGGAAATCCTTTGATGCATATGGCAACACTAGTTCAAGATCTTGATCATCAATAGAAGCAGCACTTCATAATAGCTCTAATACCATGTTTGACTAGCACAAGATATTTCCAAAAGATAAAACACCTTGAGAAACCTCTCACACAAATATTTCATAGATCAACACATCAATTTTTTACGTTGTTACAACCATCGAAGAGGGAAACATTCCACAACCTCAACCAAAAAGCTTCTTGAGGAAATATATTATGCAAAGGAAAATCTTTTACATATGAGTTTCTCACAATCAATCATCAAGCAAATGACCCTCCATGTTATTTAAATAGATATCATAGACCAATCAGGTGCTAAGCCATGTATCAATAGCCGTTAAGATTGAGGTGAAGATGGATCGTCAGATCACTCTATATCCAGAACATATTCTGACCATTAGATTACATAAATACAAATGCATACTAAAGGAACACACTTTACCTAAAGACACATTATATCAAGTTGATTTTAACTAACTCCTAAATGTATAAATATGCTAACACTTTATTGGCCTTATCCTATCTTTACAAGGATAACTTCTACATGTAGTAGTATTATAAACATCTTTATCCATGCTTCAATTATCTCTGGTCATACAACCATAATCAAATACAATAATTAAAATTATTCTCATTCCATTGGTGATATCATACAACTCTTACCAATATGCAATATCATATGTATGCACAGGAACATTTACATGCACCATGCATCATATCTTAGTATGCCCACTAATGCATATACATTCTAGCTATTGCTTTCTCTTGAATTTCTAGCATCAATATGCTTGATGATCTAAATATAAAATTTAAAAAATGTTAATTTAAAAACAAGGGACGAGTTAAGAAAATCCACCTTTCAACTTCACTTAATAGCATGGAATTACTCTTCCATGACATGGCTAATCCAATCCATGGCCTTTCTTCCAAGCACACAATGGATCATTAACTGTGATTTTCTCACCAAGTAGCAATTCACTAATGACTAAACATTCATAGTTGTTACTTTCCAAACATGCACTCCTTATGCTATAAAAAAATAAGTTTAGGGTGATAAATCCCCTTCTTAATCAAATTTTCCTTATTGGGATGGTTCTTTAATTTTTTATACAACAATTTTCTTAGCCTCATGTAGCTTTCTTTAGCATTGTAGCAACTTCTATTTCCCTTTTTAGTTGTCCTCAAGTTTCACTTGAATATGGTAGCAATATTTTCCTAACTTGAGTTGTACTTTCATTCTTCTCATCGTTGTATTATTAATACCTTTACCTTAAGCAAGTCTATCCAAGCCTAATTTGACCATTTCTAGTTCCCAGCTTGTAGTTGCATTACCAGATTTATTTTCTTCTTTCCTTGCTAGGACAACCTTGCCCCAACATTTACTTTACCTAGACTTCCTAGCACTTCATGGTGTTGCAATCAATTCCATCCCAATTCCAATTGGATCCATCTTTTTAAAGTCCTATCTTTCCTTACATTTAGTTGTCTTTTAGTCTCATTCAATTATGGAGGCTACATTCCTTTCACATGTAACTCATTGCCACAATTCTGGACCACATGGTAGATCCACATGTTATAATTTACGGTTCCATCATTAAAATTTTCTATGTGAATGGAATTTTATCACTTATTCCCATTCTTTACACATAATTTGATGGTTCATAACTTGCAACTCTTTCAAACATGTGTGCATTCGTCCATATGGATGATTAACCCATGACATGTAGGAGCTACATGTTCTTTATTATCATAATTTGTCATTATTTCCTCAGTAACTATGTATGATAACCAATTAATTTGAATAAGGGATTCCACAACTCTTCTTCAATCCATATTTATTAGTCTAAATATAGTAAATGTATTGCATGCATTATGGCTAGGGAACCATCAATGAATCTTAGTTCTTTTTTTCTTCATGACTGTCTAAAATACCATTTGCAAGAATATAAACATATATATCCAAGATATTTTTCCACCTATTAACAAATATCACTCTGATATTCCCACTCAAATATCTCTACTCATCCACATTACCGTCATATTACCAACCACTCACATTGCTTCTAAGTAAGCAACATATAATGCTTTTATTTCCTAGATTGTGCTTATTCCCACTCTGAAAGAACTATTATAACATATATATCATTATATATACTCAATTTCATCTTTGACGTACTCCTATATCATCCTACAACTTTTTATCAAATCTTAGGATACTTTAGAAGTTACCCACAGTGAAATTGTGTTGCTTAATCAATCCCAGAGGCTCTGTTTTCCTTGCTTTCTGAAACAACTACAAACATATTTCAAGAATATGAAGATTTTGTTATATTCTCCTCTACATTAAATTTCCAACAACTATACCTAGGATTAATTATGGGTTATGACATAAAAGTTATAGTTCATCAAAATTACTAAATTTGTCCAATTATACACTTTTCTTATAGATGTATTTAGTTTGAAAGACCAACTTCAGCCACCTATAGAAGAGAGTATAGGGAGAACTAGAAAAAAAATTAGATCATGTGCTAATAATAATCATGATAATGATTACTTAGCAACTTTTAGATCATCAATCTGATTCTCTAGTCAATTTATAATTTTTTGGAATTTATTACTTTATCCTTCTTATATTTTTCTAGACTTAGAATATTTTTCCAAAACCATTATCTCCAAAACTAAGCATTTTGGGACAACTTCCTCTAAGTAAAGTTGTTAAGATTAAAGAGGAGGTAAAATGTTGAAATCATAAAAATTTCAGTTTTGAGTTCTTGGGTCACTTTTTCCTCATCCAGTTTTTCTAAAATACTCGAAAAGTGCCATGGAATAGTGGACTTTGGACTCTTTTTGCATCTTTGTTCCTCACCCCTTGGATTTTGACCAAAATCTCCCTGGGTTTTCTCTGTGTTTGGTTAAGGAACGCATCATTAAAATTTCAAAACCATCAAAGACACTATCAATCTACTAGGTACCGGTCTTCAAAATTCACTATTTTACATTTTATGGAAAACTGGAGCTGAAAAAACCCATGCCCGTCTCCAGCATTGTTGTATAACTACTCACTAGGAACAAACACCAAAAATTTCATCAAATTATGACTTAATATGATATTGTTATGGCCAAAACATGTTTTTGGCTCTAGACATTTTTCTAAATATTTTCTATATTGCTGACATGTCATCTCACATGGTAGGTGGTGATTTGGAAATATTTCCACCTAGACCCTGCATTGCATCCCTTAGTCTTGCAATTTCATATTCTATTTGACCCCATTGTCAAAGTCATTATGATTCTCTAATATTCATGCACCAAAATATTTAGCCCCACCGAAGGGATACCATGAATGATTAGGAACCGCTAATGTGGCATGTGTAATATGATATAAATTGTTCACGAAAACATACCCATACTAACTCCTGATGTAATGTCCCCTCCATAGCTCCATTATGGTCATTCCACTCACCCATCCAATCCCCATGGGTTGAGTGGAAATAAGCTAAGTAATGCATGTGAATTTATATGAGTATAAAGTACAATAGAATCAACAACAATTTTTCACACACAGAACATGCATAAACCATCATATTTATAACTAGAAGAAAATATAAACTACATTTCATAGACAACAATGAATACTTATCTTTTAAATGAGGAAGATCCAAGAAAATGGATATATACGAGTGATTTTCCACCCAACCATAGGTATCAATTGCAGATACCACCCCCAATATGGGCTATGAGGACACCAGGGTGAAGGAAACATCTACAAACTTTTTCCTCTCCTCCCAAACCCATTTTTTCTCATGCTTATCCAATCTACTCACCATTGAACATAGGAATTTCACTCATCCATCCTAGCCATGGAACTCCCTTCCACTACCACATGCAACAAAAGGAAGGCCTACTCTTTCTCCACTCAATAGTATCTCAGAGTACACAACCCTTACAATGCTCTTCGGTTTGTGAAGAAAGAGCCCAACCTGATGTATGCTTTTAGTGAACCTCTTGTCACATCATTTCATAGCTTCTCAAGCATCCTAGAGAAACAAGTAAACAATGGATAGAGGTTCCTATCTTTACCAACCTCTATTGTCACCAACAACCATCATTTCTACTTAAATGTTTGTAATTTTCTCCTCATAATGCTAATTTGTAGATATTTTCTCAATCTGGTCATTGGTAATGGAGAAAACAACATGAAGGATACATAGTATATGAATTATTAATGGAAAATGAGTGATAGAATACAATGAAGATGATAGGATTGGTTCAAATACAATTGACATTACTTCTAACCATAGAAAGGACTCTTATAATTGTCATAAAAGTATATTCATCATACTGTGCTTCCATAACTACATGAGAAGAATCGTCCCACGTAGGAGAAATTAATTGATAAGAGACCAAATCTAGCATGCTTTAGAACTTTCATGATCAAGACATGTGCAAGGGAGAGAGAATCGAGTTGCATTTGGTGGAGGGTATTAGTTAAACCTAGCACTGGATCATATATGGAAAACCCGGTGGAAGTATTCGGCTGAGTGCTGTGTGAATTTCGCACGGTTTCCTTCCACGACCTTTGTTATTTTCTCTAGGATCCTATTAAATTGCTCCTCCAGAAGACCCCCATTTATGCTTCCTTCCCCACGGTCCATCTTATGCTTTGTCCTTGTTTCGTCATGCTACACCTCTAATTCAGAATTCGTCTGAGTGGATGATGAAGCTCTGTCATGACTGGACATCTATGATTGGTCTTTCGTGGGATCATCTTCTTCTGCGCCCTCCTTTCGACTGGTTGAGTCCTTTTCTTCCACTGATAGCTTTGGTCGGGTTGTTGCCTATCCATTCTCTAAATTTGATAGGTCCTCTTCCACGGCTGGAACTTTCCATTATACTGGCCATTTGTCGACGATGGCATCCATCTCCTCCTCAGTGAGCTTGTACTGTTTTGGCAGCCACTGCTGCTACTTATCCGCTCGTACCTGGATGTAAATTGTTTGGGATTTGACCAATAGCCTTGCGATCGGTCGATACTTCCTTGCTTCTTTATCGGTGATCTGTGGTATTGCTTGTGCATCTATCTGCATCATGTCTAAGAACAAGTAGAATTGTACAGTGTTGAATGCTTTCCATTCTTTATCCGTTGTTGCCCATAAATTTTGGTACCGCACCCCTTCTCCTACTATGGCCTCTATGGTTTCCATTCCTTGATAGTGCTTTGGATCCCTCCATCCTACTAATGCGACCAGTAGTAGGAGCCATGAATATGTGAATGCCTTCCCTTTCTCCTGAGCGTCTAATGTATCCTCCATCAATTGGCTTCGCAGGAATTTCAACTAGTTCATCCGCACTCCTGCGACACATTGTTCCGCAGAGGCGATGATTCCCAAAGTACATTCTTTTGGCCTATTCTTCTGCACCACCTTAACAGCTAATATATTTCCTCTGAACCTGACGGCTTGGTTTTTAGTCGTGCTGATTAGGTATCCTCTCGATTTTTTCTCCACTCTGTACTTCGTCTTAAGACTTACTGTGAGCTTCTTGTCATTGTCCTTCCCCTAGAAAAATTGGGAAGGGTTGTCATTGTCCATGGGTAGTCCAGTGATTCTCGCAATTAGGTCGACAATGACCATAATTTTTTCATGCATCCATCGATAGCCACCATGGAAACATGCTAATAGCTTCTTGACGCACGCATTTACCTACGCCAATCTTCCTAAGTGTAGTATTTGGGTGAGGCCAAGCAACCCGGATTGATCCAGTCCCACTGCCCACTGCCCACTCCCTTGGTTCCTTTGTGGCCGAGCCTCCTTCGCTATGGCTGGCATTGACGTATGCCTCTGTGCATTCTTGGAAGTTCGCGAGGTCGTGGTCACTATATTGTAGCTTCTGCAAATTTTTCGTAATGTTCACTACTTGAGGAACTCCTTCCAGTATCGGTGACATCTTGATGGCATACCATTTGTTCTTGTTTATTCAAAACACGGGTGTCCCTTTCTTACTTTCTGGTACATACCCTAGTATTGTTGGGCCAAGGTACCCTCCTTGTGATGTGGTTGCTTTTTGGGCGGCGCCTGAAGTGCCTGCTTCTCCTTCTACCAATCGTGCTGAGTTCTGGGTCACTTTCTTCGGCTCTCGATCGGTGTCCACAGGCCAATTGGCGCTCTATTTCTTCCTGAATGATATGTTAGACATGACTTCTGGATGGTATTGCATAACTAGTCTTGGCTGCGGAATTTTGTTGCTTGTGCTCGAAATGTAAACTTCCATGCGCTTCTTTGCAGGTTCACATAATGCGTCAACCTGTTCCCTTTCCCTACATTTATAGTATTGATTTTCCCCATCCTTCAGATTTTTGGACAATGATTACCAAATCCAGTGCAAATTTACCAAATCTCCCGCATGTGTCGGGCATTAATTGTGTCATTTTTTTCGTTTTTTCCATCGTCCATCATGGTTTAACTTCTTCAATTATGAATGGATTTGACCCTTCTGCATCGTGGCAGCTTCTGACACATTACATCTTTCCTCTTCCATTTATAGTTTTCGATTACCTTGTCGACAATTGTTGATCTTTTTTTTTTCTTACAATGGCGTAATTGATTCTGCGACACCAGTCCTTTGCTGGAGTCGCTCCCGTTCACATCTTCCGTGCTCCTACGACCTTAGGTTCAACGGATGTGGTTGTTGCATTCTTAGATCGACATAGATCCCGACTTCGCCATTTTTCTTATCTTGGACCACCATCGGACTAATCCACTTTGATTCCTCTACTGGTTCTATAATTCATGCTTCTTGCATTCTCTCAAGTTCAACTTTCACCCTCTCCTTATACCCCGGATTCAACCTGTAAGGTTGCTACTTTACTGGCTTCGCATAAGGTTTCAGTGGGATTTTCATCTCACCTAGGTCCCTAGAAATACCTTTCATCTCTAAGAATTTTGTCGAAAACAAGTCCTGAAACTCATGCAATAAGTCATTCATCTTCACAATAGTCGAGTCATCCTAATAATCTCCAATGCTTGCAAAATTGGGATTTTATTCCAACCCAATGTTCACTTTCTTGATTCACAGTGGCTACTGAAATTTGTCGGAAGGCATGTCTGGTGCTTTGAAACTGCGACTTCCTTCTGACTCTAGTATATACGTATCCCTCGAATCATCCTCATGGTCTAGTTCTCTTGTTATGTTGTAGCACTCCATCAACATTTTCCTTGTCGTAGTCCACTAAAGTTCGATAGGTTTCTCTGTCAAAACTGCTTCGAGTACTTTCTCACGAACCTCTTGTAATACATTGTGGATGAAGAAGTTTTCGTTGGAGAAACTAAACATTTGGCTAAAGCCAATAGTTAGTTGTTCCCATGAGGTTGTTCCACGTCACAGTTCTACTGTGATATACAAACTTCGCGGTACTTCATCCAATGTGTGAATAAATGTGTGGACCCATTCATGTTTTGCTCGTGGTCCCTATTTTCTTTCACATTCATTCAAATGCTCCTTCGGATCTACTCTGCCATCATACTTCCTTCCGCAATATCCTTCCATGTCGCCGAACCTAACCTTCATTAGGTGTCAACATAATGGCCAGTTTGTTATTGTTGATTTGTGCACCACCCACCATCATGATGGTGTAGCCTTTAGGGCTTCCTCCAAGGCCAGTGGTTGTTGTGGTTCTACCACTTTTGATTCAAACTCAATGATAAATGTAGCCAAGTTGGGAAACCTGTCATATGTCAGCAATTTGCACTATTTTGTAGCTACCCATCTCAATGACTGGGTGATCCATGCACACCTCCTAAACGATACCTCATGCAGCCAATTTTCCCAATTTTCAAGTGCCTCATCCAAATCTGACGATGTCAAAATGCCACTGTGCCATCCTAACTCTCCATCTGTAGTCAGATTGATGTAGTCTTCGGATATGTTGTAGAGATTGTCTCATCCCTTAGTGAATTTGTCCCTTGTCAGCTCAACATATCTCTTCCCTTCTGCAGGATCAAGAGGTGCGACTACCCTCATCTCACAGTTCTCAAATGACATGGTTCGTTTCTTGAAATTTATGATGGCCTAATTATACATTGCCCAGTCTATTCCTAGTAGCACTAGATACGGGCTTGTGTTGTCGACAATCTCTATCACGTCAAAATCTGCATATGTTCTGATTCCTTCTATCTCAACTGGGAATTGGCACAATCGACCAATTGAGGTGACCTTACTTTGATTTGCTAGTCATAGTTGGACCGGGAACCATGCCAACTGCGGTTTCCCCATCGTTTCCCAGGTCTGTTTTTTCAGAATGTTTACATCTGAACCCAGGTCTAAGATAATGGAGTCGACATCAAATGCTCCAATTTGCATAGAAATTCTCATCTCTCTTCCTATCTTCCTCTTATGTATGCGATTGACGGTTCACTCCTATTGTGCACCCTCCCATCGGTTCAATAGGATGGATATCTCTGCCAATGCATCGTGATCTTTTTCCAACTCTAGACAACTTTCTAGGAAGTCTCTTAAGGTGTTATCCTTCTTTTGCAAATTCATCATGTCGGATGTCGGCAGCATGTCATAAGTGACTTCTTTCTAGTGAAGAGATGGTTGCCTCGTATGTTTCATTGCCTCCTGTGATTTCAATAAAATATCCGTTTCTGCTTTCATGTCGAATGTGACTTGTTTTCTTATTGTTGGTTAGACGCTAGCCTATGACCTATCGGCTCCTGTCATAGCTCTATCTCTGGTTACGACTCCAACAGGTTCAGTGTGACTTCTAACCTTTGTTGATATCTTCTGTACCGCTAGTGGTGGATTCTGGTTTTGATTCTAATTTGGTGGAAGAGGGGGTAGGTTCTTAGTTTGCCACTTCGCGATGCGCTAAGGACAGTCTTCGACACCATGGTCCATAGTGTTGCAGTAAGTTCACTATGGGGTTGTATTCGGGAAATCCCTCTGATAATGCCCTTGCTGACCACAATTGTAACATATGAATGGTCCTCGACCTCATCCAGCAGCTCCTCAGTCGGCACTGGTACCTCAGCCTCCACGAAACCCCCCTCTGAAACCTCCTCATAATGGAACGTATGGCGGGTACTGCAGTTGACCATACTGTGGTTGTGTATATTGCAGTTGACCATACTACGGTGGTTGATATTGCAGTTGTGGATATTGCGGTTGACCATATTGCGACTGATCATATTGCGGTTGTGGATTATATTGAGGCTGTTGTTGATTGTACTACTATTGCTGCTATACCAGTGGTTGCTCCTCTCCTTTCATGAAGAATGTATCTGTAGTCCTTTCTTGGAGTAGGTCATAAGCCCTGCAATTTTTTTCGTCATGGCCAACCAATCGACAGAATTTGAAATACAAATTCACTGGCTTCGGCACGATCTTCTGCAGGTACACACATTCTTTCGGTCCATGTCCTCTCGTCTGAAAAATGCAACACCAAGGCATCCCTCCCTGATTGATCGGATTTAGTGCACTCGATTGTGAATACTCTACAAATTCTGGGAATTGATCCTTGTGATGTCCTTATGTTTTGCATCTAGTGCACCATACGTCTTCATGGACCTCTTTTCCCTTCTTCATATCTTGTAACTGGATCATCAAATTTTCCAACTGTGCTTGTATCTGATCCTTTCCTACTCCTATTTCGCCGATCGGTGAAGCCTCCAACTTCATTGCGATTTACAACGCTTCTTCTTGAGTCTCTACCTTATGTTGCATCAGCGGCCCACAAATTTGCGGCACCAACCCTATGATAAACCATTCCTTATGTTGCATGTCGCTCATCCTAAAACTCACTTTTTCCATTAGCATTTTATACCACTGGTCGAATTCCCATACTGATTCATTTGGAAATTTCTTGATTTCCTTGAGCTCTATAATGTACTGCGACTTAGATTTTGGTTTTCTAAATTCATCGATCATCCCCACCTTGATCTGTGGAAATGTTTTATATGGATTTGCCATCGGCACCTTGGTAAATTTAATATACCAGTCTAGCGCACAGCCCCTGAGGGTCGTCGCTAACTGTCCCTTTTTGATATTTTCATCCTGGACCTACTTCCCAGTCTAGACTGCCTTACACAAAAACCAATATTGTTCAGGATCACTGATCCCGTTCCCCTAGAAAGTTGGCATATTTACATCATCAACTGCCATTCTTGTGCTTCTACTCTTATTATTTACTGATCTGTTACTCTCACCATTATTCTGGCACATAGGAAAGCTCTGTGGATAACTTGTATTTCTTCCTATCAAGTTCTAAGTAGTGTGTGGAGTTTAAGGTACGTTATAGCTTAGGGTCCATCCTTCTTTGACTTTTAGGGTAGCCTGTTCACCTTATTCTTCATTGAAATAAGGTTGCTTCGTCCCTTGTGGTCATGTTTCATAGTTTTCCATTTCAGTCCCCTCGTGAGACTCTCTCTCAGTCCTCCTCCTCTTCTCTGCTTGTCGGAATATTGCCCCACTTCTCAAGGTACCACAATCTTCCTCAACCTCTCTTGAAAATTCGTCATCGCTCATGTCCATCTACCTTGCATCTTTCTACCCGACGTGCATTCACGCGGTACCCACAACCTCCACACACTGATCTTCTACTCGTTGGAATTCATCCTCAGTATACCTTTTTCGCAGACGAGCATCTTAATCCAAAACTTTAGTGACAGTAGGAATCTCCCTCTAGGTCCTTTGAAAATTTTCCTTTCTGCATCGTTGTATGATTTGATTGTATCAACGACAAACTCAGTGATGTATCCCTCTAGGATATTATCTTCCTAGAAGTCAACACCCCTTGATACCCTATTCTCAACCCATTTTAGCCGTTGGATCAGTTCTAGAGTCTAATGGTTAGGTTCACCTCCTTGGCAATTGTTTTTTTGAAATATCAGCTGTGCTAACCACTCATGCAACAATACCGGGAATTCACAGAAAAATATGGCATGAATATCATAATAGATATGCTTTTCCAACAAATTGCTTGTCATCTTCCCAGAGTTCCGATTTTCTCCTTCCGCGAATTCTTCTATCTTTTTCTCGAACCAATCCTTAATCTCCGGTTTCATTGGGTGCCACAACATGTCCTCTTCTTTCTTCTTCAAGGTCCCAACAATGGAACCATTTGTTGACACAGTTTTGTCGACAGGGGTTCACTTCGCACTGCCGTCAACAAACACCAACCAAACACCCTTAAGCACCGACCCAGAAAGGTTTTACCCTTTCCAGCAACACCCACGAAGCGAGTGAAGTCTCACCCGAGATGATTAAGGGGGCTGAAGGAACCAGGTTTCCACAGTGGGGAAAGGACATGCATCTATTCTCACTCTATCACTACCAAAACCAGATATTTTATCTTCGGATCATACTTCGCAAATCAAACATACATTCATCATTCGCATATTCAATATATAATTTACATTCACATTAACAGAGTAAAACTAGTGATCGCATCAATTAGAAATTACCGAAAAAACAACATAAAGCATGATGTAGCATTCATCATTCGACATAAACAGAGATAAAAGAACATATCCAAACATCTTCCTAACTCATCAAAACCTACGATATAACCTTCGCAGAAATAGTTCAAAACACCTTATCGCGGATCCATACAAAAATGTTGAAAACAAAGCAAAATATTACAGAGTTCATCCGCACATCTATCAATCACTTATGATCTCATTCTAGGATGCCCTTAGCTGTACAGTCATATTCCTATTTATATGCAACTATGGCGGTTACAAAATGGTCCAAATGACCCTTTCTAACTAACTAAACTAATCTTGCGCTTTCATCGGCTCCTTGTTCTCTGCGAATGGTCATTTCTTCCACGAATGGTCCTTGTTCACTGATGTCGGCTTCCACACTTCATGCGGTCTACCCCGTGCCAATAGTCCTTAGAATAGATTCTTCCTTAGAAGTACCCCAAAATTTGATACATATTTAGAGACATAAGGTAACAGTGATTTCAAGAACCACTCCAATAGGAATTTCGGGGGAATCTCAGCCTTAATGAGTCGTTTCTATCTTCTCCACTCCTGAATATGATCAAATAAATGAGTGACCTTGTTCTGTCTAAAAGTCGAGAGAAGATCCGTACCGACATCATACCGAACGGGAAGTTGGAAATGGTTCAAGAAGACTATCTCCAAATCATAAAAATTAATATATGTTGTATCTGGTAACTTGATATACCATTTGGTTGCGACATTAGTTAAGGTCCTTTGAAAGAGCCTCAAATGAATCGAGTCATCATTTAGCAAGTTCGAGGAGCACCACAAATGAAATGTCATGACATGGTCCCCTACGTCCGAAGGGAGTTTGGTTGGGATCGGAGGCCAAGCAGGATTATGTCGCATAAGGTCATTCATTAATTTTGAAAGATATGGCAAGTTCAAAGTTTCCAGGAAAGGTAAACGAGTCCTAGATTATGGAATTTGGTTCTTGTGGAATCTGGTAAGGATAACTTCCAAAGCCATAACTCCGATAAGGTTGATTGGGGTTTCCCCTAGCCATCGGTTGTCATGAAAAAGTATTTTGAAAATTGGTCCAACCATAAGATAGGGGATTAATTCCTTGAGTCCCATTCCATTGCGACTGAGTGTAAGTACTTCCAAACAGAGTATAAGTATTGCTACCTCCTCCACCGAAAAAGTGAAAAAGGAGCACTCCCTACAGGCACATTTGAGGTTTGCACATTTTCTGAATGTACATTAAATCCTGTAAACGGATTGAAAGTCTGAGTTGGTACAATAGAAGGGGTAGGCATTGAGACCACAAAGGGTGAAGAAGGATCAATATGCCCTCCATGCCAAGGAAAACCTTGATTAAAAGGAGCTAAGTTGGGATTGACCTAAAACTGTTGAATAAAAGGAGAGGATGTAAATGGAACCATAGGTATTCCTGAAAAAGGAATATTAGATGACCCAACGGTGGATCCAAAAGGAGTAGAGGTCATTTTGAACTGAGTATTAGATGTTCCTGATGGTCCATCATTGAAGTTGAAATAAGTACTCAGAGCAGAAGACATCTAAAATGAGCTTGGTATTGGGGTAGTAACATGTGGAGGAGACAAACTTCCAATCCTAATAGCTGATGTGGGAGTCTGTGGAACTCCCAACACATCTCCTAAGTTATCCATATTAGGTACAAGTGTGAATATATATACACTTAATTTAGGTACACCTACAGAAACAACTCGTTCTAACAAAGGATCGTTCGGTATAGTTAATGGAGGATTTAAGTGTCTTGCAAAATATCCACTTGGAAAATCTTCACTCTTAAAGCCTTGTGAGATCGGTGCAGTTTATGTAATGAGTTGGGGTTCTATAGGGGTTTCAGTTGTACCAGTGAGTTCAAAAGAACCATGATAATAAGTTTTGTGTCACCGAGGTGGCGGTGGAGGCTCCATTATGAGTGGAGGAAGGTTTTCCAACCTTCTTGACCTACCAAGGGATTGGTTCTCCACACTTGCAACAAAAATATTCTATGTTTTAAACCTAGGGGGGCGATAGAACAACAACAAGCATAGAGCACACTACTACAAAAATTTCCTAAAGTAATCTAGACCAAGCAAACAGATAATCTCTCAGAGGAAAGTCTGGGATGATTACGGCCTAGAACTAACTAGTAGAGTAATAAAATATAGTTTCCTAGGGTCCACAATACAGAGTCTTCGGGTGCAAGTGTTTGAATCTCCAACCGCCCTCCCAAATAACTGCAAGGTATTTCCTCCAATGTCTATCCAAGGTACAATGGAAATAGCCTTCCACTGTCACCTGTGAGGAATCCAAGTGGTCAAGATACTAAGACTACCATCGATGCAAAAAGATTATGGGGGGACAGTCTCAGGTCGAACTAACACGCGTGAGCAGGGTAACTAAGCCTAAAATCCAAGAGCACACAAGGTACTAATGGATCCTCATACGCGTATCAGTTCTAGTAGATGCTCAATTGAAAAGTGGGGGGTTATCCCCTACTAGTCAACCTCACACGACCTCGTTCTTAACTTCGGTTTTAGTGGACCTTCCCTGCACACCTTTTACAAGGGTGGATTTACCTAAAGATAGTATTACTACGATTTTGAGTTTAAAATGATCTTGGATAGTTTAAAGTGATCTAATCCAAGATCCTAGCCTTAGCTAGTTGGTTTGTGTACCCTAAAAAGAAAAGTTACTAATGATTTTTAATTTAAAATATAACATACAACTTTCTTTTTTACAATTTCATTTTCGTTTAGCTTTCAAAAAAATAAAGACTTGGAAAGTAAACCTAAAATCTAACAAATGTTTTTTTCTTTCTTTTTGAGTAAATAACATATACAACTAAGACCAAAAAAAGAAAATGTCTTTGATTTACTAAAGTAGTTGCTTGTTAAAATTTCATTTTTAACAAAAAAATGGCAAATAAATATGATAAGACAATAAATGATGCTAGTAAAGATGACTACACATAGACCTATCAAACTCAGAAAATTAACCCTCTTAAGATTTCCAAAGATAACAAACCCACCAAGTTCTTCTGACAAGCAAGAAGTAACCAGGTTTTGGAAAAGAGACACTAAATCAAACTAACCTAACTGAAACAACATACGATCAAAAAGATATCAAACTTTCTAGAAATCAATAGTCAAAATGAAAAGATTAATGTGTCAAGCAAACGAAGATGGATTTGAAAGGACCTAGGTGAGTCAAACAAGCAAACCAAAGCAAGCTAAGAAATAAATCTCCAAAATGTTCTAAAATCTCAGAATAAACTCTCAGACAAGTATAAAAAGTCAAAAGACTAGCAGAGAAAGCTTTCAACCATAAAGGAAAAACCAAAAAATTTAAAACCTAACCCTAAAGTAAAAACCTTAGGATAAAACCACAACTGTATGTAAACACAACTTGCGGGTACCCGTGGGGTATGCAAGTATACAAATCTCGGGTGAAGGAAAAAATCCGTGACTTTAAGTATGGCACAATCATGAGTATGCCTTGAAAAAAATCAAAAAATTGAAAGAAACTCTAAAAATATCAAGTCGAAGTGACCAAGAAAGGTACAGGAAGCCTATAAAATTTACCAAAGACTAACAGAAATAAAAAGACTGGAGAAAAACAACAAAAAAGAATCCTAGAGCAACAACAGTAACTCCCCAGCAGAGTCACCAATTCTGTTGCGTAGTAAAAACTATGACTAGGAATTACAGAGATCATCAACGTACATCTTAACTAGTTACAGAGATAGGAAAGCATAAAGATACAACAAGCAAACATTCTTTTAAATGTAAATAACTAAGATAATAAATTGGAATTAGATAGATGGATAACTGGTGGTTGATGCAATCTTCCAAACTTCAGACTCCTGCTTGACTGCTCCAAAGGGATCACCTGCAATAACACATACCTTTCTCAATACCTATGACTCAAATAAGAATGAAATGTTTTATATGAAACTCATGTATACTAAACAAGAAAGATTCAAAACATACATTCATAAACATAAACAAGTATATATGGGAAATGAACTTTTTGTATTAAAGCATTCAAGCTAATCAGCCAAACCTACACTGCAATTGGCATCGTTGAAACCTACCCCTGGGTTTCTGCTCCTCCTCCTTCAGTAGAATTTTCTCCAGTATAACACTAGCATAAAATTGGTTCCACCTTCTCAAGGTCCTCCCCTTGTATTTATAGCAAGGATGGGAGGATAGACTCAAAAGGGAAATTGGTTGGGGAGGTTAGGGTAGTTAGAATAAATTCCATTAACTAATCCCTAATCATCTTTAAATATTTTTTATCGTGATTTGGAGATACCCACTGTTCGGATATCCACATCATCTATTTCGGGATACATCATCTATTTCAGGATCTTGCATGATCTATTTCAGGATATTATCTATTTCAGGATTCCTATTTCAGGATTCTGCATGCACAGGCATGTATCCCAGTCACCAGTTTGATGCCTCCAGCACCTTATCCACCTTCTTCTAGCACCCGGGAGCCACCTACCACAGAGTTTTAGCCCTCCTAAGCTGAAAGGCACCCACTTCTCACCTACTTCCAGAGAAGGGCGCACTTGTTCACCTACCACTGCAGATTCACTTCAGTTACACTCAGTTAGCTCCGATTCTCCCTGATTTGAGGCTAGTTTCACTCCCGACTGACTGTATCACTTCCGTTTGACCTCCAGTTTGATTAGGTGACTTGTTCTGACTTCAGTTAGCCTCCCATGCGCCCCCACTGAGCCTCCAGATCCTATATCAGTGCTACACACTTCAGTTACATTTATTACACTCAGTTAGACTCAGTTTGACACCTGGATGACTGGTTATTGTGATTGATGAGCACCACCGATGATTGATGAGGACTCCTAGATAGAGTCAAGCTACTCTATTCAGTGATTCGAATGGCCTACTTAGTCAATTCGAATTGCTCATTGACAGATATTGTATTCTATTGTAATTCATTCACCCTTTCTGGGATAGAGAGCACTGCTGCATGTTTTGCACAGTTTTGCACCATATTTTCTATGTTCATCTGTTGTGATTGATTTACTTGTTCATTAGATCTGCTGTGACTAATTTTACATGGTATCAGAGCCATTGCAGGGACAAGATCTCTTTTCTACAGGTGTTTATACAAGAAGATTTGACTGAATTGCTAAAAATTGCAATAAGTTTGGCATGAGATATCTCAAGGGCATTCGCTCCTGTGCATGCAAAGCTTGAAAATTATTCCAATACCACTCCAGAAGCTTGAGTTACCACATAATTCCTGGATTTGATACATTGGACCCATTCAACATTGCTTGAAATCCAATCCCAGGTGTGATGCAACTCTCAAAGGGTGGATTGTTCGACCTTATTGTGGTTGTTTTGATGTGATTGTAGGTTTATTGTCTCCTCCAATTGCATTCACTACCTTCTGCATGCAAGCCTTTCTACAGCAATTGCATTCGCTATAGTCTACATGCAAGCTTCCTCTTCATCAGTTGACTCAATCCTTGCAATGGAATACTCTTCTTCAAAGCCTATCCTCACCCCATTCAATTATTTTGATTGGAAAGATGATATGGAGATCATATTACGTTCAAAGGTTACTACCGAGTCACTCTTGGTCTTGAATTGGAGCCAAACAATGTAGCAGAAAGAACTAAACACTACAACAAGCTTGATGAAGCTTATGGTCTTCTTTGTCTCTCCATCTCCAAGGATCTTCACTTCCATCTCAGCGGATTGAAGACTCCAAAAGCCATATGGGAGCAACTTGAGACACTATTCGGCAAGCAGGATGAGCTTAGGGCTTTTCAATTAGAGAATGAATTTATTGGCCTTAATCCTGAGAATTTCGAGACCATCAATGAATTCTTCACAAAATTCAAGAACTTGAACTTGCAATTGAAGAACAGTGGTGTTATCAAAGAGGATAAACAGTTGATCCTCTCCATTCTAAGCAAGCTTGGGAAATATTATTCGGTATTTGTCTCTACTTTCAATTCCGGTCGGCTAACTACCCCGAATTGGAAGATGCCTACCTTGAATGCCTTCATTGAGTCCGTTACGAAAGAGCATGACAAGTTGATTCAAATGGGGTCCATAATCTCCAAAGATTCAGCCCTATTTGTTCAAGGACCCAAGATCTCGAATGGTAAAGGAAAGCTAAAGAAGGAGAAGCCCAAATTTGAGCCTCACAAGCAAAAAGACAAAGGCAAGCAAACGGATGCACCATCCAGTTCGAAATCCAAGCAAAAGGGAAAAGAAGGTAACCAAAAATCTAAATGTACTTATTGTAACCGTGGCTTTCATCCCGAAAGTTCATGTATGAAGAAGACTATAGATCAAATGGCCCTCCTTTTGGAAAAGAACAACATAACCCTTCCTGACGGTGCAAGGAAGAAAGATCGGAATGATGATCATGAAAGAGGACAAGCACTCATGGCAACGGTTTCGAAGCCCTCAACTCTCTTGATAGATTCGGGTGCATCAAATCATATGGCTGCAAACATTGATTCTTTCTCCTCATTCGATCCAAACAGCTCCATCCCCATCCATTTGGGAGATGACTCAAAAATTTCTTCAAAGGGCAAAGGTACGATTCATGTAGAACATGGATGCTTTCAGAATGTTCTCTATGTGCCTTCCTTAGCTTCGAATCTCCTTTCTGTGTATCAAATGACACATACTGGTGATCCAAAGAAAGTCACATTCAGCCCTAATACAATTGAAATTTCTGATATCAAAAGTGGAAGACTAGTTGCGGTTGGAAAGGCAAACCACACTGCAAAATGTTATGAGTTTTCGCACTTTATTCCGCTTGCAAAGCCCACTGCTCTTCGCACACATGGTAATGAGGTTAGTAGGCTTTGGCATGAAAGATTTGGACATCTAAATTATAAGTATTTGCTGCTGCTATCAAATAAATCCATGGTAGATGGGCTTCCACAACTCCGTTCCTCGAAGGGAATATGCACCGGTTGCATTATTGGGAAGCACCCCGAGCACAGATTCGACCGCGGCAAGGCTAGCAGAGCCTCTACTATTTTGGGATTGATCCATTCTGATATCAGTGGTCCGCTGCCCCATATGTCATTAAATGGTTCAAGGTATGTTTTGACATTTATTGACGATTTTTCCCCGCTTTACATGGGTATTCTTTCTCAAAAACAAGTCAGAAGTGCTTGGAAAATTCAAGGATTTTAAGGCTTCTGTCGAGACCACCACTGAGAGCAAGATCAAAGCTCTTAGGTCTGATAATGGTGGGGAATATATCAAGTCCAAGTTGCTGCAACTTTGTGCCCAAAGTGGAATCAAGATCCAACATACAGTTCCCTACACACCCCAGCAGAACGATGTAGCGGAAAGGAAAAACTGGTCACTGAAAGAGATGGCTACATGCATGATTGAATCAAAAGGTTTGGCTGCAAATATTTGGGCTGAAGCAATCAATGTTGCTGCATATATACAGAACCGAGTTCCACATTCATCCGTGAAAGGTATGACTCCTTTCGAAGCATTCTTTGGTCACAAACCGGATGTGTCAAATTTGAGAGTTTTTGGCTCTA
Source organism: Larix kaempferi (assembly GCA_027924585.1). Classification (NCBI taxonomy): domain Eukaryota; kingdom Viridiplantae; phylum Streptophyta; class Pinopsida; order Pinales; family Pinaceae; genus Larix; species Larix kaempferi. The sequence goes on from BSBM01000753.1 coordinate 22,293,708, forward strand.
CTGCATGGGCTAGAATTCCTTCTGAGAAGAGACGAGCTTTGGATCCACAAAGTATCGAGTGCATATTGATAGGATATGGGGAAGAATCAAAAGCATATAAACTCATGGATATCAGATCTAAAAAGATATTCATAGAGCGCAGTGTGCAGTTTGAAGAACCGCTTCAAGAATTGCAACTAGTTGAGGAGAAAACTGTCGATTCACCGCCTTCACCAGAAGAAGATTCGAGCAGCGATAATGAAGGTATGAGTTCTGATATTTCTGATATTGTAGCAGCATATGATGATCATGATATATCAGGTTCGGAATCCGACCATTCAGATCCCCCTCAGTTACCAAAGTGGGCCCAAAACACTCTACAATCTGCTGGTTCTAGTCTTGGAAATCCTGCTGATCCGAGACGAACAAGAGGAGACTTTCAAAGGGCAGGTATGGCTCTTTCTATTGCTGATCCATTTCTTCCTGAGATTTGTTATTTGATGGCTGGTTCAGATCCCCAATCACACTATTCATCCCATCGAGATCCGAGCTGGAAAGATGCCATGGATGAAGAGTACAGTTCTCTTCAAAAGAACAATACATGGGAGCTAGTTTCTCTTCCACCTGGAAGAAAATTAGTGAAGTGTAAATGGGTCTACCGTACTAAAGTTGCTGCTGATGGAACTATCAGCAAATATAAAGCAAGGTTGGTGGAAAAAGGTTTTTCCCAAGTCCAAGGAGTGGACTACACAGTGACCTTTGCACCGGTTGCAAAGATGGATTCCATCCGCCTTGTTTTAGCTATTGCCGCATCCAAGCACTGGGAGGTGCATCACATGGATGTGAAGAGTGCATTTTTACATGGAGACCTTGCTGAAGAGGTCTATATGCAGCAGCCAGAGGGTTATACATCAGATCCATCATTGGTTTGTAGATTGAAGAAGTCTTTGTACGGGTTAAAACAGGCCCCAAGAGCTTGGTACGCAAAGATGGACTCCTTCCTTCTTTCTCAGAATTTCCAAAGATGCAAATCTGATCTGAATGTCTATCTTCAGCGAGTTAAAGGTAATTTGTTGGTTATTGTACTTTATGTTGATGATATGCTTATTACTGGTAGCACACTTACTTCAATAAACAAGCTAAAATCTGCCTTAAATCTAGCTTTTGACATGAGCGATTTGGGCTTGCTGAGTCACTTTTTGGGCTTGGAGATAGCTCAAAATTTTGATGGGATCACTATATCTCAGCAAAAATATGCTTCCGACCTGTTATTGAAGTTTAATATGGCTGAATGTAAGGCAGCCCCGTTCCCATTCCTCTCAGGAATCAGTCTTGAGGAGGGAGATTCCACACCGCTTGCAGATTGCAGTATGTATCGACAGTTGATTGGTTCACTACTTTATTTGACACATTCACGGCCTGATATCTCATATGCCGTGAGTGCCATGTCAAGATATATGCAGCAGCCACATGAGCTTCATTGGCGAGCAGCCAAGCGGATCTTGCAGTATGTGCAAGGTACGAGACAGTTTGGCATACATTATGCTGCAGATTCTGAGCTAGATTTCATTGGTTTTACTGATTCAGATTGGGCAGGTGATAGCATTGATCGGAAGTCCACTTCCGGTTATGTTTTCATGATTGGTCATGGTGCTATTTGCTGGTCCAGCAAAAAGCAAGCAGCCATTGCACTTTCTTCAGCAGAGGCAGAGTATCGAGGGGCAGTCAATGCCTGCATTCAGGCAGTTTGGTTGCAGGGTATTCTTTCCGAGTTTGGTTTTGGTGGCACTACTTCGACTGTCCTATTTTGTGACAATCAAAGTGCTATCAAGATCTCCACAGATCCAGTTCAGCGGCAGAGGACCAAACACATTGAGATTCATATGCATTACATTCGACAGTTGGTGCATGACCGCACCATCATTCTGCAATATTGCCCTACTGATGAGCAAATTGCAGACATCTTCACCAAGAGCTTCACTGAGAAGAAGTTCTCTTACCTCCGTTCACTGTTGGGGGTGAGTTCCATCATGGTGGAGACAGATTGATTCATTATTATGCTTTAGCTTGAGGGGGGGCTTTCTTCCCACTGGGTTTTCCCTCTTTCCTCACTTAGTTTATCTTCAACATTTTTTTTGGATTATTGTATTGGGGTGACCTTTGGTCTTAGTTACTAGGGCCCCACATTATTTTAGTTGGCACATCATAGTCTAGCTTGAGGGGGGGTGTTCGGATATCCACATCATCTATTTCGGGATACATCATCTATTTCAGGATCTTGCATGATCTATTTCAGGATATTATCTATTTCAGGATTCCTATTTCAGGATATGATCTATTTCAGGATTCTGCATGCACAGGCATGCATCCCAGTCACCAGTTTGATGCCTCCAGCACCTTATCCACCTTCTTCTAGCACCCGGGAGCCACCTACCACAGAGTTTTAGCCCTCCTAAGCTGAAAGGCGCCCACTTCTCACCTACTGCCAGAGAAGGGCGCACTTGTTCACCTACCACTGCAGATTCACTTCAGTTACACTCAGTTAGCTCCGATTCTCCCTGATTTGAGGCTAGTTTCACTCCCGACTGACTGTATCACTTCCGTTTGACCTCCAGTTTTATTAGGTGACTTGTTCTGACTTCAGTTAGCCTCCCATGTGCCCCCATTGAGCCTCCAGATCCTATATCAGTGCTACACACTTCAGTTACATTTATTACACTCAGTTAGACTCAGTTTGACACCTGGATGACTGGTTATTGTGATTGATGAGCACCACCGATGATTGATGAGGACTCCTAGATAGAGTCAAGCTACTCTATTCAGTGATTCGAATGGCCTACTTAGTCAATTCGAATTGCTCATTGACAGATATTGTATTCTATTGTAATTCATTCACCCTTTCTGGGATAGAGAGCACTGCTGCATGTTTTGCACAGTTTTGCACCATATTTTCTATGTTCATCTGTTGTGATTGATTTACTTGTTCATTAGATCTGCTGTGACTAATTTTACACCCACGACTATCACTCTTAACAAACAACGAACAACTCGCAAGTATTATGTCCAACAACTCGCGAATGCAACTTCTAGGATGATACCCGCAAGTTTACTATATAGATTGTCGTGAGTGACCCATGAGATGAATGAAGGTAGAGTCGCGGTTATGTCTCAGAATTGATCACAAATAATAGTTTGTTTTAAGATAACATTACAAATTATAAGGCCAAAGCATCTATGATCCAATAGGCTCTTCCATCCATAATGTCCTTTTATGTGACCGACAAGGCAATGTAGTCACGGATGGAGAAGTGTCATTTTAGTTGATAACAATCTCAACAAACAAAAAGACCATGAACCTCGAAGTACCTCCAAGATAACACTCATCCACTTCCACAAACATTCCCAAAGAATCCCCAATACCTTTGAGGCCTTCCTTTAACCATAATTCCAACGGAAGATGTGGGAATTTTACACACAACTAGGCACAAGAAAGAACTTCGTATCTCAAATCAAATAACAAGTTCCAAAGTTTCAAAGATAATGTTTACCTATCAACTAGCATCTCCCCAAAACCCGTTGCACTTCCAATTTGTTTCAAAAAAAAAACCCAAACAAACCATGAGCCAAAGAATGGATAGATGGACATGCACCCACCAACGGTTCCCAAACATCCTTACCCTTGAAAAAAGAGAAACCAAACCAAGTCTATGGCCATGGATTTAACAACTGGAACGCTAACTACAAGATTAGCAATCTCCATATCTCTAATCTAGCTCCCATAACCAAAGACAAATTACCTCCTGTTGAATGTATAACTTTACGCCACGGGGGGTTCACTCAATGAACTTATTGCATAGCACGATCGTTCGCGTGATATTAAAGAATACCCCTAATTTCACTAAATATTGGAAAATGCATCCTGAAATTGTATTGTTGAACCCCCCTCCCAATATGCCTTTCCAATTAAGAAAACCCCTAGTTTCCCTAGATATTGTAGGTATCCATTTTTATCAACCCATTTTTAACACCCCCTTTATATCATATTATCAAGTTGTAACAAACAGGAGCCCTGCCACATCTTAGTATAAGCAAACACAATGCTAAATAAAATAATAGTATAATTTCAACAATGAACCCACTAGGATTGTAGGGGTGACCGATCAATTTGTAGCATTGGAGAGTGGAACACCCAAAGAAATAAAGTATCGGGGAAGGAAAAATGCATAAAACAAAACCTAGTCAAGGGATCAACATATTAACAAAGAATGTAAAAGACTGATAGTCCAATTGTTAGTGCAATGCTTAGAAAATATGATAATTGCAAATGTTTCACACCACAACCTACCAATCTACCAATTTTATATCATGTAATACAAATATAGCCATAGATAACTCATGTTTTCTATATGCTTAATAAATTATTCTCCATAAAAGTGCAAAATTGAACCCTTTTGTGGAAGGATGCCCCTACCTTCCTATAAAAACAAACATCATTGTCGATGTTCGAACCCAAATGAACATAGAAAAATTCCTTTTACTTTTCAATAACACCATATGATCATGTACATAGCTTGGATTTGGGTCATTCACAAGATCCAATGAATTGCCTCCACTTCCTCTACATTTATTCTTGCAATCACGGGAATTAACAACATTTTGTTACCTTTTCTTGGGTTATATCTAGATAGGGGAAAATATCCATTGTTAGGTTTCAAGCATGCAATAGTTATAAAGATACACAAACAATAAAACTTATATGATACCATTTCATGGTAACGATAACACATAGGGTATCTAAATAAGGATTTAGATTTTCACCTATGTTCATGTTAATTCCAATATAATATTAAAACAGATGCCTTGCATATAAGAATTGAAATTACAATTATGAATGTGCCAAATATAACTCAATCTAACAACTATTCCTAACTGGAAATGTGAAAAAATTAAAGAAGAATGCAAAAAGTTGAAATAAATAATTAGTCAAGAAACATTGATCAAACTTTTCTTCGTTCCAGTGAGCCAAGAAAGATTGATCTTAAATTACAGAACAGTTTCTCTTAAAATGCCAGCATAACAATTAATTCATCAAATTACAGAAGTAAAATACTTCATCCCTGCACAGAAAACTATAGTTTAAATACTTATCAATTATTCTTACCTTACTAATTATTTATGAATTGTAACAATTGTTTTAGACCATCTAGCATCTTGAATATTTCATAATATTTCTTTCTTCGATATCTTTGAATTTTCTTTTCAACAGTTATAAAAATAAATCTGTTCCTTTCCGAGAGTCATTATAAGCTTTGAAAGTAGAGTTACAGTATTTACATGCAAAGACATTGTAGAACAGTATTATATAAATCTTAGTATTTATTTTTATTTCATAAAATTTTCTAGTATTTGTTTTCTATCACTTTTTAAACCAAAGGTGAAGTTTGAATCCTTGTTCAAATCCCATTATTCTTACAATTTCACTTCAAAACCCTAGGTTGACTCTCGACTTTTCATTACAACTGTTTTAAACATTATTGTTAGAAGACACACAGGCAGTACTTGAGCTTCAAAACCGAGATCTTCTACATATCAAACCGAGCAAGAAGTAATTCAAGTTATGCTCACACAGGAACAAGGTTTCAACCCTATAAATACTTTTTTTTTTTTTTACATTGTAATTTCGTTTATGACTTTGGAAACAATACTTTGTCACTAAAACTTTAAGGCCTATTTATTAAATTACTTTTCTGACAGTTCAAATCGAAATATTCAAAATATCCATTCTTATTTATTTCCAGAATCTAACTACAGAATTTCATTTCTTTAGATTGGGCATCAAACTACAGTATTCGCAACAATTTTAACAGTACCAAATACAAAAAAAAGAGCAACGCAACATTTCTTTTCTTCTGTAACTAAAAACCAGTATTATAATACCAAGTCAAATGACTTTCAATCCTTTAAAGCGAAGCTTGCAAGCTGTACTATCGCGAAGATGCCATTGTAAAATATTTTCAGTTTACAATGCAGGCTTGAAGCCTCGGCAACACAAAAACTCAGTCTAAACATTATCATTGCTTACAGATTAAACTAACTCTTTTACTGAGCATAACGTTTTAACTTCCGATGAGTCCAGGGTTATGGATGAACCTGAGACTTACCAGGACGGCGGAGTCCTCGACGTTCATTTGTCCAGCAAGATTGGATGTTAGACCTTTGATTGACCCTGCAAGTGAAACATACATCTAAATAAATTAGAATGAATCAAAATAAAGGATTTATGAAAACTCAAATTTCAATGATGGAACATAGAGACATATTACCTTGAGTGGAAAGGCCAAAGATCCAACCCCAGCACTGTAAAAATAGACTTTCACCCTGAAATAGAAACCACACCAAGGTTGTGGTATCAACTACTAAGAATTCACTTACAGGTCTGCAAAACACCATTAAAATAACGCAGAGGTCGCGGGTTCCAAACTCCAAGCAAACTTGCTAACCCTAAGTTTTAGCAGCGTGACGGCCTCACGCTCTAACTCCAAAACGTGAAAGTGAAGACTGAGAAACCCTCCAACATTACTTACAACGAGAATTTAGGGCTTATCATTCAACAACCCAGATCTATTGTGATCGACGAGCGAGAAGGTGACATCCTGATGCTTTGAGAATCGGGCAACCACAACATAAATACCTCATTTATTGTAACAGCTACGACAATGCAACGTTGCATGCCAAGGAGTCAATCCCATGTACAGTTCGGAGGAGAGCTGCTTGTTCACTATGCATAGTTCGATTTCGTGAGTCACATTTTAACCAGGCTTCACGTGGTTTGACAACGTGGATAGACAGCATTACACTCCACTAAAGAGTTGGTTCAGAACCATTAATGTTTGGACGAGACACCATCAACTTATCAGATCGATGCAGCAGCGACATTAATAACCGTCACTTCCTTACCAGTGTCGTATTTAATGCTTGGTGTAATGTCGTTCATTATCAATACATAGAGTAAGGTCAGGATTGCATTGTATATCACTTCATCGCTATGGTATTAACCATCGAATGCATGATTACATAAATCAAAAGTTTGTATTGGTAATAATCGCATGCATATAAGATTTAGATAGTTAGAACTTAGGTTAGAAAATAGTATCGGTACATTGTAATATTATTACAATAAACCATATAAAAGTTGTTTATTATAATAATGCACCAATATCACATTAGAATGGTTCACCCTATAGTTAAAAAGGGTCCACACTTATATTGTATTATGTTCTTAAATAAAATATGATTTTGACTTTATAAATATCAAGACTATATCCATATATATATAAATTATAAATGGAGAAAGTAGAAGCTACCATAGTTATCTTAAATAAAATACCAAGCATTGAAATAGTAAGTGAAACTTGATGTTTTTTTTCCTTGGAGGTGAAACTTGATGTTATAATAAAGGAATAAAGTTCAAATTGAATTTGTCCATCAATCATTTCACCTGGTAGTAAAAGGTTTCATGAATTGGAAAATATTGGTAGAATCATATTAGCAATTCATTCTTCAAATCTAGTAATTAATCTTAAGATTTTTAAGCATAGATATTTCTACCAAGATAATGTACTTTTGAACCCTGTTTAAATATTATTAACTTCTGCAACTTGTATTTTTTTTCGAAATAATACATTTAGAACTTGGATAGAATTCCATACCTGAAACAAGGAGGTACTTATAATTTCTTTAACCAAATAAGACAACTAATTGGAAAATATAAATACTCTTAAACATTGTTTTGTCATTGTTATCCTTACCTGCAAATATTCGCAAGAAGGACAAGTACAAATGCTTTAGCTAATTAGCTAAGTAAGTCTCGGGGCACCTCGCAGGAACCCTTTCATCACCATCCCGAAATTAAAACTGTCAGTACCTTGTCAAGGAGAACTCTGTCTTATATTGTTTTGAAATTTCAGTTATTACAACTACAAACAAATTAGTGTCGTAATCATTTTTATGGAGGTAAGACACATCACTGTCTTAAAGCATCATTAGTTAAAAGGAAATAGTAGTTAAATTGTTATATACATTAATGACTTTATTATTTAATACTGCCTTAACAAGCATTTATTACTTCTGCAATCACAATTTTAACATTTAATGTTGGTATAATTTTTTTTAAAATTTTATGAAATTATAGGGATGTTACATTGCTCAAGGACAATAATCCAAAGAGACTTCCATCGATATTATCATTGGTACACTATTATCAAATTTATTCAAAACTTAGGATCATAAGCAATATCAAATAAAAATGGAAGGTCCTTAAGTCTTAGGTGGGTATGAATTGAGCCCGTGATTTGGACGTATGAATCCATCCCATGATTTGGAGGTTATTCCTCAACACTCCCAAATAAAATAACCCCCAATATTTATATTACTATGTCAAATAAAAAAAACCCCTTGACCCCTTAATACGGGGCAATATATTTTTGAGGTTTTTAAGAGTATTCAACCCCCCAATATGAATGGACGTGATATGATATTGCCTCACTAGTGAACCCCCCGTGGAAATAATAGATGAATTTAAAACTAGAGTTTGAACCCTGGGAAGCCCATGCCATTTGGCCCTTGCTCAATAAAAAGGAAAATCAAAATTATAATCTACAGGAGACATAAGTTGTGTATAGTATTTCCTAACTTTAATATCTAAATCTAATTGAGCTGTATGGAAAAATTGTAGTTCGTACCTGATTCTTGAAGCTTTCCCTTCCCTTGTAGAGCTTGCACACTCAAACATTGGTTAATGGAAAAATTATGTATTGACTTGGATGACTTGTAGAATGATATTTAACTGAATAACCTTGGGACTAACATGTTCCTCCCAACCATGAACCATAGGCCATTCCTGATTCTAACTGGATCCCCCCGAGTTGGTTCCAACATGCAATAAAAAAAGTAGAGGACCTAGGATAGGCTATTGATGATATCTAGTAGAATAGTAAGCTTCTTCAGTTATGTAGGACAACTCTCTTCTTTTACCATAAGATAGTGATAGAAGAAAAGATGCCCTCCTCTTGGGATATGTCCTTCTTTATATAGGTGAGTTTGTTTGGAATATAGCTGTTGAGTTTAAATAATAATAATTCATTTTTTTTAATTTAAATTGAATTATAATATTTATAAAAGGTATTTTACTAATTATTCATTCCTATTTTATGTAAGACTTTTATTTTGTTACAATTAGATGTATCTTTAAGTTAGATCATAATCTTTTCTTTAAGTATAATAATAATAATAATAATAATAACATAAGAAATATCCTATGTATAACTTTTATGCATGCTATTTACGTAAGTAAGCTTTTCTTTTATAAATAACCAATTTGGTTATTTAATAATTAAATATCATATTAACTCTTTGATTTAAATATGTACATATCATAATAACTCTTTGATTTAATTATGTACATATCATAATAACTCTTTGATTTAATTATGAACATAACATAATAATTCTTTGATGAATATTAAATGCAAGGTCCAACTCTTTGGACAGGGTCTTTTGGTAAGCTTGGTTAGTTGGCTAGGTTAGGTGCCTCTAGGTCCCTCTTTCATGTTGGATTCCTTCGTTTAACATGGTAGTTCCTGCAGTTCTTGATGAGATATAGAAAATGATTCATTTAACCAATTTAAATAAATGTGATGAGTAGAGTCGCGGTTATGTCTCAGAATTGATCACAAATAATAGTTTGTTTTAAGATAACATTACAAATTATAAGGCCAAAGCATCTATGATCCAATAGGCTCTTCCATCCATAATGTCCTTTTATGTGACCGACAAGGCAATGTAGTCACGGATGGAGAAGTGTCATTTTAGTTGATAACAATCTCAACAAACAAAAAGACCATGAACCTCGAAGTACCTCCAAGATAACACTCATCCACTTCCACAAACATTCCCAAAGAATCCCCAATACCTTTGAGGCCTTCCTTTAACCATAATTCCAACGGAAGATGTGGGAATTTTACACACAACTAGGCACAAGAAAGAACTTCGTATCTCAAATCAAATAACAAGTTCCAAAGTTTCAAAGATAATGTTTACCTATCAACTAGCATCTCCCCAAAACCCGTTGCACTTCCAATTTGTTTCAAAAAAAAAACCCAAACAAACCATGAGCCAAAGAATGGATAGATGGACATGCACCCACCAACGGTTCCCAAACATCCTTACCCTTGAAAAAAGAGAAACCAAACCAAGTCTATGGCCATGGATTTAACAACTGGAACGCTAACTACAAGATTAGCAATCTCCATATCTCTAATCTAGCTCCCATAACCAAAGACAAATTACCTCCTGTTGAATGTATAACTTTACGCCTTTTTTCAAAATCACTAGAGAAACTTGAGGTTTGCAACTCTTTAAGTTGTAAAGATAGAGTTTTGAGCCAATAAACCCTTTAGTGAGCTCTATATCCTGCAATAATCCCACTTCCTTGGAGGAAACACCCAGCTCGTGCAAGACCTCATAGTCTGCACTTATTAATCCATCTAATCCATCAGCCCCAAGATTGAGTACTAAATTGGACGAAAAAGACGACTACCCCTCATCTTGACAATCTACCAGCCTGACATCGGTGCGACCTACCACTCATGTCTTTGACCTCGAAAAGGACCCTCACTAGATACCAAGTACCCTTAATAGGGACCTTCATCGGATGTGAAAGAAACTATCGACCCTCCCATTAGTTGAGCAAGCTGAGGTGCCACTTGTGCGCCACCCGCAACAATTGTTTCACACGGATCCACCTCACTCTCATTTGAATAATCCACCAAAGATTGAATAACCTCCATCACACTGCCTACAGTAAGAACACTCTAGGAACCCTAGAAACTATAAACCCCATCCTCTAAAGGCACACAATTGTATTCTCAAATAGTTCTCTCTCTATATATATTGTTATTTTTCAAATTATTTTTTAATTTTGATTAGATATTAAGCATTTCCAAAATAAATCTATATAAAATTGATTCTAGTCAAATTATTTTGGAGTGTTTTCATCTTTATCATACCATTAAACTTTTTCACAACTAATGAGACCATTGACTCAAATTGCTCATGGTTCAAAAAGAAAAGAAAGTAACATCGTACTAGGCACATCAGACAAGAGGACCATTAAACTTTTTCACAACTAATGAGACCATTAAACTTGATATGATGTTTAGCTCTATAAAATATAAATTTATAAAAGATTAGTTTTTGTGGATTATCGAGATAGAATAGAATTCCATCCATGCATTTGTCATTATGTCATTATATATTTATAATGAAAATAAAATTAAGTAAATGAATAATAATTTAAAATTCCAATATTTTCATAATGAAAATAAAATTATGTAAAAGATTTACTGAATGGGAAATTATAGCTAGAAAAGTGTATAAATTTCATAGCCGGTATATGTAATCTTTCTTAATTAATGTTAAAAAGTAATGGTTAAGTCACCATAAGTTATAAGTTCAAATTAAATACGTCTAGTGATGAGCAGATCGGTCTTCCATTTAAATTAAGACTAGCCTCTGCCGAGGTTAGATACCCATACTACCGAACCCATCCTAACAGTGTAGGGATTCCTCATGGAAAAAAAAATAAAACAAAAACTGATGCTACCTGAAAATGATGTACAACAATCTACAGAACGCTGGAAACTACAGCTGGAATGGAAAAAGATCATGACTGGAAATGGAATGAAAAATATAAATTCTATATAGTACCACGATGTCGGCTCGAACATGCTGCACCCCTTCTGCATTAGCAGCCTCCACAGTCCACACCTTCCCAGCCGTCGGGCGAGCGGTTGCTTCCATTGTCGGCATAGAGCATGGCGGCAACAAGCCCGTCAATGCCGTTGCTGCCAATCGCCACATCAAAAAAATATGCTACTTCAGCATTGGGGACGTCAGTTTTCCTCTACAGGGCTCCTTACAGATACAACAACATTCCTTGCATTCTCCGTAGACCTTTCTGGTTTGTAGGCCTCTTGTTGATAAGCTACTTCTCTCACTCCTAGATGAACATAAAATTGTTCCCCATCATATATATGATCTGGTAGTTGAACCTGGTCTGAAAAGGATTTGCTCATGTAACATTCAAGCCTCAATGCTTATGTATTAGCCTCCGCCAAACGCCCACGTAGAGTAAATGGCACAACATAAAGTTTTAGAAGGAAAATATATGCATATATACATCCCTAATGTATGCTTCCATGTTGTCAAAGTAGCAAAAGAGGGTGAACAATATTTTACAATAAATGGTCAAGATTCAAAATGAATAGCGTTCAAAAGTTAATCTTTGTGTTTAAACAATAACATAGAATAAATAGTGTGTAAACAATTCTATAAATGTAAGTTTTATTTAAAATAGGTCTTGCATAGTTTCTAAATAGGTTAATTTATCTTTAGAATCTCTAAAATTGAATTCTCTGTTCAACAAATTTTGGTAGTAAGCAACTACTTCAGTATGTGGTCGGTCTTAGGTATGAGTGATACGAATAGTGGCTAGGAACAATAGTTTTGTCATTATCAAAACCCCCTAACAATTAGACCTAATGCTACATATAGATTTCACCTTTTACATTACAATTACAAGTAAAAATATTAAGGAAGACAAGAAGTTAAGTACATTTTCTACTAGATCTTGTTGATTGGTAGCTCCATCCATAGACTCCGGAAACAAAACTAAAATAGTTGCACTGAATAGCAAAGCCCCAAGCTTTGGTCTCTCCATCATCCTCCAACTTTAGAGGTCTCCAAGTCTAAAGATCCTTTGGTTAAATTTCACTCTAAGATAATTTTTTTCGTCTAAGAAAATATCCAGATTCAATACATACACCTAAAAAATTTAGACAAATCCTCTAAACTTTTCTATTATCGATGAAATTACTCCTCCGAAAAAAAATGCCTAGCACAATCAGCTATACAGCTTCTGCTTGTAGAAAAACACTGGCAAATCCTATCAAGATAATTATATTCTCTTCTTTCTTTCAAATGCAAACCAAAATCTCACACCTTAAGCTAGAAGCAACCAAAAACTCAATTTCACCACTCAACTACCACGAAACAACTTCAAAGTCTCGTAGAGTCCACTACAATGAAAAATAATGATTAAAATTGCAATGCGAGAGATTGGATGTAAATAAATAGTGTTTAAACAATAACATACAATAAAGGATGAAAAAAAACATAGAAGAAGAATATCCCGATAGTCAATTATTGAAGATCGATGATTTTGTATATTAGGTGGTCTAGCTAGATTTGTAGGTATCATCGTAAAGTATGCAGGTTGGATGGTGGGTGAGAAAGGGATATTGGGATGGACTGGAGGGTTTTTCATTCAGTTATGAAAGTGAACTAATAGATGGAGTGATCTGGAGCGAACTCAGCCTCTCGCAATCAAGTTAGCCTTATTGCAAATTTTATATTCATTAAACTATATTTGATGTCATAGGTAGCAACAGTAGTGGCATTTTTAGAGATTTTAGTTTTATAATTCAATTTTATTTATTTATAGTTTTTGACAATTAAAAACGCTCCTGCAAGGATTTATGTCCCATCAGAAACTATGCCTTGCGCCAATTAAAAAATCAGATTATTGTATTTTAAAAATTATAGTATTTTTTTTTTCAAAATATTATATTTAATAATTACGAAAACTTTTCAATAATTAATGTCTAAAAAAAAATTATTGTAAGTCAATGAAGATTGACTAACCAATGGTTATTATATCCTTGGCTTGGCAGGGAATAATAAACATCATCATTATTTATAATAATATTTTTTTTGTTAGGAAAAAAACCATAACTTGTTATTCAAACATTTGAATCAAAGTTACATGTAATATTCAAAACTACTGCTCTCACCAGTGTCACACCAAATCTTTATTACAAGAGAACCAATATAAAGGCCTAATACTTCCCATGCTCCACATATCAAAACAATTCTTCAAACCCTATACATTCAAAATAAAGTTGAATACATGTAGCTTAATACTCCCCACTCATAAAAATAGAGCTTTAAAAATTAAAGAAAACCAAAAAATTTAAGCTTAAAATAGTCTATCCCAAAGCTTATTCAACTACAATTATATATATATATATATATAACTGGCATGTATGTTAAATTAAATCGTTCTCATAAATTTCTTCTTTGGATCAGATGTGGAGAAGGTACAAACACCAAGGTTGAGCTTATGGCCCTTTGGGGTTTATTATTATTTGCTCTAAACAGAAATATTGTTGACTTATTATGGCTGGTAATTCTATAGCTTTTGTGGATTGGACTATAGGGAAATTTAATCTCCAAGTTACTTAGCTACACCATTGGAAACAGAGGATTGAAGTTTTATTTCGTTTAGTCACATTTATCGGCATTTCAACTGTGAAACTAATAGGCTTTCCAAAAAGGGGGTGGGTCTTGATCAAGGACAGATCTTGTTTGAATAACAGGAAGATCAAAGTATGTTATATAATGGCAATCTTCATAGTTGAATAATGCTAAAATTGTTACTCTTCTTGAGACAGTTTTAGCCTATATTTTTCGGATTCATTTTTTGCAATATTTCGAAATCTATGCTTATTGCGTACCTTTGTACTTATGTTGGAGGCACTGGGAGATAGTTTCTAGACTAGTTTTTGGATTAAATTTTTCAATACTTTGGAAGTTGTGCTTATTATATGCTAGAAGCATAGTGAGATATAGCTTATATTTTTGGTATGTAAAAGGAAGATCAAGTATCTAGTTGAATCTCAACAGATAACTTTAAGTATGGTTTTTTTTTTACTTTGATGTATTTATAAGTTGTGGGATGAGAGATTATTTTTAGAAATAGGTATGTAATTTTGATTCATCTTTAAATAATAAGTTACAGGTTTTGTTTTTATGAAAAGAAAAATATTCTAATAAATAAACTATTTTTTTAATTTTGTAAATTTAAAATGAAAAAAAAAACTATTTTGAATATTCATAAGTATATGGGTAATCTTATGAAAAAGTTATTAATAAATTAATAAATGAACCATAAACATCATCATTATTTATAATGATATTTTAATAAAAACTAAAAAACAAAATATTTTTTTGAATCTTGTAAATTTAAAATGAAAAAATAAAATTTGAATGTTCTCTACATAAGTAGTTGTGTAGTTTTGTGGTCAGTGGAGCTATATCTGCATTTTTTTGATCTGATGGGTGGTGAACTACAAGAATTAGTGAATTTCTCCAAAATCAATGGATACATCCCAGGTGGTCTTAACTCCACATTTGTCACCCTTATTCCGAAGAAAGATAAGCCATTATCTTTTGGTGAATTTCGTCTGATTGCTCTTTGTAATCTACTTTACAAGCTCATCTCAAAAATTATAGCTGACAGAATGAAGTCTGTTCTATCTGTTCACATCTCTGCTGAACAATTTGGTTTTTTAGCGGGAAGGCAGATACATGATGCGATAGGCATTTCCCAGGAGCTGATGCACAGTATTAATATCTACAAGAAAAAAGCCCTATTGCTCAAAATGGACTTGGAGAAAGCTTATGACAGGGTTAACTTGTCATTTCTCAGAATGATCCTCATCAGAATTGGGGTGCCCTCTTTGATTATTAAGTGGATTATGGCCTGTATTACCTCCATGAATATCTCAGTGCTTGTAAATGGTAGTCCATCTGTGTTTTTCAGATGCTCCAGGGGGATTAGACAGGGTTGTCCCCTATCTCCACTACTATTTATATTGATTATGGATGGCTTCAGTAGACTGGTTAATAATGCTTTATTGAGAGGCTAGATTAAAGGTATTAAGATTGCAAAGGATTGTGTGATCTCACACATATTGTTCGTAGATGATGTTCTTGTGGCTGGTGTTGACTCTATGGAGGAGTGGACTATGTACAAGCAAATTATTCAGACTTTCTGCAGAGCATCAGGTATGCTAGTTAGTTCTGCCAAGTCGAATTTTTATCATTACTCTCTTAATGATGATCAGCTTAGAGGCATCCAATCGATCCTGCCTTATAATTGCTGTCCCATTGAACAAGGTTTCAAATATCTTGGCTTTATCCTTAAGCCGAACAATTATCAAATTAAGGATTGGTTTTGGCTACTGAGAAAAGTTGAGGCACGTATAGCACAGTCGCCTTACAGGCTCTTGTCAATTGGTGGTAAGCTTATATTAGTAAAGTCTGTTCTCTCCAGCATACCTGTTTATTGGTTTTCCTTGCTTGAAGTACCAACTTATATCATCAAGACCATTAAAATGTACTTCTTCAATTTTCTTTGGTCTGGGACTGCCAGTTGTGAAAAAATTCCTATGGTCGCTGCTGATACTCTCTCTAGAGCATATAGATTTGGAGGTTGGGGCATTAAAGACTTGGATTCTTTCAATATTGCCCTCAGATTAAAAAGTGCTTGGAGGGGTATTTTTGGCAAAACCCTCTGGTCTAGACTCATACACAACAAATATATAAAATCGGATGTTTTCTGTTGGATTAGAAATCCAAAATTGGTATGTTGGAATTTCTCTCCTATGTGGAGGGGTTTTATGAAAATTTTCCACTGGATTAAAAATGATCTTTTATGGCAAGTAGGTTATGGAAACTAGATATGTGTTGGGATTGATCCTATTATAGGGTTTGAACATGAATATATCCTTCCTCCTATCATCTCTTAGTATCTGTAGATTTTAGGACTATCCACTTTGAATAAAATTCATCATCACAGACTTGGGAATGAGGTCAATGCGAAGTGGTTGTCTGCACGAGAGATTGGCCTATCTGGTTATTTAGCTCAGATCTGGGATGACTACATCAAGAATTTAAATTCAGCTAGTGTCAAATTGAACAATGATGGTGATAAACTTGTTTGGGGTGGAAATCCTGCATCTGGTATTGTCTCGGCTCAAACTGCATACTCTAGAATTCTACAGGAAAAGTTTATCTTCCCAAAGGATTGGTGGTATAAGAGGATCTAGCAATGGGCTATTCCTTTAAAGCTGAAATGTTTCATTTGGTTAGTTTTGCAAGACAAATTGGAGACATGGGAAAACTTGTGCAAATGGGGTTGGATTGGTCCTAGTTTCTGTGTTCTTTGTAAAAATGCAGCTGAAACAAATCAACATCTGTTTGTCCATTGCTCGTTTAGTAGAAAAATCTGGGATGTGGCGTCTTATAATCTAAAAATCACCCAATGCTGGGATGTTGGTGAATTTAATAAATGCTTTTTAAACTGGTATAGACACTGCAAGCAACATTTTTATATTGTTGTTTGTATTCCATGGGCTATTTGGTTTACCAGAAACAATGCCATCTTCCAGAATTCTTCGTCTGATATTGTGCAATGCAACTTGATTGCACTAAAAATGCTTTCTACATGCGAGGTGGATAAATAGAAGTTGATGTCTGACAGAATTAGCTTTTTTAATCTCAAAGTGGATCAGCCTATCCTTTTCTTTGACGGTGCATCACAATTTGGTTTATGTGCAGTTGGGGGTGTCATATACCTTAATGATACTCATTTTTTTTTTTCTGTCAAGCTCAATTGTGGCACGGGATCAAACATGAAGGGTGAATTAATGGCGTTCTGGTGTGTACTTAAGGTTGCTAATAGCTTTGGTTTGGTTAATATCAAGGTATATGGTGATTCTCGGGTCACCATCAAATGGGCGGCGGGTGACTTCAAGCTCAATGTTATGAATCTGAGGCATTGGGCTATTAGAACACATTTTTAAATATCAAAGCAACAGGATATCAAGTTCGAACATATTTATAGAGAGCATAACTCTCTGGCTGACAAGCTCTCCAAACATGCTCTATCTGGTATAGAAGGACAATTGATCTGGGAGGAATGGTGTGACAGCTGCATCCTGGATAGTGGGTCTATTTACTTTCTTGACTGATCTGTTGTTGGCCATGTTTTTGGCATTTTTGTATCTGTTGATTTCCATTTTTGAGTTTTTTGTATGTATAGTGGTTTAAGCACCTCCCGAGCTATGATGATAGCTTTGATAGTTTTGAGTGGTTCCTGATACTTCTTGCAGTTCAGAACTTACAAGTTGATTAGTAAATGATTCAACTGTTTGAATCAAGAGCTTTCATTGTACTATTTGATTCGTTTTGAATATCAATAGTAGTTATTTTCGCTGGAAAAAAAGTATTTGTGTAGTTTTAAGAGGATATAAGGTAAACGTATGTTTTTATTTTAAAAAATAGTTTCTTCTTTTTATAGTTGAAGATGAAAAAATTTATTATAACCTAGCTATCAATCAATGATGAAGATATTAGTCATTATTGGATACTAAGTATGAATATGGACTAACTCATTATGGTTATTAGGAAAACCAACCACTTAAAATAATAATTTATTTATGGTTTATAAAGAACTTTGATTTCTGAACCATTAACTTGTTTCCTTACATCTAAAGAAGACAAACCCTTAGTCAATAAAAATCAATTTTAAACCCTATTCCATAATCAAAACCTCTTATAATATCCCTTAATACATTGAATATCCATGTTCTCTATCTTTGTTTAAACTAGAGACAAATAAAAGTGATAAAATATTTATCAAGATTAACTCCATATATGACGTCAAAACACTATAACCAATTGAGGGTTACCAATTATCCAAAGTGATTATGTTTGAAGATAATTAGAAATATTAAAATTTGTATAATAAAAAAATAAAATTATGGAAGTTTCCCTTTAAAAAATCAAACTATATAACTTCTAAAAAATTACCATAGATACAAGAAGCAACTAGCCTTGATTTGATTGAGCTTAGGGGTGCATCCGACGCGTGTCCCTTTGTTGACTTTAGTTGATGTAGTGTAGAGCTCCAAGTCTTGAGGGTTCTGATTTAGAATTCACTTCATCTGCAATACATGAGCTCTAGGTGTCAAGGGTTTTGATTTAGCATTCACTTCATTTATAATACATTTACAAGGGTGTAATTACTACACGCTATACCTCCTTGAATATTGGGCGAAACCTTGTGTTCACGCATTTCTTTTGATTAGAGTCTTAATGAAGTTGTTCAACTCTTCCCGAGGAGGGTGACGAAAGGATTTTGGTTCAACTAGAGCCGAATACGAGCAGGTCTTTCTCCTAGTTCGACTATTTATAGACAACAAGGGTTGTTTTATTTTAATTTCATTATGGCTGGAGATGACAGGTTCGAGACCGGATTTCTCGGTTTGACGTTGGGGCATTTACGCCATGCATCTATAGAGATTTCCCTATGCATTTACTGTGGGTGGTTTGGATTGTATTTGCATTTAGGGATATTTCCCTCTACATATACTAATGATGGGTTGCTTCAAGAAGTCGAGTGTCATTGCTGGCAAGGAGAAGAGGGAAATCTAGTGCGAGGTAATCCTTGCGTATGGTGGATTCTGGTTATTTTTAAATGTCATAGAGAAATTGGAAGAAAAATGTGTTATAGGGATTTTGTGTGGTTTGCATTTGAATTATGGTTATTGTTGTGTCATAGAGAAAACTAAAAGAAAAATGTGTGTTTTGTACCCAAACTAGTTAAGATTCTATGGAATCACCTTGAATTGAATGATTGGTTGAGGGATTTCCTATGGATATTTGTTTTCAAATGTGAAAGTTCGGTGTACACAAATTTGTTAGCTTTCACTCCTCTAGAAGTGGGAAATTTATATTCAATTGTGTTGTTGGGTTTCTATAACTCAGGTTCTAGTTATTACTTTATTCTCATTAAGAGACATGAAGCAAATGTTTATTATAGGGTTTGAATAACTAAATAATTTTGAGTGATCTTTCAATAGTCTTATTCAAAAATTGTGTGAGGGTGCACTGAATTATTAATAATGGTTATATAGTTGTTGGACACGTGATTTGGGAATTTTTTGGCTTGTCTAAAAGGCCTTTGAACTGTAATATGTAGAATTTATGCCGATGGATTTCTTGGTTGGTGTTGATCTAGGTGTTATGGCTTGGTAGTCTTGAAAGAAAGCAATTTGATAGAATGTGTGTAGATAAAGTTCTCTAATCGAAAATTTGGTTATGGCCATATATCCATGTGTTGATCGCTCAAAAAAAAACTAGGATATATGCAACCTCAATTTTTGGTTCTCTATGAATATTTGTTCATAGAGAAGTGTGTAAACTACTATGTCTTCTCATTGAATGTGCATGGGCATATATGAATGTAAGCTTGGCTCAAGATGAATACTATGAGATAGATGTATTTTCATTGACATCTTTGGCAGATTTCTTCTATATGTTTCATGTATAAGCATAAGAATTTTGAAGTGCGGAAAGCTAGTTCTTTGTAAGAGTGATGGGGAACATGTGTTCATATTAGAAATATCGATGTTTCGAGCTGAATAGTTCATCCCATCATCAAGAGGAGATATCGAAGAAATACAGAACTCATTGACCACAAACTTGTCTTATTAATAATTATTACTTTCAATTTTATCAATAAATTTAGATGTCAGCTAGATCAAAAGTTGGTTGGGTTAACCTAAAGGTGTGAAACCTATATTTTAAGCCTAAGGATCTGCAAGAATGCTCTAAGATTATGTATTAATAAATTTAAATTAACTTGCATTTTAAAGAAATTTTTTTAAAATTATAGGTTGTTAAAATGGGGATTTCTAAGTGGGACAAAAATTAATGTAAAAGGAAGAGAACTAATGCCGTTATATGACCTTAAAGACAAATAAAGAAAGGTTAAAATGTAAGACCTAAGGTTGACCAAAATAAGTATTAAAAACCCTAAAGAAACTATTAGAAGTCCTATAGTTGAAAATACATGTCACTAAAATAAGTTTATTAATGATTTAAATATTAAACTCAATTAAATGTGTTACCAAGTAATAACCTTAGGATAGTATTAATAACCTAGGGAAAAATAAACTAGGTATAAGCTACCTAAAGTTAATACCACTAAACCACGGAAAATAACCTAAAGATAATCCGTATAAATAAAAATTAATAAAGTCCTAACTAGGATTTAATTAAGATAATTAACTAAGGGAAATTTAATTAAACTAAAATCATATAAAGGCTTTATTTCTTAATATAGTTGATGATTGGAACCCAAGACTTGCTTAGGTTCCATCTATTATCACAATTAAGATTATTTGAGTGTTTTTTTTTCTCTATAGCCTCACGGACACACGTCTTTGTGTAGTGATCTATGCATGCAATGACCTCTTCTTTCTCAACACAAATGTGGTGTTTGGAAGAACAAGAGTGTTTTGCTAGTGCTAACTTTTTTTTTTTCTACCATGAATGATGTGTTGGACTTAATGTTGAAATTGATGTCAAACGAGAGATTTTTGGACTCAATGTTGTCATGGATGACAAATGGGATATTGTTGGATTGAATGTTGAGGTAGTTATTAGAATCCTTGAAGCCAATTTGATTAAGTATATATAACAATGTTATACAATGTCAATGTAGTGCTACACATGTCGAAGCAGATGGAGATAGTTGGAGCAATAGTAGCCAGCAGAAGTGCACAGAGGTACACATGACGAAGTAGATGGAGATAGATGGAGAAATAGTAACTAACAAAAGTGCGTAGAGGTACCCATGTTGAAGCATATGTAGATAGTCGGAGTGAGCACAAAATCGATATGTCGAAGCAAGTTGCGTGTCGAAGTACACATATAATAGATAAGTCGAAGATAACAAGAAAGTAGTATGTCATTCAAAGTGTGCAGCAAGCCGACGAAGTATTGAAGAAGGATGGGGTCTAAGCCCCTAGTTGTGGTACAAAGCCTTATTTTTCAGATAGTCGTCATTGTCAATTGATTAAATTAATATAATAAAGAAAACATGTAATCCCTCATGTGGACATAAGAAAAGGTATAAGTAGACAAGGACTAATGCACTTTGGAGTGTGAATTGGGGGAGCTAGTGTGACTGTGAATGATCTGAGCTCTAAATTTTTGGGTATTGGAGAGAGAATCAATGGGAAGTTGATTTGAAGAAGAAGAATATTAAGAAAGTACATAAACAAGTCGCGCGTTACAGTTGGAAGATCAAAAGATATATTGAGGAAAGTCGCATGTCACAGTTGGATAAGTTGAAGTAATTTACACTCCGAAGAAGTGAAATATCAAAGTTGAATTTGAAGTAAGAATAGAATCAAGTCATATGTTGCAGTTAAATAAGTCAAAGTAATTTACAGTTCTGAAGTGAAAGACTGCAGCTGAATTTGAAGTAAGCACAGAATCAAGTTGCACATAGTAGTTGAATAAGTCAAATACTAATTAACAAAGATAGTGACAATTCATAATAGGGTGGTAGCATAGGGAAAGGATAGGATATCGAAGTCTCCTTTAATTTGGAGCTTGTAAATTAAGGGGTTGGATCCTCCTTCCAATCGATGTTGGTAAATCAGGGGGTTGGAGTCTCCTTCTAATTGGTGTTGGTGAATCAAGGCGTCAGAGCCTCCTTCCAATCGGTGCTAGTAAATTAGGGAGTTGGAGCCTCCTTCTAGTTGGTGCTAGAAAATAATGGATTCGGTATTTCCTTCCAGTTTGTGCTAGTAAATAAACTGAATGTGATCTTGATATATATAAGAAAGCATTCCATGGTTTTCTTCCAATTAGGTTTCCATGTAAATTCTAGTGTATTGTGTATTTGTGGTTGTTTATTGTGCATTGTTGATTAATATTGCTCATGATATATTGAACGTAGTGATATACTACTAATAAATTGAATGATTACATATTGTGGTTAAAAGTTGTAATTGTGCGAATACTGATTCATCTGCCCTCTCAGTATTCCAACAATTAGTTTCAGAGCAGGTTCCTTCAAGTTACAATTTAATCATTGGAAGAAAGATCCATGGAAAGACACGAAGGGATTTTATCAAGTAGAATTCCACTCTTTGATGGAAGAAATTACGAATTATGGAGTGTAACAATGCGCACATATTTAATGTCTTTAGGACTTGAAGTTTGGATCGCCATTGGCAGTGGTTGCAAAGTTCCAAAATTTTATCCTACTAATGTTGACTGAAAGAGGTTGTATCATAATAATGCAAAAGCCATAAATGATATGTTCATTGGTTTTTCATAAACAGAGTTAGTAAAGGTCATGCATATCACTTCCGCAAAGGAAATGTGGGATAAAATCAAGAACATATATCAAGGAGATGATGGATTCAAGAAATCAAAGCTACAAGTACATAAGGGACAATTTGAAACAATTCATATGAATGAAGGTGAAAACATTGCAACATATTTTCTTCGTGTTGGTGAAGCAACAAGTTCCATTACAAGACTAGCAGAAGAGCAGAAAGAAAATTGCATTGTATAAAAGTTGGTTAGATCCTTTCAAATGAAATTTGACTCAAAGATATCAGCTATTGAAGAATCCTAAGACCTAGATGCACTAACAATGGAAGAATTACAAGGAATCTGTATGGCATACGACATGAGGATAGACAAAGGAAAAGGAACTATGTGTCATGAAGCAACATTCAAGGCTACCAAGAAGACAAGAACCAAAGGATGAAAATCAAGAGCGATTTCGACATTGGTTTAGATGTTGAAGAAGCAAATTTTGTTCAAAAACTCAAAAGAGGATCAGGAAATTTCAAAGGTAAGCTACCCTTCAAGTGTTTTAATTGTGGAAAAGTTGGTCATTATTCTTCAAATTCTCCTCATGAAAAAATGGACAATAGTGATGATGAAGATAAGTCTTATCATAAAGGAAAGGAAATGAAATACAAGAAATGAAGTTCTACAATCAAATAGTATGACAGGCAAAATAAGAGTTTTTATTCAAAAGAAGACAACAACTCATATGATGAAGAATACGATGGTGACAATGACTCAAGAAAAATGTTGTTTATGGAAATAGTAACTCCAAATGATGAGCAAACAATCTCTACAATGAAGAAAAAAATGAGGAAGAAAATAACAACAAAGGAGCAGAAGTAGATCATGAAGGTGAAGTTATCAATGCACTAAATGACCTAAAAGGTGTTAGGAAAAAGAATAAGCAACTGAAAGAGGAAGTATTGAAGCTCAAGGAATAAATCATAAAAACAAAGGAAGATGAGAATATGATCATAGAACTAAAAACCCAAACTTGAAGAAGCAAAAAGAGGAGAAGAAGCATTGGCAAGTCAATTGGAAAGCAAGAAGAAGATGAATGAAAATTTGGAAATTGAAAGTGCTATGTTAAGAAAGGAATTATAAGAACTGAAATTAGACTATCAAATACCAAAGTAAGACTGTATAAATTATAGTAGTAAGCATAATTGTTCTGTTATAGATGAAAAAAAATATATAGAGAAGCTTAAGATATATGTTTTAGTAGCACTCGAAAATATCAAACTGTCAAAATATGAGTGATATGTTGAGGTGTCAAGGGATGACTTGGACATTCTAGAGAATAAAATTATGTGTTGTTTAAAAGAAATGGAAAAATCTCACAAAAAAATGATTTATTACAGTAAGTACACAAGGAGTCTAAAAGAAAAGAACAAGAAGAGCGTGAAGAAAGTACAAAAGCAATGATTGAATTGAAGAGTTAAGGTGCAAAAATATTAAGGACCAAAGAACATGAAATCCTAAACTTGAAAGTAGAAATTGCTCGTCTAATAGAGGGAAATAGGAAAAATTCAAATGACAAAAAATTGGAAGCTATAGAAAATTCAAGAAAATTTGTTGGTGGGTTGGTATCCCAACTTGAGGAAGTCAATGAAACGAAGAAGTTTTGAGAAGTTAGCTAACGAAGGAAGAAGGTATGTGTCACATTCTTGAGTTTAAATTAGAATAATTCAAAAGAGGAATTGAGGAAACAAATGACAACCATAAGAATAGATCATCAATCCTTGACCAAATATTAAATAACCAAAGGTTTCCAAATGACAAAACCAGTCTTGGATATGACAAGATAGTTGAGAAGGATAGGGATGATAAGAGCATGTTGAGATGGGGAAAACGAACAACTGAAAGAACATAACTGAAAAATGTTGAGAATTCAGTTAACAAGGAAAGCTATGAATAAACAATTCAGAAGGAACTACAACATGCAAGAAGGTCCTATCAGGAAATCATGTCCTATCAAAACAACCTAGAACTGAATAGGTCATCAGAGAAGTTTCAGTCCAGGTATGGGAGTTGCTTAAGAGGATATTGTTTCTCATGTTATGAATATCGAGATAAAGCTTTGGATTGCATGATTTATGGTAAAAAATAGTTCAACAACGCAATTAAGTGTCTAAGGTGTAGCCATTATGGACACATTGAAAAATAATCTCATACCATAAGATGTTATGTATGTGATATTTTTTGACACAAAGCACAAAACTATCAAATATTAGGACATTCAAAAAATATGATACCACATACTACTGGAAATAAAACTAACAATTTGTGGATGAAAATAAGAAGTGATACTGTGCAACATCAAAGGACACATTCATATAAGTCTACATACTCTCAAAAGTGGATAAGAAGAAATCCAATGGTATGTATTGGAGAAGCAGATGACAGTAGTAGAAAGTAAACAACATATTGCTACATTTCATGTTAATATTTGGAATTTTGTATGAAGATCCATGAGTTCAAAATAAGATTATATACAGTGCATGATTTCAAGGAAAAAGTATATTGAGCCTAGAAGATAAAAGGAAAATCAAATTCAGAATACATTTGAAGACTATCATGGATCCATTCACATTGTTATCAAGCTAATTTTGACATAGGAGCCCTTGTCTAAGAAAGTATATACATTTCAATTGGAAAGTCTATCAACGATACAAGATAAGCTCCATTACATATATGAACAAGAATGAATCCATAACAGTCAGATTTTATTAAGAATTGCTTTCACAAAAGCCAGAGTCAACAAAATATTCCATATTTGGAAAGCCTATAACATAACATTACAAACTTGTTGTTTCTTTCTCATTTACAACTTTAACATTTGGAGAACTATTCAAAATTACAACAGCACTAGCAGAGAATTTACTGACAATTGAAGCTCAAGTAATGTCTCGAATTTTGTAGTGAGAGGTGCAATTCAATATCCGATGATAATTTCTCTTTGAAATTTGTAGTACTAGGAATTCTCCAAAGTTGTTTCAAGAGAACCGGAATTTGTTCCTTCCGTTCTTCCAATTGATCAATTTGTTTCCTCATAACTTTGATTTCTTCGGCATTTCTCTGATTAATCTGCATCTAAGTATACCACTCTCTAATATCAGCTTCTTTT
The DNA here is from genome assembly GCA_027924585.1 of Larix kaempferi. Taxonomy (NCBI): domain Eukaryota; kingdom Viridiplantae; phylum Streptophyta; class Pinopsida; order Pinales; family Pinaceae; genus Larix; species Larix kaempferi. The sequence goes on from BSBM01000753.1 coordinate 22,319,938, forward strand.
ACTTGAGATGCCCATTTCTCAAAGTTTCTCTTAAGGTTTGTGAACTATGTCTATTTTGAGTGAACCACCGTGAAAAGTTTTGCCACATAATTAACCTGTTGAAAAGGATCAAACATTGCGACATATCCACCAATGGAATTGAAGCGAGTATCGGATTAACATAATGATTGGATGAACACCAGGAGAATGAAACATAGAGCCAAAACACCCATAATAATCATAGGACCTCGAAGGATTTAAAATACGAGTATGAAATTGGGTAGGATTTGTATTTAATTACCACTCATAACCAATAATCTTTGTATTCAGAAGGATTTACCTTTGCATGCTCCCAGAAAGATTAAAATGACGCAAAATTATGGTTCCATTCATGAATGATTTGGCGACTTCCTCTCTATCTTATTTAATGTTGAAGATTTCATGCTTGTGTTAATTTATCAACCATGTCAAATCCTTAGCATTTATGGGCATATTAAAAATTATGGATCAAGATAATGTTATCTAGAAGAGAAAATCTCAATTTAGATATACAAGTGTGGAAGAGTACTTGCAACATCCTAATAATTTTCTAAGAGAAAAACAGTACAAGTAAACAACATGACGTGTCAGCAACGAGCACCTGCACAGGGGGGAGTAGCATTTGAAAAATCACATAATGAAAATGTGAAAACATTTTCCATTGATGTCAAAGAGGGAGGAAACAACAAGTATAGGGCTTGCCCTAAGGGGGAGCAAAAAAGTAGAAGAGCAGAATAACAGAGGAGTCGAAGTGAAATCATGAAAGGATGTTTCCATTGATGTCAAAGAGGGAGGAAACAACAAGTATAGATCTTGCACTAAGGGGGAGCAAAAAAGTAGAAGAGTACAATAATAGAGGAGTTGAAGTGTAATCATGAAAGGGTGTTTCCATTAATGACAAAGGAGGAGATTGTTGGAATTAATGTTGTCATTGATTTCAAACGAGAGATTGTTGGGTCAATGTTGTCATGGATGACAAATGAGATATTGTTGGACTAAATGTTGAGGTAGTTTATGAGAATCCTTGAAGCTTGTTTGAAGAAGTATATATAACAATGTTGTACAATGTCGACACAGTGATACACATGTCTAAGTAGATGTAGATAGTTGGATCAATAGTAACCAACAGAAGTACATAGAGGTACACGTGAAAAAGAAGATGCAGATAGTTGGAGGAATAGTAACTAGCAAAAGTGCATAGAGGTACCCATGTCGAAGCAAATGCAGATAGTCAGAGTGAGCACACAATCAATATGTCAAAGCAAGTTATGTGTCGAAGTACACAAATAATAGATAAGTCAAAGATAACACGCAAGTAGTATGTCGGTCGAAGTGCACAACAAGATGACGAAGTATTGAAGAAGGATGGGGTATAAGCCCATAGTTGTGGTACAAAGCCTTATTTTTCGAAGTCACTGTGGTCAATTGATTAAATTAATATAATAAATCAAACGTGTCATCTGTCATGTGGACATAAGAAAATATATAAGTAGACAAGGACTAATTTACTTTGGAGTGTGAACTGGGGGAGTGAGTGCGATTGTGGATGGTGTGAGGTCTTAATTTTTGGGTATTGGAGAGGGAATCAATGGCCAGATGATTTGAATAAGAATAAGAAGAATGTGAATGCTAGTATGATATATATGTCCCTAAATTCTATAACATAAATTGAATTAATAGTTGTTTATTTCCATTTAGGGACATTCTCTTTCATAATAGAAAATTTCTATATCACACCACATGCACCAGTTGAACACATTCTCCATTTCCTTATAATCATGTTGGAAAATACAAAGGAAACAAGGTACTTTGTACTTGTTGGAGATTTCATCATAGACATGTTTGATGATGACGATATCTATCATAAGATCATGTCCTTTATGAATAGAAAGAATTTCAATTTGCATACAACAAAAGCGACACATGAAATAGGATCACTCCTCGAGCACTTTTGGATAAATGTGCCTACTAATTACCTTGAATTTATAGTTTATGAAGATTATTTGAGTGATCATCATGACATATATCTTTTTATTACTCTACATTGATTCAAAGCATCCACAGGAATTTTCAAAAAATAGTCAAAATTTCCATTCAGATATTGGCATTGCTCTTTATTAAAAAATAAATAAAAAGGACTTGTGTTGTTGCGTCTAAATGAACTCTGGTTTCCACTCATAATAATTAAGGGAAATTAGATGCAAGTGAAATATTTTCCATTTTAAATGAACCTTGACATTCTGGAACAATGACAAGGAACCTATTCCACTACAACATCATTTTGGTTTTCATGCAAAATCAAATTTCTTGTTTTCAATTTCCTTTTGCAAAGTACTACTGATCAAAAGAAATACCACCAACATAATATGCTTCTTTAATGTATTTATGTTGGTGTGCAATAAATCTAGTACTTCGAGAGCTAGGAAATATTTGCTAACCTAAATTTTCTAAACATTATTGCAATGTAGTTATCCCACTATACTCCTCCAAATGTTTCCATATACCTTTTGAAATGGATAAATGAAACAATTGCTTGCTATGTGTTCATTTCTTTTCTATTTCAAATATATAAAAATCATTTTGAATCTAAATCTTATAGTCGTAGCTAGTTTAATATACCATCCTATGTAGTTTTTTTTTCTTGTCTCTCTTAATTCAATGCACTTTGCCTATTTCAATTCAATTGTGTTCTATGGATTTCCATCTTCTGCAAATGCATGAATTTTTATTTGAAGCATCTTTGGCTTCCATGTTACAGTATTGCCTTGGCAATAATCAAATGGAGACAAAAAAAACAAAACAAAATCAACATATGGTATAGGATACTTGCTTTAGAGCTGATATCTAATGCCTAATATAGGATAATATGTATATCTTGTACAAAATATTATCGTGCAGTAGAAATATATTTTTCTACATTTTATTTATGGCGGTCATTTGTGGGTCATTTGTAATTGGAAAATCAAACCTCTATTTTGTGAAATTATGGAACAAAACAGATCATAGAGCCTGAGAATACCTCACAGTGATAGGATTAGCAAGGAGAAAGAATTGCAGTGAATTGAGCAGTAAAATTAAACATGCATTGAAACTTAGATGTGCACAGAAAAGTGTGTCATATTCCAATAATCAGTATAGTCAAAAGAGATGGTACAATAGAGGAAACTCAAATACCCAAGGAGAATTTGAATCCATGTCAATCTAGCCTATGAAATATCACCACTACAGTGCTTTGGAGCTACCAAACTCAACTGAGACTTAGTGAACGGAAGCTACTATCAGTTAACTGACCATGCAAGGTGCATTAGTGAGTTTTTCATGCAATATAGCTAGAGAGGGCGCATTAGATCACAATTAGTGGAAATCAAAGCACAAACCCCCCACTAGAGTCAGGAACTCGGGTAGACTGAACTAGATCACTAAGTTATCTCCTAAAATGTACGGAACTGAATTTGGATGTCCTAAAATCATACATGCATGGTGCATCAAGTGGATACTAAGGCCTAGATGACATCTGCACAGCACTAGGGGGAAAATTTCATCATTCAGTACTAGGAAAAGACTAATAATACTAAGGTGGAAAAGGTTGGAGTATTAATTATCCTAACATATTTGATGCATCTCCAAATTTTCCTGATCTCTTTAGATTCTAATAGCATTTAACTAAATCATTTAGAATTGGTACTTATTGCATGATCCTAGTGAATTTATGCAATTCACGCAAAGTGATTCATACTTGATAAAAGAACAACTTGCCTATTTTTTGAATTCATGGCATGCATTTGCAGTGAAACTTTGCACATCTCCATAGGAAAAAAAAATTGGCTTCCCTTTTCTTATATGCTAATGCAAATTCAGACTTTTACATCTGCAATCTTACAGTAAAATAAAAATGCAATAAAAAGAGAACATTTATTTGTTCATTTCCATTGTAATGTGGAAACATTTCCCTAGTCGCAATAATTCAAAGAAAAGACATTTCATCATTTGCACTAACCCAAACTTATGCCATACTGAATGGAAAATTTGCAAATTTGCAATTATGTATGGTTGTTATTAATTTATCTATATTTCGAAACAAATCTAGTATATTGTTTATTTTTCTCAGCAACAACTTGTAGCAAAAAAAGGAAAACGCATGCACACAAACATAAAACAAAGACCTTATAGCTATTTTAAAACAAATACATACATTGTTTGAACAACATAAGTATGCAAACTAGCAAAAGACAATAAGCTTTTGTCCTGCAATTAATGCCACTCTTTCAAATATAATTTTTCAAATGCAATTTCTTTTTCCATTTCACCAATCATCTAATGCAAATTTAGCAACACATTCTTACACTTGTTTTATGATTCTCATATGCTTATTTTCTATATGTAAATATCCCATTCTGCTTATAGTTATCAAAATCCGTAAAATATTCTAACATATCTACCTCTTTCACAATCATTACAGGGAAGCCAAGATGGAGCAGACATCGACTAGCGATAAACATAATAGATCCACACAAAAAATGACTTGATCTCTATTGAATATAGTTTAGAAATTTAATTTCCTCCCCTTCCCTCTACTTTTGTTTTGTCCGGTACTTGATAAGCTATACAAAAAAAAGAAAAAGAAAACTAGAAGATCCTTTCCAAACAACTTTATAGTCAAATAGAAATTGTACATTAGAACTTATGCCAGACACAAAGTTAATTTTTGTTTTTATGTTCATTATGCATTTGCAACAGCGGTACAAAACAAATCGCATACCAACCATCAACTATAATCTAACATTGTTCAACAACATATAACAAAGTCTTTGAAGGTGATGTATTGGCACTATACAACTTGGCTGAGCTTATCTCGCCTGTATGTTCAGGAGAGACTTTCCAGCTCCCCCCTTGACTTTCTTCACCAAGCCCACCGCCACGCTGCTCCTCGTCGGAGGGTTAAAAAAATTTCTGGTAGAGGTTTAAAAAACTTTCTCGTCGACGTTTTCCTGCCAGTCGGCTCAATGCCCGAGGCTCCTCCTCTCTGCCTGGCCCCTCCACCCCTGGCCCCTCCCCTTCATTACTCATATCCCTTGTTTATGTCGGCTCCCTTTTTGTCTTTTCCACTGTGCATTTGAGCAGTAACCCTACGGGACTGGCTACCAAACTCCACGGGCGACTAGATATCAACCCCATCACCAACTCCGTTCAATGTAAGTTTAAATCTCTAGCATCCAAACCACCGAATTCATACTGACTATTGCGAAATTCGGTATACATTTCTTTCAAAATCAAAATCTCCATTTCATCAATTTCGATCCTTGAGATTAAGAGTGGAACCAAATTTAATCCTCTCATAGCATCAACCTCCACCTGCAATTATATCAAACAAATGACACTATTTTGCTTATTATAGTAGACTTAATTATGTTTCAATTAGCTGAAATCTAAGGGTAACCATTTATTTACCTGTTCTGTATGTTTATGTAATAGAAAATCTTTGACATCTGTCACTAGCAAAGCTCTCAGCAATTCAAGATTATTTTCCTGTGGAGTTTGATATAGCTCTTTCTTGATGGTGGCAAGTCTCTGATTTGAAGTGGATTTGTTTGAGCAAACCTGACATATTCATCCATTTTGAAAAATGCTTGATGCCCTTGTTTTCTACCTCCACGGTTGTAGTAACCACATAGTCATTGTGCAAGTTAGAAGAGCCTACAACTTCAGAAATTATCCTTTCAAAATCCCAAAGAACTGCATTGCTCTTAAAAGACAAACTCAAAGTTGTGCCTATAGGCTCTAGCAGGTATTCCTGATTGTCTAAATACGATAAGTTGGGGATATAGTGAATGATTCGTAGGTCTAATGAAGTGTTTTGAAGTGCCTTAATTTTTTCCACCAGCTGTTTCCATAAATCCTTTGAAATGTGGTGGTCAACAACAATAACCAATGTGGTGTTCGGAGCTAAAGTGGATGGCCTAATTTCACAAACATAAGCATCTAGCAAGAGACATTCGTCCCTGAAAAACATAGATGCTACCTTTTTCATCATCTCTACTTTAGCATCCCCATCAACCTTTCATTCTCAAATAAAAAGGAAATATGTGAATCAACAAAGCAAACTACTCAGATGTAACAGTCATAGCAATACAAACACAAGAAAAAGCTTAATTACAGCTGTTAGCCAGAAGACCCTATAAAAGATCAGAGATTACAAAAGCAATTCTTAATTCTGAGATGTAATGGGTACCTAATAGAATTTCACAATCATATCCCATTCATTTTCAACCAATCTGATTTTTTTCCATCGCTCAGTCAACTTCTAGCTTTCGGTGATGTCCACTGCTTTCAAGGACCTGATCTTGATAATCATATCCATCTATTCGCCCTCTAGGCTTTCGCAATTGCTTAGGATCAATTTTTCTAGCGATGACAAACTCTCAAAATTCCCAACTAATTCTTTCAACTTAACACAGGAATTCAAATATAATTCTTGTAAAGAACTCAGCTTGCCAAAACCTTGTGAAGTTTGATGATATTTTCACACCTTTCCAAATTCAAATATCTTAGATTCACCAATTCCATGAATCGATCGGGAAGCCTTTCTAAAGCAGTACAACAGTTGAAGTCAAGCCTTTTGATAAATTTGAGTTGGCAGAGTTCTTCAGGCAACTCTTTCAATATAAAACAACCATTCATGGACAGATTGCAGTGTCGAAGTGATGTTAACAACCCCATACTCTGAGGAAGCTTCCTCAACTTGGAATAATTCTGTAGCTTAAAGGAAATTAAGGGAAAATTACCGATATTATGCGGGAGATCAAGTAAACTCCTGCATTTGTTCAACTTTAATGTTTGGAGGGATGAACGCAAAAAAAATGTGTTAGGCAGGAACCTAATATTTACGCATACAGACAAATTTAGATCCTCAAGACATCTCAATCCACCCAGACAATGGGGAATCTTTTGTAAATTGCGACAACCTTTAAGTTTAAGAATTCTCAGAAGCTTCAACAGTCCAAAGTTCTCAGGTATTTGACTCAGCTTTGTACAAAATTGTAAGTTCAAAGTCCTCAAACTTTGGAGTTTCCCTATGCTTTCTGACAATTCTTTCAACCCTCCACACCAACTAAGATTCAAATTTTCAAGTGCATTTAATTGATCAAGACCTTTCAGAAGTTTTAGCAAACTGGATCCATTCAGATCCAATCTTGTCAGCTGGCATAGAAGTTGAAATTCTTCTGGAAGCATGAACAGTCCCACAAATTCTTTGAGCCCCAAAATTCACAGGTTTTGTAGATTTATCACCAACTATGAAGTTAATTGTAGACCTACACAATAATGTCTTTGACAGAACTTGAGCTCTCTCAGCATTGTAGATATATTCACATACCTGACTAAGAACCTAGACGAGCAGAGGCACCTTTGTGTAACCTGACAATTTTCTATCTGTCCTAGATGTCTTTGTTCATAGAGCTCTCTCATGGTGAAAAAATTTGGATCCAACTTGTTTAGGTATTTTTCTTCTTGTGTGAGACCTTATGGCTCCTCTTTGTGTGAGACCTTATGGCTCCTTTGGTTCCACCACTACCTCAAAGTGACCTTATGGCTTCATAAAAAGCATTCATCAATATTTAACTATTTAACCTTGTCCAATGATGAAAATCTCATTGCTCTTCACCATTAAATTCAAATCCTTTAAACTGTTCTTCACCATTAAATCCAAACCCTTTAAACTGTGTTAATCATTCACTTCATATCTCTATATCAGTTATCCCACAGCTCATCAGTGCAGAACATGCATAGTCTATTAATATATGTTGTATGAATCAGTTCATGTTCTTTTAATCCTCAGTTTGTTATTGCTCACTACTTATCTGTTCTTTCTATTTATCTAATACGATTTTACTGCAGTTTTCTCATCCCAAGGCCTTGGATATAATTGGGCTAGAGTCACTAATGTTGTGGTAGGTAATTTAAAATCTATTAAGGTGGAGTTAATATTATGTTTGGCTCTGAAATTTTCAATAAATGATAACGATCTTCCCAATGAGAAAGTTCTTCACCAAGGTATCTAGTGCCCAATGTCTGTCTAAATGTAACTACGACTTGTTTTGTTTTGTTATTTTTGGTTTTCTCTTTCACTGATTGTATTCTTGTTTTGGCCTTTTAGATGGTTTCGAAATGGCAACAACTTCTAGCTCTCGATGTGCAAGACCCAGAAAAAATAAACTTCTCTACTTTTGATTTACACTAGAATATGGTTGAAGGAAATGTTGTTGCCTGGATCAAATCAAATAGGTATAAAGAGTTCATTAACAGGGAGAGAAAAAACCTATTGTATCCAACAATCTTTCGAAATAGTTACAACAACAAATCACAAAATGAAAATGAAAATGCTGGAAATCAAAAGCATAGAATCAACAACACCTTGGAGTATATAATGTGAGTTTTTCTCTATTTTTCTTGACTCTCTTATATTTAATAGGATAACCACAATATGATTATTGGATAAAGGGCATGCCCACCTACAAGCAACAAGTATTGAAGTCTGATCATGCTTGTGTTTGAGGAGGCCTAAAATCATTTGCTTTAAGGCTGAGAATACTACTTATATTCACATTCTCATATACAAGTTTCTAGAAACTAGCTGATATTAAAGCATTAGCTGCAACATGAACAATTGATGCTTTGAAATATTGTGATGTATGAAGTGTTAATCTCTTGTTGTTGCTTGCAGCTTTTGGTGTTCGTATGGGCCAGATGACCACTGAGAGATTGATAAACTACCTGTTCATATATCCAATGTGCCTAAGCATGGTAAGGGGAGTCGTCCAGGTCATAAGCATATAAGATGTAGTTTCCTTTGTCATTTTATCATCTACATACTCAAGAAGGAACTGGAATGATTCCTAATCACTTATAGTGAGAGGAATCATATAGATATTGGTAGTAAGCCTTGTCATGGACAAGAGACTAATGATTTTGTAGGCACAAGGGCATACCATGCACCTCATATTAGCAAAAAGCTATATCAATGGGTAGAAAGATGTTTTCTTTTGGGGATGTCTGCCGAATGTGTACATCAAAAATGTCATGAACTAGTGCATGATAAAGTATACTCTTTCGAACTTTAGTTTGATCGAAATGACTTTCTCTCACATGATGACATTGGCAATATAGAGAGAAAATTAAAACATGCCCAATATATGTTTGATAAGAATGATGCCCAAAGTGTGTGTATATGGCAAGCTACAAATCCTAATAAAGTGTTCTACTACTTTGAGTTTGACAAAACCATAGATGATGAGGGTCACATTCCATTCATTTTAGGCATCCAACAACCATTACAGCTGGAATGGATGAGGAAATATGGTCATGATAGTATATTAACAATGGACTCTACATTTTGAAAAAATCGCTTTAAGGTAGGTTTATATATCATAGATATTTTTTTCTTACTATCATTTGTTATTTATAGTATAATTCAAGCATGTAACTGATGTCCTATTTAATTGTATGCAATTCCAACTTTATACATTATTGGCATTCGATTCCCAACATAATGGTGTTCCAGTGGCATGGGTCATCATGTCAAGATCTACGACCTCAGATATTGTGAGATGGATGGAAACTCTACTTCTTAAAGTACGCATGGGTATGTTGGAATGGAAATTGAATGCATTCATGGTAGATGATGTAGTGACGGATATTGGTGCAATTAGGTACATATAGCTAATAGGGTGTGGTTTTTCCATTTCTTGAAATGAAGCGTTGCATACAATATTAAAGTATGCATATATTTTTAACAATGTATAACATATTTATTTAACAGGTAGACATTTCAATGTGAAGTCTACCTATGCAATTGGCATGTTAGAAGGGCGTGGCTAAAAAATCTTGTGATGAAAGCTAAAGATGACACTACAAGGTGCTCCATGTTTAAGTGTTTAGGTGACATTATGCATAACCAAACAAATGGAGATTATGCTCTTGAGGAAGCCAATAGATTTCTAAATGAATTCAAAGAAGAAAATGCCTTTGTTGAGTACTTTCGAGCACGATGGTTGGACATAATAGGTTTTCCTTCATATTATAATATCGTAGATATTTTTATTTAATGACTAGCCTATCCATAATCTCCAAGTGCCATGAGAATTTTACTATATTTTTGAATTTCACATACTTCTAGATTTCAATTCATAGTTATATTATATTTTACATATTGACATGCTTTCTAGTTATTAAGTGGTATTCTTTGATGTTCATCAAGAATGTGGGAAAAATGTTGTCGCACTTTAAAGCATGTTGGACAAGAAACAAATGGGTCCATCGAGTCATACCATTCACACCTAAAAAAGGTATTTCTAAGGTCAATACGATCAGTTTCCCATCATCGAGTAGATTGGTTAGTGCATCAATTGGTAACAATGGTCCGCATTTTTTATTGGTGGCATGACTGTGGAAAGGAAAATGGTTTTCATAGAAATTATAGAGTGGAGAAAATGGAAGCTCAATCTTGGATAAGAGCACAATCTATTCCAAATGATAATGTTATAGTACACCACTCCGATCCTTCGATAACATATGTGCAAAGCCAACATGATATTGAGAAAAGATATATGGTATGGCAATCAGGTCCAAACTTTGCTATGTGTGATTGCAGCTGGGTAAATAATGGATATTTGTGCAAGCATACCATTAAGGTTATCATGACGAGGGAAAAAATAGGTTGGAACAAGAAGAGCTAGAAATAGGAATTGATGAAACAATCCCATATCAGGTGACTTTTAGTATTTCATAATGCATATTTAGATCAATAGCAATGTTGTAGATCATAAATAGTAGTTGGTGTGGTCTAATATGGTGCAATGTAACTGTTACTAGATAGCTGAAAACGATGGCTTTGGAGTTGCAAATGGCTTGGATTTTCTTGTAATGGTAGTAATTTCATAACTTGGTTTATTTCATATTTTTCTATTATTCTTTTCATGTTGATGTGAATTTTTCTTTCTTTGTTTCCAGGTAGATAATAATGTCAATGGTTCGATGGTTATTTCCAATAATGTAAATCCAAGTCATGACCAAAGAAGAGTTTCACAACGTATTCGAGAAATTTTTTAGTCACTTATGCAGTTTCCCAGTGAAGAATGACATCTTTGTTTCCTAGAGAAATGAATGGAAGACATTGCCAATGAATTCAAAACAACATTGGAATATACCACTTTGGGGTTGGACCATCCGGCTACTCCATATTTCCAACAAGTGCAAGATGTATTTGGGAACACTCTACAACGTGGGAAAGATTTTTTGGAAAGGATGGTCACTCGCAAGAGCTCTTACACATCATCTAGTTCTGCACACTTTCCTCGCCCAACACAAGGCACTAGGAGACAAACATTTGATGATGTACTTGATAGAGCTGCTAGACGAGATAGTGAAAGAAACCCAAATAAGTGAAGGTGAGAATTTCAAACTTGCAAACTTGGTTATTCTAAAAAACTTTAAGCTTGAAACATGCATGATTTGGAGTTTCACTGCTATGCGAAGACTTCAATGCTTTTATTGTTTGTAATGATAGATAAAATTAACAAAAGTTATACTCATTTCCATACTTCCTTACATCTTTTTCAGATGGATTTGAAGATTGGATATCAGAGCCTGAAGAGCATTTCCATGGTGAAAGTAAAATGTTATAGCATTGCAAATTTAGAACATCTTAGAAGAGGATTGATAGTGGTTTGGAACATATTTTAAGAGGATTATATTTTTGGTTTACAAACTTCATATGTAATTATGAAGGTTCAGTCTCACAATTTATTGGTTCGGAAGAAGAAGTCTTTGCACTTTTATAATAAAGTATTTTGTAATCATTAATTCATTTGAATGTTTATGTGTTGTAATCATTAATTAATTCATTAAATCATGCTTTGTGCTCAACGCGTCAAATAGTACTATCCATTGAAGAACTTAATCTTTTATTGTGTGGAAACTGTCACAAGCTGGCAGATTATCCATTATCATGCATTGATCAGTTAATCAATTGATGACATAAGAGCTTATGTGTCATTTTATTAATTAATCTATGGTCTATCACATCATCTAGTTCTGCACACTTTCCTCGCCCAACACAAGGCACTAGGAGACAAACATTTGATGACGTACTTGATAGAGCTGCTAGACGAGATAGTGAAAGAAACCCAAATAAGTGAAGGTGAGAATTTCAAACTTGCAAACTTGGTTATTCTAAAAAACTTTCGTCTTGAAACATGCATGATTTGGAGTTTCATTGCTATGCCAAGACTTCAATGCTTTTATTGTTTGTAATGCTAGATAAAATTAACAAAAGTTATACTCATTTCCATACTTCCTTACATCTTTTTCAGATGGCTTTGAAGATTGGATATCAGATCCTGAAGAGCATTTCCATGGTGAAAGGAAAATGTTATAGCATTGCAAATTTAGAACATCTTAGAAAAGGATTGATAGTGGTTTAGAACATATTTTAAGAGGATTATATTTTTGGTTTACAAACTTCATATGTAATTATGAAGGTTCAGTCTCACAAGTTATTGGTTCAGAAGAAGAATTCTTTGCGCCTTTATAATAAAGTATTTTGTAATCATTAATTCATTTGAATGTGTATGTGTTGTAACCATTAATTAATTCATTAAATCATGCTTTGTGCTCAACGCGTCAAACAGTACTACCCATTGAAGAACTTAATCTTTTATTGTGTGGAAACTGTCACAAGCTGGAAAAAATTATCCATTATCATGCATTGATCAGTTAATTAATTGATGACATAAGAGCTTATGTGTCATTTTATTAATTAATCTATGGTCTATCATATGAGAACCCTTATCTTTAGTTGGAGTAAATACATTTCTGCATTCATTATTCGGAGCACATTTTCCTATGGCTATTGGTTGTTTATTTTCATTTATCATATCAATATCTGAATTGTGCAAAATGTGCATGACTGCATTGTGGTTGACGTGGGGGTTAGAAGTGGCTTTCTCTTACTGTTTGTAGCATAGGATGCTTTTTTCCCAAGATTGCTTTAGACATAGTCAAATTGCATCTTGGGAAAGTGTTGACTTCCAACTGTCAAGATGAAGCAAAACACCAAATGTTCTGTCCACAAACACCAAGTTCAAAGGTAGAATTGAATTAATATATGAAGTGTTTGGCACAATGGTGTATTCATTCAACTTTCACCAAAGGTTGCAGCATTATGAAGAGTGTCTGGCTTGAATTTTATATGAAAAGGATGCATAGAAGTGTCATGTGAAAGTGCCTAAAGAAGAAAATATTCTTGGAGCTTGAAGCTGATCCAAAGATTGTTTATCACTGTGTGTTATCTCCTTGTCATCTCCCGGAATTGGTTGAAAACAATGAAATAATTGTTGTTGAAATACTTTTAAAAGTTATAGCAAAGATAAGAAGATTCCCAATTGTTGAGGATGGATACAAACTAAGAGTCGGAAATTATAATGACTATTAAGAAATTGAAATCGACAAAATAATCACAGGTGTCAAAGATTCTAAAGGGAAAACTATATTTTAAGGCTTCTTGATAAGTTATCAGTACCAGAAAAGATAGACAGAATACGGACATTTGGTAGCAAAACATTTGGTAGAAAGATATTGATCATTTTAAATCTCTCTAAATCAGGGATAATACACACATATTACAGGTATCGTGACTTTCAAAGCAATTTTATTTCAGGAAATCAGTTCCATATTCAAAGGCACAAGATCAGCAGTAGATCCACATTTCTAGTCATCCATCCAGCACTTGAAAGGAGATAAAAGGTAGCATAAAATATTTGCAAAAGGGGGGGAGAGGTTCCAGCTGAGAGGCTGAGTATGTTGTAAATTCGCCGAGAGTCTTATTATAGAAAGTTGGGAAGACTATGCTCTGTAATTTCTATGGAGATTCATGTCAAGCTGAATATGAGATCTTGTTTTACGAACCAAGTTTAGCCATCATTGAGTTTGAACATTATGTGGTTTCTTAGTATGAACATGAATTATCAACAAAAATATCTGTAACATACCTCCTTCAACATATAAACTCGTGATGATTTGAATATCACTTATGGGAATAGAGACCATGTGAGGCACCAAGGAGGATAAGGAGGGTTAAACACAATACAATCAACTATAATTTGTATAAGTCCTGTGCAAAATCAGAATAAGTTAAATATTCAATTGAAGTTTCATAGTCTTTGACTTGATGAGATGAAAGAGAATATTTAAGGCTAATGATCCTGGTATAACAAGGTATTTGGTTCATTATGGTACATGTACAAAAGGATTAATCCAAAGTAAATATGTTGTCCATGAGACAAAGCATCACACATAATACTAGAACACAAGAATCATCAAAGGATTTGGTATTACAAAAAATATTCATTATAAACATTCAAATAGAATGCAACATCCATTGTGGCATGTGATTTTTATCTAGTCAAATCAAATGCCACATTAACATAAGCAAAACATACAAAATAAAAATGAACCAAATGCATGCATGACACATCCATTGTTGATGTCCACCACATTTTGCTTCACTTAGTCGTACATGGGATCTATGTTGGTGTTGATTAGCATTTTTTACTGGGGATGACATTACCCCAGATAAAGATCCTTACACATTCTACTAGCATCCACATGATCTCCATCCATCTCATCATGATACATGGTAAATGATAGGAATTTATGAGCAAGTTCATGGGAACTATTACACAATGGTACAAGATTTGTGGATGTAACTTTGCAATGCCCTGTCATTTGGTCAATAATAAGCTTTGAATTCATGTAAACAACAATTTCATTCACCCCATTTTCTAAAGCTACTTCTAGCCTGTTAAATTGTCAGAATTTACTTCAATCTAATCTAGGATCTTAACTGATAGAACAACAGGTACATCAAATCTATAGCATATCAATCATGGACACAATAATGCAAGCACACAAGAGACACAGAGTTTACTTGGGGAAAACCATAAAGGTGAAAAACCCCAATAACTTCCTCAGAGATAGACAGAGCAATGATACAACCAGAATACAAGAGATAGTCTTCTCCTAGCAACAGAGCCTCCTCCTCCACAAGTGCACCACTCTCCCAAGTGTGAGTGAGAGAATAGAATGATGAAATAGACATCTCCTGATCTCTATTTATACTAGACTTGACTTGCCTCCTAACCTTTACTAGGTTGGCCTTAACTTAACCACATAACACAATGCTGACTGGGCCAACACCTAATAGGGTGGTCTAATAACCCTTTGACCCACATGGCCGACCCCCACTAGGGTGGTCTAATAACCCATCAAGTATAAGTTACGACACTTACAATATAAATGACGACACTTCCATATAGAAGAATAATAACATCTCTATAGTAATACAATATACATATATGTGAAATACATTCCGAAGTTACATATACATCAACACTCCCTCTTAACGAGGAAGGTATTTCTCGACACAGGTCTTCTAGCACAAGTCATCTTCTCTGGATCATCATCACTGGATAGTCATCATCGAGTCATCATCATCGTCACTGCTGCCACTATCTCAATCAATCTCTGAATATACTCGTCATAGGAAGTTCTACAGAGCCAGTCATTTTTCATACTGGATGTAGGCCCACCACTTGCAGGTCTTCGTCATCACTGGCCATACTATGGAATTCTCAAGACTTATTATGTGTGTCACAAAACCTCGAAAGAGCATCCCAAGCTGTTATGAGCACACGTCTCTACCTATAGGATCTCCCAAGGCCATATTATATGTGACCTCACCACAAAACCTCATAAGAGCATCCCAGGTTGTCACAAGCACACAGCTCTACCTATAGGATCTCCCAGGGACAGATTATATGTGGTCACCACAAAACCTCGCAAGAGCATCCCAGGCTGTTACGAGCACACAACTCTACCTATAGGATCTCCCAGGGACATATTATATGTGGTCATGGAAAAACCTCGCAAGAGCATCCCAGGCTGTTACAAGCACACAACTCTACCTATAGGATCTCCCAGGGACAGATTATATGCCATAGGACAAACCTTGAAAGAGCATATGCCAGATATCCCAGGGCTAGATTATATGCCATAGGAAAAACCTCGAAAGACTATCTGCAGATCTCCCAGGGCCAAATTATATGTCGTCCCAGAGAAAAACCTCAAAAGAGCATTTGCCAGATATCCCAGGGCCAAATTAATTGCCATAGGAAAAACCTCGAGAGACTATCTGCAAATCTCCTAGGGCCAAATTATATGCTCATCTACACAACCCGATCCATAACCATAGAGTATCAACATGATACTCACCATACATCATCCTAATGTATACATGATCATCATGATCATCATCACTGCAACATCCTGCTGCAAGTCATCTGGAGCAACATCCTGAAGCTCGTCATCCACGATCATCCTGATCATATCATGCATCTACCTGATGCATACCAAGTATCTACCCGATACATATCATCATACATGATCCACCTGATCATACAATGTATCCACCTGATACAAATACAAATACATGATCCACATGATCATACATGATACATATCAACATACATGATCTACCTGATCATACAGTGTATCCACCTGATACATATATAGATACATGGTCCAAGCATCCAACATGATGCGTACATACATAAATGATCCAACTGATCATATCCAGAATCCAATATGATGCATACATACATATACATATAAATGATCCAACTGATCATATCCAGTATCATCCTGATGCATATACAGAGTAGTAACTAGAGCATCATCCTGATGCTCATCATCCAGCGCTTACATCCATAGCCATGTTAAGGATCCTCCTTCCAACATGCTTGGAATGGCCTCTGCAAATGTGTCCATCACTTCTTCCCCAAAGTGTCATCAATCTGAAGAACACCAATCCTCTCCCTGAAGTACTCAAACTTCACCTTGGCTAGTGGCTTTGTCAGCACATCTTCAATCTGCTTATCCGTCGTAATATACAGGAGCTTTACAGCTCCTCTCTGCACCATATCCCTGATATAGTGATATTTGATCTCTATGTGTTTCGACCTATCATGAAACAATGGGTTCTCGGACAGCTTCACACAACTCTGGTTATCATAAAAGATACCAGTAGCATCCAACGGGAGATAAAATAACTCAGACAGTATCTTCCGTAGCCATACTACCTCACAACTAGATGAACAGGCTGCAACATACTCTTCCTCCGCTATACTCAGTGCTACGTAGGACTGTTCCTGTTGAACCAAGAGATCACACCTGATCCCATACTGAAGCAGCACCCAGATGTGCTCTTCCTATCTGCAGCACTGCTAGCCCAATCTGAATCAACATAACCTTGCATGTTAAACTTTTGATTCGCTTCATACTTGAGCCCATAATCCATTGTACCCTTCAGGTACCTCAGAACATGCTTTACAACAACCAGGTGAACACTCCTCGGATCCGTCAGGAACTGGCGCAATGTGTTCACCGCAAAGCAAATATATGGTCTCGTGTTCGTCAAGTACATCAAGGACCCAATCATCTGACGATACATAGAGACATCAACCGGCTCAGATGAAGCATCACAAAGAAGCTTCAGATTCGATGCCATAGGTGTGGGCATGGCCTTGCAATCCATCATCCCAACCCTCTTCAGGATCTCTACTGCATACTTCCCTTGTCCAAGGAAGATTCCATCTACACTCTAACACACCTCCATGCCAAAAACAAAAAGTGCATCATCCCCAAGTTCTTCATCTCGAACTCGGCAGTAAGCTTCCGCTGCGTGTCGGCAATCAATCTATCTTCACCTGTAACAGACAGGTTATCCGCATACAAAAGTAGTATCACTGGATTGCCTTCCTCAACCTTGTAGTAAAGGTTGGAATCTGCTTTACTCTTGGTAAAGCCAAACTGGATAGAAAGTTGTCTATCCTACCAAGTTCTGCATACATATATGACTACACCATTCAAGAAGGTTGTATTGAACTCCATCTGGTGTATCTTCTATTTCATCACTTTAATATTTCTCTATGCTACCATCTGTAGCATGCTTGATCTGATAGTTCCATTTGGAAGTCACAATAGACTTCCCTTCAGCTCTTGGGACCGCATCCCAAATATTGTTCTTCATGATCGATGGATCATGGCATTCTTCCCGTATCCTGGGAACTTCAATATCTTCAATAGATAATTTTGTTGCTTGAACAAATGTTGTAGCCCTTCTTTTGTAGGTGAAGGTATACGGTCTTTTCTACAAAACAAGTTAAATTACATGATTAGAAACATCTCATAATTTTCAGACAAATTCTTACACATAAAGAAATATGTCATACAGTCATGCAATTATCTTAGCCAATGCTTCAATACAACATTTATTAGTGTTCCACAACTTTCTAGATGCCTTCCAGTCTCTACCAGAACATTGTTAAGAGTTTGCACTACTCCCAACATGTCAGCAAAGAGGTTTCATTGTAGATAAGTAGCACTGGAATGCTGTACAGTGCCACAGGCCACTTACCCATCACATGCATATTAGTAGTATATTGTTCATTAATGCAATCATTCTAATATGCACATTACATATCCTAAGTCTAGGAACATGAGCATATACATCATTGAACAATTTTATTTAAACAAAAAAATATGCAAGAAATGATAATTAAAAATACTTATCTTTGTTTGGTTGCTGGGTGGACTCCCTCTGAGTCTTTGCTTCCTTGCAGGAGCTGCTGAAGTATCTTCTTCTACACCTTTTTGTTGTGGAATGTAGAAAGATGGTCAACTCCCTCTGAATATCTGCATCCTTGTAGAAACTAATGAAGTGTGCTCCTTTGCTTTCTTGCAGGAACAACTGGAGTGTGCTCCCTCTTGATCTTTGCTTCCTGGATTACCTATCCTTGAACTTACATCCATCCTTAATCACTATGCATGCTTATTAGTATCATCATTGTGTTATCCTTGAGGTCTCATACATAATCACACATTTATTAGTATAATCTTAATACGATCAAAACACAATAATCTTAAACATGTATAGTCATGATCATTCACAGATAATAAACATTAGTATTCAAGGTTTTAGGGAAGTCTTATTTTACTCATGCATATTCTTATTTGATCATAGGACTCTTCTGATTAGTTAAATCATCAATGCATAAACCCATGATTACTCAAAATTATACCTTCATGATTTTTCTTGTTAGTCATATCATCAATTATGGTAAGAAACATAATATACATACATCCATGGCTATTCAAACCTATGACTTCATGAATAATCATTATCAACAACACAACAGTATAATATCCTAACACAAGGTAGTATTCTAGCTTGATATAGGAAAAACATACCTGGATTAGCATGCTAGATAGTTATGTATAACATACCCGCATAATGTCTTCTGGTTCTCTTCAGTGACTTGTGCTAGTAACCTGCATCTATCATAGGTTAACCATTGTAGGACCAAGTTATACATACCTCGAAAGTATATATTCTATGTGATACATGACAATGGATGAATCTTTGTCTTCATGTCACCATGATCATATGTTCTTGAAGTAGAACATGATTTGTCTTTCTTGGTGTACCTTTTATGTTAGCGAACAACATAAACCTCATACAACATCACAATGCATTAGTACATTCATAAGTCTCAAAACCTTAATCAATGAATATCTTCTATTAAGGTGATACGACAAGTCTAGTAATTAATCAAGATTGTACTGTAATGACATGAAGACAAACATATGATAAAATTAACCATGAAACATACCTATAAGCCTTACCTGTCAAGATTGCTTGTAATCTTCTTATGGAAGGCATTAGCCTCATCTCCCTCTGAGACAGGAATTTCTTCACTTATGCAAGTGACCAATCCATCTTCTTCTAGGATTAACCCAATCCACTTGATTTGCAAGAACTGGACCCGGAGCTAGATTGGGATTTGTTAAGGAAACCCCAAAAATTTAGACTTTGAATTTCAAACTTCCGAAAGGATAGAAATATGTGCCTTGATGAGCTGATCAAGTTGGTATATTCAGAATTTGAAAAATGCAAAGTTTCACCCCTCGAAATTGCCTTTTAGATTTTTGGATTCACTAGGGAGGACCCTGTATTAGGGTTTGAGTTTCCCAGAGCTTACCCCAACCAAAAGATTTGATTCAAAGCTCTAATCTTCGATTTTTCTTAGGAGCTTCCAGCCGTGGTTACATATTTCCAAAATTTCAAGTTTTGCAGAAGCCCTAATTTTCCATCTTTCCGATCAAAGTCCCGAACTGGGGTTTGATCAAGCCCGACCTTCTGCCCAACCAAAAAATCTGATCTTCGTCTCTAAATTTTTATTTGATGAGTAGCATCCATCCGTGGTCTCCGATTAGAGAAATTCCAACTTTCTCCGAAGCCCTAAATTCCGAAATCCATGAATGAAGGTGCTAAAAAATAATTTTGTTTTGAAAGAAATATGTACCTGATTGTTTCTGCTGTAACTCCAAACTTTTTGATCCACAGGTTCTAAACAATTTTCCTGAGATAGGCTGACCTGTTATCTTTCCATCCCGACAGGTCTGACCTCAATTGGATTCTCTGAGAGAGAGTTATGCCAAATGTCGCAACGTGACCTATTTATGGGATAATACAGGAGAGTGAACTTGTACAGCATGCCACGTGTCACTGGTTCAACTTCTACCTCTGAAAACTTTTATTGAGATAGCCAAACCTGTTATCTTTCCATCCTTATAGGTCTTACCTCAATTGGATTCTTTGAGAGAGAGTTATGCCAAGTGTTGCAATGTGACCTGTTTATGGGATAATACAAGAGAGCGAACTTGTACGGCGTTCCACGTGTCACTGGTTCAACTTCGACGTCTAAATTTTTTTATTGAGATAGTACAGTCTGTGTACTACCTGTCACTTTCTACGAAATTTCATTTGGAGCTTCCTAGCCCATGTTATGACCTTTTTCCCAAGGTCACCTGATTTTTTCTCAGATCTGGAAGAGGAAGAAACCCTATATTGTACAGATCATAAATCACAAAGTACAATGAATTAGAGGTTTCCCTTTGTCCACAAGGTACATGGGGATCTGATCTTCGACCTGTAAAAGTTTCAGATCCGAAAACTTCACCAAGATGGATTTATAGTGAAAGTGCTACGATGACTGGGTTTTTCTATATCAAGCCCAAGCATCGTAAGTGCAACAAGTGTCATACATGCCATACCATGCCTTCTTTCAAGCTAGCTCTGATACCATGTTAAATTTTTAGAATTTACTTCAATCTGATCTAGGATCTTAACTGATAGAACAACATGTACAACAAATCTATAGCATATCAATCATGGACACAATAATGCAAGCACACAAGAGACACAAATTTTACTTAGGGAAAACCATAAAGGTGAAAAACTCCAATAACTTCCTCAGAGATAGATAGAGCAACGATACAACCAGAATACAAGAGATAGTCTTCTCCTAGAAGCAGAGCCTTCTCCTCCACAAGTGCGCCACTCTCCCAAGTGTGAGTGAGAGAATAGAATGATGAAATAGAGATCTCCCGATCTCTATTTATACTAGACTTGACTTGCCTCATAACCTTTACTAGGTCGGCCTTAACTTAACCATATAACACAATGCTGATTGGGCTAACACCCAATAGGGTGGTCTAATAACCCTTTGACCCACATGGCTGACCCCCACTAGGGTGGTCTAATAAACCTTCGACCCACATGACTTATACAGGGCCGACCCCAACAAGGTGGTCTAATAACCCATCAAGTATAAGTTACGACACTTACAATATAAATGACGACACTTCCATATAGAGGAATAATAACATCTCTATAAGAATACAATACACATATATGTGAAATACATTCCGAAGTTACATATACATCAACATAGCCCTTCCATTAAGGAAATGTAATATGACTTGTTGTTTGTGGTCTCTCCATGTATAGACGTCCTTTTCTTTATGGTTATGTCTTTCACTTTGTCATACAAAACATAGGCTATCGTCCCTTGGCCTGGATTCAGACGACATGATATGGCAATGCAAAATATCCACTGGCACTCCATAGTTATTTGCCAACAAAATCCATGTGATATGTTTTGTTAGTATCATATTTAGTTTGTAAATAAATAATATTACCACTTAAAAGCGTTCATATTACCACTTATAAAAGGAAAAAACATAAAAAATAAAAAAAACATTATAATAACTGAGAGGAAATATGAGCAGGTTATGAAATAAACTCTCATCACACATCACCAAAAGTTGTATTAGGGTTTGGTATAACACTATAACTCTAGAAGGAAGATGGAGAAGTTTTTGCACTTGGATATTCAACAGATATAACCACACTCGAAAAATAAAAAAAATTGACATCATACAGTATAAATTTATTACATTCTATAAATCATTGGCTCAACATAAATCCCAAAGGAATAGAGATAACATTTTACACATGGGTCCTTAATTTTTATTTTTTATTTTTTTACTTTAAATTCTAAACCGACATGTAGATTTTTTAATTCAAAAAATGCTAGGGAAAAATTTGTGGAAGTCCTAAAAAACCTAAAAATTCAAAAAACCAAAAAAATTAAATCATTTTGTGCCAATTCTAGCCCTAGAAAGGGCAGTGGCCATCTCTTTTTTGCCTTCTCCTTCACTCGGCCTCATCTTACAGCCCTAGGGTCTCTCTCATTTCCCTTAGCCTTCTCTAAATGTACCTCTCTAGCCTTCAACCTCAATTTAAGGCCTACTACAACAACCGCCTGTAACTTCTGTTGCTGCCCTAAAACTTGTCACAATATAAGACAGCAGAAAATCATAAAAAGAAAATCAATAGAAGACCTAAACAATTGTTTGATGAAGGTTGATATGACTGCTTGATTGATTATTGATCTAAAAGGTGAATTGAAAGCTACATAACTATATGTTTGTCTGATCAAGAGGGTTAAATTGGTCATTACTAAATTGTTGCTTAGAGTTACAGGACAACTATCGAATAGGACTAATATTACTTGTTGTTACATTTTTCATGCATTGCTTACTTCCTTAGAAAGTGTTATAAATACTCACTACTGTCATACTATTGCACTGTTACATACTGATTTATTTTGTAATATTTGTCACACAACTTAATGCTGATGTAATATTGTATGTACTTGCTAGAAGGTCACTAACTGTCATACTAATCTACTATTCTATTTGGCAATGGTGGTTACATAAACTCCTTGCTGAGGTGATATCAGGCTGTGGCCTATTTATCTATGCATTCACTTATTAAATATTGTTCAAATGTTAATCCTAGATGCTTAATTATAATTGATAGTTGATTAAACTCAGAATCATATTATTCACAAACTAAACTTGTGCATACTAATATCTAATTAACTACACTTGAACAATGCTTACTTTTTCCTAATCATTATTACACTTTGATATGTCTTCTTCATTCTCTATTTGACTCCATAAACGCACTGATCTACACTTGAGGTTGTGGAAATTATTTGGTGTGGTTATTGACATGGACTCAGATAAGGGCTCTCCCCTTGGAGGTCAAGACTCTCCGAAGAAATTAAAGATTTGTGATCGAGGTTACATTGGGTCACAAGTCCTTGCATGCGCTTACTAGACACTAGCCCTGCTAGTTTTCCCAATAACACTCATCTTTGCAGGCAAAACAACATACTAACTTTCCAGAAGCATATATCCCTTTTCAGACCTATTTTTTAGGTGATTCAAAAGAGTTTTGGAAGAGCATCGAAGAAAAGGTCTCCAACTAAAATTTTAAATCATTTGAACCGGCAATTGCAATGATGTTAAGGATTGTAGTCAAGCTCCAAAAATGCCTAATTTCCTGAACATTTTAACAGCTTGTGGTGAAATGAAAAATATGTATCTTTTCTTACCTTTTAGGATATCGGCTACATATCTTCACTATGGATCCTAGATTCTGTAATATACCTAACTCAGTATATTGTGACATTAAATAATTGTATTCAATATTAATTAATTTTATTAGGATACTGGCTACATATCTTCACTATGGACCCTAGATTTTGTAATTTACCTAATTCAGTTTATTATGACATTAAATAATTGTGTTCAATGTTAATTAATGTTATTAGGATGCTAGGATCACAAGTTACAACTCTTCATCATGACTGCTCGTCTTTCACGCTATATAAGCCAAGCCATTCATTCACTGTAATCATCAATCTATCCATCATTTTATTATTAATATAGATATACATTACAATCTTGTGCTCTCTGTGTGCCATGAAACTCTGCACTATGTGTGAGTAGAGTTATGAACTATGCACTATGTCTACACTGTGTGCTTATGTATTTTTTTTGCCTAACCAAGAAGCAATCCCAAAATGACAAGGCCTTCGTGAGAGAAAGCAAATTTGGCATGTAGTGCATGTGCATGGAAGATTAGTGTTCATTCAATAAGGCCAAATGCCAATGTCTTTTAGAGTTGGCCATACCACAATATCATAATGAAAAATCCACAACAGAATGATGAATGAACATGTGTACAAGGGAACTAGAATAGTTGGTTTATTAATATGTCTGATTTTCCATCCCTAGTCAACTTCACCATATTAATGTACAATAACACAACAAGGGTTGAGAAACTACATACTGATATTTGCTAATATGCTAAGACTTGACCAAACTAATCAACAACCTATTCATCCTGAATTGATTTTAACAACCATAAACTCAATTAACTATAATCCTATCCATGAAAAAACCATGGTCAACCCCCTAACTGGTTGTCATGTCCCCTTACATGGATTTTATCCATAGAACAAGACCCCACTTCACTTTTGGGCCAGTAACAACCCATAAAAATTCAAATGAATGCATGAGTGCAAATAATGAGATGAATCAGAATTAAACAAACAAAAATTAAGAGAATTCATGGAAATCAAATGACCATGTTTGGAATTAGACAAATTCACACAAACAGCATGCAAAATACACATATTTCCTAAAAAAATAGCATTCACTTACAAATCTCTATACAGAGATAAGCACTTCTCTTTTAACAAAAGATAGTTCAAGAAACTTCTTGTGTACGAGCAATTTTCCACCCAACCATGGGCATCTAGTACAGATGGCTCACATTCCCTTACGATATTATTCTGTTCCAGTGCCCTTCAATGTAGGCATAAAGAATCCAATCTGTTGAATGCTTTCTAGGATTGACATGGAAGAATAAAACTTGGCTTTCAAGCATCCAATGAGCAAAAAATACAGAAATTGAAGGCTTCCTAACTTTCCCAACCTGAATGTTGACCTACAGTGATCTATCTCTTCCTCAAGGTCTACAAATTCCTCTTACACAGTGATGATTTGGTCAATTTCCAGATTTGGTTAATGAGTAGTGATGGAGAATGCAGCATGAGTGGAAGAGCATGAACATGACAAATGATGATAAATCAATTAAAAAAATGTCTCCCATGAGAAAGGACAAGAGAAACGAATTTCCATCAGGAAGGATGGCTCACACATTTTTTGAGGAAGATTGTACCCAGCTCCATGCCTCCATAACTATGTGAGGTAGGCATTCCTCACAAACCACCACATGCGTTCAATGATTGGCTTCTAGGTCAAAGATGGTAATTAAGGCACATGATGGAAAAGAGATGAGTTAATAGGCTGACCCTTGGAAATAGAGGATCTCTCTCCCATAGGCCTCACCCTCTCATGCTCTCTGTAGCCATTTTGGATCATTATATATTTAATATCATATTCCAACATTAATATTTACACAAATTTTAGTTCACTTTGGAAAACCTACCACACGATCTATAGTAGTATATTTACAAGATCTACATTCCTATACATTCACTAGGTGGGCCTTGGCCTCAAGCTCTGCACTAGGAATCCTTACAAGCATATTTACAACATTTACACATGGGATCGTGAGCCCACATGGCTCGACTCCTGTCATGATAACCATGTATTTATAATTTATACATAATTTGATAAATACATTCTAGGGGTCAAAGCCAAGGTATTACACTTGGCTCTAGTAATTACAAACTTATCGACTCTTGATGTGCAATAATACAGATCTCAAATCCACCTAATCTATGACACAAGGTCACTATTGTTAGGACTATCGTATTCTCCAAGTCTGAGATAGTATAAGGGTATTTGCGGAGGATCTTGTTGTTAATTCATTTTCAACATAACAGGTTCTGTTTTACACCTACACTATTGCAAATTTCATAACTCAAATTCCATACTATATTGGTTATTATGAGTTCCAGCCATTGCAAGCAAGCTTTTGCTCACTTTTCTCAATTTCAAAAAGTGCAATCAGTTGGCTAAGCATTAAATCCTACCATAGCCATAACAATCTATGGCTATTAGGATAGATACAAGCCTCTATGCAAACTGGAAAGGTGACTAAGGTATTATATCGTAATATGTAACTGTCCGAGCAGAGGATTTGCTTTTGAAAGGAAACAACAATAAATTTTAATAACCATCAAATACTCGCAAACATGCAACTAGCGTAAATGCCAGACAAATTACATTAGTAAATTGGACATCGAAGTAGGAGACAGAGAACCACACTCTCAGGAAGGCGATCCCTTACTCAGGGACTGTTAAAATTTGTAAACTATCCTTGCAGTCATCGACTAAGATCTACTCTCTATCCTAAATCAAATATATGGTAGAAATCAGTTCAACTTAATTACAACAGTTCATATTCGATTATGTTTACATAATAACTTAGTTCTACAACCCATAAATTTGGTTTATTTACAACTTTTGTATAAAAATAACATGTAGCATAATACGATTACTTACTCGATCTGGGTTAGATCGAACCCTTGATAGAATAATAATTGGTTTCTGCTAAAAAAATAATCACAGCAATGTACCACTATAACTCAATCCGACAAGACCCGAGTTTCAGGTAACCTCTCTACAGACTCATTTCACCATTCTAAGACATGAAATCGCAATTAAACCGAACTAAAACTTTTATCCTAGGTTCACCATAATTGGTCCTTTCTGTAGGTAAATAACTATAGTGTGGGGAAGGGGAAGGCAATCAGTTAAGGCAATGGAGCATTACATAGGGCCAGACGGAGCATGAGGGTTATATCTTTTAACCCACAAAAATGTCTACCCATTAAAATATGTAACACTCCAACAGACACGCCTAACAACAACAGTAGTAACTAATAGGGGAAGAAGAATGCGACAGACACAATATACACCTGGGTATTTGTTAAAGAAGATGGCATCGGATCCCACAATTCAATCACACAGATAAACCGTATACGTCTACAAAGATATGAGAGTTATAGCTTTTAATTTCATGAGCAACAACAATACTTCAAATAGTCAAGAACACCATGGATGAGCGAAGAAAACAACCTGCTATGAGCTGGAACCCGGACCGGTTAAGCACAGTCATGGAGGAAGGAAACTCAACACTAAGCAGATTTTAGATATTATTCTCAACTTGTTGTTTGTTGGGCATGAGACCTCTTCAATGGCTCCAATACCAATAACACAATCTAGCAGTGTTTTAAGGTTTTGGATGCAATAGGGTATGCAAATGGCATTTGTATTTTTATTTTTACAGATCTGGACTAGATTTCGACGCAGAAATTTTTGAGTGGCTAAGGGATTCGAAGCAAAACTATGACTAGCAGATGGGAATAAGAGATTACCTCTTTAAAAATATAAGGGGAGAGATCACTGAACCCAAGATAGCTCAATAGTAATTTTTAATTAGAATCAGATGGTCTTCATGTAGTCGTGATCTCCTATCATCCTTAGTTGGGACTCATGCACATATGCAACGATTTTTTATTTTTTTTAATGTACATGAATAAGTTTATTCCGGTTCATATATACTGTAGAGGAATTAGGAATTTGTTGTTTTCCTTTAGGTATAGGAAATGAAAATTCTCCATATGAGAGGAGTCATAGAAAGTCAGCCATTTCTGTGGTCGTGGCCATGGCTGTGGGTCATGGCGGTGGGTAGTGCAATGGGTATCATGTTTATTTTGAGTCGGGTTTCATACTTGACAACCCTATGTAGAAACCCTAAGACTAGTCAGAATGGAGGGGGCATTGAAGAAATTGCAGAACAAAAAGAAGCCTATAAACTGTGCAGAAGAACCCTAAGGTCGGGCCTGATTTAAACTTACGCTGAACGGAGCTAGTGATGGGGTTAATATTCGGTCGCTCCGGTCGCCCATAGAGTTTGATAGCCAGTCCCACAGGGTTACTGCTCAGATGTACAGTGAAAAAGACAAAAATGGAGCCAACAAAAACAGGGGATATGAGCAGTGAAGGGGAGGGGCCAAGGGCGGAGGGGCCAGGCGGAGGGGAGGAGCCTCAGTCATTGAGCTAGCTAGTGGGAAAACGTCAACGGAAAATTCTTTTAAACCTCTACCGAAAAAAAATTTAAGCCTCCGACGAGGGTCAACGTGATGGTGGGCCTGGTGAAGAAAGTCAAGGGGGGAGCTGGCGAGTCTCTCCTGAACGTACAGGCGAGATAAGCTTAGCCCTAGAAAAAGCAAAGGAATTATCTCACCTACAAAAGCTCAATTAGTTCATGCAGACCTAATTGACAAGGACAGGAAAATGACAATAATAGTAGACATCAATGACCACTTAATTCCTCACTTCATTGACTTCTTTTGTACAGGAAATAGTGTTAGAATTGTGGAATTTGGCCTAAAGAAAAAATTCCCTTACCACAGAGGAGACGCAAAGTTTTGTATTGTCCTGCTTACTAAAACAAAGGTAGAAAATATCCAACAACTTTGCAAATATCACAAACATCCACTAGACACGACCATAAATGAACTAGTTCAATCGAATGAAGGCCATTCAATCGGATCTATTGCAACAATCATTATTGGGTGTCAGTAAAATAACACATAGTATGAGCTAAATAGAAAGGATGGAACAAGAACAAATTATAACACAACTGTAAGTATTGATTTATTTTTAGATAACAGATCATAAACAACTGTTTCTCCCCCTTCACTTTCCTCATTCGTTATTGGAAATTGATGTTCAAATAATTGCAATGTTTTCAACCTCTCCTTGCAAATTCTAATAGCATTTTGCAATATGTTGCAGCTATTGGTTAATGAAACATGCAAAGACCTTGTCGAAACAGATATAGGAGAAACTTACAAATGATATTGATCCATGATTCCATTTTATTTGTTTAAGAATGGTGTTAGGAACAACCCAAAAGGAACTTAGTCAATCTGATTTTCTGTAGCAACATTTGTGCATGTTCTCAATTATGAGTTCGCAAGACATACTAATTTGCTTGCAGTAATCAATGCAAAAACTGAGGTAGTCACTGGTTTTGTTTTGACTTTATGCCAAAACATTTTTTTCCCTCTGTTTCTTAGTTCATGATCCCAATTTCCCATTGTGTTTTGCTTGCTTGTCTACTATTGTTTTGTTTTTTCTCTCCCATAGTACCAAAATAAAACAAATAGTAAAAATAATTTCTTGTATGCATATAGAGGGTTTATTGAAGGAAAATAATGCCTTTGCGCCACCATAACAACATATTTGCAACAAATGTGACCATCCAATGGTACATATCTTAGCAAACTATACAGTTTGTAAAGAAACAACAAATGTGCGATATGAGCACTCTATCAAATGTATCTTAGAGACAAAGGATGGTGCGATTAACTGTGCGCTACGCAAACCGGAACTTGAACAATCACTGCCTAGAAATTGCCAGAATCTCTTTTGAAGACTAGTCAAAGATCATCTCATCAAGTGTACACCATTTGCATAGACTTTGTTATGAAGGACTTTTCATGCTCACTGTAGACAACATTATCAACGAATTTAGAAAAATATAGCCATGCTACTCAAATTTGCATCAATGTTGTCTTCCATTGGAATAAATTTGCTTTTTGGGAGAACATAGCCATAATTTTTGTTTGATATACATATTTAGAGAACTTCTAGTTTTGGCTCGAACAAATAGAATAATTAAAAAAAACAGACAACATTATCTAGCTATGTGAACATTTCTATTCAAACATGGCTACATCTATTTCAATGTAATACCCCATTTTGACCCTTAGGATATATTAGCTTTTAATGTAAATAATGTATACATGTGATGTATGTTTTCCTAGCATGGAGATCAAGGCCAAGGCCCTACTAGTGGAAGCTCAAATTTTATTTAAAAGGCAAGTATTAGATATTATGTTACCCATGTGCTATTTAGCCATGGAACATTGTAAAAATGATGTAAATAAACATCATGCTATAAAATACCAAACCTGGATATGGAAGCAACTAATGAGAAGGGGCCATGTGTACCCACCAGGGAGTGGTGATGGGGTTGTGGGATTGAACCATAAGCTTCCAAATGTCATCTTGAGAACCCATTTGAATTTCTTCGCCGGCATTTAATTCCATGTAAGAAAGTGGTTGAAGAAATGAGTCCAGGGCTTCAATGGAGCATGGGCAGCCCATAAATTCGTATGGCAGGGTATCGGCTTTGTTTCCTTGAACCACAAGACACTCTACCTCATGGAAAGGGGTTTTTCCTCATTCCCATTCCATGGTTGAAGAACCCAACATCAGTTTGCATCCATTACGAATTCCTAGCAATGAGAAAAACTAGAAATCGCAACTTTGCAAGAACCCATGTTTTGAAGATCCATAAACACCCAGAATTGGTATTTGACAGTGAAATCCAATGCGGGATCCATAGATATGAACCTTGGGGTGAAATTGAGAGGATTAGATACCCCAAAATCCATTGGAAAACCCAGTTTTCATAGCCCAAAAGTCCAGTGACGGGATTGAGGTATTTGATGACAGAATTGTGACAAATCCAAGTGTGAATGTTTGAATAGAGGATTGGATTGCTTGAATTTAGCTTGAGATTTCGGTAGCTTTGTGGTTGAGCTCATTGGCTTAGCATTGATCTCCTTTGTCTTTTGTATGCTTGGTAAACCCAACTATGTGTTGGCTTGGCATAGCTGTTGAGTGAAACCATGGCTGTGAGTGAGCCCATTTAGTTCCTCCTTAGTGGATACACAACCCATCTCGGGGGTGATCTCTCACCTGAAAGAATATAGGCTGGATAGAGATCTATGATTGGGTGGAACGTTGCTCTCACATAGCCAGTTGTTTGGACAGCTTCATCTTCAAGATAAGTATTCTTTGTGGTTTAATTTATATGCATTATGTGTTCTGCAATGTGTTAATTCTGAATGTTAATTGTTCATGTTAATGAGATGAAATGAATATCTTAGTATGATTGATATGAAGCTTGTGCATAGCATGCGAATGGGATTGATTCTCTGTTTGATTGATTCATTAGCTGCTTGGGATAGATATGATGATGCACCCCTTCTACATGTGTGTCATTATGGTTATTCCGGTGTGTTTATATTGAGTATGTATTTGCACACACAATTTTTATTTATCCATGAATTTCTTACTAACGAATGGGGCTAAGATTTTCAAATAAGCCCGGTATGTTTGGTCATGTTTCCTTCCTTGCATTGGATTGATGGAAGGGGACATGACATTCAATGTATGCTATCTCCTATCTATAGTTTGGAATTAGTTCTTGCTAAGGATATATGATGGTTCGTATGCTGCTATTCATTTAAATTTTTATCTAACATTTAAGCGATTCCTAGCATTGACTAAAACAGACAGTGGGAAAAAAATAACAAAACATGTTTTAAGAATATGAATATTGATATTTAAGAATGTCTGTGTATGTTTCAATTGTTGTTATGTTTTCTGTATGATCTATGGTGCATTATTGGCTTGAAGTCCCTCATGGTTGACATGATAATATTCATTGATCTATTGCTTTTTTTTTCTATACTGATAATTGTCATATATTGCACCTTAGTTCCAATTGAATATGTAAACTAGTATCTAGTTGTTTTTTTTTGTATTTTCATATCTAACAAATAATTGGTACCACATTTTTTTGTGCTCAATGAAATAGGCCTTCGGGATGGTCTAAATCCATTTTCGCATTCACATAAAAATGCGATTGTATATGTTGTATTGAATCATGTAAACAATAGCTGAAATGGCTCCTCGATTATATATCATTGTTTCTTCTTGCACTTTAGATGCCAAGATTAATGTTTTGTCCATACATGAATATGCTTCTATTGCATCTAATGTGGATTGTTGTATGTACACAAGAATAAAATAGTATGATGTTTTTTGTATAATTGAGATAAGTTGTTGCTTGCCAATATATATTTTTTTTCTTTTTCCCTTTTCTGATTTATGTTGCATCCAGTACACATTTTAGCCTTCTTAGATGTTGCATCTCTGTTGCTTAGATATCCTTTACTTTTTTGCACTGAAACTTGGAATTAATTAGCCTTATACAACGAATAGAATATATATCTATTGTATCTTGAATGTTTAAATCTTCCAATCTGTTTATTCTTATGAACATGCATTTATTTTCAATGAAAACAAATTGTTGTGTACACAACAAAGTGTTTTGATTTTCTCATACAAACTTACTCTTACTTTTTTACTTCTCCTAACATTTCCTTGACTTATGGCAATTTCTTCTTTATCAACAAAACAAACAGTAAGCTCCAGCCATAGGAAAATCAGTTTCCTAAAAAATACAAGAAAAATACAAGGGGAAAAAATCCTCATTTGTTACTAGAATTTGTGCACCTTTTTTCTTCTATGTTTTTGCATATATCAGGCATCAATTGATATATTCTCAATGGTCAAACAACAAATGCAAAAGACAAGAGAAAAAACACGTTTACTTGCCTCTGCAGAAGGTATATTGCACCAAGATAAAGAATTGTGATATCGAATGGAATCACAAACCATGAATATATAGAGTCCTTGCTTTTTGATAGCTATTATATTGTGATCAAAATTATTGACTCATTATACCATGATAAAAGTTATATACTTAGGATAATATTATTAATTATAGCTTTTTGCACCTGATGCAAATGGCATTCTCTTGTTTGGTAACTATTATATTGTTGTTCATGATTGTACGCAGTAGAGGTTTTGAAGAAAGAAGGAGATTGTGTTGGATGTTTTATCTTCTCAATGTTTTGAGCCTCATAGTAGGGCTCATCATCAAGAGAAAAGTATCTCTTGATGATGACGTTTCAAGCCTCAAAGTAGGTATTTTATTGTTCTCAAAGATGGTTACTCTTATGTTATGGACAAATTTATATTCAGCCTACACTTAATAGTTGGAAACTTTGCATTTGATACGAATATAGCTATTATTTTGACATATTCGCCATGTTTTATTTGTATTTTTTAAATCATTTTATTTTTCAATTTTTTCACCATGCTTACAATGTGAAATTCCAAATCACAGTAGATCATGGAGATGAGTATACCTCACAGAGAAAGAATGAGTAAAGAAATTGAGTTACAGTGAATATTGCAGTAAAAAAGAGCAGACAATTAATCATTGATGAGAATTCGGATAGGAACAAAATAATGCCACGTGATCCAATAATCAGTATAGTCAACAATGATGTTAAAATGGAGATAATTTGAATTACCTAGGAGAATTCGATTCTCAGTTGACCTAGCATAGGAATTGTCACCACTGGAGTGCTCTGGAAGACGCAAACTCAACTAAACTGAACCTAAACTTAGTTAAATGAAGACACAATCAGTTAACTGACCAAGGAGGGCGCATCAAGGAGTTTTTGATGAAAATCACTCAGAAAAGGGAACATGAGGACACAATCAGTGGCATTCAGAGCACAAAACCCCCATAAGAGTCAGCTAACTTAGGTGAACTGAACTAGAACACTGAGTAGGCTCCTAAAAAATAGGGAACTAACTTAAGTAGTCCTAAAATGATGCATGCATGGTGCATGGTGCATAAGGTGTTATATGGATCTTGGATGAAATATGCACACCACTAGGGGGGAAATGACATCATTAGCTACTAGGAAAAAAATAATGCTAGGTAGGACAAGGATGGAGTATTAATAATCCTAACACACCCTCTTAATCCAAACTTGTGCATCTTGGGCCTTGGTTACTAAGAGCAAAGGTCACCCATAGAATCAAATAAATGATAAAAAATAGAAGACTGTCCATGAACCAAGGAAATGGGGAAAACCTCATGGGAAACCCCCCCTCAAAATAGGAAAGCAGAATTCTCTAACAACTTTCACACCAAGTAGAGATCTGAGATAGACAAATCTCTTCTGAGTGAAGAACCTAGTGAATATGCCTGCAATCATCTCCTATGTAAGACAATAATGTAGTGAGATGGTCATGTCGTGCACTAGCTCCCTGATGTAGTGCATGTGTACCTCAATATGTTTGTTCCTTTACTTCTGTACTGAGTCACTGGAGATCCTGATGGCACTTTGATTATCAAAAAACGGTCTACTGAAGGAGAAGTGTGAATTCAAAACTCAGTAAATATCCCATGCAACCAGACTGTCTGGATGGATGCATTCACAACCCCTCTATATTATTCCTATGCTGAAGAAAGACCGAGTGATGTTGATCCCAACATTAATACGTACCCTAAAGTAGACTTCCTATCAATATTCTCTCCATCCCAGTCTGAGTTAGTAAAACCAACCAGATCTAGTGGAACACCAACGAAATAATGTATACAAAAACTCTCTTGTACCTTGCACATAGTGTAAGATTCTCTCAGTTGCTTTCCAATGCAGCTCATGTGGGTCCTTCATGTACCTATCCACACCACCAACATCATATGATAGATATGGTATAGAATGTGTCAAATACAACAAGCTACCAATTAATTGTCTGTAAAGAGTGCTATCAACCAAGGGTGTGGAACCATCTTCTTCCAATCTAATTCCATATAGGAATGGAAAAGATGTGGCTTTGCAATCATCCATATGAAACTTTGTCAGTAAATCAAATGCATGCCTTGACTGTGAAATCATGATCCCTAAATCATTTTGAGTAACTTCAAGACCAATGAATTGTTTTAACAGCCCTAGATTTGTCATAGCAAATGCTTTGTTTGAGGAAGACTTGATGTGACTCAACCCAGTGGAAGATCCACCAGTGATGAGCAAGTCATCCACATACAAGACAATCAATAGTAGACATCCTCCCTTTTGTTTCATGCAAACATTGCAATCATATTTTCATATTTCAAACTTTAGCGATAGTAAGAAGGAATCCATCTTTGCATACCATTCCCTTGGGGCTTGATTGAGCCCATACAGTGAGCTCCTCGGTCTGCATACCAAGGAAGGATCATCAGTTTACCCCTCAAGTTGTTTCATGTACATCTCTTCTTCCAAGTCACCATGCAAGAAGGCACTCTTTACATCCATGTGATGTACCTCCCATGCATTCGAAGCTACAATGGCCAAAACAACCCTTACTGAATACATTATTTCGACAAGAGTGAATGTCTCATTGTAGTCCAAACCTTGGACTTGTGAGTACCCCTTTGCAACCAACCAATCCTTATACTTGGTTGTAGATCCATCAGATGCAAGCTTAGTTTTGCAGATCCATTTGCATTGAACTAGTTTCCTCCCTGGGGTGAGAGGGACAAGATCCCATGTATGATTGTTCTATAGTGACTCATGTTATTCATCCATGGATGCTTTCCATCTCGGATCATGGAAAGCTTCTCTGTAAGACTGTGGATCAAACCCCACCATCATGAAGCACCTCTCAGGGAGAAGTGGATCTGTATGGAAAAGTGCAATGTTTGCATCTTGGTATTGAGATCTTGTTCGTTTGTAGTCAGATGGATCTCCATCAATGTCCCTAACTGCCTCAATAATATTTTGATCCCATTAGGATTTGGATTGGGAGTGGGTGTCAGATCTGGATCTGGATCTGATAGATATTCATGCTCAATATCTAGATCTGAATCATATTGATCTTGTTCTTCGAAATATGAATATGGATCACCTGTAGAAACATCATTAGGATAAAATGGAGGAGGTAGATCAGTTATACCTTCTTCTTCAGCTAGTTGAAGATCATGAAATGGATCCTCATTGAATTGAACACTTCTTTCAATTAAGCATATCTTGGTTTCAATCTCCATCAGCTTGTAATCCTTTTCATCTTCTGCATATGAAAGAAGGATGCATTTGCTAATTTGAGGTTGACGTGCTTTCCTCTTGTCGGAGGGGATTATGGCCCATGTCTTGGATCCAAAAACCATCAGATGAGAGACATCAGGTTTGTGTCCCTTCAATGCTTCGAATGGAGTGACCCCATCAACAAATTTGTGGGGTACCCTATTTTGAATGCATGTGGCACAGTTCAATACTTCTTCCAAGAAATTTGATGGGATATGTCTTGCTTCAAGAAAGCAGGTAGCCATATCTTTCCATGACCTATTCTTCCTCTTTGCTATATTGTTTTGTTGTGGTGTGTATGGGACATAATGTTGCATTTGAATACCTTCAGAAGCACACAGCTGCTAAAAATCCTTCTTGATGTAATCCCCTCCATTATCAGATTTGAGTTCCTTGACCTTCCTTCTAGCAGTGTTCTCAACTAAGGATTTGAAAAATTTGAAGCATTCAAACACCTCAAATCTCTGTTTGAGAAAGTAGATCCAACAAAACCTAGAGTAGTCATCAATGAAGGTCAGAAGGTATCTAGATCCATTCGTTGGAGCGATGGGAATCGGTCCTGAAACATCACTATGAATCAAATCTAGGATGGAGGAAGCTCTATTTTCCTTCCCAACATCATACTTTCACTCTGGGTGCTTCCCTACCAATCAAGCTTTGAATATTTCTTGAGCCAATTTTATGTTCATCAAACCTTCAACCATCTCTTCATTGTGCAATTGTTGTAGGTATTTCAAGTTTAGGTGTCTGAATCTTTCATGCCAAAGTCTTCTTGTCTCATTTGCATGACTCAAGAGATCACTTTGATGTGAGTATGGTAAGAATTAGGAGAACTCATATTCCTTGGATGCATGGTTTGCAACTCCTTTGGATATCAACCTCCCAAATGATATCTCTACACACTCAATTGTGTCAAGTCCAAATACAACTCTCTTTGGCAAACCTATGTGCATCATCTGATAAACATACAAGAGATTAGCTACTAGAGAAGGAACATACAATACATTATTGAACCTTCCATGCTCAAGCTTTATAGTACCCTTTCCTTTAGAAAATATTTGAGAGTCATCTCCCATGTGTATGCTTGGTCCATCGGTGAGATCTAATGAAGAAAATGGATCTCTAGAGGAAACCATGTGGTTGGAGGCTCCATAATCAATAAGAAAAGCTTTGGATTGTGAGAATATAGCCTTCAATGCATGGCATCTCTCGTGATATTCTGACTTGCCACCTGGATTAGTCTTCCTTGTGCCTTCAGGGAGGGAAATGTTATGTTGCTCAAGGTGTTAGCCCGATTTTGCAACCAGGCTTAGTGCTATGGGCACCTGCTAACTAGTAGCAGCAGTTTCAAATAAAATTAAACAAAAAACTAAACTAAACAAAACTAATCATGGATCTATACAAGAATCTAAGCAAATAATGTAAACATTTAAAAAACAAGAACAAGAAAATATTAAAGAATGAATTTGTA
The DNA here is from genome assembly GCA_027924585.1 of Larix kaempferi. Classification (NCBI taxonomy): domain Eukaryota; kingdom Viridiplantae; phylum Streptophyta; class Pinopsida; order Pinales; family Pinaceae; genus Larix; species Larix kaempferi. The sequence goes on from BSBM01000753.1 coordinate 22,357,564, forward strand.
TTGAAAAAATGGGGGGCAAGCAAGTGCTTGCGATAATACCTTCAATGGTGAAGGTTGATGTTGAGCAACTCCCAAGATGAGTAGCTCCAAACTCCAATAGGTCTCCTTCTCCAAGGTTGCTTACAATGGCCAAAATGCTCAAGGAAGACTTCGGCAGCATGAGGATGAGATAATGGATGGATGTGAAATGAGGAGCCCCTACCACCTTTTTATAGGTTTTGGTGGTGGGGAATACCATTTGTGGTTTTGTGGAAACCAAATGGTATTGACCAACATGGTTTAGGTACTTTTCCCTCCTTTTTCCTTTTTTGAATAAAAATAATATTTTAATTCCCTTTTTAATATTTTTGGGAATTTGGACCCTTTTTAGGGTTTTTTATGCTTTTCAGGAAAAATAATCTTTTTTAATGGAAAAAGGGGTGTACTCAGGTCTTTTGGTGACCTTTTGTTGGTTTCAGAGGCTCCGATGGTGAAAAAGTGGACAAATGGGTCATGTGAATAGGGAAATGAGCTAGTGAGCACTTTTTAGATGTTAACAGATTGCCCCCTGATGTGTGAGGGCAGGAGCTCATCGTATGGCCGATAGACATCATAGTTCTTTTGTCTTTTTTCAGGGGTTTGGGAAGGAGAAGAGACCGATTGGAGACTGGAGCCACGGCCCTTGGAAGCTGCAAGAAACAAAAAAATATTACATGGCCTCAATAGGAATGAGGTATAATCTCTGATAATGGACGAGGCGGGCATTCCCATGCTCGTATCAATACATATACATAACAATTAGTCCCAAGAAGGGGGATCTAATACATAAAGAATCTACTGGTACACCATAATGGTCTAGGGGGGACATTATTTCGGGATGTACTCCTGATCATAACGGATCTCAATAACTGATACACTGGAATAATTGAGGAACTGCTGAAACTGAAGGTGTCCAACATCTGTAGGGACTCAAAGACTATGAGTCATCTCTGAGAAATAACGTAACTGTATACTCAAGGGAGTATGAAACTGGGGTACATCTGAATACTGTCGCCATGCGCAACCCGGATATCTATAGAAAAAGTGTAACTGGTGTTATCCATAGGAAGACTCTCAAATGTGGAGGAGCCAGGAGGTATCCGGGGTCTTTGACTACTAAGTGAAACGGACGAATACCCTGTGCGAGTCTCAACGATGCGATCAAGGTGTTGAAGTTGAGCATGTGAGAAACAACCATTTGGAGAGGCACTGAAGATTCCTCTCGAAATGATTCGTAGGCACTCATCATAAATGGTGATGAGTCCAAGACATAGGGACCTCTAGGTCCATCCTCTGGAATCAATGTGGTTGTCGTCGACAGAGGGAGACCAGCAACTAACAAGGCAATGATGTTTCCTTGATAGGAGCACGAGGTGTAAAACTGAAGTGTTGTAGCACTGATGGTAGGATTGAAATACTTGTGGGAATGGGAAATAACTGGGTCAAAAGTGGGTAGAATCAAACTTCCTTTGTTCAGAGCATGATGAGATGGTTGACCTGGCAGCGTGGGGAACTGACTTGTAGGTGTGGGGATCATTGCTTTGACTGAATGGTATATATTGACTCTGGGGGGGAGGACGAGCTGATAGGTGCCGTCGAGGGATTATCAAGGTGACATAATGTAGAATACTCTGAACAAAGGCGACCAAAATGGGGAAGCTGTCTAATGAGTAGATGTGATCTGTCGTGGCGCCAAGAGGCACCATTGATTCCTTCTACGTAGTTTTAATGAGCTCCAAGAAGGGATAAAAGTGTGCTCTAAAATGGTACGTTCCTGTGGATTTTGTGAGCCCAGGACGGCTCGTGCTCATGGTTGCTTTCATGTTTAGAGAGTCTGAAAGCGGTAAGTGGACTCCATTGGTGTTCTTTTTCATAGTTTAGTCTCCAAGGCCCGAAAAAGCATAAAATGATGCAGATGGAGAACTCTTCTAGCCGATGTGACTAGAGTATTCCTTTTTCGTAATTAGTCTACGGGGTCCGGAAAAGGGGTAAACTTATACCAGGTAGACGCCCTTTCAGATACATTTAACAAGCATGAAAGGAAGCAAGTTTGCTCGGCAATCTTTTGATTATTTGTAGGAGTCAGAAAAAAGCTTAACAGAAATTCCCTAAGTGCCTTTTTCGTAAAAGGGGTTGCTCGGCCTGAAAAAAGGGGTAAAATTATACCGAACAAAAATGGATTGATGAGGGCGAGAAAAGGTCTCAAGCATCGTCATCAGTGCGAAAAACTGGATCCGGTGACATAAGGATTGTCGAAAACGGAGAACGGCCGATGTGGCACGCAAACCGAGGCTATGTGGGGGCATAAAAAATGCCTTGAAAATCAGGACGTGACAGTGAGAAATGTTCTCAAGCATCATCACGAGCGCGGAAAACTGAATCCGACGATATAAGGCATGTCGAAAACGGAGAACGGCCGATGTGGCATGCAAACCGAGGTGACGAGGGAAGCATGGAAAAAATGCCCGAAAAATCTAAAGGTGAGAGCAAGAAATAATCTCAAGCATCATCACGAGCGCGGAAAACTGAATCCGACGATATAATGCATGTTGGAAACGGAGAACGGCCGATGTGGCATGCAAACCGAGGTGATGAGGGGGCATGGAAGAAATGCCCGAAAAATCTAAAGGTGAGAGCGAGAAATGATCTCAAGCATCATCACGAGCGCGGAAAAATGAATCCGGGGATATATGACACGTCCAGAATGGAGAACGGCTGATGTGGCACGCAAACCGAGGTGAGGAGGGGGCATGAAAAAAATGCCCTGACAATCGGGACCTGACAGTGAGAAATGATCTCAAGCATCGTCCTCAGTGCAGAAAACTGGATCCGGTGAAATATGGCACGTCCAAAACGGAGAACGACCGATGTGGCACGCAAACCGAGGCCACGAGAGAGGCCAAAAAATAGTCAAAAAATGGACCTCGTGAAAACGGGAAAAGGAGGGAACCTGCATGAAGTTCTCGCTGTGCTGATTCCAACGGTACCAACAGTTTGAGAAATGGACTTCATATGATACCGCAATGGTTGTTGGAAAATTGGTGGAATTCCTATAAATAGGGCGTGGGGCCCAAATGACTTGTCATTGTTACGTGCGAGTTTGATAGAGCTGTTAGAGTTATTTCTCGATTTCTGGGAGATTTCACCGTTGGTTTTCGATTCAGCGAGTTGCAGGTAACTCTATTTGACTTAGCCTTGTCAATTATGTCTTTTTTGTTTGGCGGCGGGCCCCCGAAGGTCGCGAAATTCCACGTTGACTCTCCAACATGGAATATCGCGGGTTTCGGGGCTGTTCCCGCGATGAACCGCGCAGGTTTTAGGCTGACAGTCGCGATGTTCATCGCGACTGCGAGGTTGGAACCCGCGATGTTCATCGCGAATTCATGGGGGATAGTCGCGATGTTCATCGCGACTGTCCGGCAAAAACCCGCGATGTTCATCGCGGGTTTTTGCATGGATCCCGCGATGGGCATCGCGGCTTTTGGTGGAAAAGCCGCGATGGGCATCGCAGCTTTTTGTGTAAAAGCTGCGATGGGATTTTTTCAAAAGAATTTTATGCTGGGGCTAAAAATTTCTTCTGTTTTCTGGCAGGATGTTGAGGAGACCGTTGTCCTCGTGGCGGGAGCGAGAGATCGATGATGATCTTATGGCGAGGATTGAGACTGATCCGGGGGTGAGACAGACTCTGGCTATGAGCGGACTTTTGAAGTTCGCTTAGATCCCACCTATTCGTTCAGTGAGACGGCTCCTGAACCAACTTGTGCGTTGGTGGGTGTCGGCGGAGGGTGCATTTATCATTGGGGGTGAGAGGTTAGAGATCACTCTCACGGATGTCTATTTTTTGACTGGGTTTCCTCGTTTGGGTGAGGTGGGCGATCTCTTACCTAGGATCCCTCCAGGTGTAGATATGGAGGACCTGTTACAGACTTTCTGTGTCGATGATGCTGTTTTGCAGAACAGCTCTATTAGTCTGCAATCCCTACATGAGTGGGATATGCGAGCTGTTGGGGCATTGTACTGCGGATATTGGGTGCTGCTGCGCCACATCGTATGTCTAGGGGACAGACGATGATGGTGGACTCCGTTCTTCGGGGGACATATTATGCCTGGGGGCAGATGTTTCTGGCGGGTGTCCGGAGAGATCTGGACAAGGTCGTTCGAGAGGGAGGTGAGTTTTGTTATGCTTCATTTTTATGTTGTTTTTTCTTCGAGCGGGTGCCGACCTTGCGGCCACGGGTACCCATTCGTGCTGGTCTCGTGAGTGAGCCTCGTATGATGAGATGGGGGCAGATGATGCCTCATGGTGGCGGTGGTGTCCGCGGATTCTTCACGGAGGATTTTTATCAGCAGTGGGAGTAGATGCCCCTGGTTATTGAGGACTACCCCTATGCCGGCATGGACTATCGAGGTGACCCAGAGATGCCTCGTGCCCCAGGACAGGCCTGGAGTTTAGACAGTATGTTTTTGTGTTTTATTTGATATTATATCATATGTTGTTTGATTTATCATTGATGATTATTGTTGTATAGTATGTGATGGCTTACTTACTTTGTGCAGATGTGGGTCCAGTGCCACCGCCTGACTACGTGGCTCGTCAGGGGCGGGCGATGGTGGTCTCCCATCCACCTGCAGCGGTACCCCCTCCGCGTGGTGGAGGTTTTGCGGCTCGTGGGCAAGGGTTTGGCCCTCTCGATGACGCCATAGAGGGTGTCAGACAGACCTTTGCCAGGATCCTAGCTGGACTCCCCGAGGATGGTTGGAGAGACCTGGATCGAGATATTTTGGAGGGTTGCTTCGGTGCACCGCCTGAGTGGCGGTGGCTCTTGTTGAGGACGGCGGTGTTTGTGGTAGGGCACAGGGGTGGTGCTCGAGATGTCCCTGCAGAGCCGGCTCAGATGAGGATCCGTCTACGGGATGACCCAGCGGGGCCGGCAGAGCGGAGAGTTCGGGCTCGTCCTGACCCGGCGGAGCCAGTAGAGGAGGATCCGGAGGAGCCTAGGGATCCTGCTGAGTAGATGATATTGTATCTGCCCCCAAATGCTGATGAGCATATGGGGAAGAATTTTTGTATGACAGATGTATTTTTGTATATCGGGTGCTGAGGGCACCTATGACATATTGACTATCATGGTTTATATATGTGTGTGTATACATTTTGGATATATTGTCGTGTATGCATGTGGATGCACATTTGTCTTTTGTATATGCCCGTGGAGGCACATGTTATGCACGTGGATGCAGTATGTTTGTTTATTTATGTATGCTCGTGGAGGCACATGTTATGCACGTGGATGCATTATTTGGTTATTTGTTTTATGCCCGTGGAGGCACATGTTATGCACATGGATGCATTTTGTTTTATGGATATGCCCGTGGAGGCACATGTTATGCACGTGGATGCATTATTTGGTTATTTGTTTTATGCCCGTGGAGGCACATGTTATGCACGTGGATGCATTTTGTTTATGGATATGACATGATTTGATTGGTGTGCCAGTCGAGGACATTGTTAGCCATATTGTCTGCTACACTGTTGAGGTGTCTTGGGACATGTGTGAATGAAATGGATTCAAACTGTCTAACCATTTGTTTAGTGCGCAGGAATTTTCTGAAAAGACAGGGATCGCGTACCTGGTAATCATTGTTGAGCTGGGAAACTAGGAGCTGTGAGTCCAAGAAAACATTGAGGTGACGGATGCTCATTTGGAGAGCTGCAGCCAGGAGACCGGTCACGGCATCGTATTCATCTTGGTTATTGGTGGCGGCACCTAAACATACTCCGTCAATGTGAATTTACTCATGTGAAGGGGAGTATATTACCCAAGCTGCGGAGGCAATATTGGGAGACCAACGGCTTGCACCATCAGCGAAACCGACATGGCAGAGTGGAAGAGGCTCCATCTGTGGTCATGCAGAGAAAAACAAATATTTAGGTTTTTCGAATTTTTTGTGAACAAAGAAAGTATGCCTATACTAAAATGGACGATGGTGTCCATCAGATTTTCTATGGGTAAAATCGTTTAAGGTACAACCCGTTGCGTGGGTTGCGTAGGGGAGTGCCTTCTGAATCGGTCAGAATGTATGCCCCCTGCCCGAGGCAGGTGTGTATGATGTAGGGGCCTTGCCACATAGACACGAACTTTCCCTTTCCGGTTTTATCATGAGCTTGATCGTAAGCGAGGACAAGGTCTCCCTCAGAAAAGGTTCTTGGGTGGACGTGTTTGTCGTAACTTACTTTCGATCGTTGTTTAGCTGCTTCCATGTTTTGAATGGCTGTGCGCCGATCTTCATCGGCCTGCTCTAGGAGTAGTAAACGTTGCTCAATCGGGGAAGTGTCCGGTAGGAGTTCAACGACGATATGTAAGGCTGGGATCTGGCACTCAATAGGGAGGACGGATTCGACACCGTGAACTAAATGGAAAGGGGTAAAACCTGTGGCGGTTTTGGTTGAGGTGCAGTAGGCCCATAGTGCCGGGAAAAGCATGTGGTGCCAATTGGATTTGTGCTTGTCTACAGTACGTTGGAGAATGGTCTTCAAAATTTTATTGATCGCTTCGACTTGGCCGTTTCCTTGGGGATAGTAAGCGGAAGAGAAATGGTGTTCAAATTTCAACATGGTTGATAATTCTTTCCAGACGGCATCTTCGAAGTGAGAGCCGTGGTCAGAGACTAGTTGCTTCGGCACCCCGAAACGAGCAATAACATGGTTGAAGAAAAACCGCGCTGCAGTGTCGGCTTTGCAATTATAGGTCGGCATGGCTTCTGCCCACTTGGTGAAATAATCTACGGCCACAACGATGTGTTTGTGACCGCCGGCTGACGTGGGGTTGCAGTCGAGGAAGTCGATGGGCCATTTGCAGAATGGTCCAATAGTGATGACTGGATGAAGGGGGGGCGGGGGGGGGGTTCTTGCTTTGGGGGCAAAGAGTTGGCAGTTCTGGCAATGTTTGACTGCAGTGATGCAATCAGTAAACAATGATGGCCAAAAATAACCTTCCCAAATGATCTTCTGGGCGGTGGCCATGCCGGAGAAATGGCCTCCGCAAGCACCGCTATGACAATCATTGAGGACTTGTTCTGCCTCACTATGGGATAGGCATTGGCGTAGGATGGTATCAACGCCGCGTCGGTAAAGTACGTCCCCTAACAAGAGGTATCGGGGGGCGTGATGTCGTATGCGACGGCGTCCGTCACGATCAATGTGTGGTCGAAATTTTTGTGTACGAAGGTAAGTCAAAATTTCTCCATACCAAGGGTCGTTAGACGAAATGATGAAGATCTGCTCGTCAATCAGGTCCGTTTGGATAACAGATGATATCGAAGAGGATGGGAGGTCAGTGATGAGGTGAGCAAGCGCGAGGGCTTTAGTGCTTTTGGGAGTTCTGAAAGTGAGGTCATATTCCTGGAGGATAATGACCCATTTAGCAACACGACCTTGTAGGAGTCGCCGGGTTAGGAGATAGACCATAGGGTTGGAGTCAGCCACGACCGTGGTATGACTGAGTAGAATGTAGTGTCGCAATTTTTGTACGGAAAAGACTACAGCTAGGGCTAATCTTTCCTCGTATGGGTAACACAGAGGTGGGCCAGACAAGGTCTGGCTGACGTAATAAATTACATGCTCTTGGTGAGAGGCATCTTCTTGGACCAAAACTCCAGACACAGCATATTCAGATGCCGAGATATAAAGGGTGAAGTCTTGAGAGAAATCCGGTGGGGATATCAAGGGGGCTTGTGTGAGAGCTTTCTTGAGGGCTTCGAATGTTGTGTCTGCTTGCTCATCCCAAACAAAGGGTATGTGGGTACGAAGTAAGCGTAAGAACCCGTGGACTTTGGTGGCATAATCAGGAACGAAGCGCCTGAGGAAATTGGACCGCCCTTGTAGACTTTGGAGCTACCGAAGTGTGCGAGGAGGCGGAAGTTCTAAGATGGCTTTGACTTTCAGGGGATCGACAGTGATTCCGTCTTTGGAAACAATGAAACCCAACAATCGGCCTGCCGGGACGCAAAAGACACACTTGTGTGGGTTCAAGCGGATTTTATATTTGCGACAACGCAAGAAAACTTGCCGGAGGTCATTAAGGTGGTCTGATCGTTTTCGGGAACGAGCTGTGAGGTCATCAAGGTAGACTCGCAGGATATGGACCAAGTCGTGAAAGCAATAGGTCATGGCCCGCTGGAAAGTGGCACCAGCATTTTTAAGGCCAAATGGCATGACGCGGTAGGAAAAGGTGCCCCATGGGGTGGTGAAGGCAGTCTTGTACTGATCCTCCTTACAAATGTGAATCTAGTTGTATCCGGAAAACCCGTCCATGAAAGATAGGACCTCATGGCCGGCACACTCATCAATGAGTTGGTCAATGAATGGCGTGGGGAAATTGTCTTTTGGACAAGCGTGGTTTAAGTCACGGAAATCAGTGCATACTCTAAGGGTGCCTTGCTTTTTGTTGACGGGAACAGGGTTTGACACCCAGGTGGTGTACGGAATAGGATAAATGAATCTTGCTTTGCGAAGTTTCTCGACCTCAGCTTTAACGGCGGGGAGTTTGGAAGGATGAATGGGTCGCTGTTTCTGGCTAACAGGGGGTACCTCAGGCCATGTATCAATGTGGTGTTCTATGATGGCGGGGTCGAGACCAGGCATCTCGGTATAGGACCAGGCAAAGACATCACGGAACTCTTGAAAGAGTTTTTTGTACGCCTGAGTTTCTGCTTGAGTGCAAGATGCGCCCAGCAAGATGAGCTCAGGTTTCCCAAGTGTTGCGGAAATGTCTATCTGTATAGTGGGGGAAATGTTCGACATGTTCCCTTCTTCAAAGGAATCTGGTGCTGGGATGGGGTCCTTTAACCAATCGACCTTAGTGGGTATGAAATCTTTCGATTCGACCGATAGCTGGTTGGATGCGGTGGATGTAGATGCTTCCGGGAGGAAGTACGAGCGATGATGCATATCATCCCAAGGGTAGTCGGGTGCAGTGAGTGTCTCCAAAATTTGCTCATCAGTATTGAAGTAGTCAGACCATAAATCAAGGGGTTTTGGTTTGAAAGTTGTTGAAATCATATATATTGTATTGACTTCTTTCGACGAGGATGATGGCGGGGTGTAGATCTCCTCGATGAGGGGAGGAGATATCTCCAAATCGACATTGTTTAACTCGTACAATGCTGCTCTATAGTCAGGGAGATCGGGACAATGGTGAGAGTAGTGGCCGTAAACACTGCATATGGCACAAGGATGGTTGGTGCGCAGTGATCTGTCGCGAGGCTGAGGAGGTGGCTCAAGTCTAACGACTGGGATGCCGGCGTCATCGTCCAACATATTCATATGCTCTTGGAGTGCTGGTAACTGTGGGCATTGATGAGTTGGATGGCCTATCTCATCGCACAACGAGCATTTAGGGGGAGCTCGAAACACTGGTGGGGGTTTAACTGCCTTAGGAGGTGGTATAGCAGCGTATGGTTGTGGACATCTGCCCCCAGTGGGCTTGATAAGAGGAGGAGGATTTGTTGACGACGAAGGGATATTGAGACTAGGAGGAGGTTTCGTTGACGACGAAGGGATTGCGACACCAGGAGGAGGTTGATTTGTGGTAACAATAGGTTGTACCGGTTGGAGGATGACGTTTGGTGTCGGCGGTGGAACGGGAGGCGAAATATACCACACGGATAATCCCAATGTTAACCTGGGTAGACTAAGGGTAGCCATAACCGGGGCGCTTACTATACCTGAAGGAGGAAATAGAAAGGGGATGGTGTGGATGGGTGTAACACCGATGTGACTAGGGACCAATGGTGGTTGACTACCGGGTGTTTGTGTATTCTGTGAAAGAGTACAGAGGTTTGCGACATGGGTCTCCGGTGACGGTGGTGGAATGGCCTAGAATGTAGAGGTCATTGGTGTATCTGAGTAAAGTTCGGGTCCCACAGAAGACACAAAGGAGGTAGTTGCACTAGAAGCGGGTTGTTCAATCATGGGAAGAACATTTTCGGGTGCTGCAGGGGCATTGGGATCATAGTAGGTGAGTTGGTCAATTTTGACCACTCGTCCCTCGTGGGGGAACATCATGGTGCGAAAAATGGATGAGGCGACCGCTTTCATGGCGTACATGTAACTGCGGCCAAGTAAAAGGTTATAATCGAGCTGGGCATTAATGACCTCTATGTCAATGAGCACAGTTTTCCCACCTAATTGGACGAGGACCTTGGGTAGTAAACCTTGAGGTTGAGCTGACCGGCCGTCGTAGGCCCGCAATGCAATGGTGGATTGCTGGAGCGTAGGGGATCCCAACTTCTGCCAAACAAATGTGGACATGACGCATGTGGAGGCACCCTCGTCGATGATACATTGATGGATGACAAGATTCCGAATAGAAACAGAAACTTGGACTGCTATGGTGGAAGGCAGACGTGGTTCGGACTGGTCCAAATCAAAGGTCATCAATTTCGAATCATTTGGGTCAATCGCCCCAATGGCGGAAAGTAAATTCTTGCGATGCGTAGGACAGTTTTTCAAGACTTCTAATGCAGACATGGCTGCGGGAGATTGAGCTAGGTCATCTACGATGTTATAATTTGATGTAGCCCGTGCATTGGGGTTGTTGTTGATACGGCGGAGTGGGAAACGAGGTGCTTTAGATGCGCCATCGAGTGGAAGAGGTGGTATCCGTAACGTCTGATCGGTGGGATGAGCATTAGTATCCTTATCGGCGGGGGGGCTTCGGAGGTAGGGCCATACTGGTTCCGACAGGTTTGGATATTGACGTCGGCAGTGGACATCATCAATAAGTGGTGAGTGCCTGAATCAAACATGGGTTGATCAGGAGCGGCGTAAGTGATTTGTTGTGGTTGCACATTGCCCTGTGGGGGGGCTAACGGCTGAGTGTTCACCACTCCTTGTGTTGGAAAAGGGTTTTGTAGCACCAAAGGTTGTTGTTGAGGTGGTGGAGGGTTGGGTGGTGGCTGAGGAGCCGCCTTCCCTTGACGATGGGCGTCATCTGTCCATAGTTGTCGAGCTCGCTCCAGATGTGGGCAAGCGTGGGTATAGTGGCCATAGACACCGCAAATAGAACAAGGATGGTTTGTTCGTAAATTAGCATTTTTGGCTTGCTTAGGTGGCCGATCAGGATTTTGATAAGCAGGCGCCGCGTTATTGTTTTGCGGAGGATGGGTAGGTTGTGGAGCTTGGTTATGGTTTTGGTTGTTTCCACGGTTACGTCCTCTTCCGCGGTTTGGTTTCCCACCCTGGTTGCATTGGTTATTTTGGTATTGGGGCTTATGTTGTTGTGCGTACACATGCCCTTGAGCATTGGGGGGATTCTGGGGAGCCGCAGTTGCGGGTAGCAGGTTGCGGTGGGTAGTATGTAGGTGGAGCTGGAGGTGGTCCAGCTACCTGTTGGGGTTGTTGGTACCCCTGAGCTGTTGGAGGTGTGAGATTAGCTGGTGCAGCTGGTTGTGGGTAATGCATCTGTTGTTGTGGGAACTGCATGGGGGTCTGTGTGGTAGGTTGAGTATAGTATGTATGAGGTACACATGCTGATGGCACTTTCCCATAGCAATGTTGTGGACAACAGGGTCCATGAATGTGATGGGTCTGGTTTGTTGGAGCATAAGAAGTTGTTGCTCCGGAACTGGATGTAGCCCTAGAGAGGTCTGGGGTGGGCATGGTGCTCACCATGCTGAAAGGTTTAGGTTGCGGGGTGATTTGGCCAATGATGCCATCAGCGGCATGTGATTCCCCTGGTGCGTCACCACGTGAAGAGTCACCCCGTGGGGCGTCAGGTATGATTGTGTATAGATAATCCGACTGGGCGTAAATGAGATCAAACTGTTGGGCTTTGAGGATGGCCTCTTCTTCATACTGGGGTCTTTCAAATGCCACATCCTTCGCTATAAGAGGGAGGAGGGATTTTAGAAACCAATCTAAAAAGATACGGTCGTCTAACTTAATTTTGCAGAGGCTTCGGCGTCGACGCCACTCATGAATGTGGTCAGTGATGTGGGTGGCTGTGGTTTGTCTGCAAGACAGTAGGATCTCGACTCCCGCATCATAGCGGACAGGTAACTGGAAGAATTGCAGGAAAGTTGAGGCGAGGGAGGTAAAGGTGGCATGCGTCCCATGGGGCTGCTCGATATACCACTTAGCTGCAGAGCCAGTGAAGGTGCGTTGTAAAAGCCGGAGGCGGATTGAGTCGTCCACTATGGAGTTGGAGGAACACCATAAATGGAAGGACATGATATGGTTCTGGGGGTCTTCACCTGCCTTGCCCTCAAACTTAGGGATGTCAGAGGGGAGTTTGGTGGGAATGTGAGGCCACGCAGGATCGTGTCTGATGGGGTCATTTGTGAGCCTAGCTAAGTCTGGCAGGTTCAGAATCGCCATGTATGGTAAGCTAGCAGATGTGGTGACTGGAACTGGGACATGCCTAGTCATTGTGGTATGATGTAGGGGTCCAGTAGCGCCTAAAGGTATGCTAGGTATGGAGGGTATGTGCCCTCCAATAGGTGTAGTCTGGTATGGGCCAGCGCCTCCAAGTGCAACATGGGTTACACTTGGGTTAGGAATAGCAGTAGGGATTCCTGGGATAGGGTTTGTGGAAACCAGAGGGGGTGTGACCCCTATGTTGGGTATCCCCATAACAGGTGGTGGCCCTGTGTTGGGCATTCCTAAATGTGGAGTGTTACCCATGTTGGGCATACCCAGGGGGGTGGTTGTTGCCATGGATGGCACCGCCGCAGAAGGGTCTGTGGATGTCTCACCTATGGTGCTAGTTAACAGTGGATCAAATGGTGTTCCAGCCATAATGGTGGTTGGTGGTAACTCTGTGGTGTTTTCGGATTCTACCTCCAAATCAAATGTGAAGTGAGGTGTGTCAGAATCGGATGACTGTCTAGTTGATTGACGATGTGTCGAATCAAGGGATAAGGCTCTGCGTCCGTGACGTGGAGAGACAAGTGGACTAAACTCTGGGAGTTCGCCCTGTAGACGACGAGAGCGTCTAAAATTCTCAATGGTGAGAATTAAGTTTTTGTGTAAAAAATATGTTTAAGTATCAGGTGGTGATATATCTATAAAAGACTCAAAACCCTAATGCAACCAAGGGTGCAAGAAGGGGAGTGAAAAAGAAGGCTCTCAGGCCAAAAAATCAACCTCAAAAAAGGCACTTATTCTAGCAGCTGTGCTACAATAAGTGGAGGAATGCAACAAATGGTCAGAGTACCAACATGCAAACGGCTTCTAGAAAAAATAGGTGTAACTAGACCAAAGGTGGGTTGAATCATGCAAACACCTAACTAAAAGTATTGTGACTCAAACAAACGATATCCTCTGCAAGGTGATGAAATCCAAGTCAGACAATATGAGTGTTGAGACAACGGCTAGATATCCCCCTACCGGGAGGGACACCGGGTAATCAATCCTAAAGAAAGGCTACTAGGATACTCCGTTCATGACGCGTCGAGAAAAGGTAAATCTGCCGTTTGGTTCTTTGATCGCAATATCCCAATACAGGGATATCCCGAGAACTGCGAATGGTAGCCCTTCGGTTACTGAATGGATTTCGGTATTGCACTCAGGCTTCCGGAACCATCCTCGCGACTTCAACCCTCCTAGGGGAGAGGCCTTCCCACAAACCGGTTGTGACCGCGCCAAAAAGTACTAAGAGATTTTAGCTCCCTAATTGGACAACTTCTATGTCTCAGATGTAATAACTGAGGGGTGTTATTGGAACACCTATCCCCCCAATACTACCTAGCTACAAAAGTTCTTTTAGTGTTCCCCAAGTGGGGTTAAAAGTGTGTTGAAATTAGGGTACGTTTTAAGGCTCAGTTCAATTAAGTGGTCGAGTGAGTGCACGTGAGGTATTTGTAAACTGAATTTGAAAAAGCGAAATGCTTTACAGGAAATTTTCAAAAAACAAAGGAGCTTTTGAAAATAAAAAAGCAAATATTTATGACTTTTTCAAATAAATGGAAATTAAATGCTTTTGCAAATATCAAAATCAAAAAACAAAGGATTCTTTGAATTATGAAAGAAAATAATAGACTTCTTTTAAAGAAATAAATGGACTTCTTCTTTCAAGGAAATTGCTAAGGGCAAGATTTTAAAGAAGTAAACAGGAAAAATTTTAATCTAGATAAAAATGCAAAAATAAGTCCTTCTTTCACTTTCTTGAAAATTTTTAAAAAGATTTCTACATATGTATTTTAAATAGTAAAATTTTTCAAGGCTGTAAAATATGCAGAATTTAATACTGTAAAAACGTGCTATGTGGGCAGAAAGTACAGTAAAAATTAATTTTTAAAAACAAATGGCTGAATGAAAAATTCAGCAGCGCGGGTTTTGACAGAAAAGCCGCGATGTACCGCACGGGTTTCGGTCGCACAGTCGCGATGGACTGCGCGGAAAATGTCTGCGAAGCCGCGGTGTGCAGCGCGCAAATAGGCCGCGAAGTCGCGGTGAACCGCGCGGAAAAGGGCCGCGCAGTCGCGATGTGCAGTGCGGTAAATGACCGCGATGCCGCGATGTGCAACGTGGAAACCGGCAACAAAGCCGCGGTGAACCGCACGGAAAAAAGGCCAAAATCCGCGATGGACCGAGCGACTGTCAGGCTAAAAACCGCGAGGCGAAAGCCGTGCACGGAAGCCAAAAAACGAACCCGAAAATTGTGAATTCTGGGCTGTTGATGGCAATAGATGTGGCCAAAACTTAGAGCAACAATGGATCTGCTGTCTAAGATGGCAGATCTATGGATCTAAAGGTTAAAAACTAATAAAAAACTAAGATTAAAAACAAAACTAGAGATCTATTGTTCAAAACCAGCGGAGTCGCCAAAAACTGTTAGCTCGATTTTGCAACCAAGCTTAGTGCTATGGGCACCTTCTAACTAGTAGCAGCAGTTTCAAATAGAATTAAACAAGAAACTAAACTAAACAAAACTAATCATGGATCTATACAAGAATCTAAGCAAATAATGTAAACATTTAAAAAACAAGAACAAGAAAATATTAAAGAATGAATTTGTATTGAAAAAATGGGGGGCAAGCAAGTGCTTGCGATAATACCTTCAATGGTGAAGGTTGATGTTGAGCAACTCCCAAGATGAGTAGCTCCAAACTCCAATAGGTCTCCTTCTCCAAGGTTGCTTACAATGGCCAAAATGCTCAAGGAAGATTTCGGCAGCATGAGGATGAGATAATGGATGGATGTGAAATGAGGAGCCCCTACCACCTTTTTATAGGTTTTGGTGGTGGGGAATACCATTTGTGTGTTTGTGGAAACCAAATGGTATTGACCAACATGGTTTAGGTACTTTTCCCTCCTTTTTCCTTTTTTGAATAAAAATAATATTTTAATTCCCTTTTTAATATTTTTGGGAATTTGGACCCTTTTTGAGGGTTTTTTATGCTTTTCAGGAAAAATAATCTTTTTTAATGGAAAAAGGGGGTGTACTCAGGTCTTTTGGTGACCTTTTGTTGGTTTCAGAGGCTCCGATGGTGAAAAAGTGGACAAATGGCTCATGTGAATAGGGAAATGAGCTAGTGAGCACTTTTTAGGTGTTAACACAAGGACTTTTTCCATTTGATCTATGGTCTTCTTCATGCAAGAACTTTCAGGATGATTACCCTTCTTACAGTATGTACACTTGGATTTCTCAAATTTATTTTGTTTGTCCTTCTTGGAGCTAGAGGGTCCTTCCGATGGAATAGACTTGGCATTCTGCTTGGGTTTAGATTGCCTCATTTCCTTTCCCTTGTGCTTCCCCTTTCCATTCGCATTTTTTACTTCTCCAACCACAAGAGCTTGATTATTGGAGGTCTTCAAGGCGCCCATCTGGATCAATTTGTCTTGTTCTTGGATGAGAGATTCAGTGAAAACATCTAAGGATGGCATCTTCCAACCAGTGATTGACATTTTCCCTGAATGGAAGGTAGAGACAAAGATGGAGAACTCGAGACCTAGCTTGCTCAGAATGGATAGCACCAACTACTCATCCTTCTTCTCAATGCCACACTGATTTCATTGCATGACCAAAGATTTAAATTTGGGAAAGAATTGCTAGATGGTCTCGAAACTGCTCGGTTGAAGAGAAATCAAGTCATTCTCTAGAATATGTCCCCTTTGCTCATATTGTTTTCTGAAGAGGGTCTCCAACCTCAACCATACCTCTCTTGGATTCTTCAATCCATCGAGGTGGAAGAGTAGATCTCTGTAGATATGAATACACATGAAACTGAATGCTTCATCCAATCTATTTAGATACTTGTCCTTCTCAACAACTGCTTGAGGTTCGAACTCCTTTCCCATTTTTACCCTATACAATGACTTGTTGCGCAAGACCATCTGCATATCATCCCTCCAATCAAGGTAATTGAAGAGTGTCAGGATTGTGGGAGAGAGAGGAGCATTCAAATTCTCCATTAGAACTGCTTGAGCGAATACAAGGTGGTACTGTTGCAATTTCAATGACCTACAAAAAACTCTCAATTTTGGATATAGACTACTACTAAGCACTGTTTTAGGAAAATAGGCACATTTTTTCATATCCTTCACTCCTGGATAGACCTCAAAGTGTTTCTTCAATGAATTCAATGCAATGGAACCATGATTTGTTGTGGAAATATAGAGGCTTCCGGTGCACTATTGAAAGCAACTTCTCAACCTAAATGCACTGAGATGTAATACCATGTGAAATTCTAAATCACAGCAGATCATGGAGCTGAGTACACCTCACAGAGAAAGAATGAGCAGAGAAATTGAGTTACAGTGAAAATTGCAGTAAAAAAGAGCAGACAATTAATCATGTATGAGAACTCAGATAGGAACATAATAATGTCACATGATCAAATAATCAATATAGTCAACAATGATGTTACAATGGAGATAATTCAAATCACGTAGGATAATTCGAGTCTCAATTGATCTAGCATAGGAATTGTCACCACTGAAGTGCTTCAGAAGACCCAAACTCAACTAAATTGAACCTAAACTTAGTTAGTTGAAGACACAATCAGTTAACTGACCAAGGAGGGCACATCAGTTAGTTTTCATACAAATCACTTAGAAAAGGGTGCATGAGGCCACAATTAGTGGCATTCAGAGCACAAACCCCCCACAAGAGTCACCTAACTCAGGTGAAGTGAACTGGAACATTGAGTAGGCTCCTAAAAAATAGGGAACTGACATAAGTGGTTGTAAAATGATGCATGTAGGGTGCATAAGGTGATAGATGGATCCTGGATGACATATTCACACCAATAGGGGGGAAATGACATCATCAACTACTAGGAAAAAAAAATAATGCTAGGTAGGACAATGATGGAGTATTAATAGTCCTAACATACAAAACATACTAATTTTACTATAGTTGAACGAAGATTCTGAATCTTGTACAAATTTCATTGTTTGCTTCAGATAATACTTAGCTTTTTTATATTGATGTTTGAAAAAATGTCATTCTCTCTTAAGTATCCTATGGTCATTGAACTTGTCCACAACTTATGTCTATTTAATTTAAAATATGAAGTTGATAGTAATTTACTTCAATTTTTCCATAGCTGACTCTAAGTGCAATTTAGGTAAATACATTATTTGCAAAAGAAAATTTGTTTTAGAGCATATGTCATTGATCCTATAACCTTCCAAAGTCTTTTTCCAATGCATAGATTACAGTAAAAACTAGGAAAACATCATCTCAAGGATAATGTGTTCTCTATGCCAAGGCCTTTTGCATCTCGAAGTTTGCCTTGGTATATCATTGTTCCTGCCAGGGATCTCCTTCTTAGCAATTTACTTTCAGTTGGTTGTTGTTGATATCTATGGAAGATTATTGGTTGTTGTTCAAGTTCATGTAGTAACTAATTTTATGTTCAAGTACAATATTTCTTGGAGTTTAATTTTTTCATTTTGATTTTAGCAGATAGAAAATTAAGTACATGCTTTTCTTTCAGTCATTAGAATTTAGTTGAGAATGAATGGTTGAAGTTTATTTTTTTGCATTTTGATTTTAGTAGATAGAAGATTAGGTACATGCTTGTTGATTGTGTAGGCAAAAAATTCCATAGATTTGTGTAGGGATAAATCTTTGTCTTGAATTACAGATCTGCATGCTGAAACTTAAGTCGTAGATGACATGGATCATTAAATGAACAATAAACTAAAGACAAAAACAACAGTACACCGAAATAACACCAAATAGATCTAGATATTCTATTCACTTGAAAGCTAAACTATACAAAAGCACTCCCTACCATAGAGGCAAGGAGGCATGCTATTGCAAACCCTGGCTTCTCAAAGCCCTCGAGTCAAACTCAAATCCCGAATAGTTGATGCCTCATAATTTGCTTATCTTTCTCTCTTCCCAAGGTATCCTTATATAGGCTCAAGAATCCTAAATGAGTCATAAAACCTAACACTAATGAGGTGAGTCATTACATTTTATTAAGTTTGACCATTTTTCTCTTGTACAAAATATATTCCCCCTTTTACATCATTATGCATAGTTGGGAACCAACAATGTTTTGCTTTTAGCTATTAGAACTTAGTGTATGAGAATGAATTGTTGAAAATTAGACTCTTAATTATGAATATGGTGTAAGTCCATATGATCAGCTAAAATGCACAACGATAATAGTGATAGTTTAGCTCATGGAATAATATAAAAAAAAAAAAACTTGAATATGTAGGCATGACTCATACTATGAGTTTATAGCATTTACATTGCGTGGGTTGCTATGGACACTAAATAGCTTATCACTAATACAAAGGTTGTGGAAATGCTCGTGCAAATTTTTTAGGTATTGTATATAGCTAATCTCCGTTGAACCTTTTCCAATTGCACAACAACCTTTATCAATATTTCTGTGTCAACAATTGTGTGCTTAGGCCTTTGGTCCTATTGGCATTTTTTATAATTTTCCTTCTAACAACATTCTAGTATATTATCTTCACTAGCTATAGAGCCTTTTATGCCATATGTCCAGTATGCTTGAATATTAAGTTTTTATGGCTCTGGTATGATTCCGATCCAATATTTCTATTGATGTAAATTGTTATAGATATTACAAATGCTGCATTTTTGTGTATACAATGCAAGCCTCTCTAGTATGGTGCAAATGCAAATTTTTTTCACAAAACAATAGATTTGGATTGCTCTCATATTAATATGGAGCCAAATGAATTTGATTTGTAGCCTATTATCCCATTATTTGATTTATTAGATTTGGTACAAAGTATTGTGCTGAAATCTTTGGATTGAAAATTAAATTGGCCCATTGTTGTCATGCAGTTTGAAGTTTCAACTCTATGCATAGATCCCAGCTTTTGCTATCCGGGTTGTGGAATTTTATGACTTTGACACATCTTTTGATCAAATTGCTCCTTGGGTTGACTAAATAGAACTTGTTCATTGTGGCAAACTCCTATTGATGTTGACCTTTTGGTCACGCAACTCAATTACTATACTGATTATAGAATTCAATAATTTTCCCCTTGCCATTGGCTAATTTTTTCCTTTGCGTTGCTGGTGCATTTTCAAATTGCTTTTAATTAGACTAGCACTCCCAAAATTGCTCGCTTCTTCGATCAAATAAGCCTCAGTAAAAAACCTCGCGTGACTCTTGTTTAAATATTTAAATTAGTCAAGTTAAAAAAATAAGATTTTAATTAAAAATTCTATTTATAATAAAAATAAAATATTAAATATAATTTATACTTCACATATTTATTTCTTTAATCTTAGAAAGGAAATTCTAAAATTTTAATATAACTTCGTACTTATTATCCTCCAATGGAAAAGAAATCTACTCATACTTATTATCCTCTAATGGAACTTTTAATATAAAGTTGTTATTCTCTTCAAAAGAAAAAATCGTACTTTTACTAGGCGTAATTAAGTACATGTTTGGTGAGGTGGATCACTGGAGTGGCACACTTGTGTGCACAGGGATTCAACATATCCCACTTTGCTTCTCCACCTTCACTGTCGCTTTCTCCCAACAATTTTGAGATATTCCAGGCACACTAATCTTGGCTCTCATCTCCTTTACAAGCTATATCAAATAAACTAATCTTCCCGTGTAGAAAGAGCCCAATCTAATTCTCATAGACGAAGTTGGCAACTGTATTCCTTGTTCAGCTCTACTGCTATGATGGTGTTGCAATGGAATAGAACTGTTGGAACCCTCGGTGTCATGCTGCTCCTTGTTTCTATTCATGTTCAGGTAATCCAATCCCAAAACTTGAGCAGCCTCTTCTGTTTTGTTTTGCTTTATTTTGGGTTTTCTTTGCAGGAGAGCAATGATGAAGTCTCACAATGAGGAGATCTGAGTTTTTTTCTCTTGAAAATGATCAGGATGTAGAAGGAAAACAGCAGCACTTTGTGTTGATTCATGGACTTGGGCATGGAGCATGGTGTTGGTATAAAATTGTAACTCTGCTTAAACAAAAGGGGCACAGAGTGGCTGCCCTGGATCTCACCTCCAATGGGATAAACAGGGCAGCCTCTACAGATCAAGTCAATTCAATTGCACACTATGCAGAGCCACTGCTACAATATATCAGCAACCTCAGCAATGATGCGAAGGTAGTTGGATTCTCTGGATTCTAACCTGTCATTGTAGGTTTGAGAATGGTGATCTAAAACAAAACTGATGACAGGACTATGAATATCTCAGGCAATTATGAATATTGGATGTTTTCAGGATGTTTCTCTTTATTGTTCTCATAGAGCCCTTGCTATAAAAGGTGTGGACATGCAACAAAGGCTAGCATTTTATGCTCTTTTCAGACATTTTTCCTTTCCGTTTTGAGCTAATAAAGTTCAAGGCTCAACCATATTTCCATAGGGATTCATGTTCTCACTGTGGCTTGGGAAGTCTGAAAATAACCCTCTCAATAGGCTTCTCATTGATTATGTTTCATATTTAGATGACAAAACATGCTCAGCCTTTTGTTATGTGATTGATGAAATTGCCGTTGAATAGCATAGGAGGGCATGTTTGTAAGGAGGAAAATTGAAGCATGCCATGGTATTAGGGCCAAATGACCGGTGCGGATCTGCCTAGCCACATAGAGAATGTAGGCAGTTAAAAACAGAGGAGTTGGGCTTTGAGGCCTGGGTCTCATTAGCTCAGAACCAAAATTTGAAACAGCATTATGTTGTCCTCTGGTTGGCCGGAGGTGTTACTGGGTTGGGATAAACAACCCTTCCAAGTTAGGTAGGATGTTACTATGTTTATTAGATTGCAACAATACTCGAAATCTTCAGTTATGCATATATTGACCTTTGAGAAACTCTGATCTTCAGCATGGGTTTTTCCAACGTATATTTTTCTTACTTTTACCATGGCCTTTGAAGGGCATTGAAGGCTTCGAATTCTATCTATGGCAGGTGACTCTTGTAGGTCACAGCCTGGCTGGATGCCCATTATCATATGCGATGGAGATGTATGCAACCAAGATCTCCAAGGCAATATTCATAGCTGCATTTACTCCTCGAAACAATCAGAGCTTCCTTAGCTCTGCCCACCCGAAGGTGTGATGCAGACTTTGCTTTCTTTTAAACCTGATCCCTGTATTACTAAAAGGGATGGATGGAATTATGATGCATACCCCTTTGAATTGTGAATTAAAATTTATTGGATAATGGATTTCTATGATGTGTGCAGACGTTCCCAAGGCTGGTGGAAAAAGGAGTAGTAGTACTAAATATGAAAGAAGATTCAGAGCTACCAACATCTGCTTCACTGGTTCTTCACCATGCCAAGTCCTATCTCTACAACGAGAGCCCTGAAGAGGTATTTACGCCTTGAATTTATCTCTATTGGATTCCAACACACGGCTGTATGATGTTATTGGATTTATGTGTGAAAATATAGTGGGATATTCCCATGTTGCGCTTCGTGGAATTGTTTCGTAGCTTTTCTTCCCTCTTCCATTCATTTGATTGAGGAATAGTTTGTTTCTGCCCTGACTTACTTAGTACCGCAGGACTCGAACCTTGCACAATCTGTTCTAACTCCAACTCCATATCCAGTCTCGGTGGAGTTCCTGAAGCTGTCCGAGGAGAAGTATGGAAGTATCAGAAGATTTTATGTCATGTTAATGAAGGACAGATTGTTCTCTCCAGAGCACCAGGAGTACTCCATAGCACAGAATCCCCCAGAAATGGTATTCAAAATGCATGCCAGCGACCATGCTCCCTTCTTCTCACAGCCTCAACAGCTCTGCAATCTCCTCATTCATATTGCAACTCTTTGAAGAATGCAGAGGAGAGTATTGATGGCAATACATTTTGGTCTTCTGAAAAACCTTTTCAAGTCAGTATGTCAAGTGGTTGTATAGTCTCTATATAGAGAGTTACATTTAGAGGTGGTTGTATTGATGGCAATACATTTTGGTTTAAAAAAAAAAACTTTTCAAGTCAGTGGGTCAAGTTAGTCTCTACATACAGAATTACATTTAGAGGTGGTAGTATTAGAATAGCTAGGTATTTTTAATACATACAGAATTACATTTAGAGGTGGTATTACATTTAGAGGTGGTGGTATTAGAATAGCTAGGTACTTTTAATTCAATTCAGTATGTGGAAGACATCCTGTTCTTATCAATTCAGATAGACTCATCAAATAAAAAAATTAAAATCCGTATAGATCTATTTTAAATCAAAATTTATTAATGTGTAAATGGACAGGGATCTAAATCCAAATTTATTAATGTTTAGATGGACAGGGATCCAATTTCTTGATATGTAAATTTTTACATTTTATGAAATTGAATTCTTTGTGTAAATTTTTTATACCTCAAGAAATTGAATCTTTTTTGGTGTGTAATAAATAGGATTTAAAATGGATCTATGCTGGTTTCTATTTAAAGTGGTTGTAATAGTTGTATTTTGTCAATTATACTAATTTTTCATTATCTAAATTCTATTTTCATCATAAAAATATTAATATATATTAAAATATAATTTTTCATTATTCAAATTATACTTCCATCATTAAAATGAATAATTCAAATTATACTTGCATCATAAAATGAATAAATTGAGTGCTTTCAAATGTCTCTTTTGTAATTGATATATGTAATATTTGCAACTTATTTTTGTAATTGGTTTATATAATATTTGCAACTTATTTTTGCAATTCCCATAAATAAATAAAGTCAACGTCTTCCTTTTGCACTCAGTTTGTATAATTCCGAAAAAAAAATCAGCTTTTTCATATACCTTTTGCACTCAGTTTATATAATTTGTACAACTAATTTTTACAATTCCAACCATTCTAGCTGACATTTTTTTTTAATAAATAATCAAAACGTATAACGTCGTTTAGAATTTATACTATTAGTTACATTTTCACAACACAACTTTTTATTATATTATAAAAGAAGATAAATGATTACAACGTTATACATTTAGAATATATACTACTCGTTACATTTCAACAAAACTTTCATTATTATATTATAAATGAAGAGATTTTCATAACTAGTTGAAGTAAACGTCTAAAAAAGAAATGTATAATGGCGGCTACATCAGTTAGTGCAATCTTTATAAATATTAGATTTTCAACAACTTTAAAAGTTCCAAGTCAATTAATGAATTTGTATCATAAGTATAGTATTATATTAGGAGGGAAGGAAAATTCATAACTATTATATTACGAGGGAACAAATTTTTACATAATATTTAAATTAAGAATTCAATAAGAAATTTGTATAAATAGTTTGAATGAAGGATTTAATTATACATAGTATATCAGGTTCTCCCTTTTGGAGAAGATCGCCGTTTTGAGAATCGTTTGCAGTTTGGAGAAGATCGCCGTTTTGAGAATTGTTTTGCAGTTTGGAGAAGATCTCGGCGTTGAATAGCGAACCCATTTTGGATAAGATCAAGGCCTTGAGTTGTGCGCCACTGCGCCCAACCGTCGGGGCTATCTGACACGTCCACCAAGGATAAACTTTCTATTTTAAATAAGAAAAACATTACATATTTATATTGTTAAATTTTCTTTATTGAAGTTATAGGGAATTAGTTATTCTTGACTTACAAAACTATGACTACAAATACAAATAACTTTACTTAGCCCTAAGAATTCTTCTCCACAACATGCATTGGCTCTTATGAAAGTTGTTATTACTCGCTCGATATTTCGGGAGAAGAACAATGAAAATTCCCTGCAAACCCTTCTCTGCAAACCCGTGCTTCGTAGTAACCATGGAGTCAAGTTCGCTTTCCATTATAGAACCTAGTACCAACCATGTTAAAAGAGTGGGAATTTAATTTTTTTTTGACTTTTTTTTGTTAGTTGGCTTCATTTTACTGGTGTATATGTGTTTTTATTAGGGTTTGAGCTTGGATTGGATACATTACTTTTTATTTTTATTGGCAATCGACTTGGCATTTGGATACTCCTATTTTCATTCATTTCGTACATGTGGGGGCTGCAGTTGTTATA
Source organism: Larix kaempferi (assembly GCA_027924585.1). NCBI lineage: Eukaryota > Viridiplantae > Streptophyta > Pinopsida > Pinales > Pinaceae > Larix > Larix kaempferi. Next base: position 22,382,035 of record BSBM01000753.1, read on the forward strand.
AGTGGCTTTTGTTCTAGTGACAGAGTTGAGGTAGGTTTTTTATTTAATGTATTCATATGGGGCATAGGGAGGATGCTACATTTTGTCAAGCGGTTAGTGTCTAGCATGATGTGAAGACAAGTGGCTTTGTAACGAACATGAAACAAGACCTTATATTTGACAACCACACTCCTCAAAAGTCAGATGCTAATACTTGTCCAATATCCGATGTGGATCTTGTTTTGGCGAGGCAAGATCAAATATTGTCAGGGTTTCTAGACAAGAATAACTAGGGTTTGATATTGAGGATCGTGCTTAGACTACAGATGATCAGCTAGTACATAAAGGGGGGGATGATCATAGAAAGGGTTTTCTGGGTTTGTTGGGGCCAGAGGAAAAAGGCCGTAGGCATTTGAAATCATTTACGGTAATAGCCGGGAAGGAATTGTTTGTGCTTAGGAAAGATGTGAATATGGACCATGTAGAAATCCTTTCACAAAGGGCTCACATTAAACTGAATAGGTTGGAATGGATTAATTGGGTTGCAGATACTTGACAGTCGGATATATATTATAGTCCAAGAATCAATTCTATGAAATGAATGGACATGCTTCATGTTTGTGTCGACTAAGCATGCACAAAAAATGTTGGCCTGGTTTTGGGTGATCAGTAAAGGGTCCCTGGTACTCATCAGATGGCACCTGGGTTTTAATCCTTTAAGGGAGGAGATCGTTAAGAGGCACCTGTGGTTACTGCTTCCTGGATTTCCATTACAATTATGGACTAAGAACATTTATGTTGCATTAGCTAATAAATTGGAGAAATTCATATTATTGGATGAAAAAATGCTCCATTTCTAAGATAAGTAGATGGCATCTATATTGGTAGAATTTGATGTATCTATGGGTTTGCCGAAGTATGTGGAGATTGTCTGGGGTAAATGGAGGTTTCTACAACGCCTTGATTACTTGAATGTACCTTTTCGATGCCATCTGTGCAGACATACTAGCCATCTTAGGGATATATGCTCGAGGACTTTGTATGAGTCATTGGAAGAAAGTGATGACAAGGATATTGCACTAGTTGTGGATTTAAATGGTCATTCACTGGCTAATGAGGGCGAAGACGATCTTCTGATTGTCAATGTGGCTCAAATGGACCCTATCTCATCTTCAACAGTGGAAATATTGGAATCTGACGTACGTAAGTCGATTGCTAACTCCCCTCCTTTATATGCAGGTATTTTTTCTGAAGATTTAAACTTTATAAAGTCTGTAGAAGAGGATTATGATGGAAAATCACTGCTTGGGGTTTCTAGTTTAAGGTCTGGTCTTGAGTCCAATATTCTTGAAGAGGATAGGTTGGGGATTTCTGATTTTTCATTAGATTATCCTTATGTAGCTACTCGTTTTGGTACAAATTTTGTTGACTATTTTTCTACTAAGGGTGGGGATTTTTCAGTTTTGGTCAACTATAATGGGCTCATCGATAATTTTTCTCAGTTTTCTAAAGATGGTGTTTTCCCTGTAGCAGCTCAAACCTCATCCAAATTTGGCTATTTAAGAGATGTAAATGTATTGGAGTCTTCTGGTATGATTGGCAGGGTTTCTAGACCTCTTTCTCCTAAGGTTCCTAAGGTTTTAGAATCTGTAGATGGGGATTTTTGGGATTCCTTAACAAATTTGGGGGTTTCCCTTTATAATCCTCCTTTGTTTAAAGACTTGCATAAAAAACCCCTTTATCGGTATACTTGAATTCTCATTTCATGAAGCCTAAGGTCATTCATGTAAACTCTATTCATCACCAAAATGTTACCATTCAAGAAAGGAATAAGAAGAAAGGAGTTCATTCTAAGAGTGGGGTTATTGATGATTCTAATAATAGGTAATACATACCACTCTCCTCTAGATTGAAGGATGCTTCTTTACATTGCTCATCTGATGTTATGAATTCTACTTCTCATGCCCTTAGAGATTCGGCGCCCATGAAGAGGGGTGACAAATGATCTTGATGCCCTTCAACATCAAAGGTACTGGGGGCTTCTCAAATTTTTGAACCCTTAGGAGGATGTTTGAGAAAACAAAACCTAATATAGCCTTAATTCAAGAAAAAATGTGTATGGTCATCAAAGCATGTGAGATCTTCCTAAAACTCTTTCTAGGTTGGGAAGCCTATGCATTGGATGTGGATGGTCACTCGAGGGGACTATTAACCATATGGAACCCTCTTGTTCATATTTTAAATCATTTCATACATGTCCAGGTAATATTGTTGGAGGGTAGAATCAAAGGTATTGATGAGGCATTGCGAATCATTAACTACTATGGACCGTATAAGGATCAACATTTATTCTGGGATATTGTGGATGCCAATTTATTATTAAGTGATACTAGACTTAATTTTGCGAGGGATCTCAATTTTATGATGAATGCATTTTAAATCTGGGGGGATGACACTAGAATGGACACACTTTCTAATTATTTTCAACAGCTATTCCAGAAATATTAGATGTTGGATGTTATTCCTTCTAAGTTATTCCCAACCTAGAAAATGGTAGGGTTGGTGGTGCATGGTTATGTAAGATACTAGACCGATTTTTATTGTGGAGGCTCTAGTAGGTTCATTGAGTAGATACAGGTCTTGGGCTATAAACTCGTCAATATCAGAGCATACGCTTATGTCTTCAAATTGATGGTGTGCCTTTATATCACAATTTTCCATATAAATTCAGCCATGTATGGATAAGCGATGAAGAATTATGTTCATTGGCTAGAGAAAAATGGAGCAGTGTTTCAGTATCTACAATGGTTAGTGCCATGGAAAGGTTGACTACTACGCTCAAATGTCTGAAAAGAATGGTTGTGTTGTGGGAAAGGGAGAAGAAATAGAATTTAGGTCTAGAACTTATATATATTGAGGATAAACTGGCAAGAGTATATGAAGCAAATATGACAGGTTCTTATGCATTTGAAGATAAGGTGGTTTTGATTGAATTGGAGAATAAAAAGGCAAAATTACTAAAGGTGGAGGAGAAGACCTGGAGATTGAAGACCAGGGTGATATGGCTTTCCCAAGGAGATAACAAAACTAATTTTTTTCATAAATATTCTAATTATATAAAGATCCTTAAAAGTATAGGGGATTTGAAGGATGAAAATGGAAATTGGGTATCCTCTAAAAGAGACTTGGAGAAAACAATTGTGAAAAAAATTTCCAATCATTTTAAGGACTCTAGGAGCTCAAACATTGTCTCGTAACTCAGGGTGTTCAGGAATTATCCTTTTTTTTAACGGAAGATGAAGGACATCACATTGGGAAAGTTACCACTTTGTTGGAAATCGAAGAAGTATTAAATCATTTTTCCAAGGACAAAAGCCATGGGCCAGATGATGGGCCTATAGAATTCTTTTTATAATTATTTGATTTATTAGAGAGTGATCTGTTGGATGTGGTTAAACAATATAGAAGAAATGATTATGTATGAGGTGCATTGAACTCTACATTTATTACTCTCATTCCCAAATGTGACAAGCCTAAATCATTTTCTGATTTCAGGCCTATTTCTCTATGTAACTTTTTTTATAAGATTATCACCAAGATTATTTCCAATAGGCTTAAGGCTAAGCTGGAGGAAGTGGTGACCAAAGAAAAATTTGGGCTCTTCGCAAACAGACAAATCTTAGATGACGTAGGTGTTACACGTGAGTGCCTTCACTCCATCAAGGCTAAAAAAATTGGATTCTCTGATACCCAAGATGGATTTAGCCAAAGCTTATGACAAGGTGAACTTGGTATTCTTGAGATTGCTTCTACTTTAGATAGGTCTTCCTTTGAAATCTATAGATTGGATTATGGCTTGTGCTTATTTTACATGTTTTGTTGTTCTTATTAATGGATCTCCTACTAGTTTCTTTAAGAGTTATAGGGGCTTAGGAAAGGATTGCCATTCTCCCTTCTATTGTTCCTGTTGGTTATTGAAGGACTCAACATTATGATTTATACTACCAAAAATGAAGGCAGATTAATAGGTATCAAATTATCATCTGCCCAGTACACATTTTCTATTTGTAGATGATGCAGTGTTATTTGCTAGAGGTACTGTGGAGAAGTGGATTAAATTATCAGAGATTATTACTTTATTTTGTGCTACTATTAGAATGGAGGTTAGTGCAAATAAGTCTAGTTTTCTCTAGAATCCAGTATATGAAGATACTTTTGCTCAAATAGATTCTATGTTCCATTTCAAAGCTGATGAGATTGAATGTGGTTTAAAATATCTAGGATATCATTTTCAATCCTAACAATTATAAAATTGTCGACTGGATGTAGTTGGGTTAAGAAGATAGAGAAAATAATTCATAATTGGTGCTACATGTTTTTATCTTTGGGGACAAGGATTTCCTTGGTTTGATCGGCATTAGTGGCGATACTTTATATTGGTTCTCTTTAGAAAACATACCCCATGGCATTCTAAAATAGATTAGAAAAAAAGTTAAATTTCCTTTAGTCTGGGACAATTAAAGGTGAGAAGATGCATTTGGTTAGATGGGACACATTATATTTACCAAAGTACATGGGTGGATTGAAACATTAAGAATCTAGTTTGAAGAGCTTCTGGTGAGGGATATGTGGTATAGGTTTATGGAGTGATGTCCTTAAAGAAAGTTATCTTAAAAACAAACCTCTGATCCATTGGATTGGAAATCCCATTAAAGTTGTTAGGGAAGTGTCAAAGTTTTGGAAAGGTTTTGTTCGGGCACTTGGTTAAGTAGATGGTTAACTTAGAGAGTTGGGAATGGGACTGAAGTGCTTGTAGGGGTGGATCATTTTATTGGAGGAGATGAGACACTCATTCTTTCATCATCTCTCAGTGAATATCTACGTTTTATTTGCTTCTGTATCCTCTACCTCAACCAACAACTCTGATTTATGAGCAGAGCACTAGACTATATTTTACAATGCAAATAAACAACCAAGTCTACACCGACATTCAAAACATGTAGAGACTTCACTTGTGGTCGGTGGGGAGAGATCACTTCATCGAGAAGCCTCTACTCAATTAATACAACAGTTATAATCTTAACTACCCACAAATAATGAATGAGCTGGAAACTGGTGGCTAAGATGGATTTGAACAGTTAGTGCTAGTCGTAATTTGTTTTCACTGACTAACATTCCCCCACCTAAAATCAAATGGAGTCTCAGGTTTGCTCTTCATTCAAAACTATACATCATGGTACTCCCAAGACAACTAAGCTTCTAGAGAGCTCTTGCTTGTATCTTGGAAAAACTTTAGTAATCATATCAGTTGGATTCTCAATGGTATGAATCTTCTCTGGATTTAAATGACCTTCTCTTCCAATACCTAGCAAATATAGTGGTACCTTAGATCAATGTGCTTGGTCTTTGAGTGAATTGTTGGATTCTTTACTAGGTGAATGGAACTTTGACTATCACAATGCATCACATACTTGTCTTGCTTACTTCCCATCTCTCCTAGGAATCGTTGCATCCAGAACATCTCTTTGCAAGCCTCTGTTGGAGCTATGTATTTTGCCTCAGTTGTGAAGAGAGCTACTACCTTTTGTAGCCTATATACCAAAGACACAGCTGCACCTGCAAATGTATACAAATAACTTATAGTGGAATTTATAGTGTCCACATCTCCAGCCATAGTTGCATCCATGAATCCTTCAAGCAAAATATCATTCTCACTAAAACATAAATAGTAATTACTAGTACCCTTGAGATACCTTAAGATCCACTTCACCGCTTGCCAATGTTTTTTTTCTGGATTGGCAAGAAATATTCTCACTACTCCCATTGGATGTGCAATGTCTGGCCATGTACATACCATGGCATACATTAAGATACCAACCACTAAAGCATAGGGAATTTTACTCATTTCCTCCTTTTCCTTGTCATTGTAAGGGCACAAATCAATGCTCAATTTGAAGTGGGAAGCAAGAGGTGTTCCAATTGGATTGGCATCCTTCATGTTGAACCTATTAAGTGCCTTCTCAATGTATTCTTCTTGTGACAGCCACAACCTTTTATTCTTTCTGTCACGTATGATCCTCATGCCCAATATTTGTTGTGCTTGGCCCAAATCCTTCATTTCAAATTGATTGCCCAAGTCCTTCTTTAATTTGTTGATCGTGCTCTTATGATGCCCAAAAATTAGCATGCCATCCACATATAGAAATAAGATAATAAACTTTTCTTGGTCATACTTCTTAATGTAAACAAAATGATCGACCTCTAGCCTTCAAAAACCATGCTCCAACATGAATGAATCAAAATTCTTATACCATTGGCAAGGTACTTGTTTCAACCCAGAGAGGCTCTTCTTCTACCTACAAACCATATTTTCTTTACCTTTGGTTTTGAATCCTTCTGGCTACTCCATATAGATCTCCTCCTCCAATTATCCATGAAGGAAGGTGGTATTCATGTCTAACTGTTCACACTCCAAGTCTAAAGCAGCAACAAGACCAACAATAATTTTAATGGATGACATTTTAACAACATGTGAAAAAATTTCATTAAAGTCAATACCTTCTTTTTGTGCAAATCCTTTCACCACCAACCTTGCCTTGTACCTTTTCTTCTTTCCTTCACCCTCATTCTTGATCTTGTATACCCACTTGTTTTGAAGAGATTTTCTTTCTTTTGGATGCTTTACTAGATCCCATGTTTTTTCCTCCAACAGTGAGTCCATTTCTTCTTGCATGGCATTCTTCTATCCAATGAAATTGTAAGACCTAGCTCACACAAATGTTGTAACATGGCCAGCTCAGGCATATAATGGGTTTTTTTCTTGTTCATTACCACTATTGAAGGCTCCCACTTCCAAATTTTGGTCTTGACAAAATCTCACAAGATTGCAGGAAAAGAAAATGCACACTAGACAACCTTTAATAGGAAGCTTCTTCTACAGTAGGGGCTGGCTCCAACTTGCTCTAATACCAGTTGTTAGCCTCAAAGGTGTTCTTACTTAAGATCCCCTATTCAGAGTGAATATTGATCCCCTACTTTATGTCTTATCCCATCCAGTTAAATAAACCTATTGTGGAGTTCCTACAAATCAATATTTTTTACAAAGAGCTACCAACAGCTCATGCATAGAGTCAAGCTAATAACAATATGCAACAGATAATACCATCAAATCAAATGAAATTGTATTGCTAATTTATATGTCAAACACACAATACATAACACTCTTAGACATATATATAAATACACACAAACTTTCCAGAGAATAGAGCATATATAGAACAATCACATGAGAGACTCAGAATTGGGCATAATCTGCGTTTCATTTACTTCGACCCTCTAACTCAACCAACAACTCGGATTTATGAGCAGAGAACCACACTATATTTTACAATGCAAACAAAAAACCAAGTCTACGCCGACGTTCAAAACATCTAGAGACTTCAATTGCGGTCGGTGGGGATAGATCACTCCATTGAGAAGCCTCTACTCAATTAATACAACAGTTATAATCTTAACTACCCGCGGAGAATGGACGAGCTGGCAACTAGTGGTTGAGCTAGCTTTAAACAGTTAGTGATAGCCATAGTTTGTTTTCACTGACTAACATATATATGAAATGAAGTGAATGTGATGTGGTATTGTCAGTACCTCGGAGTTGACACTGTCCAACGGGAAAGTTCTAAACCATTAGCCGATTTAATTCCTCATTCTTTACTATATGTTCGCTCTGGTAGAGCCCTTTAAGGGTTTCTTTAGCTGGGTAAGGTTCTTTCTTCCTACTCGATATGAATCAAACTGAGTTTTCTAGCTCAAATGAATGCGACCAAGCCACGGCTTACTTAGGTAACCATTCCAGACTTCAATTCGATTTAAAAAGCTGATTTAAATTTCAAATTTGTTTATGCAAATTCGAACATGGATAAAATTTACGGAGTAATTGTTTATGCATACTTATTTTTCCCTCCTGCTTTATATGTATAGCAAACCACATCTTTCTATCAACTCAATTAAAATGACTACACATTTCTTGGAATTTTAGTTTTAAAAAAGGTAACTACATCGATAGGTGTTTATATCTTAAAATTTGTGGTGGACTATCATCTATGCTTTTCCTAAATTGAAGGAGGATGAAACAAGTGTACTATCAAAATTGATTTTATGGTTGTCATTCAATATTCAAAATAATCAATTATAAAAAAAAGAAATATAAAAAAATAACTGACAATTGATGCATGTATAACATAGACAACCCCTTTAATTAAATAAGGTAACAGATAGCTGAGGCATAGACAAAGGCATAGACAACAAGTGATTATAACTAAGCATGGGGAACAAATAACAAATAACTTGTTCAAGGCACTTAACTTGTGACATATCGGTCCACAAGTTAAGTGGTTGTGCTGATACATTATCTCCATATAAAGTTTACAAGGTTTTCATTATTACTTATTCTTATTTACTTATACAGTGCTAACCAACTCTTGTATTATTTTTCTTTTTGGACATAGAGTTTGTTCTTCTTGAGTTACCCTACTCGACCATCACTCTAGGTACGATAAATGATAATTCTTAATCCTCACTAGAACCCTTCAATAAGGGATTAGGCTTTGGTCTGGATTTTACCAAACATAGTTGAGTTGAAAAGGCTTGTGGCTTAATAATAATGTATATCTTTTTAGGATTTTAGGGAGATACAAAATTGGAGTGAAATGGATTTGTTATTTCCCGTTTCCAGTGGAGGAAGATGTATGACTTAGATTATTCTAGGGATATAGATTAAGTTTTAGTTAGGTGACTTTTATAGAAAATGAGACTCCAATCTGGTCGTACACCATCAATGTAAAATAGTTGTATCTTAGTGATTTTAAACAGGAAACTTAGTAATAGGTTTTTCTATGTATATTACATTGTTAGAATTAGAATTGAAAAGTTGTCCCAACGACAACACTACTTAGAAACTTTTCTGTACTGTGGTTGAACTTAGACCGTATCTGTATTGGTCTCCACGCCAATGATTTATTTTAGTCTTCCTATATATACATATTAGTTTTCATATATATATATATCTTAAAGTCGTTTTTCTTTAATTTAGTCTACGGTGCGATCATCTATGCTTTGATATTTAAAAATGATAATTCTCCTTAATCATAATATCGATATTAAATTTTTATTTCTATGATACAAATATCTCTTAAATAAAGACAATTTTCCTATTAAATTGAATTTGTTGGTTTCAAACCGTCCCATATAGACTATGTGGATTGGTTAGGCTTTGTTCTATAAATTCCAAGGTCAATTATTTAGACAATAATGCCTCTGTAAAGCCTGGACAATTTGATTGAATGAAAAGGTTCGTAATTAGTTAATTAGACTCAACGTTCTCGAATCCTTCGATTTTGATATATTGAAAATTAATAATAATCAAATTGATTGGACTATCTTGTCTAAATTACCCTACCTTACAACGGAATTCTAGGTTTATAAAAGGTTTGTAAGGGAGATTTACAGTTGAAACAAAAATAATCTTTATCTTTGTATCGAGGTAATAATAATTAATAACTTGAATAACAATTGGTTAGAATAACACTCGGTAAAAGAGTATAGGGTTTCTCTCTATAATTGTAAAGTAGTTAACTTGTCTCAAATTCATAGACAATAAATAGATTAAAATTTTGATTTCAAAATCACAATAGCTCGATATCTATGTCTTTCTTTTTATAATACAACTTATCAAAATTATACAAATTGAATTTAAATTATTCTATCGGAGCAAATAAATAACATAACTACTTTAATATAAATAATAACCAGCTTCACATAAACAATAACCATATCAACATTAACAATAATTGAGTCAAATAAACAATAATCAAATTAACAAAGACAAATTGCATAGGTAATTGCTATTTTTTTTTAGTATTTCTGCTGGAGTAAAATAAAAGATACTAGTCTAGAATACTTATATGTATATCTGTAATCTAAAGTTATAAAAACTTCATAATAAAAATCTGCAATGGACCTCCCATCTGTAGAATGCAGAAAATGTTCCCTTTGTTTCCTGTGGATTCACCCCCAAGCTAAGACTAGATCCCACTAAGAGAAAGAAACCCCTTATTAAACCCTTAAATCTGATTTATTGTGGTTATTTTTACCTTGTAGTTTAGCAACTAGTCTTCGATTCAGTTCTAGGAGAATAACCTATTATGTACACCAACTACAAATAGTCGGCACTTCAAGTACCTCTTAGTGCACCAAACATTGGAACAAAATACAGTATACCAGATACCTCTTAGTACCAATTACTTGAGCTTACATCAACTAATTGTTGAATCAATTCACATCTAGTGAATGATAACGCATAACACATTCCTTTTCTTCTCCCCTGAACCAAATATGATTTTTCCTCCTTAGCTTCGTTTATAATTTTCTTTCTTGAAATCTTTGTCATTCAGTTACAATTAGTTAGGGGTTTTACTTAATTTATTCATTACTTAATTTTTCTAATTGTCCTCATTAATTCCCTTTCTTTTCTTAAGTTACTTAAGTTTTCCTCTCCTCCCCTAATGGAATCTCACTTGCAACTTTTTCTGTTGTTGATTTATTATTGTGAAGAAACCATAACTCTTTGCATATGAAAATAAAACATAAATAGATTAACTACTTTTGTTGACACAACGACTATCGATAGGGATTCACTTTGCACAGTCGCCAACAAACACCAACCCAAAACTCCCTTACGCACCGGGCTAGGAAGGTGTTAGCCTTCCCAGCAACACTTGTAGAATGAGTGAGGTCTCACCCGAGATGCACAAGGGGGCTGCAAGAACCACGTTTCCGCAGTGGATTTGAGGACATGCAACAACACTCTTTGCAACCGCAGAAACCAGAGATTATATCTATCGCACTATGCTAACATTCCATCATTCCTATATTTATTACTAGAAACATCAACACATAATAAGCATTCGCATCACCATGATCTAACTACTCACGAGCATAAGCAACAATTACCAATTCCGCAGAGCATGTAAACATCTCATCAACATTCACATTTATCATTCAACAGAAACAAAGACAAAAGTAGAACCATAATCGAACATCTTCATGCATTCATTAAAACCTGTGGAATGACCTTCGCAGAAACAATCAATACACCATATTACGGATACAAAACAGATCGACAAAACTCAATCGGATCTTTAATTACATTCCATCCATGCCCGTAGGCTTACAATCATTCTCCTATTTATACAAAACTACATGGTTGCAAAATGGTCCACATGACCCTTATCTAATTAATTAACCGCTTTGCGCTTCTGCGTTATTCGCGAATGACCCTTACTTTCGCGGATTCTCCCTTTCGCAGTGTGTCGGCTTCCGCACTTCCTGCAGGCTAATCACGTGCCAACAACTTTCATTTCCGGCTAACTAATTTTACTTGGATATCATTTATCCTTATTACATCAAAGTAATGAGGAAAATTTGGGCATTACAAACTACAACAAACATTGGGAAACTTATCCTCATATCATTTATGATATCTATAACTGAGCCATCCATTTCTCTAATAAAGATTCTTTATTTGAATTTGGCTATGGCTTCCAACCTTTCAACCCTTAGGAAATTTTAGTGATCTTACCTCTATCATTGTCTTGTCATCCAACTTGCACCTTTATGAAGCGCATACTAGATATACATAGTAAATTCCATAATGTCCCAAGCTAAGTACAAGGCCTTCCATGGTCAATGTTGATTACCTTCAACATTCCAGGTTGGTGATCACATATGTCTCTCTTTGAGCAAACAATACTTCAAACAATAGAAACATTGCAAGCTTCATCCTATTTGATATGGCTTGGACACCATCATTCAACACATCAATGATAATGCCTTCAAAATTAATTTGCTAACATAGTTGGCATCCTTAATGTTATTAATGTTTCACAATTCAAACTGTATGAGCTCAATAATTTGGAAGAAGGCATTGCTCTCTCCCATCTTGAACATCATATCCCATATTTCTAATACATTTCTCTAAGATACATTTCTTAGTTAGGGCATCCACCATACTTGCTACTAGCCATGCACTCAATACCATGTGGAGAGACAAGGCCAATTACTCACCTCTACTTCTTCGATATATGAAGAATCTTTGGACATCGAATTCTATCAATGCGGGGAGACACCAATTAGATAATTATGTTCATCTTGGAGAAGATCCTAGCCTTGAGCAATGTGCCCATCTTAGAGGTGATTCTAGAATTGAGCAATGTATTCATCCATGGGATTGCTTGGCATGTATAGCAAGCAAATTTAACCAATAATATTAAGCTTTGAGTCGCAAATAATAAAATCATTCCATGTGTATCCGTTGTAAAATATAATTATCACTTATTGTTTATAAAAAAAATAGTCAAACTTAACCACCATCTCCTCTCTTATACAAAATTATAAATATAGATAATACAAAATCAAATGTACAACATAGAAAATTCTTCCAAGTCATTGTTGGGCTTTTATTGTTGCATTATATAGTTTCTTTATCATTTTATACCTTTGCTATGCCCACTTGTCTATTTCACTTAATAAATATTTTACATCATAAATATTATTATGAAAAAATAATAAATAGTTGTAAAATTGTTAATACCTACATTTTAATAAAAACTTGATAAAAAATTTCAAAAAAACTTGATATAAAATAATCTAGTGCTATGTTACGCCGACTTCGGACTTAAATCCAAAACATTGGTATACAAAGCTTCAAAGAAATTAGAAAACCGAAAACCGTTATAATAGCTTTAGCATATGATTTTACTTTTTCAATAAATATGCTTTTCTACATGATTTTTTTTCCACTCGCATTCTATTCTATTAAAAGTAACATATCACATTGTTCAGAACCTAAAGTTTTAGGTGTGCAAAACACCATAAAAGTCTGCTCTAAAGAACATATAATAGCAACAAATATCAACCCAATTACAAGGCACTCAGAATATGAGTTAAGCACAAAAAATACTGCTCCAAAAAAAGCAAAAGAGTCAGAAAGAAACCAAGACAAGATCGTCTGAAACGAGCTAAAACAAAAAGTCTTTCCAAGTCGCTTACAAGCATGCCAATACCATCCTGAAAGATACCATCCTGTGCTATAGTCCGCCTTGGGGAAATAAACGATCACAAACCACGGCTGCAATGCCGAAAGATGCTTAGCACACAGCGGAAATTAGTTAGCCGCCGACACTGAATACAGGCCCCTCGGGAGACGCTGCTAGCACAAGGGCCCTCGGCCACCGTCCACGAAATGGATGCCACGGAAATGAACGTAGACGCCTCTGCACACCGGGCCTTAGTGTGCTCCATCTCGCACCGGGCCATGGAATCCCATCATGGGATCCGCCACCGTCGATGGGAGCCACCACTCCGTCGCCCTGATGCTAGCATACCTCGGCGCTGCGCCGCCACGAAGGAGCCGAGGGGAGCTCTCCACGGGTCGCCGTTCGACCTATACGTAGGAGCCCTAGCCGCCATAAACGCATGGGAAATAGACTCTCAAAACCAAAACCTAAGTTGCAGACCGTGACTTATGATACACATTTATATAAGACTTCTCAAAATATGAACATAGTATATTGAACTACCAACATATTATCCATATCATCCAATCCTAGTATTCTCATTCCCAAGCATTTGGTAGTCTCTTCTTTGCCATCTTTAAAAAATATGTACGTTCTTATCCGTCGACTTTGGTAGTCTCTTCTTTGCCATCCAACGGAGAACATAGAAGTCAACAGTTGACTTTGTTACTTGTTCCTTGGATGGCTTGAGCATACATGTTTTTTAAGTTCGGGTTTTTTTAGGTACACTTCATAAATCGTACTACATTTGGTAGTTTCTTAGACACACTTTATAAATTGTATTATCGTTTAAAAGGTTCTTGTCAAAATAGCAATTTAGAGTGTTCAGATTGCAATTAGTCTAGAAGAGGCAATTCCAATTGCTAAAATTACAAAATTGTCAAAATAGCAATTTCCAATAAAAATTTTAACCTGTTTTTATTCCAAAATCGTCCATTTTGGTTGTCTTTTATCCTATACGCACTTGAATACTAAATAGTCTACTAAATGTAAAAAAATAATTTATAACTTGTATAGAAAGCCACATTAATTTGTTAAAGAGATTTGGAAGAAAAGTGCTCTCACCAAGAAAGTTAATAAAATAAGTTTCAAAGTGAGACTCTAAAGAATGTACTTACATCCAATAAGAAGCACAAACCAAATCTTTGTCAACTATCCATACTACAAAAGGAATCGACAATTTTTTTTTCCAATTTAGCATTAAAGCAAAGTAAGTAGAAGGAATATATAAATCATAAATACTTTCCTACTTAAAATTAAACAAATACCCTCTTTTCATGATCTATGCTCTCAATGACATCTTTCCTTATTTGAAATTAAACAAATACCCTCGTTTCATGATTTGTGTTCTCAATATAACATCTAATAAAATGATGAATTTCTTCTTCGTTTGCTATAATCTCTACACTCAATATCTAATACATTTTTCCATATGAGATTTGAATGGTAAGCAAAAATAAGTGAAAAACACCATGATTCCAATAATTAAAATTGAAATGGTAGAAGTCTAGATCAATATAGTTTTTGTTTGATGATATACATACGTAGCTTCTTGGAGAGGTTGGTTGTGGATTGAAATATGTTTGTGGTTGTGGTTATATATGTTTTGAGTTGTGATTAATAGGATATAGAGATGGTTGAGGTTGTGTCGCTGTAAGAAGTTCTTGGATTTATTGAAATCCAAAATCACCTTTGAGAGCTAAATTTCAAAAGGCCATTAATACCCTCTTGATAAATTAGATAACAACACAAACTATGCTACTTCGTAGATAGGAATTGGTCGGAAGTTTAAGGAATATAAAATAACATAAGCTACACAACATTGTAGAAATAAATTTGGTCCAAAATATGTGGAATTTGAAAATAGTGTTTATAGTATATGCAGAAACATAGGCACTATACAATATGAGGTTATAGTGTCATTGATTTGCTTCAAACCCTTCATTGAATTTTTTTTCTAGCATACATCCTATTAATTTTGTGATGTGTTTTCAATGTCATCTTTGCATCGGGTTTTGTGTGATGGTTGTGAGGCTAACTAAAAATAGAGATGATGTGTGCTCCATCTTTGTTTCAAAATAGTCAATGAAGGCTTGACACCATCTCGATGCAAAACTTAGAAAAAAATCAACAACACAAAAAGAAGATTTGCATTGCCCAACATGTTCACTTTTAGTATAGAGCGTGGGACTTCGGTTTCAAAGACGCAAGTTGGGTTTTAGAGATGGAAGATGGGGTTTTGATTTTGGATTTTTATTTTTCACTAAGTCTCCAAAAAAGAAACTTTCACGTGCGCAAATCATGCGCAAATCTTTCACCCTCCTATCAAAATGTAAGGAGGAGAATTTCCAGTGCTTTCTCTCACTACCACAAATTTTCCAAGTAGACATGCACAAGAATGTCCACATGCTTTAGGAGCATGCTGCATTCATAAAGCGTGCATTTTCCAAAACACATGTATGCTATTTTTAATATAAAAAAAACATATTTTAGTAATATTTCCATAACTTTATACCCCAACATCAATTTTTGGTGTTCTTTATCTTGTTGGAAATGTATTGAAGGGGTCTACATCTTTTTATTTCTATATTTTTATGTTTATACATAAATAACGTCTTGTTTTGAAAAATAATAGGAAATGCACTTTTAGGCCATGATCAATACCTTAAACTGCCACATAGTCACTCTAACAAGGATATTTGGTGTTCAATGGTAATCTAGGTGCTTTTTGGAGGATTTCTTACATGAGGGATAGGATTTAGGGCTTGAAAATTATAAGGGTAGAAAAACAAGGTAATTAGGAACCAAATGAAGCATATAGGCCTCATGGGCCATGAACAAGCCTTCAAACCATCACATGGGCTCTCTAAAGAGGATGTTTGGCCTCCAAGTGGAGTATGGTTACTCATATAATGCCTTGGATAGTAGGGACGGGTTTCAAGTCCTTAACGATGTGCATGGGAGGAAAATAAGGACCTTAGGTCATATATGAATTGTCTAGGGACCAAGGTCCATGAACAAGACCTTAAACCAAAAAACATGTGTTGGTCAATTTATATGCAAAAATTCCAATCATTAATTATCAATCCAGGACACATAGGATTATGAACTATCAACAAAATATATGCAAAATTATAGGAGAAAACCTAATCTAAAAGATAAATTTCTCATAGAACCAATTGGTAGAAAATTCCAATCATTAATTATCAATCATTAATTAACATGTGTTGGTCAATTTATATGCAAAAATTCCAATCATTAATTATCAATCCGGGACACATAGGATTATGAACTGTCAACAAAATATATGCAAAATTATAAGAGAAAACCTAATATAAAAGATAAATTTCTCATAGAACCAATTGGTATAAGTTTACACTAAAATAGGCAAGGTCAGATAACTTGCTATTCCTGTAATACTATGATCTGTTACTTGTTTGATTTCAACAAAACTTCTGCAGATTCTCAAAGCATAAAACTTAAACTCAAATCAACCTTCAACACACACATGCTTTGCTAAATCAGTTGATCTCAAGATCATATTAACAGGTATGAGAGCTTAACCTGATTCACACAACCAATTACAAGAATACTTAGTTCACATAATCAGTTACAGAAATAGTTATCTTATAAACCAATTACAAGAATACTTTGTTCACATAATCAGTTACAGAAATAGTTATCTTATAATAGGCTTGGCTCATTATCCTAATTAGACTCCTGCAACTTTGATTAAGCTTTAATACTAAAATAAAAAATTATTTCAAGCAAACCAAACTCTAGATGCTCATGTTGTCATCTCATGTCTATTAACTCAAAGTATTATTGGAGTTCCTGTAACCAACCAAAAGTGCCAAAAGCATATAATCTTGAGGCCCCAATAATCAATCCAAGTTTCTCAACTTAAAACAATAAATGCTGAAAGCATGGAAAATAAATAAAACAGAACTTAGATATTTTGATATTCAAGGATTCTCCACCAGACTTCATTCTCTGTTGCAAAAATTGTCCTTTATTGTTACTTCATATCCCCAGAAAAATTGCTAACTCTTTTATCTTTGCTCCTTCTCTTCTTCAATTATGATAACTTCCATAGGTCGGGTATCCGGTAGCTCTGGAGTTCCACTATCCAGTAGCTCTACAGTTCCAATAACAATTCTTTTCGTTTGCGGTTCCTGTAATGATACCCATAAATTCCTGAGAGCTCCATCTTCTCCATTCGCCAGCTCACTTCCCTCTCAAATGTGTCTTGTCTGTTTATATTTATATTGTTCATCTTAAGAATCAACTTATTAAATATTTGGGTTGACTGATCAATTATGGCTCAACATTGAATCCTAGGGGAGGGTCGACTTCCAAAATTGCACTTTCCAGAAATTTCGGTAATTCTTGTTACCTACAGAAAATTCGGTAGCACTGTTTGCAGTTTCAGTAGTATTGCAGGACCTCCAACTTCTAGTAGCTTAATGATTTACCATGAGTCACAAGTATCATCAAATCTGACCCTCTTCGACACAATGTCTGACATCAATGGCACCATGTTTGACATCAATGACAACGCATTTATAAAAATAACCCCCTCATTTACGCTCTTTCCCCTGTCAAGATTCTTCTCCTTTGGTAACAATGAATCCTGGTCTTCCTTTAACATCAATGGAAAAGGTTCCAAAAATAAAAACTTATATGTCTGTTGCTTGATAGGTCTGCATCATCTGTGCTGCTAGTTATCTTGTTGCTGCTAGGAGAATTTCTTGCTTACTGTAGGAGCTCATTTCTACTTTGGTTGCATCCCTATCACCAAGACTTCACTAGGGATGCAAGTATCTTTCTCTAAGCTTGGACCTGATCAATATCAAGGACATTTCGTACTTCTACTCCTTAATCTGGGATTCATTGTGTCATGAGCTACCGTTGAACACATTGTTTCCAAATATTGTCATGAATCATTACTTGATTGGTGTCACAATTCAACCTTTTAATTCATCATTGTTACTCTTTGTCAAGCATAACATCTATCATTTATAGTTTGAATCATTCAATACTTCTGGGATATGCTACAAATTGTCTTCAACATTTGGATGTCATATCATACTTATGTCATGGCATTAACATGTGATCAGCTCCCCTGTCAAATATATTCAGATATGGTACATGAATGAATGCCAAGTGTTCTTCCTATTAGCTTCAAGGAATTCGTCCAACTTCCCTTATAGAAGGTGTCATAGTTTTCTATTATAACTTGAAGGAATTACTACATAATATTCTCACCATTAGCTGAGTGTAGAATCAGCTGCATTTTACCCTTGGTGCACTTCTTTCATATTTAAATATTTTGTCATGATCTAACCTGAAATCAGTGTGATGTGTTCTGAGCCTTACAATATTCCAATGATATTCAAATGACTCACAGAAGTATACATAATTCTACTCTCATGTATGAAGTCAATGACTCAAATGACGTAAATCAAAATAAATTTCTATGATGTCAAATACCAACATTTTCCATTAATGTCAAAGGGGAAGAGAAATCCTAGTAAAACAAAATCAAAGTCAAGTAAAGTAGCATCAATATCTGATAATATTGAACACAATGTTTGACTTCAATGGTACCATGTTTGACATCAATGACAACACATTTCTAACACCTATCACATCAATTCACACAACAACCTTAATCAATATATAACCACCCACACATGATAACCAATGAATGAATAAATCACCTACACTAACTTTTGCAACAACTATCCAAATTAGGGGGCCCTTTTGGTTGGGTAGTTCTACAGGGGATTCAAATGATCAACTCACAAATTTAGAAATAGTTGATTTTCATTCATGATTATCTTCATAATTACAGCATAAGAGTTCTTCTTCTCAAAAGTATATCGAACCCCACACTCTCTTCCATCTCTAACTCTATACAAATTATATGTGTTAATTTTTTATAGAGTGCTTACATTAGAAGGGATCAACTTTAAAACCATTGATCCTCAATGTATGGATCTTGACCAACAAAAATAGCCAAAATGAGTGAAATTGTTTAATGAATAAAAATTGATACATGGAATGATAAACATGACCCATAGAAAGCGATCTCTCTTAGTCATAAAATAATTTCATGACTGCAAGCATTGAATTGTGGAAAGGAACTCAGATATTCAACGTGCAATCTAGTGGTTGACCACCCATTTGACCAAGGAGTTATGCATGGAATGATGATCTTGAGGCCAAATAGATAGGAGAGAATCCATGTCGATATTTCTCTGAGCAAGATCCATGTCTTTGTTTTTATTCCGAGGAGGATAAAATACCCAAATTGACGAATCCACTCCCAATCCTCACTTACAGGAAATCTCGTAACTAATTTCCCGTGGTTTGGTACTAAAATGTGCGCCTCTATAGTTTCGGTAGTAGAATATGTCCTATGTAGTTCCAGTAATAGAGTATGTGACCTACATTTCCGGTAATATAACACGAGCCTGTAATTTCAGTAATAGAATACGATCTGGTAATAACTAAGTTATTACCAAAAATTCTATAGAGTACACAAAAGACTATGAAACCCAGACTTAATTAGCTAAAGTAAATCTCACTCCAAAATGCATGTTAAAACATAGGGAATTATGCTTGAAAACATGAATAATTACTTTATATAGCTCGTGGAAAAATATATCATGAAAATAGCAATTATGATAGTAAGAGAAGGGAAAATAGTGATAGGAATGGAAAAATATGGGTCAAAAAGGGGTTGTTTGATACACACAACTACGTCAAAACCGAGACTCGACATCTCCCTTGTACTCAAGGTTTTGTATGTCCTCATGCAAACAGTCTTCTACAAGAAGTTTCTCATCTGTCCCCTCCTACTCCTAAACATGTTATGCTGCCTGCACTAGAATGTCATGGCTGGATGGAGCAATCTATTTATCCCTTTTCTTTTGTTTGAAAATATTGAATTTCAACCTTCTAGTTTGGTTTACTAGCTATCCTAGATTCTTATACCATTTCTTGGCCCTCTTAAACAAAAATATATGCTTGGAAACTATTCGATCTTTCTTCTCCCGCAATTGAGCATTCCTCCATTTGAGGGGTTCACAAAGATTCTCCTATGCTAATTTAACAAACTACTGATGAGACTCCCGCATTACCTTAAGGGGACCCTCCCCAAAGTAGGTGCATGGATCTAAATGAAAACTCAAGTTCTCATAGCATAGGATAAACATTGGTTCTTCATTAATTCGATTAGATGTTCATGATCCACAACAAAGTACAAAATTGTAGCTGGAAAAATAATATATGTCTTCAAAGAAAGGAAATGATAGTCGAACCCCTTTGGCTATGCCTAGGGGTCTCTATTTATTACAATTTCAAAATATCAAAACTAAAGATCAATTCTTGGCATAATAGATTCCCGTCCCTATGATTTACGGACGATCAACAATGATCACAATCTAGAAATATTGGTGGTGGTACGTGTTCCTGAAAGTAGTGCTCGACTTGACTACGTATACACATCCTCCTTGAGTTGTGGTAACTGAGATCTAATATATATCCTTCTATGCCAATGCTCCTTAGTTGACAGGTTTTTCCTCCTACATTAATGCATAACTTCTAGTTCTACTCATTAGATCAAGTTCAACTAAAAACTAAGGAAAATCAAACAAGAAATGGTAAACACTTGACCATAAACATTTCTACTCACTAGACATGCATGACAACCTCAAAATGCTTAATTGTTATTCAGTTTATGCCACCTTCTACCTCTTTACATTCTTGAGAAGGTGTAAGAAGTGGAATTATTACATACTAAGGTGAGGTCTATCAAAACAATCAACAACCTTTTACCCACATTCCTAAAAGTAGAGAAATAATTTAATGCAAATACCTCGTCTTTATGAAACACAAGCAATATATGTGCACTTATGAATATTGTCACGGGAAACCTAATCCTTGTGCAAATAATCCAAGAATTTCTCATCATTTGTGAATTTGTTGAAAATTCCATATATTGCATAGGACACAATGACATTGGAGCAATATTTCATGATATATCCTAACTCACTAAACATCCCATTCACTTTTCCTGTACTAGTGTCCAATCAATTCACATTTTTAATTCCTACCCTTCTATATGTGTTAGACACACAAGATCATTTCCCACCCTATGACCCTCCCTCCAGATTCAATGTGTTTAAGTGTGACATTTTTAGAATAAACACAAGTTGCAATGCATAATAACACTTGTGATTTAATCCAATAAATCAACAACCATGAAAGCATTGAATTTCCAATCAAGACAAAGTTGGTAACACCTATTCATAAGTTGCTTCAATCAATAATGCAATATATTGTTATGTATTTCATGATGTCATAACCCATGCAATTGACACTCCACTTTGTTGTTCATCAAACACCACTAGTTTGTACAATTGATATTTCCATATTCAAATAGCATATGGAATCAAAATGTATTTCATCAATCAAATTGAATGCCTACAAATCAAATGATCATACTAAATCAATCACTCAACATCACGCTTACCCTATATTTATTTGTATTGAATGTTGAATACGTGGTTATTAAGCTATTATGAGATAGCTTGACCATTGTCTCCAACATCCATTTTGTTTGAATTCAAATTATAAAAGGGATCTCTCCACCATTGGGATTTTGGTAAGAGAAAACAACATCCTTATGTTTTTTATACCAAATGTTCACATTCATCTCTATTTTTTTATGGAATTGATAGTTTCCCTTGGTAAAACAATTTTAGATGTTTACAAAATATTTCCTACTCAAGAAGACATCCCTATTCTGAGTTGCCGCATCCATGTTAACATGTTTCTTAATCTGCATTATACATAGTGAGCCAATAAGTACATCCAAAAAAAAAAAATTCTACATAAGAAACAATGTCCCTTGAAAGTCTTGGCTTATGCATAGCCTTGGCCCCACTTAAAGTTCCATGGAAACCATGACATGTCCATAATTCCCTATCATCGTGCTCATACATGTTATACATCAATGTTTCTATCTCGAGATTTTCAACTGATAACCTTAACAATAAAATGGCACTGTCATCCCCTTTTCTTCACAAATGAGGTCCTACTTTTAGCTGGTTGATCTCTTCTTTTGTCCTCTAAGCCATATGAACAAGCATAATGGTATAATAAATTTTGAAATTTTAGTACATGTACACCAAATGATAAATGCGCTATCATTAATAACATCTAAACAATGCATTTTGACAATACTTACACGTCATATTGCATGGAAACACTAGCCCTTTGTCTTGGTCGTTTTTGTTGTTAGCAAGTTAAAGTAAATGGAGCATTGGGATTCATTTTGTTCCCTCTAATAAAGTCATAAACTCTATGTGATCAAGGGACTTTGGTGACCTAATCAATGTTCATGTTTGTTCGATATATTTCATACCAAACCAAATCTTTAGTGGAAAACATGATCTTGTTTTTGGGTCCTTACACGTCAAGTCCCATGATAGTGTTCCATTTTCTTTGCTTTTCCATTTTGTATCAATGTCTACAAAAAATGTACAAACAAATTAGGAAAAATGCGCATCCATTCACTTTTTTTTTCATTCTAAACTTAGCAAAAATGCAGAAACAAGAATCATAATATTTATCCTACATGATGTTCACAATTTTTCGATAATTTAAAGGATATAAGATGTTCATGTTCATATACATTTTCCTATTATAAAATTGAAATCGTGAGTGAAATAAACATAAGTTGCAAAAATGATCTAAATATAAGAAGTGATTTGAAAATCCATTGGTATGCTTTTGTTTTTTCTTATCTTTTAAAGGGCCTTTGTGACCTAACCTAGCCTATAGAACGTATTCTCCAAAAACAAATCATAAGTTAATCAAAATCTAATCAATGATATTTGGTTTTGAGAGTTCCCTTCCATTGAAAAAGCATATGAATAGGATTGATATCTAGTTGATGTGGGATAATTAAGAAAACAAATTTTTTTATGCTTTATTTTCCCACGTCTATCAAAAAGCCTCCACTGTTGGGTTTGTAAACCCTTCAAATTAAAACAACACCTATGTTAGTACTCTATTCCTTTCATTGTTTTGTCACAAAGAGCCCTTTATTCCTTTGCAGTTGTGAATCCTAATGGAGTGGAAGGGGATGTGACTCTCAATGATATAAAGCAAAGGATTTTGATGCCCCCAACAAGGCCTATTCAACACCATTTTAGTGACCAATTGATTCTTCATAACCAAGTTATTCCTCTTTATAGATGGAATAAGGTCATCAATATTTTTTTCTTTGATACCTTTAAGTGGTAGACTTTGGATCATCATCTTTGGAAAGACTGGGCTCCTCAATTTTTCCTACATTAAGCATTGTACCCTATTCTATTCAAAATCTTAAAGGGAAAATCCCATTTCAAAAATATTTAAAGACACTCTCATATGGGGATCTAAATCTAGAATGTATGAACAATCAAAGAGGAGTATCTTCACTACACCAAGTGGATTTTTTTCTCTAGTTGTTAGCTCATGGAAAACTGCTGACTGGGGAAATTATGGCTAGAGCAATAAAGTAATATCAAGATTCATCCCCCAAAACCATGCTATTGTTTGTTAAAATTGATCACCCTTTCTATCATTTTCCCAACATTTGAAATATAAAAGAAAAGATTGATTGTAGACTCTCATTGATTGCTATGTCTTATTGCTACAAGTGTAAATGTTCTTATGCATATTCTATGAACACAAAGGCAATGATAACTAGGGATAAGAATAGTGCAATTAAACTAGAGCCAAAACCACTCATCTATGCATTGGATAATGATAAACCAAGAACCAAGCTACTTCATAACCAAGTACTTCCTCTATGTGGATGGCCTAAGGTCATATATATTTTTAAATATTTTTCATTAACAAATGCAAACATTGGAGGGATATTACTGATAAGGGTTATTGTCATATTGCACTAGATAACATATCTAATGGAGCATCTAGTTATGTTGATCTCTATAAGAACCTCCTTCTCCTCTCACAAGAATCAAATGGAAGAGTGTATGGATCTATTTTTAAATCCCCATGGAAGATTGATTATGTCCTATTGCACATATGAACATAGGGAGTAGAAATCTTATTTTCGAAAATTTCACTCACACTATACTTCTATTTTAGCTAATAGTTTCTCATATTAGTTTCATCACTCATTATCTTGGACATTTATGAAGCTAGTCATTAGGTAGGGTTACATGGGATTGGATATCATTTCTCCCTTTATAATCCTTTTCCAAAAATCTACAAATAAACAATAGTTATTACTACAAGTGTAAATATTCTCATGCATATTCTATGAAAACATAGACAACTACAATTGAGGCTAAAGATAGTACAATTGGAATTAAAGTAGAGACAAAGTCATTCTTATGTGCATTTTTTCTCTATAGAAACCTCCTTCCCCTCTCGTAGGAATCAAATGGAAGAATGACTCATCAAATCCCCACTCTTAAAACGACTATTCCAACTCTAAGGAAGTCCCCACTTCCCAATCTCTATAGTAACCTTATTTCCCTCTCACAAAAATCAAATAGAAGATTGTATGACTCCCATTTTAATTCCTAATGGAATATTGATTGCAGTGTCTATTGCACGTATGAATGTAAATAATAGGAAGCTTCATATGTAATATTTTAGTATTACATATAGGGTAAAGTTTAGTGTTGTCAAATCCTCCCTTTTAGAACAACTATTTGAACTCTAAGGAAGTCCCCACTCCCTAATTGATACGTTGTTGGTGGAAATTAAATCGATCAATAACAAGAAGAGGACGCTTCCATCGATTAAATAGAAACAATTTGTTAATCTCATTTGGCTAGAATTTTATCCTTTTGAATATGGCTACGAGTGTTTAAAAAATTAGCAACCACTTGGGCAACTAAAGCATTAACATGTTCAATATTATAAGATGAGTTTCACAAGGAGTTTGAGAAATTGAGGCCTCTATATGGTTGATGATGTGCATAGGAAAGAAAAACGAAAGAACTAACTTTTAAAAAAATGATATAATAAAAGGCCTATTTGCCAACTAGTAATTCAATGCATTATATTTTGGTTGAAACATGAGTTATGGCTATAGATTTCCATTCATTGAAATGTTCGCCTATTAGACTTTCCATTTTTTTACAATGCTATTCCTTCATGTCGTAATATATTAAACTTGAGAATATCTAGAACATCTAGGTTTTAATACCTTAAACTTCACATCCCTCATTTATATTAAACTTGAGAATATCTAGAACATCTAGGTTTTAATATATTAAGTTTCACATCCCTCATTTTTAACGTAGTGTCCTTGGCTATCACTATGTAATTCGAAGGTTTTAATTTGGGTGTTGATTGAAAGAAAACATAGAATATCTAGGCTTTAATATGGGCATCAGTTTGAGAATATATAGAATTTGAGACAATTTTACGAGGCGTTTAAGACCCAAAGAATATTTTTACCGAGTAGTTATGTTGTAGTTGTTTGAAGACCCACAATTGGACATTGATTTTAAGCGATATTGGAGGAGACATAAGATTATGTTTAGCTTATATTTGAGACAATTTTACGAGGCGTTTAAGACCCAAAGAATTTTTTTATCAAGTAGTTATGTTGTAGTTGTTTGAAGATCCACAATTGGACATTGATTTTAAGCAATGTTGGAGGAGACATAAGATTATGTTTAGCTTATTGCCATACTTTTATTAGAAAAAAGGGTTTTCAAAAATGTTTACACAAATGATAGTAAAGTGGTTGGAACATCAAAGGTGGAATTGATCAATGGCTAGAACATCCAAGCTATCAAGCGTGGAGGAATGCTAAGATATATAAAGCGAAGTAGTATATCGATTGGATAAAGTAATCAATCATGGTTTGCAAATAAATTGATTAATTTATCTATCAAGGTATTTTTATTTGGTAATATAAAATTTTATTGGCCATTTGAAACTAAAAGAATAAGTTACAATTGAGTATAAATACATATCAACATTAAGCAAGATATCTAATGGAGGATCTGATAAAATATATAGGAGAAAACACGTAGCTCATCTAGATCAATGACTGATGCAACATTTGGAATAAGGAATAGTGTTAGTGTGCAGAGCAAGGAGGAAATGTAGGATAGTTTGAATTGAAGGGATGTGGTAGATGGATTATTCTCCAGGAATTAATTCACCTAAAAATTCCACCAACTACATCAAATCCATGATAAACTATCCACCTTGGTGTCAGGTGTGAGGAACACCATAGGATAGTCAACGAACAATGAAAAAAAGGAAACATATGAGTGATGACAAATGTTGTTGGAGCAACAAACTTCCACTCACCAAAATTCAAAATCATCAAGTCGATAATCTACTCTTATGTTTAGGGATGGATTGGTCCATTCTTGGTATAATGGTGTTATATTATTAAAATCGAAACAACATTACTCACACGGGTACATATTTTTTTTCTTAAAATCCCAAGATTATGTCATGATGTAGAAAGTATACTATAAATTTCCCCGGAAGGTGTAAAGGAACACTTAAAGGAGGAAAATGGAAAGTAAAGTATATGTGATGAATGGAAAATGAGACTAGTAAAATGGATATCATGAAGAGAAGGTGTCGTTAATCTCTCCTACATCATGGCTAGAAACCATCAACCATAAAGAGCTTCCTCTTGATAGTCCTACCCAAAGAAGAAACTATTACATTCGTTCCAACTATTTCTAGATTGAGGAGTTTCCCATCAAGTTGCACATTGTTATACAACTTAAATGCAGTTTCAACATATGCCCTTCTTGAAAATACAACTTCTCCTATACACTGACAAGATTTTAAAACAATCAATCATAGCAATGTCAAAGGGAGGGTAAATTGAACAACATTCAATACATTGATATTTCCACAATATGGGACCTTCCTTGCACCTACCACCACTCACTCCTTTCATAATGGACATTGTGGCGTTTGAGATCACCAACATTCAAAAAATATTATGTAGAGTGTATTCAATGGATCAGAAGTTGTAAAATACAAATTTTCCCAATATTGTACATAATAGAAGGAATCAAAATTTTGAATTTCTTGAATTCCTTTTCATTCTAGTCTTTTTGAGTGAGACGTAGAGAAAATATTTGGATATAATAAAGATTCAAACAAAACAAAAACTTGCTTGAAACAAAATAAAGTGAAAACAATACGTAGTTATACACTTGAATCCACAAGAGAGTGGAACATAAAAAAGAAACTAACAATTTCCAGTGACAATCAAAGAACAAAATTTATAAAAATGAATAGACGGTTACCTTTATATTATCATTTGAAACACCATAATCTAAGTTCAAGACAACAATCTTTGTTCCAATCTCAAATTTCCGAATCCTGTTAGAATTTAATGCATCAATAATCATCTGATCATCAAACATATCATTATTCCATGCCAACTCGGGATCTTTATAGACATGCTGCTTAGACAAAATGTTCATGGAATAGTTAAAAAAAATAGAAAAAAAATCACAATGACAAGCTATTTGTTAGCTCCAAAAGGATAAGATGTGGTGAAATTGTCACCCTCATTGATCCCGCAAGAAAATAGGTTGCACCAAACAAAACAAAAATCCCCTTATCAATGTATATGAAATATCCATTCAGCTCCCAAAGAGAATGCCATATTAAGAGCCTATTAAAATTATGGGTATGAAGAGACTCGATGGAAGTGATAGTCCATATGTTACTAGTCCCAATGTGAAAATAACAACAAATTAAAGCAGGAGACTCATCTCATGTGCAAGAGTTCAAGATATTTTTTATAGCACCATCATTTGTGTTGAAAATAAATCTTGCAAGGTTGTATTGACCTACTGGACAATTGAATTGCTTTAAGTTTCCTTTTCTATCAATGCTAGGGAATTCTTTGCTGATCAATTTCATTGTCGTACAAGGCCGGCATTTTACAATTCATTGAAGTCCAAATATGCACCAAGATGTAAATATGGAGACAACATAGCCAAAAATCATTTTGGATATAGTTCCCTTCATGTATTAATAACATATATCCATGCCATTCATGAAAACTCTACATAAACTCCACAAAGATTTTTCAAATTGGAAATAAGGTCTAAGCCTATAATGCAATCACATTATCTAAAAACATACTAATTAATAAGGGCATATAGCATCAAAGTATTGTCAAGAAGGTGTGACATTTCTATGGCCTTAATGCCATGCAATAATTTTACAAGCCAAGATCTAGAAACAAACTAGTCCTCCCAAAGAGTTTAAACAGAATTTAGGAGAAAATAGAAGAAATATTGAAACAAAAATACATGAGATAGAACACAATTGATGTAAACTCCACTATGTTATTATTTAGTAAGATGTGTACAATATATAATGCATCAATAGATAAATTCATGATCCTTAGGAGGCAGTTGAGTAGCTCACATTAATGCTAGGCTTAGTGGAGTAATTCCCCCAATCTATGACATTATGCCAAGTGTAACTCATATATTGGGCCGTAATGAGGTCCAATGAACCAATGAGAACCATGAGGAAGTTAGGAAAGTCAATCAATGTGTATGGAATCATTATGATGGAGAATTAGGTGGTTTAGGGCTTTGGTACTGGCCATTACTGAGCAATTTGACCATTTATAGTGCATTAGCACCCTTGGTCCGACCTTATCCCATAAAACAGGGAACATGGGAGCCTCCCTCATTAAATGCATTAAGTAGGGCACCTTTGACTTCCCAGAATAAGGAAATGGGGCACACTTGTGGACAAACTTGGCTATTATGGCAAACCACTAGTCTAATATGTGGACAAACCCCCTAGACTAGGAAGTATGAATCCAAACCATGGAACAACTTACATTAAACACTTGTAACCTTGTGCAAGGATTATTAACCAAGGTTTATATGGGAATTATGTTTCAACATAATGGAATTGTAGATTGCTCCAACTATTCCTCCAATAACTCTAGGTATCACCACAAGAAGCAGGTCAACAAATAAATATTTTATTTTCATAGAACTCACACCAAACATTAGTAGGCCACAATTTCCCAAGGGACCACACTTTCCACTTTTAAAATAATTTATGAATTCCTTCAACACCATGTTGACCATTTCTATGGTGAAAAAAATCCTCCAATAAAGAGAACTTATCCACTTGAGAAAGGATTAAAAACCACCATATTCAGTCTTTTCTTTTCAAAACATGATTTTACTGAAATAAACTAAGTTTGGAACTATTTGAGCGCAAGTGATATCTTGTTGACACCTGAAAAAATCATTGCATCGACAATAGGGGTTCTCCTCATTAGGAAATCCCAATTAGACTTTGAACTGTTTGGAGTAGGGAACCCACCTAGATTATGTCTCGACTACCATTCACTGGTTGCAGACCGATTCACCATTAATGGTTTTATTTTAGGTAATGAAATGCCATATGACCTAATCTATGATGCAGTCCTAAATTATCCTAACCTATTCTAGTTAGGAGTGAAAGTAAATGAAACAAGTAGTAAATAAAGTTGAGATACATTTCAACACCATATAACCACATGAAATGAAATTTATAACATCTACAAAATGAGATTAAATACCAAAATAGTTACAACATAAACACATTTTTCATTTACAACTTGTAGAAAGAAAAGAAACTATGAGGGTACATATACAGTAAAAAAGTATTGAACCCTAAGAATAGTCCAACAAGTAAAAAAAAAACCTTATTGCATATGAACAACAGATGAAAAGGAAATCAGTTCCATGACATTCATCCACATAACAAACACAGTTTACATGCCAAAACTTGAGTCTAGAGGCCTTGTATTCATCTTAGAAATAGTTCTTGCAAATACTAAGTAGCAAAATCTCCCATGCCAAAAGTCCCAATTCCCCCCCTTTCATCTTTCTTTTATAATTTACAAAATAACCTCCTAGTGTCTGTTTGAATTCCCAAAGCAATTTATAAACTTTGGGATCCTTAGGAACATTCCCTTGAGCCTTAATGAACTCATTCCATAGTTCACAATCATAAGATATAACATTTAATTTCTTGGGTTCTAATAAGTGTAATGAAACTTCATGAAGAATCGATTCCTTATCCAATGTAGTCAATCCTTTGGTAAATGAGCTATTCCTCCCTTTCTTTTATAACCAAAAATATCCATGCCAAGTGTCTCTTCATGCAATATTATTATTAAATTTAATAATTCTCAATTATTTATTCTCATAAAACAAGTGTCACTTTATCTTTAAGTGTTCACGTAAATCCCTACAATGTCTCCTTGTTGTCTCCTTAGTTAATTTATCTAATCCTTAAATTATTGGGATGTAGGTGGAGTGGTTTTTACTAGAGTCCTAGTTGTATTTTGCTTACTAATAAGTTTATTCATTAATATTTCTCATTCAAGTTTTCTCCTTTCCACAAATAAAATATTTCTTTTAATAAATCTTTCACTTTCTTTCAAGTTTTCCCCTTTTCAAAAATAATAAAATAAAAAGAAATAAATATTTCTTCTAATAAATCTTTCACTTTCTTTCAAATTTTCTCCTATTCAAAAATAATAAAATAAAATGAATTTATTCTTTTTTATTTATTTATTTACTTTACATGTGGGATTTCCATTATGCAAAAACTAATTGATAATCTCTTCCTATTCTTGTCTAGGTACCCCTTCGACGGGTCCTTCCGACAATTACATTTCTTTCTTCTTATTCTTGTCTAGGTACCTCTTTGGCAGGCCCTTCCGACAATTCCTTTTCTTTCTTCTTATTCTTGTCTAGGTACCTCTTCGGCGGGCCCTTCCGACAATTCCTTTTCTTTCTTCTTATGAGGAGAACTATGTAGCGATCGGGGAGTCGTTACCGTGATCTCTCGACTACACTTCTTAGAGACTAAGGGTTGCTGAGGGATACGGTTCTCCTTATCACGTGACCCTCAACTCTCGTAAGAGACCAAGTCAGTATAGCCTCACTCGTACGGCACATGCATCCCTAGGCCAGCTCGCAAGCTTCCGACCCGTGTGTGGAGTGCTAATCCATGGTCTACAGTCTTTTGTCATACCCCTATGTGTTCTCTCCATTCTTACAACCCCTATAATTCCATTGTGGGTCAGTCGGTAAATCTTCTTACTGCCACTGCACACACACACTCAAGCACACATTAAATAGCGTTGCACTTATCAAATCATTTCATCATTCATCGTCATAATATCTTAGTCAGTCGAGTATATCTATCATTATTCATTTTCACTACCAAATCTTTTCATTAATCATCATAATATCTTAGTCGATCGAGCATCTGTTTCATTCAATCATTTTTATTTCATAATTTCTCAATCTAGCATATATCATCTAATCACTTTCGTTTCCTAGTTTCTTATTCATTCGAGCATATATTTCATTTAATCATCTCTATTTCATAATTCTCAATTCAGCATATCTATCATTCATCATTCTATCTCAATTAGTCGAGCATAGCTATCATTTATCATTCTATCTTAGTCAGTCGAGCATATTTAACATTCATCATTCTATATAACATTTAGTTATCATTCATTTCATAAATTCGCTAATCATTAAGCAGATCATTCATTATTAAGTAAGGTATCAATTTCTATAAGTGTCGTTCACTACGTCGTTTTCATTTATCATTTGTCGTCATGCAAATCATGATGCGTTCTTCAGTCGTTCAAGCATTTTCAATATTCAAAGGACCAATTACTAAATTTTATTTGGTCAGGTCACTTGGCAAGTGTCCTCAAGTCTATGATCAGTCAATGTAGAGAGGCAGGAATTACATACACCCCCTCTTATTAGAACTTCGTCCCGAAGTTAACTTTATTACTTTCTTTTCACATCCATATCTTTTGTCATTATCTTTTAATTTCATTGGTAATTTTATGTACTGTTCTTCTAGCCATATTTTTTCCATACATTCCACTAATGGTTTCGATTTCTAACACCTCTCAAAGATGTCGTGCATTAGTGATCTAGTCCAGGCGTATAATTTAACTTTTCATTAGTTTTCGTCAACAACATCATATCTTTGTCAAGGGATCAGTTGCTCATGCTAATAACCTTGATATCTTTCCTCCAAATTTTGTGCATGTTTCACTCTCTTCACTTTTATTTTTAAACCATGTATTGGCGAAAGGAGTCATCTGGTGTCTTTCCAATTAGCTTTCCCATGATGATAACCCCAATTCACTAAGTTTGTTTCCTTCGCTAAATGCACATTCCTCGTTCTTTTCCTATGATCCTCATCCTACATTGATCTTTACATTACATTGGTATTCAATTCTCAATTGAATTTCAGTTTATAGCTTCCCTGATTTAAGGGTTACATAAGGTCTACTCAACTGCACTTACTAGTACCATAGTTCTATATTCCATCTATTTATTTTTCCTTTATATCCCTTCCAATCCCTTGTTTGTTCCTTTTATACCCTTATATTTTCTCTTACTCCATTTCATGTGCATTTTCCACCTATATAATAGAGTAAATCACATATGTATATTTAGTACAACCATTATTCTAAAACAAGCATTAGAATATTACTCAACTTCCTTCCATTGATTAACTAATATGTATAACATTTATGCACCTTATAAACAATCTCTATACTAAATGAGAATTAAAATATTATTCGTTATATAATAATACATATCCTTCAAATGCTATAACTATACTACAAATATAACCATTAACATGCTATAGTTATACTACAAATATAACAATTAACTTATTTCAGCTTATAACCTTTTTCCCATTCATAAATCAATGACTAGATTTAGATTTACAATATCTCATGCCCATTTCCACATTCTTATCCTTATTATAACTTTATACCTACTTGTATATATATTCATGATTTTCTTTTATGTGATAATGCCTATGAAAAAAACTAATTACTTCCAACTTCCTACTCTCTAACCATTTTGAGAATTTAAAAATCACTAAACACACTTTCCTCTTCAACGGATTCACATTCCCCCCCCACATATATATATATATATAATCGAAATAAGAGATAAAATATTCTCTCGATTCTATTCTAGTCAACAATTGTGTAAGACCTTATATGTTAACAATGATCACTACTATTCTACTAATAATTAGAACAATTTACATAGTCCCTTATTGCCCCCTTTCATTTATTATATGCATGTGTTTCCTTCGATCTTTTGACACATGCATTTACTACTTATTATAACTAGGATCAATTATTGCAAATTCAATTCCAAGAATGCATTTTCATTTTAAATTATAAATGCATGCCTAAACTACAAACTACACAATAATCTATCATCATTATTTCCAAGGATGCATTTCGTTAGCGTAAACATAACTAAACATTATATCAATGATGCATTAATACAAATTTTAATTCTGAGAATGCAATTTCCTTCAATCTATTACATATATCCCTATTAATACATAAAAGTGTCGTTACCTTCGAAAATGATAATGCTTTCGGTTACTTTCTGCCTAACATAATTATGTATGGAGTTATAAGGAAGGTCACCACCAAATTAATGTACATGAATTTGTATATACAAAACTTGCAAACCATACAAAGATTACGATTGGATGAATAAACAAATTGATAACCTTAGCGGTATGGTTTCTCCCTTCTTTTTTTTTCTTTTTTCTCATTTTTTTTATATAGTTACATTATAATTATAATGTAAAGGAGAATTCCAATCAGCAGAATTATTGAAATCGAAAAAAATAATTTGTTGAATAGCTACCATGATTTCTTAACTCATTAGTGTTATATCCCACTATGCTAATAATATTATTTTATGAAAAGTATGTGCCACATTTACACCTATTCGCATATTCTCACACATTAATATTATTAATGTTGCTGTTGCTAGTAATGAATGGGCATACACATATCTTCAAAATATTAATTTAAAATAACATTGTTTAATAATTTTAATGAAATACATAACTTAATTGTTTGATTAATAACATTGTTTAATTAAACAATTTATTTTATAATAATTAATTAAACATAATAATTATAAAATAATTTAATTCATATTATAGTTATTTAGTTAATAATAATATTAGTTAATTAGTTAATTAATGATTATTTAATTAAAAATATTAATAGATTAATATTATTTAATGATTTTAATAAAATCCATATTTTAATTGTTTAATTAATAATATTGTTTAATTAAACAATATTATTTTTTTCCAAATTAATTAAACACTACTATTATTTTATAATAAGTAATTAAACAATATCGTTATAAAATAATTTAGTGAATGATAATATTAATTAATTAATATTTTTATTTAGTTAATAATATTATTAATTAATTAATTAAATAATAATATATTAAATAATTATTTGTTATTTAAATAATTAATTATTATATTATAATTAATTAACATTATCAATTTATTAATATTGGAGATGTATGTAATATTCTCATATATTTTGGAGATATTTATTAACATTATGATATATTTGACATGTTAATAATGTTTTTTTATAATAATTTTTAATAAATAAAATTATTTAATTATTTATAATATAATAATATATTATAAAAAGTATTATTTAAATATATCATTTAATTTATTTTCGTAAATAAAATTAATAAATGATAAAATATTAAAAAATATAATAATTATTTAATCAATTGTAATTCAATAATTAATTAAAAAATAATATCATTTTTAAATATGATAATATTACTTTTAATTATAGTATATTATATTATTCCGTGATAAGAAGATAGTATTTAACTAAACTATTATAATCAAAGTAAAAATAAAATAATATTGCTTAATTCAAAATATTACTACTTGACTATAATATAATTATATTAATGTATACATACGTGATAAATAGAGATATTAAATATATTATAATTTAATTAAATATGATATTTAAATCAATTGTTATATAATAATTAATTAAAAAATAATTGCATTAAATTATAGAGATATTTAAATATGATATTAATCAATTATAATATAATAATTAATTTAAAAATAATCTAATTAAATTATAGTATCATATTATAATTTAATTAAAACAGTTAATATAGGTTGATGATAAATAAGAGTATTAAAATAATGATGAAGAATATTATAACAATATAATATATTATCCCAGGATGTGGGTGCCACCATGACAACTGGGCGGTACGGGTTGGAGGTTCCTCGGCATGGGAATCCATGATGTGGCACCATGCATTACCAAGGATAATTTTAGGGGTGAAATTTATCCCATGGGCTATTTTTTGATGTTTTATTCCAAAAAAAGATTCACCAATTTGCATTTTTTGAAGCCCCATTTCAACCAATTTTGATGGGGTAAAATTTCTTCATTCTAAAAATCGCCAAATTATTATATAAAATATATAAAATCCTTAGAAATTGAAATAATTTTAGAAAAATATTTCCAAATATTTTATAGTTTACATTTTAAGAATTGATAAGATTTGCCAAGGTTTATACACTTTTAAATAAGTATGGATCCTTAAAATTATCCATGTGCATTACATGTATTAACCCGTCTGAATTCCTTCCTTCTCTCGTCACTAATGGACATTCAAGAAGATTCAACTCGACGTCCCCTCACCCGCTAGCTGGACGCACTCACAATGCGACATAAACCTTGATGAACATCAAATTTCACATTGTGAATATGTTGCATATAACCCTTGATGAATGCCACAATGCAATGTAACCCTTGATAAACATCACAATGCAACATAAACCTTGATGAACGTCAAATTTCACATTGTGAATATGTTGCATGTAACCCTTGATGAATGCCAGAATGCGACATAGACCTTGATGAATGTAAAAGTTCACATCTTGGGCATTGTCGCAATGCGACATAACACTTGATGAATGCCACAATACAACATAAGCCTTGATCAACATCACTTTGCGACACAAACCTTAATGAACGTCAAATTTCACATTGTGAATATGTCGCATCTTGGATTGTGTCGGCATATGTGTCACATATTGAGAATTGTTGCAATGCGACATAACCCTTGATGAATGCCATAATGCAACTTAACCCTCGATAAACATCACAATGTGACATAAACCTTAATGAACAACAAATTTCACATTGTGAATATGCCGCATATAACCCTTGATGAACGCCACAATGCAACATAACCCTTGATAAACATCACAATGCGACATAAACCTTGATGGACGTCAAATTTCACATCGCAAGCATTATGGCAATGTGACATAACCCTTGATGTATGCCACAATGCAACATAAGCCTTGATAAACATCACAATGCGACACGAACCTTAATGAATGTCAAATTTCACATTGTGAATATGTCGCATCTTGGGTTGTGTTGACATATGTGTCACATATTGGGTATTGTCGCAATGCGACATAACCCTTGATGAACGTCGTAATGCAACGTAACCCTCGATAAACATCACAATGCGACATAAACCTTGATGAACGCCAAATTTCACATTGTGAATATGTCCCATCTAATCCTTGATGAATGCCACAATGCAACATAACCCTTGATAAAATCACAATGCGACATAAACCTTGATGCACATCAAATTTCACATCTTGGGCATTGTCGCAATGCAACATAACCCTTGATGAACGCCACAATGCAACATAAGCCTTGATAAACAGCACATTGCGACACAAACCTTCATGAACGTCAAATTTCACATTGTGAATATGTCACATCTTTGGTTGTGTCACCATATGTTTCACATGTTGGGTATTTTCGCAATGCGACATAACCCTTGCTGAACGCCACAATGCAACGTAACCCTAGATAAACATCACAATGCGACAGAAACATTGATGAACGCCAAATTTCACATTGTGAATATGTCCCATCTAACCCTTGATGAATGCTACAATGCAACATAACCCTTGATAAACATCACAATGCGACATAAACCTTAATGCACGTCAAATTTCACATCTCGGGCATTGTCACAATGTGACATAACCCTTAATGAATGCCACAATGCAACATAAGCCTTGATAAACATCACAATGCGACACAAACCTTAATGAACATCAAATTTCACATTGTGAATATGTCGCATCTTGGGTTGTGTCGGCATATGTGTCACATATTGGGCATTGTCGCAATGTGACATAACCCTTGATGAACGCCACAATGCAACATAACCCTCGATAAACATCACAATGCAACATAAACCTTGATGAATGCCACAATGCAACATAACCCTTGATAAAATCACAATGCGACATAAAGCTTGATGAACATCAAATTTCACATCTTGGGAATTGTTGCAATGCGACATAACCCTTGATGAACACCACAATGCAATATAAGCCTTGATAAACATCACAATGAGACACAAACTTTAATGAACGTCAAATTTCATATTGTGAATATGTCGCATCTTGGTTTCTGTCGGCATATGTGTCACATATTGGGCATTGTTGCAATGCGACATAACCCTTGATGAACGCCACAATGCAACGTAACCCTTGATAAACATCACAATGCGACATAAGCCTTTATGAATGTCAAATTTCGCAATGCGACAAAACAATTGTACCAGGGAGGATGAATATCACAATGAGACATAACCCTTAATGGATGATGACATTTAACATTAATGAATTTATGTTGCATTCATTGTCGACATAAATGCGAGATAGACTTCGATGAATGCTACATACGACAATAATCCTACGACAAATTTCACATAGTTATGAATGCTACATACTCACTATTCAGAAATAATATTCAACACATGTTTACATCAGATAGAATACATTTCAAAAAGCGAAGTTTCATCACAGCCCAAATTGAGTTCTTCTTTGTTTGAAGACCATAAAGAAAAAGGCAGAAAGAACTCGTTTTCAGAAGAGTCAGTTTTATAAGTGAAATAAAAAAACATCATTACAATTGAAATAACAATATTATTATTATCAATATAATAATTAATTATAAGTGTTATATTATTTTTAATTAAAATAATAATTAATTAATATTATTATTAACTAAATAACTATAATATGATTTAAATTATTTTATAATTTTTATGTTTAATTAATTATTATAAAGTAATTATATTGTTTAAATAAATAATGTTATTAATCAAACAATTAAATTATATATTTAATTAAAATTATTAAACAATTTTATTTTATTAATACATTCATAAATAAAGGGGGCACATATACTTTTCATATTAATGCTTTTTTCTATAGTATGTGACCCCTGTACACCTTTCCCTTGATAAGGTTACGTCATGCAATGATACGAGATATAATAGGTGTGAGTTCACCCAGAAACCACAGATTTAAATCTCGGCACATATTTGAACGTTTATAGACACGAGGATAACTGAAGGGTTACACATCACTCGCTATAATGGGCCTTAACGGAGAAGTGAAGGTACGAATCAAGTTAACGCTGCTCGGCACTAGCATAGAGGCGTACTCCTTTGACACATGTCAAGTTTTCTCCAGGGTTTGGTGGAACGTTTATCGTACTTGACAACCACCTTGTGCTCCCTTCGCCAAGTGGGATTAGGATACCCAAGTATTCTCCCTATGGTAGCCGCGTTGTCATCGTATCTATTACAAATCTGATAACAAAAGAAGTAGAATTGAATCGATTTCTAGAATAAATACTTAGCAACAGATCGTTGATCTCCCGAATAGGTAACTATAAAGATAAACAAAAATCAATTAATCTCCAGATTGGATAATTAACAAAGTTGAAATCGAAATGATCTCCAAAGAGGGGTATTCAATCAGAGTGAAATTCACGTTGATCTCTGGGAATGGATAATTGGCAGCAACAAAATCGTAGAGATCCCCAGAATGGGTAATTAGCATTGATAAAATTTGATTTAATATTGAGATTGGATAGTTAATAAAGCTAGAATCTCCAGAAGAATATTTAGTAGAGAGAAAATCGTGTTAATTCTTAGATTGGGTGTTTAATAAGTTAAAATTTCATTGATATCATGATAAATACAAGTATTACTTATATAAAATTTCGTTTACATTCTCCAATCGACAATGTATACTATTCCATTCATCGAGACACTCGAGTTGATTTAAGGAATACATATCAGAGTAATAACTCTGGGATAGACTTAGCTTAATATCTATATGTAGTTTAAGGTTACATTTATGACTGATTTCCACGAAATAGTTGTTACATAAGTTGTAAACTACACAGGTAGTGATAATAGGAGAGAACCTCGAGTAAGTAAGATGATTTTACGCAGAGAGTAAATGGTGGATATTTAAGGATAGCGTGGATATATCTATAGTTCACTTTTGGTAGGCACTAGTTATTACGCTGGCAAAAGGAGTAACTAGCAATAACCACATTTTTAAATGTGGTTGATATTCGTCAATGGGCGTATATCAACCATGACCACACATTTAAAACTGGTTGATATTCGTCGAATATCAACCACATTTAAAAATGTGGTTGTTGCTAGTAGACAACCAACCTAGCGAAGAAATAACGAAATTAAATAATTTTAATAAAAATGTTATTTCCAAATAAAAATGAAAAGAAATGCATATTAAGTGTAAAAAAAAAATATGGTTGACTATGGTCATGGTTGATAATAGTTGATTATAGTTTCCCATGGTCAACCATGTTCATAGTTGATAATAGTTGATTATGGTTAACCATGGGAAACCATAGGGGCAACCATGGTTGGCCATTACTGTCAACAACCTGTCGACCATCTAGTTGTTAAAATATATGTTAATATTATATAAAATTATTTATCCGCCATTATTGACCATGGTTGACCATGGTTGGAAATGTTTGACATGGTTTACTATGGTTGACTATGGTTTCCCATCATTGACCGTGGACTCAACCATGGGTGACCATCGTGACCATAGCCATAGTCAACCATAGCTAACCATGGTCAACCATGGATTGACAATGTGGTTGACCATGGTTGGCCATTACTGTCAACCACATGGTGACCATGTGGTTGTTAAGATATATGTTAATATTATATAAAAATATTTATTGGCCATTATTCACCATGGTTGACCATGTTTGGAAATGTTTTACATGGTTTACTATAGTTGACCATGGTTTCCTATGGTTGACTATGGTTTCCCATGGTTGACCATGCTCAATGATATTCAAGCACGAGAAACCATAATCACCATGTTTGGAAATGTTTGACGTGGTATACTATGATTTACCATAGTCAAGCATATTTAACCATGGTCAAACAAAGTCAACCATTGTCAACGGTAGTCAACCATCATCAACCAAAGTGAACCATATGGTTACTATGGTTGACCGCGATTCACCATGGTTGATAATAATATTATTATTAATTTTAACAATCATAGTTGATTATTATTATTATTATTATTAACCATGATAAATCACGGTCAACCATGTTCAACCATGGTCAACAATATGGTTGACTTTGGTTGGGGATGGTTAACTATGGTTGATCGTGGTTGATTTGGGTTGACCATGGTTGACTTTGGTTGAGTATGGTCGACATTGGGTGACCAAGGCTCATAATGGTTAACCAAAGTTGGTTGTTGTTGTTGTTGTTATTGTTGTTGTTATTATTATTATTGTTAACCAACCATGGTCAACCATATGGTAGACTTTGGTTCACGATGGTTGACTTTAGTCTACCATGGTTGACTATGGTCTACCATGGTAGACTTTGTTTGACCATGGTCAACCATGATTGAATGTGGTTGACTTTAAATGACAATGGTTGACTATGGTTAACTTTGGTGGCCATGGTTGACCATGGATGACTATGGTTAGTTTTAGTTGGCCATGGTTGACTATGGTTGATCATGATTGACCATGTTCGACTATGGTTGACTTTGGTTGGGATGGTTGACTATGGTTGACTATTATGGACTTTGTTTAACTATGGTTGACTTTGGTTGACCATAATTGACTACGGTTGACCATGGTTGACTATTGTGGACTTTATTTAAATATGGTGACTTTGACTGATTAATAGACCATGGTTGACTATAATTTCCCATGGTTGGCTAAGGGTGACTTTGTTTTTCCATAATTGACTAGTTGACCATGGTCATTCATAGTCGACCACTAATAATAATAATAATAATATTTTTATTTTTATTATTATTATTATTAGTATTATTATTACGAAGAAACAATCATTAACCATGGGAAACAATAGTCAATGATGGTCAACCATATGGTTGAATTTGCTTGATGAGGGTTGACCATTGTTGACTTTGTCTAACCATGGTTGACTTTGTCTAACCATGGTCAACCATGGTTGACTTTGGTTGACTATGGTCGCCCATGGTTAACTATGGTTGACCATTGTTGAATATGTTTGACCATGGTTGGCTATTGTTGACCATGGTCAACCATAGTTAATAGACAACCATGGTTTATAATAATATTAATATTATTTTTAACAATTGTAGTCAATTATTGTTATTATTATTATTAACCAACAATGCTCAACCATATGGTTGACTTTGGTTAAGGATGGTTAACTATGGTAGAGTTGGGTTAACCAAGGTTGATTATGATTGATTTTAGCTGACCATGCTTGAGTATGGTTGACCATTGATAACTTTGGGTTATCTTGGTTGACCATGGTTGACTATTCTTGGCATTCGTTGACCATGGTTGATTTTGGATGACCATGGTTGGTTATTATTATTATAATTATTACTAGTATTATTATTATTATTACTAACCAACTATAGTCAACCACTATAAACCATAGTGAACTATGGTCAACTATATGATTTACTTTCGTTAACGATGGTTGACTATAGTTAACAATGGTTGATTATGGTCTACCATGGTTGACTTTGGCTCACCATGTTCAACCATGGTTGACTGTGGTTGGTTATAGTCAAATTTGATTCACCATGCTTGACTATGGTTAGCTTTAGTTGGCCATGGAGACTATGGTTCACCATGGTTATCTTTGGTTAAATATGGTTGACTAATTCACTATGGTTGAATATGGTTGACTTTCGATGACCATATTTAAATATGGTTGAATTTTTTTTAGTGTGATTGACTAATTCACTTTGGTTAACTATGGTTGACTATGATTGACCATAGTTGAATGTGTATGGTTGACCATGGTCAACCATGGTTAAATTTGGTTGAATTTGGTTGAACATGGTTGATTATGGTTGAGCATGGTTGACTATGTTTGACTTTGGCTAACCATGGTTGAATTCTGTTAACCATGGTTGAATTTATTACTTTAGTCAACTTTTGGTTGACTATGGTTTACTATGGCTGACTTAGATTTACCATGGTTGACCATGGTTAACTTTTTCTTGACTTTGTTTTACCATGGTTGTCTTTGTTAACTTTTGGTTGACCATGGTTGGACATGGTTAACTTTGGTTGACTCTGGTTTACTTTGGCTTACTATGGAAATGACTTTGGTTTACCATGGTTGACTTTTGGTTGGATTTGGTTGATTATGTAGAATTTGGTTGAATATGGTTACCATGGTTGACTATGGTTGAGCATGGTTTACCATAGTTGAATTTGGTTGACCAGGGTTGACTTTTTTACTTTGATTGACATTTGGATGACATTCGTTCAATATGTGTGACTTAGGTTTAACATGGTTCACTTTGGTTTACCATGGTTAAATTTTTCTTCAATTTGGTTGACTATAGTTTCCTATGGTTGACTGTGGCTGACAATGGTTCACTATGATTGAGAATTGTTTACTTTGGTTGACATGGTTGTTTATGGTTGACCATGGTTAACTATGA
The DNA here is from genome assembly GCA_027924585.1 of Larix kaempferi. Classification (NCBI taxonomy): domain Eukaryota; kingdom Viridiplantae; phylum Streptophyta; class Pinopsida; order Pinales; family Pinaceae; genus Larix; species Larix kaempferi. Next base: position 22,424,958 of record BSBM01000753.1, read on the forward strand.
TTGACCATGGTTGACTATGGTTGACCATGCTTGGTGATGGTGATTTTGGTTGACTTTTGATTTGCTATGGATGACTTTGGTTGACCATGGTTGAAGTTGGTTGACCATGGTTGATCATGGTTAACAATGGTTGACTATGGTTAACCATAGTTGACCATGGTTGTATTTAGTTGACTATGGTTGACCATTATTGTCTATGGTTGACGATGTTTAACTATAGTTAACTTTGGTTGGCAATGGTTGACTATAGTTAGCTTTAGTTAGCCATGGTTTCCCATGGTTGACTATGCTTAACAATGGTTAACTATGTTTAATAATGATTAACTATGGTTAACTAATTCACTATGTCAATTATGGTTGGCCATGGTTGACTATGGTCGAATTTGGTTGACTTTGATTAACCATTGTTGACTATTGTTAACCTAGTTTGGTCGAATGTGATTGATTATCATTCACCATTGTTGATTATGGTTGACTATTATTGATCAAGGTTAACTATAGTTGACTTTCTTTAGCCATAATTGATTTTTGGTTCATCTTGTTTGACTTTTAACTTGGGTTGAATTTGGATGGCTATGGTTTATTATGGTTGACTTTAGTTAAATGTGGATGATTTTAGTTGAATATGGTTGACTTAGGTTGGCCATGGTTAACTATGGTTGACTTTGTTTGATTGCGGTTGACTAATTAAGTTTGGTCAACTGTGGTTGACCATGATTGACTATGTATGGTTGACCATGGTTAAATTTGGTTGACTCTGGTTTACCATGGTTGGGCACAGTTGTCTATGGTTGACTTTTGGTTAAAAATGGTTGACTTTGGATAACCATGGTTTACTTTTTTACTTTGGTCGACTATTGTTGACTATGGTTGTCTTTGGTTGTCACCCTTGGATTGATTTCAACCTTGCTTAAAAGTCATCTCTTGATTGAAGTCAATGATGGATTGAAGGCAATCTTTTGTTGAAGAAAACCTTGTTAAAAGGTGAACTATGGATTGAAGTAAACCATGGAATGAAGGTAACTATGGATTGAAGTATGATTAATTTTTCCTTTAGTCCTTCTTGGTATAGAATATTACCTACATCAATTCTTAGAACTTCAATGTTTTTTACAACCTAGAAATTTTTTGTTACTACTTCCTTTATTAGAAACACCATTAAGAATATTAACATTCAAGAAGAAGAAATATCCTCAACCACATCATTATAAATATTAATATTAACCCAACTCCACACTAAAATTAGCTAAAATAGAATGATCACCATCCATGTCATTATTGATCTTCATCAAACTCCAAATCCTTATAAATGAACACAACCACAACACAACATTGTTCTCTAGATCTTATAACTTATAGTTCTTTCAATTATCATTATATTTAATAGATATTTAATTATTTCACTTGTGTTCAATCTTAAATATTCTTTAGATATGTATGTCCAAAAAATACTACTATATACATGCCAAAATAGGTAGTAGTAATATTTCTACCATTCCATTTTTTTTTTTTTATCTCAAGTAATATCTATTATTGTTTTAGTAATATAGCATATAGAAAATATTTTAACATGTCCATTCATATTATTCATTATGAAGATTTTAAAATAGTTAACATTAAAATCAAGTATTAAGGGGTTAAGGAGATCAATTTTAAGTTGCTTAAACATATGTATAGATATTTTGAGGTTAGGTTGAAAGGAATATGAAGTGTAGCTTATAATTATTATTCCAAATGATATCAAAAAATAACTTGTAAATTTTTTGTTCTATGAATTGAAATTTTAGTTTTAGTAAAATAAATATAATTTTGATAAAAAAATTGTTTTATAAATTGTAATTTTAGTCATATAAAAATAAATATAACCTTTTTATAATAAAAAACTAATTAAAAAATACAAGGTATATTGTTTGTATATATATTTACATAATCAAGTTGCACCTTATTAATAAGATTTTTTTAAATTAAAAAGGTGTATATAAAACACTTTTAGGAGTAGAAAAAAAAAGAACAGCCTAGAAATAAACATACTAATGTTGATTAAAAAAATGCTTGGTGATTAAAAATATTTACAATAATTAACTGTATACTTTATAATTCAAGCTAATTGAATGTAACATGTACCCTGCTATTTCTAACAAAACATTATTAATTAAATTTCAACTTAATTGGTATGAAATAGTCCTTTAAATATTTATCTCATTTTTACCATAATAATTTTCAAATACCTTTTGAGAGATTTAACTCCATTCTTATTCTTAAACCTTATATCCATTTTTTCCCTTTCATTGTCAATCAAAGTTTTGAACTTTTTAAATGATTTAGAATTTACTCTTATGTTTAGGGAAATAAATTCACACCTTTCATCTACATTCCTTAACCAATTTTAACAAGTAATTAAAGCTTTTGATTTTAAGATTGTTATTAAATTCATAAATATGAATTACAATTTTTTATAATACTATCATCTTTGTATTGCATAACTTATTATGATCATAGTGGTATAAAAGCATAATTTAGATTAGAGTTAGATTGAAAGAAACCAAGGAAACAATTATATTAGATAGTTTTCTTTTAAGAATTCTTCTACTAGTTATTTTTAATATTTTTAATTATAAATACTAAAACTCAAGTTTATAACCACTCCCTAAACATTTATAAATATAAAGTAGGTTTTTTTTTATATTATCTACGTGGAGGACACTATCAAGAACCCCAATACTAAAGTTAGTTGTAAATATACCATTAACAAGAATATTCACACCATTTTTAATGAAAATTTCTAAATTCTGAATTTGTATCCTCATTATAGGACCTAAATCATGATTTTTCACCACCATATGAAAATATGTACCATAATCCATAGTGAATTGAGACAGTTAATATATTTGACGAAGCAACTAAGTCTTTATAATTAACACAAATTATCTCAATGGTCTCATTAATAACATTATGAATACATGAAATCTTTGAAAAATCATCATTTATGAGTGAATAAGAATGAGAAAGAAAGCTTATTCCCCCTTTGTTTCTTTTCACCTTGTTTCCTTTGGCCTTCAATTTCTTTCTTATTGATATCTCCAATTCCCTTGCAACATTTATCTTCGTGGTGTCCTTCCTAATTGTAATAGCTAAAAGCGAGATTCTTATTCTTTTGTTGTCTATATACATCATTTATACCGTAATCTTTGAATGGGACAACTTAAATCATCAATCCTATTAGGGACAACCCTTTTGGCCCTCTTTTTCAGTGCCAATGGAACTTCATGGTGATCATCTTATGGGATTCCCCTATAAATCTTTTTAGAGTTCACTAGTGTCACAATCCCTTGTTGTAATGTACTCCTGGGCTTGTATAATACCCCCAATGTTTGGTTGAAAATATGTTTAACCTAAAACAACAAACACCACCGTTATTTCACTAAGCACGTTGGTTTAATATTGAAAAATAAACTAAAATGTAATAAAACATATGTTAACCCATAACATGACCATTTCATTCTTATAGACTATAATAACATAAAGGAAAGTACTTAAGAGATTGGTTCAAATAAAACATGAAAGAAAACATTTAACATATCTACTCACTTAAATGCATATGGATAGCATAAATTAATAATATCTAACCATCACTTATACCATAGAGATCCAATGTTTCTAGTGGGAAGAAACCCAACAAATAGGTAGGAAAACCCACTATTGAAAGAGCATGGTAATGTCTAAATGAATATTATGATTATTGTTATTAAAACAAAATAACAATCACATAACATAAAAATGTATAACCTAGTACATTCATAGCCATATATACATATATCCTAAGAGATGTTTGTCAATGTCCATTTTAATCAAATGCTTCTTCTATTGACTGGTTGATAATGTCAAAGTTGATCCTAATCTAATCTTTAGGATACATAGCTATCCTAATATTTATGAGCATGGGCATTGATTACTTGTTAAAGTATAGGCTCACACCAACATACAATTACTCACTAAATTTCCTTTATTATTCTTGGGGTGGCGCTAAGGATGGAACTTAGAATACTTTTTATCCTAGTTTTCACTTATCTTGAAATGGACACAAAAATTTCTTCCACTTCTTTCTCATACTCTATTGGCCTTCTCTTTGTTTTCCTTCTTTTCCTTCTTTGCTCTTCTAACTCATCTTAAGAGAAATTTTAAACATCCTTCATTCTTATTTGAATACAAAGTGTTTTTTTAAATGATGCATTAATTTATTGCATGGCCATACCATGCTAATTAGTATCATAGAAAAAACATAGAAATGCATCCAAACAATATTATTTCAAATATATTTTAAAAATGTTATCTAATTTTCACACATTTTCAAGCTTTGTGTTCTTGTGCTTATTTGCCTATTTGATTGTACTATAAAAAAAATTCTAATTTAGAGGCCTTTCAACCCTTGTGCTTATATGCCTAGTTGATTAGACTACCAAAAGACTTTCAACATATCTTTACTAGGTTGTATTTTTAACCTTCATAAAGTTTATGAATGGTCACCTTCTCCTTTAACCTTTTTTTATTATATCTTTGGAAAATACTACCCGCTTTATGAAGTGGTTTTGGTTCTTCTCTATCCCTTTTTCCATTCCCTGTCTAGTTAAAGTGTTTATGAGTCTTATGTGATTTAGTACATTATCTTTTAGCCTTACAAAGATGATCTTGGGAGTGCCCTAAGCTACATTAAAACATTCCAACCTCTAAGATATTTCTAATGATCTTGGCAATTCCCTAAGCTACATTAAAACATTCCAACCTCTAAGATGTCTCGAAGAGACATCCTAAGACACCCTAACGAGGCGAAGAGACATCCTAAGACACCCTAATGAGGCTTGTATCCCACTTCAATGGGATTTTTTTCTATCTTTGCCATTTTCTTCAGGTCATTACCCTTGATACCCAAATCTTTATCAATTTGAGGCCTATGCCTTTTGTATGCAACTCAAATAGGATCAATTGGTGTCTTCACAAAATGACAATCAACCTTAGAAACTGAACATGTTCTTGTCACCTTTCTCTGCCTAAGAGGCTTGACTACCCTTTCCCTGCCTATGCCTTATGTTACGAACATTTCCTTATTACTATGGTTACAAAAATATCCTCCATATTGGCCTATACATCACCTCACTATTGTCAATGCAATTACCATGGACAAAGCTCCCAAGCAAAAGAAGGTCCAAAAACAACAAGCCGTTCAAAGGATTTGAGAAGGAAGATGGAAAGAAAATGGTGCATGACTTTGAAAATGAACATACTAAGAAGATGGTGCAGGACTTGTAAGTGCACAACTAAAAGCTACAAAAGAGGGGGAACCACTATCAAATCCTTACCAGAACCATGGAGAATATGATAGAGTTTGAATTACCAAAACCATGGAGAATATGATAAGAGTTTTAATTGCAATTATTTGAAAGTTATAACATCGTTTTCAACAAAATCGATATTCTGGAAGAAAAGTAAGAGTGTCCAAACCGTGGAAATCTTGCAACAAGTGTTGATTGCAACAAAAGGAGTACATAAAGATGATCATAATGATTAATTAATAATTTTTGTTTATCTTAATATTTGATAGTTACTATGTCAAATAAAAAAATTGTTATAAAACAAATTCTCCACTACGTTTTCCTGTTGAAAGATGTTCATCTCTGCCGACAAAGCAGTTACCGCTACTATTTTGCTTCCTACCGAATGGAGGATTGACTACAGCATGGAAACTGATTAACTTTTAGGAATCAATTTGCAGTAGAGAAAACAATTTGCAATAAAGTGTTGTTTTCGTTTTTTAGCTTCATCTATCCTATTAGCATTCTGATTCTGTTTAAATCGATAAAGTTGATATCAGAGCAAACTTGACAATCGACAAATTGCAAATATATGGAAAGCAATCCGATCTACTGATATTCAACACAATAGGTTATACCGTTATCAAAACCATACAAAAAATGTATAAAAGTACGCATTCTCATTCTCTTTAGCAAATTTGATAATGGTCACATTACAAATATATACAAACCAATCTGACCGACTGATATTCAATAGATATGCTGCTGCTATTGTTGCATATAATAAATGTAGATGTACAAAGTAAGTAACCTGCGGAGACGTTTCTTGATCTTTCCGTTATAAGAGTAGATTCTCAGATACTAGTCCACTGGTTCCGCTGTAAGAGTTCAATAGATGAACTCCATTGCTGGCTCTTGGGCATGGCATGAAGTACCAAGATCCTCCTTCGGGGTTGTTGATGATTTATATCTATGTATATACACAACAAGAAAAGCAATGTTTTAGCACCACTTATATTTTATGGTGTTAAGGTGGTGTTATTAGCACCAATTACAATTTTGTGGTGTTAAAGTGGTGATATTAGCATCACTTACATGTTGTGGTGTTAAGGTGGTGGCATTAGCACCACTTATAATTTGTGGTGTTAAAATGGTGTTAATATTTGTTAATATTATTAGAAATTGAGTTTCTCCATAAGAAAAATGACATGTTGGCAAGTACCATAAATGGTGCTAAGTTATTATTTGTGACATGGACATGTCCATGTAGGATTTGATTATGAGGATTTGCACCATAAAACATAATTATTTTATAAATAGCTTAATTAAATTATTTTATTATTCATTCAAATAAGTGATCAAGATTCATTTATGAGCTTTTACACCACAATCACAACAAATTCAATTGTTTTTTTTTGCTATTTGTTTTTACACCACAATCACAAGATTCATTTATGAGGTTTTGCATCACAATTTTCTAAATAATTCAATTCCATTATTAAATTTTAATATTATTTACATAAATAAATACATAAGATTCTTAATATTGACAAATAATAAAAAAACGATTTTTAATTCATTACTATTATTATAAAGTAGTAATAAAATTTATTTGAATTGATAATTTATTATTAAATTGAAAAAAAAAATGTATTTAACTCGTGAAATTGATTTGTGATGAACTTATGAAATTTATTGATAGACATTAGTGTTATTATTAGTTTTTAGCACAAAGCATGGATCTCATATCCATAGACATGTTCAAAGGGGAAAACCTCTAGCTTTGGCCCTAAAAGAAACTTTCACGAATCTAGGACCAAAAAAGACACTTCAAAGGTCACCACACATCTTCTTAAGAATATTCTTGGCTTCTACATATGGGCATGACACAATTATAAGGTTTTAATGAGTAATCATAAAGCTAGAGAAATATCATCTTGGGAAGTACCATAGAGTGGTGTTAAATGCTTTTCTATGGCATGGACATCTACAAATAGGATTTAATTATGATAATTTGTACCACAAATACAACATCAAAAAGTAATTATTTTGTAAATAACTTAATTCATTTTTTGTTTCATTCAATAAATGCTCAAGATTAATGTATAGGGTTATACACCATAATCACCACAAATTCAATTATTTATTTTTTTAACTATTTAAGCAAATAAATTCACATCGTTTGTTTATGAGACTCTACACCACAACCCTGAGAAGTTCACAAATAATTATTTTATAAATAATTCATTAATTCATTTTTAATATTATTTAAGTAAATAAATACCTAAGATTCTTAATATTGAAAAATAATTAAATGCAACTATTTTTAATTTATTATTATTATAAAATAGTAATAAAAGTGATTTGAATTGAAATTCCATTATTCAATTGAGTTATTTTTATTTATTTTATTAAATTTTTTGATAGATATTAGTATCATTATTAGTTTTTGAGCAAAAGGCATGGGTCTCAAATCCTTGGACATGATAGAGGAAGGAAACCTCTACATGGGGCCCTAAAATAAGATTTTAGGAATCTAGGACCAATAGATATGGTCGACACACATGTCTTGTTGAAAATATTCTTAGTCTCTATGTGTAGGCATTAATGTCATTTTAAGGTTTTGATTACTAGTGATGGGTTTAGTACCCCTCGATCTAGTTAAGAGAAGAAATTTAAGTCTTAGGCTAAATGAAGCTTCTAGGTGTGTAGTGATAATAATGATGTGTTGAGCGAATGAAATTGACCTTTTGAAAGGAACCACATGGAATTATAAAAGGATATAGTGGGGAATTGGATGAAATGAAACTATGTATAAGTCTTTGGGGCATAGACGTGATTAAGGAAGGAAACCTAGGACTTGGATGTTAGAGTAAACCTATAAGCATATAAGAATTAGCAAGTATACCTTAAAACACCACATGAGACCTCTTAAAGGTATCCATGGCCTAATATTGGGGGTATCAATGTCACTAAGAGGTTTTAAATACTATATATGGGTGTCAAGACCCTTGACATGTTTGAGGGAGGAAATCCATGCCTTAGCACCTAATAAAATATTGTGGGCATCCAAGGCAAAAAAAAACATCTTGAACCACTACACATTTCCTATTGGGGGTATTATCTACCTCTAAGTGAGGACATCAACACCATTATGAGGTTTTTGCTAGTAATTATGGCTATTACGGTTTTGTATAATGTTATAGGAAGAAACATGTGCCTTAGGCCATAATGGAATCTTTGAAACACACCAATGAACTCCCAATGTTATCCTTGGAAGATGAGTGTTGATATAAGTGACACCGGGTATTTGTCCTAAAACCTTAGACATAGTCATCAGAGAAATCACAGGACTTAGTCCATAAAGGAAATTTTTATGCATTTAGGGATAAGAATGATGAATTAAAGTATCACATAGAAGATCATGTATTGCATAGGATATCATTACATTTAAAGTTGGATATGGATGGAAGCATTCAGTTTTGTGCACTAGGGATGGGTTTCCGACCATGGTTCAGGAAGAAATTAAGGGAATTATACCCTAACATAAGATTATTAGGGTAATGGGAAATGTTCAAGTCCATGAACCATAGCATACATGTTTAAATTGGACCTTTGGCATAAAATTTGGATATGGGCACAATCGAGAGTTCTTTAATAGTGGGATGGGTTTTAAGGCCATAACTGGAGTCATAAGAGGAAGGAAGGAGGATTATGTAGGTGTCATGGGGACTTGGGAATAACATTAGAGGGAAGAAGACCATGTATTTGGCCTTAAAGAAACCATTGAATCATCCAAATCTATGACCAATGCCTTGAAAGACTATGAATGACCTTCTTGGATACCCATGGTGCTATGTATCTAGGCATTTTGGCCTTAGTCCCTTGGACATGGCTAGTGGAGAAGACTTGAATCATAGTCCCTAAGGGAATATTCTATCCATAAATATATAGAAGGTTTCCTCCACCAACTACATATGGACTCTTGAGAGTACAATTAGCTTATGATTGAGAATGTTGATGCCATTCAGTGGTTTTGAGTAGTATCTACATGTCTCAAGAATTTGGGAATGATATTTTAGGGAGATTACCATTCCTTTATCCATCAAGAAATTGTTGAGACATCGAAATCCATGAACAATGCCTTGAAGCAACACACATGACTCCTTATGGGCATCCATGCTAGTATGTATCTAGGTCTTGTGTCCTTGGGGCCTTGAACATGGTTAGTGGAGGATATTTGTGCCTTGGTCCTTAAAGGAAGATTCTAGCCATCCATGGCTAAGAATGTTTCCTCCACCAACAACCCACGACCTCCTAAGGGTATCGTCGGCCTATGGTTGAGGACGTTAATACCGTTAGGTGGTTTTGAGTAGTATGTATGTGTCGTAGGGCCTTCGGAATGATATTCTATGGAAGAGGTTAATGTCTCTCATCCTAAAGGAACCCTTCAGGCATTCAGATCCATAAATAATGCCTCAAAGCACCGCACATAACATCACAAGGGTATCGAGGGTGCTATCATTCAAGTCTTGGGGACTGGCACCTTGGACATTGTTAATAGAGGAGAATTGAACCTTGGGCCTAAAGGAATATTCTATCCATCTAGGGATAAGAAAAATTCCTACAACAAGTTGTGTCCTACTAATGTGATTGGTTTCTAAGGGTGCTATTTGTTAGGTGTCCCAAGGTTTGAAACTCCATGGTAGTGGGAGGATACACCTAAAAATCAAGCCATGCTAAGTGTTTGTGTGGCCCAGACCGGGTGCAATACCTAGGTTATTTTGATAGCGTAGATGCCCCTGGGTATGGGTCATGGGTCATGGTTTCTTAGACCAGAAGGTCTCCTCCACTGACCATGTCCAAGGCCCCAAGGCCACAAAGGAACCCTTGTGGAATCATCTAAACATATATGGCCAATAAAAGCACCTCAAACCACTATACATGGATTTGTGAGGGTATTATTAGCCCATGTTTGTGGATTTCAATACTATTATGAAATTTTGATAAGTACATATGGGACTAGGAGTCATTTACATGGTTAGGGGAGGAAACCAAGCCTTAGGCACTAAATTATGCTTTTAGGGATTCAAGGATAATAGAGATTTAGACACCTCCAACCACACAACATGACTTCTCAAGGGGATCCTTGGCCTTAGAGTAGGGATACGGGTGGAATTTGCAAGGTTTCGAGGACTAGGTATGGGTCTTGGGGCCCTAGACATGGACAAGGGTGGAAACTTGAACTTTAGATCCTAAAGGAACTATCTAGGAATCTATGGTAAAGAAAGAGACTTCAAATGACTAAACAAGACCATTTGAGGGTATCCATGACGTATGAGTTGAGATACCAATTCCATTTGAAGGAACTGAGAAATAGACATGGGTCTTGATGCCATTGACATGGTCAATGGAGGAAACTTAGGCCTTAGGTCCTCAAGTAACATTCTATACACCTAAGGCCCATATCAATGGCTTGAATCACCACACATGACCTATCGAGGGAATATTTCATCTCGATTTGGGGAAATTAAGTACATTAGAAGGATTTGAATAGTAGATATGGGTCTCAGGATTATGAACATGATCTACGAATAAAATATTGGCTTTACACCCTAAAAGAAACTTTTATGAATAAAGGGCCAAGAACAACACCTCAACCCACCGCAAATGACCTTTGAAAGATACCTGAACCTTTTCCCTAAAAGAATCTTGTAGCCATCTAGGGGTCACAAGTTTTCCTCCACCAACCACACATAACCTCCTAATTTGTATAATCGGCCTATGATTGAGGACGTTGTTACCGTTGTGTGGTGTTAAGTAGTATGTAGATGTCTTAATACCTTGGGAATTATGTTCCATGGAAGAATACCATTTTTTTGGCCTTAAAGAAATTTTTGAGGCATCTAGATCCATGAACACTACCTAAAATAACTATTTATTACTTGGTAAGGTTATATATGGCACTATGTATATAGGTCTTGTGGACTTAGGGAATTACACATGATTAGTGGAGGTGACCTCAATCTCAAGATCTAAACGATTCTTCTATCCATCTAATGCTAAGAATATTTCCTCCACTAAAAACACATGGCCTGTTGATGCTATCATTGGCCTATGATTGATTATGTCATTTCCACTATGTGGTTTTGAGCAATATCTACATGTCTTAGGGCCTTGGGAATGAAGTTTTAGGGAAAAAAACTATGTCTTTGGCCCTAAAGAAACAATTGGGGCATATAGAGTGATGCAAAATTCCTAGATCACCATGCACGACCTTACATGGATATCCATGCCACTATGTATCCATGTATTGGGGCCTTGGGGCATTGAGGGAGGAGACTTGAACCTCCAAGGAATCTAGATCCATGAAAAATGCCTAAAATAACCACACATGAATTTCTAGGGGTATCTATGGCTCTATGTATCTAGTTCTTGTGGCATATGGGCCTTAACATGGTCAGTGGAAGAGACCTGAACATAGGGCCCTAAAGGAAGCTTATAGCCATCCATGGCTAAGAAGGTTACCTCCACCAACCACACATGGCATCTTAAGGGTATCAATGGTCTATGATTGGGGATGTTGATGCCATTAGGTGGTTTTTAGAAATACACGCATATCTTGGGGCCTTAAGAATGATATTATATAGAATAAGACCATGCATTTGAACCCAAAGAAACCATTTAGGCATTTAAATCCATTAAGAATGCCACAAATCACCACATATGGCTTCACAGAGTATCCATGGTGCTATGCATCCAAGTCATTGGGACTTGGCGCATTGGACATGGTCAAGGGAGGAGACCTCAACCTGAGGCCCACATGGATACCTCAACCAATCACAGATGACCTTAGCACACTATCAGCACGTGATGACGGTGATGTTGGTAAGGATCAATGATGTTGGCCTACATGTGCCATATAGGAGGCATTACTATGATTTGTCTGAAGCGTATTGTTCTCAAGTTCTTTCTCATGTTTTTGGAACATAAACTAAGGTAAGCCCCAAAATATGCCTCTCCATGGCTAATGGGCCATGTATAAGGCCCTAGATCACCTCATATTTCCTATAACTAAATGTTATAGCTCAAAGGATGGTTTGGGATTAGAAACTATGAAATTGCATGGTATCAATTTCTTTTAGGGATCATGACTCATGAGATATGCATGGGCCAAAAATAATGACTCATTTCTATAGAAGGAATTGTGAGGGACAAAACCATTAATCATTACTATAGAAGTATTCCTTAGTCAATGCGAGGTATATGACTGATTTGAATATCTAGGCACAATATAGATAGGTACAACTTAATCTGAACCATAATTTAGAGTCACAAACCAATGAATCACATGCTAACAATTACTTCTAAGACTCGTACATTATATGTAGAGCCTAAGACACATAGAATACTCATTTAATAGTCTAACCTTACAATACGATATTACAATAAATATACAATGTAAACCTTACAATACCATTTTGGGGAATTAAATATTAAATAGTCATGAGCATGTTCGCTTAAAAACCTTAAGCTATTACACATACAACTATTAAGCATATTCTTTGAATGGATTGATGGTTTCAATGGAAAGCAATATATTAGAAGAAGGAAGATCCAAACAATTTTTCATCGGATCAAGACCAATCTTGATGCCATCACCATGGGTGTAGTCAAATAAAGCTCGTATTAGTGGGCAATCCATTACTTAGTTAATATGACACTTCATATCCAATCGATTTAGAATTACAGGCTTCCCCTCTCTTCGATCAAGGGATAAACTCATGTCGGTTAAATCATCATCGATTCCTTTTTAAGAATAAAGAGGGTGGATACCAATTATTCATTCATGGGAACCATTTTTTGTAGGTAAGTTGGTTGTTATGATGGAGATTTGCATTGTAATGTGACACATGCTAATAGACTGTTCGAGGCCATAAATGAACGGCCTACTCATTATCCTATGATTGTAGTGTTGATGGGCCACATGGTGAGGTTTTTGTGTCATTTATGCATGCGGATTAGGTTCACGGGACAAATGTTATGTGCATGGTATATGTGCATAGGTTAAATGCACGGGGTTAATTGCATGGTTACTTACCTTTGTGGTTTATGTGCATGGTTCATTACATACCCCAAAATATTTTCCAATGTAGAAGTTGGATTTAGGGAACTATGGGTTAAGGGGTCAATGTGTTCCCAAATAGGTGGTTTCATGGGTAATGGATTTGGGGTTAGGAGAGGATTCAAGGTTAGAGGATTAGTGACCAGTTAATGTCCATTTTGATGTCATTCGCTATGGATTATCTTTGGCTTTGGATAAGTCATTGTTTAGTTGGGGTGGGTTTGATGTTTCACTTATAGTTACTAATAAGTGCCACAAAAAGTTGAGGATGTTTCTGCACTAGGGTATAGGTACGAGTTAGGGGATTGATGCATGGGTAAGGTGTGTTCCTTATGTGTGTGGGATAGGTGGGTGCACTAAGTGTGTGGGTTAGGTTCATGTGTTAGGTATGCGGTTTAGGTATCGTATATTAGTATTGTGTCTTTTTGACATTAGTTTCAGTGTCATTCCTTCTTGGTCATGAGCACTAATTTGTGGTTATATATAAGTGCTAATATACCTTGATCCTTATGCCAAATAGATGTCCATATATGCAATGTCCCTACAACTAACATAATACTTGATCCACTTCAATGTAATTATGCTTACTTGCTTGGATTTCTCCTCTCTATTCTATGTAACATGTGGGTGTGAGAGTGTTAAAACACCGACCATTTTATGTAATATTATAATAATTGTTGCTAGAACTTTAAAATATCCTTCCTTTCATGTGTAAAAAATTTGTATATAAATTACATCCATAATAAATAATAACTAGCCAATCTCTTTTTATAAGCCTCAACAAGATGTCATTGTATGAAATGCCATTATAGATGCTTATGCTAGGTAAGGGATATCTCATTAGCCTTGTGGTTATTTTTCCAAATGATAGCAATAGGTTGAAGTTTCCTCACCTCATCATGGTCAAGGTTTCTAGGCCCAACCTCGGTGCTCCAACTCTTGACGGTGTAATTTGTGTCCCCACTTTGACACCAAATATCCATAAGGGAGGTTGAGTGTGGTAGTTTATGGTGTTGTTCCATTATCCTCAAGCCACCAAAGATTCCTTTAGGGCCTAAAGCATGGGTTTCCTCCCTAGCCATGCTTAATTCCTTAATACCCATCAATGCATCATTTACGTGTGTGGATTAGGTGGATCATTTATGTGTGTGGGTTAGGTGTGTCATTTATGTACGTGGGTTAGGTGAGTTTCATGGGTTTGGAAATGCATCTCATCAAAACATCATATTTAAGTGTGCACAAGCTACTATGGTGTTAGGAAGGGTCTGCATCATCATTCAACACCATATCCCATTAGAGCTCTACAGTTGAGGCACTCAGGATAGGGAAACAATTGCCTCTAGATCGCAAGCCCACAGGTGGCAAGGATCACCTTTTTTCCTAGAAATCCCATAGGAGGCAAGGATTCATTACCTTGTAGCCTATGGTAGGTTCCTATGGAATCATCAAAGAGGAGAAATCCTCAATTTTTTTATCCAGAAATCGAAGCTTCCAGCTAGATTTGTGCTTTGGATGGGAGCTCATAATCCGATCAGGAAGGGGCTTATTCCTCTTTGATTAATATATCATTGATCCAATCTCTCTCTTCTTGATACATGAGAGTGACATTACAAATTTGGAGTCCCCTAGCTTGATTAGCCCTGACGGACTCCTTGCTTTGACTGTTGTGACTCTGGGTACTTGAAATTTTGTCTGAAAGATAACTTTGTTTATGGCGATATTCGATTAGACTTTCCAACAAATGTATCTTGGCATAGCTTGATAATCTCTTCTTAAGAGTGTTTTGTTTAGTTCAATAGGACAATGGTGCTTAAGATTGATAGAAAACACATTGAAGAAGAAGTACAAAGAGTATAGTTGGCTCTCGCTATCACATCTTTAACACAAGTATGTCAATACATGAGTGAACAAGAATGAATGATACAAATGAATATCTCCTCCCTTTATTTATATGAAATGTGAGGGAGGCCAAAATAATAAGTGGACGTAGTCCACTACAAACAAACAAACTCTCCATAATGTAGGAGTTTGATAAAACTATTTGGGATGAACAATACATGTAACTTCAAATGAATAAATAGTTTTCTCTCTCTCATTTTTCATTAAAAGAAAATTTTCAAAACATATATAATCTTCCATTATATTAATATTATGGAAATGTTTTTTTTATAATTATAAATATTGTTGAAACAACATTATAGTTTTTATTATGTCTATTTAATATATTTGTGACACATCTAAAATTTTTGACAATATGTTTTTAAATCTTTTCACCATTATCATGAGTCTCTCTTATGACCTCTTAATTCTATTCAATATTGCTCTCAACTTAGTTAAGAAACATCTTTGTTTATGAAACCATTAGTGGTTATTTATATGTTAGTACTCCCTATGCATTCTTAACCTTGTTCCCACCTTATAATTTGTTTAAAATAGTTAAATACGGTCTATGTGCTTGGGTAACTAGCACCCCAAAGGATCTCCATATGGTTCCTTGTCATTACTCCATAAGGGTTCAACCCATAAACATAGGCTAGGATTCACTTCTTAATCACGTGAATACTGGTGGTAGATTAATTTTGGGTTTTTTTAGGATGGCGCCAATTCATGAGCCTAAGGCCTAAGTGTGGGTCTTCGAACCCTGTCTGAAATACCTGTAGCATTGAGAAATTTGTGTTTGGCTCTCCTCGGTGGACTTTACATGAGGTAGCAGGTGAACCAGGTGGGCTCAAAAGGAACTCTTTTTCCCTACTCTAGTTTTTCTTGAGCTTGTTCTAGGTGCTCTTATTTGCAACGATGTTTTATATTTGGGACCTGGTGAATAAGTAATCAGTCCAGTCCACGGAGCCATGGTAAGACAAAAGTATTTTCTCCAATTTTCTTTTTATTCTTATTACTCTTGACTCCATATTCATTCGCAACGTTTCTGACTAAAGACATTTTCAAAGTTTACTTATGCTATTTTCTTCAGGTTTTTTTATTTTGTTTCAGAGCTCCTAGGTTATGTAACTACAAGAGTCTTTTAGTTCTCTACCTGGGTACTCGGCGAACCTGGTGGCCATAGACGATATGAAATGGTGTTTGCCCTTCCAGGTACAAATTTATACCCCTAGGCTCGATCTGGGTTTTCTTCCTTGGAGTTTTTTGGTAAGGTAAAAAAAAATTGAAACCCTAAGAGCTAACACCCAAAACTTAGCGGCACTTGCCCGGCTATCATTCATAGAGATTCCAGGACAAAATATTATTGTCACAGGGTTTAACCCTGGGTTTCTTTGTATGTAAAAATTTTTGGAAGAAGCCCTCAAGCGGATCTTCCGAGGATATGTCCCTTAGGGTCGAGTATAATTGATTTAAGGTTTTTTTTGCAGTTTTTTTGGTTTTAGGGATATAAGTTTATTCAATTTGCCCAATAGAAAGGATGGGAAACTGTTTCGAACTATCGAGCCTTAGCCGTACTAAATTTGTTTGCAGGGGTTCTGTTAACTGTTTATTTTAATATTGAAGCGTGAGAATTGTGCAAGGGTTCGACCAATTTTGCGCCAATTTTGAGCAGAAAGGAGGATTTTTTTTTGTAGATTTGGAGACCGATGACGTAAATTTAAGGTAAAGTGGAGCACTTCGGAGCAATGAAATGGGAAAACATAGAAAACAAAGAATCTTTTGCATGTTTATCAAACAACCTCACCATGTTCAAGAATCCTCTGCTTGTTTACCTAACAACCTCGCCGTGTTCAGTATTGAAGCATTCACAAATACGATTTTTACAGATATTGCAAAGGTTTATTTATTATGTTATTACAGGACAGATTCATATTCATATGATTAGGTGGTGTACTAGGCTGTGTATATTCGTATAGTCGACCCCAATGATCTACTCCACTGTGTACCGATACAAATTTCCACTGATTATGAAAAAAACAGAAAAAAGAAAAAAAAAGAAACTAACCGGTTATGGGGACAGAGGAAAACAATATTGACGATATGAAAACAATCAAAATATACAGTTGTTCCTATCATTACGTATTTACATTTCTATACTTCATATCATAGACTATTTCACATAAAAAAACATAGATTAGAAAAGAAAAATCCAAGCTAAGTATCATTTGTGTGAAAAGTCTAGGAAAAAAGTTGAAATTGTATTAGAATGTTAGTAATCAGAGGCATTCAGCCGTGTTCCATATCCTTGCTTTGAGGGAGACGTTTATCACCATTAGAAACTTCTACATTCTGTAAATTTGTCCATTTGTTAGCTTTCATGCTGCAATTACTGTTTAGGTTGGAGATTTCTGTCTTTTTTTTACGAGTTCTAGGAAGTTTACATGCTTTTTGTCTTTTTTATGAGTTGTAGGAAGTTTACATGCTTTTTGTCTCTTTTTACGAGTTCTAGGAATTTTACAGTTGTTTCCTGGAGGCCTTCTCCCAATGTTAAACTTTTTATCAGAAAGCAAGCTTGCTTGCCCTGCAAAGTGATTGTTTGTCCATGGTAGATTCCCTACCTCTGCATGGAAGCATTGAATTCCCTCTGCATTTGGATGTAATTAGACTATTCTCGTGTAATTTCAATGTGCTTTCTGCTCTTATATACACATTTGAAGAGAATATTCTTGCATGAGAAAAACTTAAAAGGATTGGGCCATAAAATAAAATTAATGCCTCGAAGCATGAGGTAGCTTATGTCCAGGAAGCGATCCACAAGTTGAGTGAAGTGGGCCAAGCAATAGAGAACAATGATTTTACATGTGAAATAATTTCAAAGAAAAAAACCGTGATTAGTCTAAAAGCTGTGGGCATTCCTACAAAACAAGACCATATTAGTTTCGGACAATCAAGGAGAGCCATTGATCACATTATAGTAGATGGCGAATTTGGAGCCCCATTCCATGCAGTTTTATATTTGGTAAGGTCATGACAAATCTCTGTCTTCTCCAACATTTTGATAGATTATTTTTGCTCAGTGATGTATGGAGGTTGTGTATGCTTTTGTGGCTTGATATTATATTCAATTGGAAACTAAATTTGTACAAATGCGTTAGCACTTCTTTAAAATAATGTTTGGAGATTTGATTACAATACTCGTTATCATGAGTTCCATTTGTATTGTATTGATGTCTCTTGAGTGTATACCTTGATCACCCACGCACATTAGAATTTTTGCACGAGGAATGCCTTCATGTCTCGAACTTGTTTAAGGAAAATGGGGTAGTAGTTATGATTGTCCGTGAGCTTTTTGACTTTGTGGATGAATATATTGATGATTACCTTGAGAAGATGTGTAGTCACGAGAAGAGGAGAAAATTACTTAAGTTTTTTTTGTTCAGATTGCAATGGTGAAACAATTGCATACAAAACTGCCAGCAAACCATTGTTGCTTGTGAGATGCAATCTCAATAACATTGTGCATTGGATTGAAGACTAGAATTCCATGAAGACTCTACAGAGAATGTTGCAGATCATTGCAGAGATTGAAGTGTAAGACTCCTACAGAAGCAAGTTTGCAGATTGTTGCTGCTCCAAAAGAAGAAGACTGTAGAAGCAAGTAAATCATCAACTCAGTTATAGTAGATTCATAAGTGTAACTTGCAACTATTATTTGTTTGTGAGTTCTAGGTGTATGTTTGGTACTTACATGTTTTTTTTTCGTATAGTGCGTAGAAGGTTCGATCTCTAGCTAAGTACCTGGTTGTTGGAATATCTAGTTTCTTTATTGCATATATTTCCTTGATTGTGGTTGTAATATCCATGGCTAACTGTAAAAAAATGTTTTTGACTAATGTAAAAGATCGTTTCTGAATTGTTTGTTTCTGTCAGCGCTTCATGCTATATTTATGCATCATGTTGAAATATTGTAACTTCTAAGAATACTATATTTATACTTTATTATTCCGGAGATGTTTCATTCCTCCATGAAGACCTTATTGTATATCTCGAGATGTTTTATTCCTCCCAGGATAAATATGTGTCTCTTGTGTTTATGCTGTGCTTGTTGTTCTTTCAGTGATCATGTATATGCTATTGTTGTGAAATGGAATGTAATGATGATATTTTTTGTCTTGGCATATTGAATCTTAACACATCATGCCTATTCTATGGGCAGTATATCTGAAAGCCATGCTGTGAGAGACAATGATTTGGGAAGATTTCAGGGAAACATGGAAGCTCAACAATAAATGGAAAATGCTTGTATGTATTGAGACGCGGCT
This sequence comes from Larix kaempferi, assembly GCA_027924585.1. Taxonomy (NCBI): domain Eukaryota; kingdom Viridiplantae; phylum Streptophyta; class Pinopsida; order Pinales; family Pinaceae; genus Larix; species Larix kaempferi. The sequence goes on from BSBM01000753.1 coordinate 22,444,592, forward strand.
GGTGCTCTGATCGTAGCCAAGGAAAAAGTTAAAGGAAACTACACAACAATCTAGAGCGCTATCGAAGCAGTTCCAAAAAATAACCACAAACTCAAATGTATTAATTCACTTTTCTGGGTGTAATGAGAAACTGAAATGTTCTTCCCGTAAATGTGATCAGTGAGAAGGTGAAAATTTATATAATAAGCCATACATATTTCTGAGTGGCACTGACGCCAACAATACTGTTATCACTTGAATGATCATTCATGCACGAATGAAGGAACATTTTTCACTCCAACTGTGTCTGTGGACGGTTCATATTTCAAGGCTAAACATATCACATTCCAGGTTTCACCACTTTTCGGCATTGTCTTGTTTGCCCTTTTTGGAGGATGTTTCAATGAATCCAAATTGTGTTTATTAATGGGTAGCTCATGCAATCCACAGGTTTTTTAAACGGTAAATCCTTCTCTATTGTGGTTTCGGGGACCAAAAGCCTAAGGTAAGCCCCCAACAAGGGATGCAGAAGAACGACCTGCCCCAGCCAGAGAGATGTTGCGTGCGACTAAGGTACAGATAGATGCTGCGACGGATTGGGTCTACCCGACCGGGAAAAGAATAGCTCAGTTGTCCATTTGATGAAAGAATAACGCCAACCTAACCCCAACCTTGATGAAAATGGAGAGATGTTACCTTCGTTGATCCCCCGGTGGAATAGAGAAAGCGTGAGACTGAATCAGTTCCGTGTACAACAATAAATAAGGGTGACTACCTTTTCTTTCAATTATAACACTTCATCTTTTGCAATCCCTACTCCAATATCAAATATAGAAACCACAAATAATATGGCAGTTGCAAAAAAGAGCCCAAACCAAAAAATATCAGACTACCTCTTCATTTCTCCGTAAATTGATAGGAAGTTGTGGTTAGTCCTTGAATTCAAGATTGCTTTTGATAGAAAGGACACTCCTTTTTGCAAATAAATAAATAATTAAAATAAAACACTTCTATGGTACTCTCTTTACATAAAATTTTACTAACGGACTCTCATTTCCTCCACAACAGAGCTAGTAGACTCTGAGTAACCCATCAATCTTGACATCATTCCTCCCTGCCATGGTGAAAGAAGAATTAAAATTAGAATAACAAAGCCCTTTGTCACATAAGGTAATGGATTACAAATGACATTGTTAGAAACGCTTTAATTTTTCGGAATTTGGATTTTTATTAAAAAAATTGGAAAATCTCTCCCTTTAAGAAACTTTGATTTCCCTTGTGTTAGGAATATGATAAAACACATAATACATATAATGAAGAAGAAGAATTACCTCATGCCTTGATGGATTCAAACGAAATAAACTTAAAAAAATGTTTTAATATACATTTTATAACCTTGTTAAGAAGTATATATATGTGTGTGTGGTGCAAAATAGTATAAATCACATATTATATATAAATATATAATATGTGATTTATATTTTTTTTGCATCATTTATTATTTTATGGTGCTTTGCAACACTTGTTATTTTATGGTGTTTTGCACCATATATACGTTTGTGTATATTAAATAATAATAATAATAATAATAATGATAATTGTGGTGTTTTGCACCAAAAAGTCTCAATCCATGTTGGATTGGTTTTGGTGTTCTGCACCACAAAAATTCAATCCACCTAAGATTGGTTTTGGTGGTTTGCACCATACACCATGGAATGCCACATATTCATTTAACACCAAAAACAACTTGTTTACAAACACCACTTTTGCAACATAAATCTTAGCACCACTTGCGTATCCTCACATTATCACCACTTTTGCACCACTATTTGAAAATTGAGGATTTCCCAAATCCTTTACAAATAGTGGTGCTAATGTGAGGCTAAAATGCCATTTTTCTTGTAGTGATATGAATCGTCTAGCATACTTCCTGGGAAAGAGTGGGAACATAGATGCCTGCATACGATTCACCTGCGATAAAGAAAGGATTGTGTACGAATTCTGGGTACTCCTCGAACCGCTGCATTACAATATAAGTTTCCCTACCCGTCTCCTCTCTTAGCAAATGAAACAATGCAGGTTATCGCTTTTCTGCAAAGGATAGCTTGACGAAGAGGATAGCTTCTTGAAACGAACGGACAGAGGGGAGCAGAACGTTAAAGGAGCACGAACCATAGAAGCAGGTAAGCGATCAACGTGGCAAGATACTTGGATTAATTAAAAAAATAGTCAATTAGTAATCGACCTTTCAATATGCTCTCCATTTATAGCAAATTTTGGCCTTTCTATTTATGTGTTGTACGAATCTTTTTGAAGGTATATGCCATAACAGTGAATCCTCACCGCTCATCCCTAATTAGTGATTAAAAGGAGGCGGTAGCCTCCCACTACAATTCTCATTGTAGCGCCTATTGGCGAATTAATCCTTTTCCCATATATATTTCATACAGAAGAAGAACCTAGGATATATATACATTATACTACTACTCCATTATTATTAACTTTTAAAGTTCTAATGCTAAATACGATTTCATGCAAATCGATACTACTCCATTATCACTAACTTTTAAAGTTCTAATACTAAATACGATTTCATGCAAATCGATATCATGCTAATCGAGGGTTACCCCACAATGGGAGTTCCTGGAAGGCATGTTAAACAGAATAAAAAAAAATATTAAAGGTATAAGCAAGAAGTAATTACATTGTAGGAGTTTCACTACGAAGAAGCATAACCTCCAGCTCCACATCGTTGGCTAGATTCTTCGCTCTATAATCGAATGGAATCTTGGCACGTGGATAGTTAGGCTTCTTGGCGAACTCCCTCCTCCTGCGGCAGACCTCCTCAGCTTCCTCTCTGCCCGAAACTCTTCCAATTCTAGAGACCGATCAGGAAACTGATTTCAATCGCCTCCTCTCTGCGCGAAACTCTGCCAATTCTAGAGACCGATCAGGAAACCGACTTCAATTTAGCAAGCAAAGATTGTTTCATCTATGCGGAGCCTACGAAGCTGCCTCGCTTCCGTTATTGGTGGACGCAGAATACACAAATGTTCAGCCGACCATTGATTACTTGGCTTACATGTAGAGGAATCGTTTGGCCGTTCCCGCAGCCACAAGCTTCTGATATGGCATGATTCAAGATGTTCGCAGAACCATATTCTTCTTCCTCTACAGAAAGCGGATATCTCTGTTTCAATAGGAAGGATCTGAAGTTGCGATGGGGTTTCACCTTTTTTTATTTTCTGCTGATTGAAGCTCGGCCCTCGGCAGTCGTACCTCGACGGTCGAGAACGTGACCGAAGCAGCTTCTGAGTTCGTTGTAGTGCACTATATGAGATGCCCGTGTAACAGCAGAAATGCTTAACCAGACCCATACGATAACTATCGCATGGATCGGAACCCCTCGAACCGATAATTCCGTTCTGCAAACAAAGCCAAATACAAAAAAATAATCGCTGGGAAATATGAAGAACCGCTCGGATGTCTTGCTTTTATAGCACTCGGCCGTTTAAACAATTCAAAAGAAATACAACGAAACCAGAGAACATACGCCAATCAAAAGGCGCCAAGCACAACAAATGTTCATAAGTCACGTGAAAGCGAAAGGATTTTGTTTGTAAAATTGAAATATTTTGAAATCTGCTAGAATGGGTTATAATGTTAGCACCGATACTGCTCATATCATACCAGCCAAAAACAATTATGTTTATTAATTGGAATAATGTTAAAAAATTGTATTGCATGCCAAATAAAAATTTTAATATACTTTAATAATTTGGGATTTAAATGTTTTTAACCCGAGCTTCCCTGCCCATGTGCTCGAGAACCAGAAATTGGCGTCCTTACTATGCTGCTCAGCTCTCTGTACATGGTTAGTGACCGGGTTCGCCTGGTGAAAAAGAAAAAAAGAGAAAAAAATGGTAATAAAATCTCACAAGTATAAGAATTCATGGCGATCTTCGCGCCTTTCAGTCCATACTCCAGGCTCGGATTAGTTCTGTTGCTTAGATTCAAAGGCAAGGCTCCATTATAATAGCCATTCACAGGCTCGCACAAATTGAGCGAAAGAGAATTTACCAATTGTTGAAATAGTTGAGCGAAGATTATCCATCGAGACACCAATAGGCGTACCTTTGAAATTCCCTCCATGGAGAGATTCATATACATGATACAAAATATTAGAGATAAGCCTTCTTTCTTTCCATTCGTGCTTATGATTAAGTCTGTTCTCATATTCTCTAACTTTCTTGTAATCTCAGCAAGTTGACCCACTTAGCATTGCAATACTCAGGTCTCATGCAACCCCACTGAAAGCCATAAAAAACACCACAAAATTTATTAGAAACACCACGAATTCGTTAAAACTATTAACATAGGTACAGTAAATGGGAAGAATGGAACAAACCTTGCGATTCACAAGCATGCTGTGCTTCCACTCTGCAACAAACTTAACCCCAACAGAGATGCTAATGTCCATGCTGGGCAGCTCTCCATGCAAAATATCCTCAAACAACCTTCTGCCATAGAAGAAATAAGGAAGGGATCTCATGCTCTCATGGGACCATCCGGCATGAGGGGTAGACCATGATAAATGGAGGATCCCAGTTAACCTTCACGCCAGAGAAATCAAGGGAACGATTAGGCGAGGAGAGCTCAAACTGCCTGCACACAACTGAGAAATGAGGCAGATGAGTTTCAACGACTAGCGAGTAGGTGAAGTCCAATAGCAGAACATTCCATGAGGTGGACAAATAGCTTGACTTATTTTACTTTTGTTCCCATCATGGATTCCAGGTGAAACGACGGTCACATGCAATGCGGTGAAGTATTAAATACCCTAACAACAAAAATTGTTTACGAGGTGTAATAATGGGAGAATCCATCGATCATATTGATCTACCCGTCATTCATGGCAGAAATATGTATTAAAAATACATTTATTAAAAAACAAAATTAATCACGTGAAAGATAAGTTTATTCGGTAATATTCTGCTGGAAAAGTTTATTCGGTAATATGAAAAATATAATGAGTTACAATATAAAACTACATGGCTTTGACTGTAAAGACCATTATTGTTGAAAAGGAAGTGGGTTTGACCTAGTAGGTTCGCTGATTAATTGTGGGTTTAAACCAAAAAAACACCAATAGCAGGCTGCAATAATGGGACAGCTATTTGACGAGATCCTCGGGCACTTGTTTCTCACCTTCTTCACTCATACCGACGAGTTAAATATCCATATGTTCAGGTAACACTACTCACCCATGATTAACATTTAAAAGTATAATATTAGAGATATCCATCAAAATTGAGTATGAAAATTTGGCAGGAGTTCATAATCTAGTTGTTGGACTTAAAGAGATCGTCAGTATTTCTATACCAACCAAAACTAGTGAGAAGCTAATGAGAAACGATTTTTAAAACTCTTATTATTAATGAATAAGAGTTTATTCCGGAATGCAAATTTTATGGAAAATCTTAATGGTAAAAAAAGACACCCATTGTAATTTAATAGTTGTTTAAAATAAGTAGTGGTCTAGCTCTTACTGAACTCATTAATTAAATAATTTTATTTTTTATTTTATATATATATATATAAATTTCACACCACCATTGCCCTCAGACTTAGTGTGAATTGAATAATCTGACTCATTATAAATGTTGTTTTAAGCAATGAGTTGCAGACCTCTCGCCTTGCGCTTTTCATCGCTTTGATTGAATTCGACTTTAATGTGATATCATATTTTTCTTATATACTTTAAGGTTGACATTAATATGATTTCTTTTATATATATATATATAAATTTAGAATATATATAATTAAATCCTACTACCACAACTTATATTTCTTGTCTAATCATTGTCGTGGAAAGAATACTCACCAGCTGGAACATATAAAGCTCATCTTTCTATGCTCAGTAATCTCAAAATTGGAATTATCTAATTACCGAGGCCGAGTACACAATTGGTCTTTGTCATTCATGAATTAGAGTATGAATCTAACTTTACATTTTATCGTGGTCCTATTAGAGGGTGCCAACCATGAAAGTGGATATTACTTTGTAAGACTTGTGGAACTGTGAATGTAACTTTACATTGTCATGGTCAACATCGAAGTAGGGTATAGAAAAGGTTAGGTCTTAAACGACAACACGTAGGTAAACTTCGATGATGTAGGGTTACCCAACTTCACAAGGTAGGGCATGAAACACTTAAAATCTTAGCGAGGTTAAGGGTTGCTTTATAAAGCAAAAAATGTTTCAATATATATGGTTTTATAGTATTAAAGTGATTTTACATATTGGTTTAAGGGTTGTTTTATAAAGAAAAAAAGGTTTCAATATACATGGTTTTATAGCATTAAAGTGATTTTACATATTGGTTTCTGTCACTGAAGTTAAGATTTTGAATATGATATTTTTTAGAGAAGATTGAGGTTGTAGTATCTCTAGAGAATTTTAGAGAAAAATTAAGCAAATCTAGAAGCATTTGATCACATATAACCTTAAAATTAAAATCAATATGCCCTATCCTATTCTCCTCTTAGAAGTGGGACTCTCCCCCATTGAGAGCATGGCTATGCCTAGGCATGTGATGTACATGTACAAGATAAACAACATGGGAGACCATTGACAAAGAACACAATTGGACAGAAAACCATATTCCTTCACACATGCATGCAACAACTATATTATTCATTGACCTCACTCGATTGTCCCCCAAATACAGCCATACACCTCTTCATCTTCCTATTCTCCTGCCTCATTGTATCCCACACAACGCATGGACTTTGATCTTGTCCTCGCACACTCCACAAATGCTACAAGCCCTCCCCCACTAAAAATTGTCATTCAAGGCACTGTAGGAACCGAAAAGTCTTACTTTATTTCTTGCCTTAAATCTGCACTCCAACATGCCTCTAGCGACAAACCTTCCCCTTTGCTCCTCCTTGCTCCAACTGGTATTGCTGCCTTTAACATAGATGCACTTACAATACATTCTTCCCTTCGCATACCTATTATTGATATGCACCCTCTTGAAGGCCATTCCCTTTCAAGCTTCCAAGAACAATTCCGCCATATCCGATACATCATCATTGATGAAATGAGTTTCGTTGGCCCAAAAATGTTAACCCGTATAGATGACTGTTTACGTGAATCCTTTCCTTCCCAACGTACAACCCCCTTTGGTGGTTGCTCCATCATCTTCCTTGGTGATTTTGGACAGTTTCCCCCTGTAAAAGACATCCCCATGTATGTTGGGACGTCACGAGGTAATGCTCTCTGGCGTACTTTTGACACTTTTATCACTCTTTCAACCATCTTTCGACAACAAGGCAACACCCCTTCCCAAGTTTCCTTTCATCAACTCCTACTCAATCTTCAAAATGCAACACCAACTCTTGAAGATTGGACCCTTCTCATGTCAAGAACAACCTCCTTCCTTTCACAAGAAGAGAATAATACATTTAAGCAATGCACCCATTTGTACACAACTAATAGCTCTGTTGCATTGCACAACAAACAAATGCTAAAACTCCTTAACATGCCAATTGCAGATTTCCTTGCAGAGCAAAAGAAACAACATCTTCAAACCTCAATCGATGATGAGCAACTTCCATTCAAGGTTCTACTAGCAATTGGTCAACAGATCATGTTGACAGCCAACTTATGTGTCTCATCGGGCCTTGTTAATGGTTCACTTGGAAAAGTTATTGCAATTGTGTACAACTCCAATTATCACTGCCATGTGGATGGTGCTCGTAACATTCCCCATAAGCTTCTTGTGTAATTAAATTTAACTGGTCATGTCTTTGACCCTCCCGCTATGGTTTCCATCGTTTCCCATATATCTCTCTTCGTTTTGTCTGGTGTAGATGGTACCAGGGGATTCCAAGAACGTCGTAGCAACATGTAGAGGAATTGAATTGTAGTGTAGTTCAATGTATTATTTCCTTGTATATTTGAAATTGTATCATATTGTAGTGTAGTTAAATGTATTATTTTCTTGTATATTTGAAATTGTACCATATTGTAGTGCAGTTCAATGTATTATTTCCGCTATATGCCAGAAGGGAGTATTTCTTCCTCATGCCATTAGTGTCAATTTGGAATATTTATTCACAATAACCTTTCATACAATTGTGTCATTCACAGTTTTGGGAGGAAACTAGAATCTGCTTTCGTCATTGTACTATGCACTTCAACCCATACGGACAATTCAACTTTAATTTAGGCATCTAGTATATGAACAATGCTATCTTCTTGTCATAATTATTGGAGATACCACTATGTTAAGTGGCAGAGCCAGCCTTTGGTCATGTAGTACACTGTTTGAACCATCATTCCAAGCCTTCGGAAGATTATTTGCGGCCTCATGTAAAAGGAGCCTCTTATTATGAGATGTCAAGTCTGACCTGATAAAGCATTAATGTTCTCATTGTGACATTATGTTGCTTGGTTTTTCAACCAAGCATGTGCAATGATGCACCTATTAACTTGTAATAGTAGTTTCAATATAAAACAAAAACAACCATGAATAAACTAATATAACATTAACATGTTTAAAAGAAATAAAAAACCGAATTTAAGAACATAAGCAATAAGATCTATGGAAACACAATAACTTGAAAAATATTTGATTTTCTATTACCTCAAATGGTGAGGATGATGGGTGTCGAGCAGCTCCAAGGTTGAGAAGCTCTGATATCCAATGGTCTCTTCTTCTCCAAAGCTTCAACGAGGATCTTCAAACTCGAAATGGGAGGCAATGGCTCTCAAAGGGAATTTGGCAGCATAAGGATAGGATGAAATGTAGATGAAAAGTGAGGAGCCCCTATCACCTTTTAATAGCTTTTGGTGATGGGGAATACCATTATGGTTTTAAGGAAACCAATGGTATTAACCAACATGGTTTAGGTCTCTTTTTCCCTCTTTGAATATTTTTAATATTTTTATTCCCTTTTAATATTTTTGGAGAATTTTGGACCCTTTTTTAGGGGTTTTTGAGGAAAAATACATATTTTGAGGGGAAAAAGGGGTATTATGGTCTTTTTGGTGACCTTTTGAAGGTTTTAAAGGCTCAAATGGTGAAAAAAGTGGACAAATGGGTCATGTGAATAAGGGAATGAGCTAGTGAGCACTTTTTAGGTGTTAACAGATTGCCCCCTGATGTGTGAGGGAAGGAGCTCATCGTATGGCCGATAGACATCATAGTTCTTTTGTCTTTTTTCTGGGGTTTGGAGAAGAGAAGAGACCGATTGGAGACTCGAACAATGGCCCCTTGGAAGCTACAAAAACTGAAAAAGTACATGGCCTCAAAATGAATGAGGAATAATCTCTGATTATGGACGAGGCGGGCATACCCATGTTCGTATCAAGACATATACATAACAATTAGGCCCAAGAAGGGAGACCTAAATAATACATAAAAAATTGTTGTTACATCTTAATGGTCCAGAGGGGACATAATGCTCGGACATACTCATGGTCATACCATGACTGATCTCAATAATTGATACACTGGAAAAGAGAAACAACCATTCTGAATAAGGTTTCAAAAAGGGTTGATGAAATGTTGGAGCTGAAGGTGTCCAACATATGTAGGGACTCAAATAGACTCTCAAATGTGGTAGATTCAGTAAATGAGTCAACTTTTGAGGAGTATATGTAACTGTATACTCGAGGGAGTATAAAACTGCGGTACATCTGAAAATTGTCGCCCAGTGTAACCCGAATATCCATAGGAATATGTAACTGGTTGTTTCCTCAATTAAGCTCTCGAATGTGGTAGAGTCAGGTGATATCCAGGGTCTTCAACAAATAACTGAAAGGACCGATACCCTGTATGAGTCTAAATGATGCGATTAAGGTGTCGACTTCGAGCATGTGATAAACAATCATTTGGAGAGGCATTGAGGACTCCTTTCAAAATGTTCTATAGGCACTCATCACTAATGGTGATGAGTCCAATGCAAAGGAACCTCTAGGTCTATCCTCTGGAATTGATTTGGTTGGTGTCGACAGAGGGAGACCAACAACTACCAAGGCAATGATGTTTCCTTGATAGGAGCGTGAGGTGTACAACTAAACTGTGATAATACTGATGGTAGGACTGACATACTGTGGGGATGTGCAAAAAACTGAGGTCATAGAGTGGGTGGACTCAAACTTCCTTTGTTTAGAGCATGATGAAATGGTTGACCTGGAACATATGAAACTATTTGTTAGGTGTGTATATTATAGCTTAAGGGATCAGGGGTATGTATTGTAGACTGGAGTGACTCTGGGGGACAAGCTGATGGATTCTATTGGGAGACTCCCAGGGTGACATACTGCAAAATACTCTGAACAAAGGCAACCAAAATGGGGAAGCTGCCATATGAGTAGTCATGATCTGTTGTGGTGCCAAAAAGCACTGTTGGGTCCTTCTTTGTAGTTTTAATGAGCTCCAAGAAGGGATAAAAGTTTTCTCTAAAATGGTACTCTCCTTTGGATTTATGCGAGCCCAGGACTATTCATGTTCATGAGTGCTTTCATTTTTAAGGAGTCTGAAAACAATAAGAAGACTCTGAATTGGTGGATGGGTACCTTCTTGTGGATTTGTACGAGCCCAAGACGGTGATTGCTCATGGTTGCTTTCAATTTTAGAGAGTCTGAAAGTGATAAGTATACTCCATTGGTGTTCTTTTTCGTATGTTAGTCTCTAAGGCCCGAAAAAGCATAAAATGATGCAGATGGAGAACTCTTCTAGGCAATGTGACTAGAGTATTCCTTTTTCGTAATTAGTCTACAAGGTCCAGAAAAGGGGTAAACTTATACTAGGTAGATGCCCTTTCAGATACTTTTAGCGAGCATGAAAGGAAGCAATATTGCTCAGCGATCTTTTCATTGTTTTAGGAGTCAGAAAAGAGCTTAACAGAAACTCCCTAAGTGCCTTTTTCATAAAGGAAATGCTTGGCCCGAAAAAGGGATAAAATTATACCGAACAAAAAGATATTGGTGAGAGCAAGGAATGATCTCAAGCATCATCACGAGCGTGGAAAAATGAATCCGGCGACATAGAGATCGTCAAAAATCGGCAATGGTTGATGTGGCACGCAAATCGAAGCAACGAGGGGCATGGAAAAAATTCCCAAACAATATCATGGTGAGAGCGAGAAATGGTCTCAAGCATCGTCACGAGCGCAAAAAACTGAATCCGGTGATATAAGACTCATTAATAACGGACCACGACCGATGTGGCATGCAAATCGAGGCGATGAGGGGCATGGGAAAAACGCCCAAAAAATATGGTGGTGAGAGTGAGAAATGATCTCAAGCATCGTCACGAGTGCGGAAAACTGAATCCGACGATATAAGACTCGTAAAAAATGAACCACGACCGATGTGGCACGCAAATTGAGGCGACGAGGGGCATGTAAAAAATGCCCTAACACAGGACCTGGTGGAATCGGGAAAAGGAGTGGACTATCATTAATTTCTTGTTGCGTTAATTCTAGTTGTACCAACGGTTTGAAAAACGGATGTCATATGATGCCGAAATGGTTGATTGAAAATGGTTAAATTTCTATAAATAGCAAGTGGGCCCAATGTGACAAGTGTCATTTTCACCGTTGAGTTTCACAGAGTAATTGAGTTGGGTAAGAGCATTTTCTTGATTTGTGGGAGTTCGACCATTGGTTTTTCATTCTGCAAGTTTTAGGTAAGCCTATGTGCCTTAGCCTTTCAAATTATTTCCTTTCTGGTTAGCGTCGGGGCCCCGGAGGGTGCGTAATTCCATGTTGGCTTCCCACCATGGAATATCGCGGGTTTTGGCTCATTTTCCATGATGCACATCACGGGTACAGGCTTGATAGCTGCAATTTGCATCGCGGCTGTGGGTCCGACAGTCACGATGTTCATCGTGGCTGTGGGGGCTTACAGCCACAATGCCCATCGCGACTGTGGGGATAATACCCACGATGTTCATCGCGGTTATGAGGATGAAAGTCGCGATGTTCATCACAGCTAAGAGCTCGAAAGTCACGATGGGGATTTTGGGGAAAAAAATTTGTTTTCTAAAAAATGTTTTCTGTGTTTTTTGGCAGGATGTTGAGGAGGTCGCTGGTGTCATGGAGGGAGAGGGAGATTGATGTGGGACTTATGGCTAGTATTCGTGATAGGCCCCATGTGCGGGCATCTTTGGCTTTGGGTGGACTACTAAAGTTCGCTCAGATCCCTCTTATGCATTCAGTCAGGGAGCTGCTGAACAAGTTGGTGGACTTTTGGGATCCAGAGGAGGGGGTGTTCGTGGTGCAAGGTGAGCGAATGGAGCTCACCTTGATTGATGTGTACTTTTTGACTGGCTTTCCCTACTTGGGCGAGATAGGGGACACCCAGCTAAGGATTCTGAATGGTATGCACATTGAGGATCTTTTGAAGAGATTCTGTGTTCCAGGGGCTCGTGTGCAGAACAACGCACCGAGTCTCACGAATTAGCAAGATCCGGAGATGCAGGCGGTAGCAGCTTGTTTTTTGAGGGTGCTTGGTGCACAAGCACCCCATCATTTGTTGGAGGGGGAAACGATGATGGTTCATTTTGTTTTGACTCAGACCTACTTTGCATGGGGTCAGATGAATCTATCATGTGTTCGACGAGAGCTATAGGTGGGAGGGAGGTGAGTTTAGCTATGCCTCTTTCCTTTGTTGTTTCTTTTTTGAGAAAGTACCTACCTTGCGGCCACATGTGCCGGTTTGGGATGGGTTGAGGAGTGAGCCGCAAATGTGGTGGGCGGAGATGATGCCCCGGAGTGGTGGTGGTGGTATCCGACGATTCTTCTCGTCGAAAATGTATGACCAGTGGGAGCAGGTGCCCGTTGGTATTGATGATTATCCGTATAATGGTATGGACTTCTGGGGAGACCCTGAGATGCCTCGAGCTTAGGGACAGGCTTCGGGGTTGGACGATATGTCTTTGTTTTTTATTTCTCTATTATATCATGTTTTGTTATGAGTATAGCTAGAGATGTTTTATATGATACTGACTTGATTCACTATGGGTTTTTGCAGATGTTGGTCTGAGGCCTCCAGTGGATCATATAGGACGTCGGGGACGGATAATGATGATGGTACCTCCGCCAGTTCCGACACCACCGGTAGTGGCACCGCTGCCTCATGTATGAGGAGTTGTGCGTCGGAGAGATGATGCCCTAGAGGATGTACATGATACCTTGGAGCCGCTTCTAGTGGGTGCACCAAAGTATGGTTGGAGGGATCTAGACCGGCCTACTATCGAGTGGCGGTCGATCCTGCTGAGAGTAGCTGTGGTGATGGCCGAGAGGACGGCTCGGGATCAGTATGATCCAGAGGAGCCCAGTGATGATGATGATTAGGTGACCTTGTACATGCCCCCAAATGTTGATGAGCATATGGGGATGTATTTTGTTGATACATATTTTGTACGGCTGGTGTACCTTTTGTATATTTGAGTGTTGAGAGCACTGTTGACATTATGACTCTTATCATGATATATATATATATATATGTGTGTGTGTTTTGGTATATAGTCGTGTATGCACGTGGATGCACATCTTGTCTTTCGTTTGTGTTATGTTGCACGTGGGTGCAATTGTAGTTTGTTTGTTTTCCCGTGGAGGCATGTTTGATGCACGTGGATGAAAAGTTGTGATATTGTACGCCCGTGTAGGCATATGTTATGCAAATGGATGCAATGTTTTTATTTTTGTACGCCCGTGGAGGAATATCTTTGGGACAAGCTAGATTGAGGTCACGGAAGTCCGTATAGACGCGGATGGTGCCGACTTTCTTATTGACTGGTACTGGGTTTGAAACCCAGGTGGTGTATGCAATAGGGTATATGAAACCTGCTGCTCGAAGCTTCTCAATTTCTACTTTGACGGCTAGAAGCTTGGATGGGTGAATGGGACGTTGGTTTTGGCGGACTGGTGATATATTGGGCCAAGTGTCTATGTGATGTTCTACGATGGTAGGATCAAGACCAAGCATCTCGGTATAATACCAGGCGAAGACATCTCAAAATTCTTGGAAGAGTTTCTTATAAGCTTGTGTTTCTTTTGCAGTGCATGATGCACCTAAAGAGATAAGCTTAGGTTTTCCAGGGGTGGTGGAGATGTCGATTTTTATAATGGGAAAAATGTTAGCCATGTTACCTTCTTCAAAGGCTTCTAGAGCTGGTATTGGATCTTTGAACCAATCGACCTTGGTTGGTAAGAAGTTCTTGGATTCAACGGATAGTTGGTTCACTATGGTGGACGCAGATGCCTCAGGGATGAAGTATGATCGATGGTGCATATCATCCCAAGGGTAGTCTGGTGCAGTGAGTGTTTCTAGGATTTTCTCATCAGTGCGTGTTGATGTATATGTAACTTCGGAATGTATTTCATATATGTATGTTGTATGTACTCCTATAGATATGGTATTATTCCTCTATACGGAAGTGTCATCATTTATATTGTAAATGTCGTAACTTATACTTGATGGGTTATTAGACCACCTTGTTGGGGTCGGCCCTGTATAAGTCATGTGGGTCAAAGGGTTATTAGACCACCCTATTGGGGGTTGGCCATGTGGGTCGAAGGGTTATTAGACCACCGTATTGGGGGTCGGCCCAGTCACCATTATGTTATGTGGTTAAGTTCGCGCCTACATGATTTATGTAAAAGGCAAGTCAAGTCAAGTATAAATAGAGTGCGGGAGGCACTCTATTTGTTCACTCACTTCTCACTCATGCACTCAAGGAGGAGTGGCGCACTTATGGAGGAGGAGGATCTGCTGCTAGAATATGTCTATCTCTTATGGTTGGGTTGTATCATTGCTCTATCTATCTCTGAGGAATTTATTGGGGTTTTTCACCTTTATGGTTTTCCCCAAGTAAATCTTTGTGTCTCGTGTGCTTGCATTATTGTCTCCATGATTGATATGCTGTAGATATGTTGTACATGTTGTTCTCTCAGTTAAGATCCTAGATCAAATTGAAGTAAATTCTGAAAATTTAACATGGTAACAGAGCTAGCCTGAAAGAAGGCATGATATGGCATGTATGACACTTGTTGCACTTACGATGCTAGGGTTTGATATAGCAAAACCCAGTCATCGTAGCACTTTTGCTATAAATCCGATTTGGCGAAGTTTTCGGATCTGAAATATTTACAGGTCGACGATTAAATCCCCATGCACCTTGTGTCCAAAGGAAAACCTCTAATTCGTTGTACTTTGTGATTTATGATCTTTACAATATAGGGTTTCTGCCTCTTCCAGATCTGAGTCCAAATCCGGTGACCTTGGGAAAAAGGTCATAACTTGGGCTAGGAAGCTCCAAATGAAATTTCATAAAAAGTGACAGGTAGTACACAGACTCTAATATCTCAAGAAAATTTTGTAGAGGTTGAAGTTGAACCAATGACATGTGGCACGCCGTACAAGTTCTCTCTCCTGTATTATCCCATAAATAGGTCACGTTGTGACACTTGGCATAACTCTCTCTCAGAGAGTCCAATTGAGGTCATACCTGTCAGGATGGAAAGATAACAGGTCGGGATATTGCAAGAAACATTTTTAGAGGACGAAGTTGAAACAGTGACACATGGCACACCGTACAAGTTCGCTCTCCTGTATTATCCCATAAACAGGTCATGTTGCGACACTTGGCATAAATCTCTCTCAGAGAATACAATTGAGGTCAGACCTGACAGTATGGAAAGATAACAGGTCGGGCTATCTCAAAAAGATTTTTCAGACCCTATGGAGCGAAAAGTTCAGAGTTACACCAGAAACAATCAGGTACATATTTCTGTCAAAACATAATTATTTTTGAGTACCTTCATTCATGGCTTCCGGAATTTAGGGCTTCGGAGAAAGTTGGAATTTTTGTAATCGGAGACCATGTCTAGATGCTACTCATCAAAATAGAAATTTAGAGACCAAGATCAAAATTTTTGGTTGGGTAGAAGGCTGGGCTTGATCAGACCCTAGTTCGGGACTTTGATCAGAAAAGTGGAAAATTAGGGCTTCTATTTACGAGTTAGACACCTTTCACTTTATTTGCTTATTATCTGATGGGACTCAACTAGCCAGAGTGAACTATGTTTTCGGCATAATAGACATGATGATATGTTGCTACTATGTTTAAGATGTCACTATATTCATGCAGTTATTAAAGTTATGGTTATCATGAGATTCATCGCTTTTATGATGAAAATATATGTTTTAGCGTTTTCATTGATGAAATGTGAGATATATGGTGTTGTACGTGGATGCCATCCTATGATGAAATTGATAGAACTGTTATATTCCATGCCTACCTGTGATGCGATAAAATTGTGACGTAAATTAAAATGATGTTGATGATATGG
Organism: Larix kaempferi; assembly: GCA_027924585.1. Classification (NCBI taxonomy): domain Eukaryota; kingdom Viridiplantae; phylum Streptophyta; class Pinopsida; order Pinales; family Pinaceae; genus Larix; species Larix kaempferi. The sequence continues at coordinate 22,460,945 of BSBM01000753.1, forward strand.
ATCAATTGGTGATCGAATGGAAATGCTTGTTATAAAATGTGTATTTTGCGGAATACTAACCTACAGGACTCAAGGGCTATGGGATAGCCGGATACTTGATCTGATATATGGATAAGAACCTATCCATGCAGTAAACCTTAGCAACCGAAATTTATGAAACGATGACATGGACCGATAATCTTGATAGCAGCAGAGTATGATTTGATAAGGGTGTAGACCCAGTATGTTGAGAGGGATGGATGTATTGCCCACCCTATGTTCCTATGATACCTTAGATGGTGGGAGGGTCGTGCTGAGACACGCTCCCCATGTATGTTGTGATGACGATGGTCGGATGCCTGCTAGGGGAGGATAGGTCCACTGTTCAGCCGACGCTATCGCTCTCAAGTTCTATGTGGTTAGGTCGGTGAGTTCGACATCCACTTTTATACTAGCAGAGGAAGGATAGGGAGGATATGATAGTGGCACTGTTGAGGGTTGGGTATTCGTTGATCTTGAGTTAGTGGTAGTAGGTAGCTTTCCTTGTACCTGATTGATTGAACAAATGTAATCATGAAAATAATGAAATGGAATCTTAAAGGTTAACTCATAAAATAACCGACGATGTTTTAGTAATATTATGATGAATGTATACCTATTCAGTTCGCATAAAGTATTATTAGTATTAGTTAGCTGTTATGCATGAGAAATATGACGTATGTTTAGAGTACATGTCCGTCTTGTGCATACGCTGGCCACGCATGCACACTAAGCACATGAGCAATAATATTGGTTTACAACCTACTTATCAATATTTAACAATGTTATAAGTTATCATAGATAACTCAATTAAGTATTTACTGAATGACTTAATTAGTAAAAGATTGTCAAGTTCTAATGTGTAAAAGAAGTTAATTAGTCTTTGTGTGTGAACATGGTAATGAACGATTAATATAAGCGTCATTAATTGCAAGTATCCTCAAGTGAATGTGTCTCCAATATGAAGTATGATAGTTAAACACTAATACTAGAAGAGTGTACTCTATCATTGTTGATTATGATTAATTAAACCATTAAGTGTATTTCATTATTTATACCCAGAAGTACTATGTTGACACTTATCGATTAAACAAATAAATACTTTAATTACTATTCACAATTAATTTAGTTAGTATTATTACTAATTATTATTGTTATTAATATTATTATTTAATTAATAACAATAATGATAATAATCCCTTTTATAAAGCATAGTGGGTGGAATAATAATAAAATTATTATATTATTTAAATAAATTATTCATTTAATTAATGGGAAGAATCATTCCAAGTAAATTAACATGATATGTTTGAATAAATTATTGAATAATTCCACTGCCCGAGAGAAATTTGGGTGATTTAAAATAATATATAATCCTCACTTTACCTTGAAAAGGGGGATGTATTAATGATTTGTACTTCCTAAAACTATGACAGCTAGGGCGGTGGAGTGATAAGGAAGTTTGACTTTGTGATGGAGGAAAAAGATTTCTATAAAGAGGAGTTTTAACCTAGTAGTCGGGGGTTGGTTTTGGAGGAGAGGAACACTTAGTATTTTGAGAAAAAGGAGGAATGCCGAGGAGGGGGTTAACTCGATGCTTTGAGGAGGCGGGAAACTCAAAAGAAAGTATGAGGAGGGGGTTAACTCAGCGAATTAGTACCATGGAGCTATGGAAAGAAACAAAGGAAGGTTGCTCTCGAGATTATCGGTCTATGGGCTCGGGGGCTAGGAAATCCGTTGATTTCCTAGGGTCAGCAAGATAATAGCTGATCGGTAGGGTGGACACATCATTTTGGGTTGCTAAGGTAACATACAGAATCCACTTCCTAAATCTTCTTACCTTACTGCAAATCGACGGATTCAGGTATTTTACTGAACCAGCTTAAATGAAATGTATTTTGTTTTATTTTCAAGTTATGCATGTCAAAATAACAGAGTTAAATGAAAAGTTTTAAGATTATGTTTAATTAATTGCAGAGACACATAAATATATAGAAAACAGACATTTAAACATTTAGAAAACAGAAACATAGTCGGTTAAATCTTTGTTTTCTTCTAAAAATAGTTAAGGGAAAAACTAGGTATAACCTGATAAATGGAATAGAGACCTAATGCCTAGACAGGGCATTACAACCTGCATAAGTAAAGAAGTTCCTGTTTCAGAGGGAGATGAGGCTAAGGCCTTACATAAGAATATTACAAGTGATCTCGACAGGTATGATTCATCGAGGTATGTTTCGATATGTGTTCATGATTAAGTTTATGGTATGATTGTCTTCATATTATTATGGTTAGTACAATCTTGGTTTTAGATTTGTCATATCACCTTGACAAATTTATGAATGCATGATAGAAGATATTCATTGATTAGTGTGTTGACACTTATGATTTTACTAATGCATTATGGTTTTGTATGAGGTTTATGTTGTCTACTAACATGAAAGGTACACCAAGAAAGACAAATCATGTTCTACTTCAAGAACGTATGATCATGGTGACATGAAAACAAGGATTCATCCATTGTCATGGATCACATAGAAGATCTACTTTCGAGGTATGTATAACTTGTTTCTACAATGGTTAACTTATGAGACATGCAGGTTACTAGCACAAGTCACTGAAGAGAACCAAAAGACATTATACGGGTATGTTAGACATAAATAGCTAGCATGCTAATCCAGGTATGTTTTTCCTATATCAAGCTAGAATCCTACCTTGGGTTAGGATCTTATACTGTTGTGTTGTTGATAATGATTATTCATGAAGTAATAAGTTTGAATAATCATGGGTATATGCATATTATGTGTCTTACCTTAATTAATGATATGACTAACTTGAAGAGTCATAGGTTTGAGTAATTATAAGTTTAGACATGTTATGTTTCTTATGATTTGACTAACCATAAGAATCCTACATAAACCTTGAATGCTAATGCTTATTATTTCTATTTGAAATGATCATGACTATACATGCTTGAGATTATTGTGATTATAATAATGAATTTTTGATTACGTATGAGACCTAGAGGATAACATAATGATGATACTAACAAGCATGCATAGGGATCGAGAATGAATATAAGTTCAAGGAGAAGTAATCCAGGAAGCAAAGATCAAGAGGGAGTACACTCCAATGCTTTCTGCAAGGATGCAGATATTCAGAGGGAGTTGACCATCTCTCTACATTCCACATCAAAAGGTGTAGAAGAAGCTACTTCAGATTAGGACTCCAATAGCTCCTGCAAGGAAGTGAAGACTCAGAGGGAGTCCACCCAACGAACAAACAAAGATAAGTATTTGAATTGTCATTTCTTAAATATTACTGTTCAATAATGTATATACTGATGTTCCTAGAATTAGGTTGTGTATTATGCATATTAGAATAATTGCATTGATGAACAATATACTACTATTATGCATGGGTAAGTGGCCTATGGAACTGTACAACATTCCATTGCTACTTATCTACAATGAAACCTCTTTGCTGACATGTTGGGAGTTGTGCACACTCTTAACAATGTTTTGGTAGAGATTGGAAGGCATCTACAAAGTTACGGGATATGGATAAATGTTGTATTGAAGCATTGGCTAAAATAATTGCATGACTGTATGACATATTTATTTATGTGTAAGAATTTGTTCTGAAAATTATGAGATGTTTCTAATCATGCAATTTAACCTGTTTTGTAGGAAAGACCGCATATCTTCACCTACAAAAGGACTACAACATTTGTTACAGCAGCAAAGATATTTATTGAAGATATTGAAGTTCCCAGGATCTCGGATGAAGAGATGGAATGCTATGATCCGTCGATCATGAAGAATGATGTTTGGGATGTAGTCCCAAGACCTGAAGGGAAGTTTGTTATGACTTTCATATGGATCTATCAAGATCAAGCATGCTGCAGATGGCAGCATAGAGAAATATAAAAGTGATGAAATAGAAGATACACCAGATGGATTTCAAGACAGCCTTCTTGAATGGTGTAGTTGAAGAAGAAGTGTATGTGGAGCAACCACTTGGTTCTGAGACACATGACAGGAAATCATATATGTGCAGAACTTGGTATGGTAGGATAGGCAGCTTGGTCTTTACCAAGAGTAAAGCGGGTTCCAACCTTTTCTACAAGGTTGAGGAAGGCAATCCAGTGATACTACTTTTGTATGCGGATAACCTGTTTGTTACAGGTGAAGATAGATTGATTGTCGACACGCAGCAGAAGCTTGCTGCTGAGTTCGAGATGAAGAAATTGGGGATGATGCACTATTTTTTTTGGCATGGAGGTGTGGCAGAGTGCAGATGGAATCTTCCTTGGACAAGGGAAGTTTGCAGTAGAGATCTTGAAGAGGTTCAGGATGATGGATTGCAAGGCCATGGCCACACCTATGGCATCAAATCTGAAGCTTCTTTGTGATGCTTCATCTGAGCTGGTTGATGTCTCTATGCATCGTCAGATGATTGAGTCCTTGATATACTTGACGAACACAAGACCATATATTTGCTATTCGGTGAACACATTGAGCCAGTTCCTGATGGATCTGAGGAGTGTTCACCTGGTTGTTGTAAAGCATATTCTAAGGTACCTAAAGGGTACAGTGGATTATGGGCTCAAGTATGAGGCGAATCAAAAGTTTAACCTGCAGGGTTATGTTGATTTAGATTGGGCTGGCAGTGCTGCAGATAGGAAGAGCACATCTGGGTGTTTCTTCAGTATGGGATCAGGTGTGATCTCATGGTTTAGCAAGAAGCAGTCCTGCGTGGCACTGAGTACAGCTGAGGCAGAGTATGTTGCAGCCGGTTTAGCTAGTTGTGAGGCAGTATGGCTACGGAAGCTACTATCTGAGTTATTTGATCTCTCGTTGGATGCTACTGGTATCTTTTGTGACAACCAGAGTTGTGTGAAGCTGTCCGAGAACCCAGTGTTTCATGACAGGTTGAAACGCATAGAGATCAAATATCACTATATCAGGGATATGGTGCAGAGAGGAGCTGTGAAGCTCCTGTATGTTGCGACGAACGAGCAGATTGCAGATGTGCTAAAGAAGCCACTAGCCAGAGTGAAGTTCGAGTACTTCAGAGAGAGGCTTGGTGTTCTTCAGATCGAGGACACTTCGAGGAAGAAGTGATGGACACATTTGCTGAAGCCATTCCAAGCATGTTGGAAGGAGGATCCTTCACATGGCTGTGGATGTAATCTTTGGATGATGAGCATCAGGATGATGTTCTGGTTTCTGCTGGATATGATCAGTTGGATCATTTTTGTATGTATGTATGCATCATCTTGGATGCTGGATATGATCAGTTGGATCATTTATATGTATGTACGCATCATGTTGGATGCTGGATATGATCGGTTGGATCATGTGTATGTATTTTGTATATGCATCATGTTGGATGCTTGGACCATGTATCTATATATGTATCAGGTGGATACATTGTATGATCAGGTCGATCATGTATATTGATATGTATCAGATATGATCAAGTAGATCATCTATGTTGATGGATACATTGTGTGGATCATGTATCTATGTATCAGGTGGATACACTATGTATGATGATATGTATCAGGTAGATACATGGTGTGCATCAGATGGATGCATTGTATGATCAGGATGATCGTGGATGACGAGCTTCTCCAGATGACATGCAGCAACATGTTGCAGTGATGATGATCAGGGTGATCATGTGTACATCAGGATGATGTATGATGAGTATCAGATGATACTTTGTGGCCATGGATCAGGTTGTGCAGGTAAGCATGTAATTTTTTCCCTGGGAGATTTGCAGATGGTCTTTCGATGTTTTTCCTATGGCATGTAATTCGGTGCCCTGGGACATTTGGAAAATGCTCTTTCGAGGTTTTTCTTTAGAGGACATATAATTTGTGCTGTGGGAGATCTGCAGATAGTCTTTCGAGGTTTTTCCTATGGCATGTAATTCGGTGCCCTGGGATATCTGGTAGATGTTCTTTCGAGGTTTTGTCCTATGGCATGTAATTTGCTCCTGGGAGATCTGGACAGGATGAAAAAGGCCTCAGATGCTTCAGCCAGGTTTTACCATGACCACATGTAATTTGCTCCTGGGAGATCTGGACAGGATGAAAAAGGCCTCAAATGCTTCAACCAGGTTTTGTGGTGGACCACATGTAATGTGCTCCTGGGAGATCCGACAGGTAGAGCTGTGTGCTCATAACAGCCTGGGATGCTTCAGCCAGGTTTTGTGGTGAGATCACATGTAATGTGCTCCTGGGAGATCCGACAGGTAGAGCCATGTGCTCGTAACAGCCTGGGATGCTTCAGCCAGGTTTTGTGATGGGTCACATGTAATGTGCTCCTGGGAGATCCTACAGGTAGAGCTGTGTGCTCGTAATAGCTCGGGATGCTGCAGTCGGGTTTTGTGACGCACGTAATAAGTCCTGAGGTTTCCACAATATGGCCAGTGATGATGAAGACGTGCAGGTGGTGGTCCTACATCCAGTATGAAAAAGGACTGGCTCTATAGAACTTCCTATGACGAGTAGATTCATAGATTGATTGAGATAGCAGCAGCAATGACGATGATGATGTCTCGATGACGATTATCTAGTGACGATGATCCAGAGAAGAAGACTTGTGCTAGAAGACCTGTGCTGAGAAATACATTCCTAGTTAAGAGGGAGTGTTAACGTATATGTAACTTCGGAATGTATTTCATATATGTATGTTGTATGTAATCCTATAGATATGGTATTATTCCTCTATACGGAAGTGTCGTCATTTATATTGTAAATGTCGTAACTTATACTTGATGGGTTATTAGACCACCTTGTTGGGGTCGGCCCTGTATAAGTCATGTGGGTCAAAGGGTTATTAGACCACCCTATTGGGGGTTATCCATGTGGGTCGAAGGGTTATTAGACCACCATATTGGGGGTCGGCCCAGTCACCATTATGTTATGTGGTTAAGTTCGAGCCTACATGATTTATGTAAAAGGCAAGTCAAGTCAAGTATAAATAGAGTGCGGGAGGCACTCTATTTGTTCACTCACTTCTCACTCATGCACTCAAGGAGGAGTGGCGCACTTATGGAGGAGGAGGATCTGTAGCTAGGATATGTCTATCTCTTATGGTTGGGTTGTATCACTGCTCTATCTATCTCTGAGGAAGTTATTGGGGCTTTTCACCTTTATGGTTTTCCCCAAGTAAATCTTTGTGTCTCTTGTGTGCTTGCATTATTGTCTCCATGATTGATATGCTGTAGATATGCTGTACATGTTGTTCTCTCAGTTAAGATCCTAGATCAGATTGAAGTAAATTTTGAAAATTTAACAGTGCGGAAGTAGTGTGTCATTAAATCAATTGGTTTAGGTTTGTAGGTAGTTGAAATCATATAAATGGTATTGATTTCTTCTGAACGGGAAGATTCTGGGGGGAATATTTCCTCAATGAGCGGTGGGGATATCTCTAGGTCGATATTATTCAATTTGTACAGTGCTGCTCTATAATCTGGGAGATTGGAGCAATGATGTGAATAATGGCTGTAGATGCCGCATATCGCACAAGAGTGGTTTGTGTGCAATGATTTATCGCGAGGCTGAGGGGGTAGTTCGAGTTTGACAACTGGAACGTTGGTGTCATCATCCAACATATTCATGTGTTCTTGAAGTGTCGGTGGTTGTGGACATAGATGGGTAGCATGGCCTATATCGTCGCACAAGGAGCATTTAGGGATCACATGGGTTGGGGGATTTTTAGCTAATTTGGGAGTCACTAGGGGGGTGCGAGTTGTGGGTCCAGTGTTGTAGGTTTGTGGACCTCTACCCCCAGTGTGGCAGGATTGTGGGGGGACATAACTAGATGTCGATGTAGTGCCCCATGTTGGATTTGGTTGGTTTTGGGGGTTCGAAACACCAGGTGGTGGGAGATTGTGGGGGTTCAGTATGCCAAGTGGTGGATGGTTTGAAATGTTCATGGGTTGTACCGGTTTTACAACAACTATTGGAGTCGGTGGGGGGGTTGGGGCAGTTAAGTACCATACAAGTAATCCTAATGTTAAACCTGGAAGGTTGAATGTAGCCATTACTGGCGTGTTGACAACTCCTGAAAATGGAAACAAGAATGGGATAGTGTGAATCGGTGTTGTTCCGATATGACTAGGAACGGTGGGTGGTTGTGGTAGTGGTGGAGGTAGTTGAGGATGTTGTTGTTCGTTGTGCAACAGGGTGCACAAATCGGATACTTCAGTTACCCAGAGAGGGGGTGGGATAGAAGGGAAAGTGGTGGTCATGGGAGTAACCAAATTGTTAAATTTTGAGCATTAATTCACAATACTCTAGGATCTTTACTGAGAGAATAACATATACAGTATATCAATGCATGACAATCACAGTAAGTATAAAAAGCATCACAAGAATCAAAATCATAAGAGACAAGAGACACAGAGTTTCCGTGGGGAAAACCCTAAGGTTAAAAACCCCACAACTTCCTCAGAGATAGAGAGAGCAATGGCTCAACCAAAGTACAACCAAAATACATTGAGATAATCTCCTAGTAGTAGATGATCCTCCTCCTCACTAGTGTGCCACTTTCTGAGTGAGAGAGATGTACTTTTCTGAATGATCTAAATAGAGATCACTTGATCTCTATTTATACTAACCTGTTTTCCCAGTGACTTGGGGCCAACTTGTCTAGCTAGGTACATCCACATTATAATATATATATTTCAAGGCCAACCCCACACATGGTGGTCTAATAACCCATCGGAAAGTACACACACTTGCGACACTTGTCAATCCACATGACGACACTTCCTTATAGAGGAATGACACATCTCTTATAAGGGTACAATAAATATATATAAAATACACAGATGAAATACATTCCAAAGTTACATATACATCAACACAAATATATCCCGGGTCCGACTGAGGAGACGAACGATGTGGGTGCACTGTGAACGGGTTGTTCAATCATGGGAAGAACATTTTCAGGCACTGTGGGGGCATTGGGATCATAGTATGTAATCTGGTCGATTTTGACTACACATCCTTCATGGGGGAACATCATGAGGCGAAAAACTGAAGAAGCGACAGCTTTCATTTTATACATGTAGCTTCGTACCAGAAGGAGATTGTAATCAAGTTGGGTGTTAATGACCTCTATATCTATGAGAACCAATTTGCCCCAAAGCTGTATGGGTACATTCACTAACAAACCTTGAGGTTGAGTTGCACGACCATCGTAAGCTTGCAATGCGGTAGTTGACGGTTGTAGCATTAGGGACCCAAGTTTCTATCATACGAAAGTCGACATAACGCAGGTGGAGGCACCTTCATCGATTATGCATCGATGAACGACGAGGTTGCGAATGGACATAGAAACTTGAAAATTCAGAGATGAAGGCAGACGAGGTTCGACTTGGTCTAAGTCAGAAGCCATCATGTTGGAGTCATTAGGGTCTATGGCACCAATGGAAGATAACAACAATTTTCTCTGTGCAGGAAATTTTTTTAGGATTTCTAGAACGGACATAGCAGCGGGGGACTGAGCTAAATCCTCTACAATGTTATAGTTAGAAGCTGCATGAGCATTAGGGTTATTGTTAATTCGTCTCAAAGGGAAACGAGGTGGTTTTGGACCCCCATCCATGGGCATATTGGGTATGCGAAGTGGTTGATCGGTTGGGAGAGTACTCGAAGATAGTTCGGTAGGTGTGGCCTCAGGGGCGGATCCGTATTGATTTCGACGGGTTTGAAGATTGACATCATTAGCAAATGTTGAGTGTTGGACTCTGTATGCTGGTAATCGGTTGTCACATAGGTAATTTGTTGCTATGTTGCAGCGGATCCTTGAGGGGGATCATTTGGATGAGTGTATTCCATGCCTTGGTTTGGTAGGGGGTTTTGCAATATCATGGGTTGTGGCTGAGGAGGGGGTGCTGGATGTGCAGCATGTCCTTGTCGTTGGGTGTCGTCGGTCCAGAGTTGACACGCTCGATCTAAATGGGGGCAATTATGCGTGTAATGGCCGTAGACCCCGCATATGGAACATGGGTGGTTTGTTCTCAAATTAGGATTTTTTCCCTATTTTGGTGCATGATCAGGGTTTTGATTTGCAGGAGCAGCGTTGTTATTATTAGGAGGATTAGTTGGTTGTCCACCTTGGTTTTGTTGTTGGTTATTTCCATGGTTTCTTCCTCTTCCACGATTCTGTTGACCCTTGATTATGCTGGTTGTTCTGGTTTTGAGGTTGGTTTTGTTGTGCGTACACATGCCCTTGGGCAGTAGGTGGGTTTTGAGGTTCTGTAGGCTCTGGAGTAGGTTGCGGTGGGCAGTAAGTAGGAGGGTTGTGTGGTGGACCTAGTGCTTATTATGGTTGTGGGTAACCTTGAGCTACTGGAAGTGTTGGAGCAAGAGGTGCTGCCTGTTGAGGATAGTAAGCCGATTGGGCTTGTGGCTGAACCGAAGTTTGATGGGATTGCTGGTTATAATATGGAGGTGGTGCATAAGCTGATGGTGCTTTCCCATAACATTGTGGTGGACATGAGGGTCCATGAGTGTGGTGGGTGTGTATTACTGGACCATACGAAGTTGTAGCTCCAGAATGAGATGTATCCCTAGAAAGGTCGGGGGCGTTGTTTGTACTCATCATGGTAAAATGTTTGTTTTGTACCATGAATTGGCCGATAATACTGTCAGTGGCATGGGATGGCCCCAGTGCGTCATGCCGAGATGGATCGCCGCGCGGGGTGTCAGGTAAAATGGTGTATAGATATCCAGACTGGGCATATATGAGGTTGAACTGCTGAGCTTTTAAGATGGCTTCTTCTTCTGACTAGGGTCGTTTAGAAACTACATCTTTGGCTATGAGGGGGAGGAGCGATTTGAGGAACCAATCCAAAAAGATACGGTCGTCAAGATTTATCTTGCAGAGACTACAGTGCTTACGCCACTCATGGATATGATCAGTGATGTGTGTAGCAATGTTTTGTCTACAAGACAGAAGTATTTCCACTGCTGCAACATAGCGTACAGGTAGTTGGAAGAACTGAAGGAAAGTTGAGGCGAGGGATGTAAACATGGGGTGCGTCCCATGTGGTTTCTTAATGTACCATTTGGCTCCGGAGCCAATGAAATTTCTTTGTAAAATTCTGAGCCGAATAGAATCATCTACTATGGAGTTTGAGGAACACCATAGGTGAAACGACATGATATGGTTCTGAGGGTCTTCCCCAAATTTCCCTTCCAACTTTGGGATGTCTGAGGGGAGCTTTGTGGGCATGGGGGGCCAAGTAGGGTCATGTCTGATGGGATCATTTGTTAGCCTAGCCAAGTCTGGTAGGTTAAGGCTAGCCATAAATGGCAAACTGGAGGAGGGGTATGATGTTGTCATGGGGGCATAAGTGCTAGTGGTGGCGTTACGTATTATGCCACTACCCCCTTGGGGGATATTTGTCATGGGAGGTATGTGCCCCCCACCCATAAGAGTTTGGGAGGGTCCTATGCCACCAAGTGCAATGGGAGACACAGATGGGTTGGGAAGATTTCCAAGAGGTGTTGGAATGTGAGTGGTAGCGGGGATAGTGGGTATAGTTACCGTGGTGCGCATGCCTAAGTTAGATGGGGGTCCTGTATTGGGCAGAGGTCCCATGGTAGGTGTACCTAATGTAGGTGTAGGTCCCAAATTAGGCATCCCTAAGGGAGGTGTGGCTACCGTGATGGTTGTTGTGGTGGCGGGGGTGGATGATGCTCCACCAACAACCCCTGTGAAAAAGTTGTCATAATGCGAACCATCCATGCGGCTAGTGGGTGTGGTGTATGTGGGATTTTCAAATTCTGCCTCAGAATCTGATGTGAAATTAGGGGCATCAGAATCGGATGACGGGGCTCTATTCCGATGACCTGTGGAGTCAAGGGAACCATACTGTGGGGGGTCTCCCCGGAAACGTCGAGAGCGTATCAAGGAATCTATGGTAACAGTTTGTGAGTAGACTACTAGCCGGTGGTGAGTGGAAAGATCTAAAGCCCTAATGCAACTATGTGTGCAAGAGGGGAGCGTAAAAAATAAATGGCACTCAAGCTAAAAAGCAACCTCAAAAACAATTACTATATCAGCTGTGCTATAGTAAGTGGAGTAATAAAAAAATGTGGTTAGGAAACCAACATGAAAACAGTTCCTAAAAGTAGAAAAAGGTATACTCTATGACCAAAGGGAGGCAATGGAGCATGCAAACACATAACTAAAAAGTATTATGACTCGACAAGGTATATCCTCTGCAAGGTGATGAAATCCAAGGCTAGATATCCCCCTACTGGGAGGGATACCGGGTGGACAATCCTAAAAGTTGACCCACTAAGATACCCCTTTCATGACACGTTTGGTTGGGTGAATCTGTAGTTTGGTTCTATCGCCGTTGTACTCCCATAAGGGTGGTACAACGAGAACTGCAAAAGGTATTCTTCGGTTACTGAATGGATAGCGGTATCCCACTAAGGCTTCCAGAACCAGTCTGGCTACTTCAACCCTCCTAAGGGAGAGGCCTTCCCGATAAATTGGAATTAAACCGTGTCAACAAATAATAAGGGATTTTGGTACCCTAAATGTCAATCACTATGTCTCAACATGAAAAATGAGTGAGGGGTGTTATTTGGATACTTATCCCCTCAGTCCTACCTAGCTACAAAATTCTTTTTGTGTTCCTCAAGTGGGGTTAGAATGTTGTTTGAGTTAAGGTAAGTTTTAATGCTCACTTGAAATTATTGTGATAGATTGTGTGCTAGTGTAGGTGTATATCAAAACAATGTGCCTCGCATGGGCGATTTAATCACAAACTAAAATAATGAATTCAACTTGCGAAAAAGATGAAAGACATTTCAAATTTAAATGCTTTAATAACCTTTTCAAAAAATATGGATTCTTTAAAAAGTAAAGCAAATAAAAGATGTAAAAATAAATGGATTTTTAGAGTCTTTCTTTGGGAAAAATATTGACCAATTTTTTAGAAATATGGCTCTAACTATGCAATGTATAAACTTAGAATCTCGGAAATACTTAAAAAATCTTTCTTTCAATTGACTGAAATTTTTTAAAAATATATATGAAGTATCTAACCGAATAGCAATTTAATAATGTTGCAATAATGACACACTAGGCTGTAAAAATTTGCAGAAATTAATGCTGGAAAAATGGGTTGATTGGGCGATTTTTTTTTGAAAAAATTGGCCGAAACAAAACAGGAAATATCGCGGCTGTCGTGTGAAAACCCGCGATGAGCCGCGCGGCAATGTGGGTGAAAGACGCAATGTGAATTGCAGCACGGTGGTCAATGTCACCTACCCAAATTTTTGAGCATTATTATTTATTTGCAAAAATACTTTATGTTAAATTTAATTACAAGTTTTGTAATTATGATTAGTTTTGATCATGGATGAATGTAATTACTGAATATTATTATTTATATAAATTAATTAGGAGACAAACACTCAGGAGGAATGTTGAATGAGTGTTCACTGACCCACTAGGAGGAATGGAAGCTGTTGGAAGGTATGGGACACATGGCAACAGTTTACATCACACCACTAACTATTGGTTATGGGACAACTTCCCCTAAAATAGGGCATTATCCCCCAGGTGAAGGGAGTGAGCAGGCAGCTCATTTAATGACCTAGTAACATTTGAAAAGGCCTAAGCAGCCTATAAAGGCAAATTCGAATTGGGCAGGGAGCCTTTAATAACCATTTCTGCAGAATGTTTTCCTCTTGTAAATCAAGTGATTTCAAGAGAGATTCGAATAAGGGAGGTTAGTGGTGATTGAAAACTGAGTTTTTGCTTATTATTGAAGAGAAATAGAGTTGTAGGAGAAAGTCTTTTGGACTGCTACCTATTGAAGATTTAGAAGATTACTACTACAACAAGAAGAAGTCCTATTTCCCGAAGCTTCTTCCTCATGGTGGTTCAGCGAACAGGCTCGGGGGTCCTAAGACAATATTTGACTGTTTTCAGGAGTTTGGTTGGGTGGAATAGTCTTTCTGAGTTGTTTGTTTCCCTACAGAGTTTTCTCAGGTTCTTAAAAGATTTCCTAACTTATCTCAGTAAATATTTATGTTCTATTTATCTTGTATTATTCTATTTATTTGCCTCTGAAAATAATCTAATTCTGGAAATGTTTAAGTTTAATGTTAAATTGATAAATCAATATCCCCATTTTTCCACATGCTATTTGGCAGCATCGTACTCTAGTAGAGATATGCAAATTAAAATAGATTAGAAGATAGGCAAAATTTGCCATTGAATTCGATAGCTAGATAATATTCTTATATGTATCAGTTTTCTGTTCTTAAGTTAAATAATTGTAGGAGGTCTGTATAATATTTAGTATATATAATATTTCCTCATTTATATGATAAACAGTCAATAAATAATTCATGTACAATCATCGTGCATTACATTTAAATAATGTTCATGGAAGGTAGATAAATTATATATTGTACATTGTTTTAAGACTGCTAATATTAAATAAAATATTCTTTATACTAAGCTAGAAACAATTGTTTTTCACATAGACTTCATATTCATATATCTTACTCACACACAGTTCCTTTCCAATTACTATACTAGTATTATATGTACAGAAAATTAAATGATAGATATAATTATAGTTTACACAGTCTTCACGATTTTCTGCACTATACAATCACATTGCTTTCATTTTTTATGATATTGTTGTATCATTTAGAAATTTAATAAATGATAAGAATTTACTGAACACAACTATTATCATCATGTATTTACTTCTCTCTTTTAGATCTGCTAACATTGTTGAGATTATTGTAAATCTGAGTTTTGTATCAAAAGAAAAACCCTAGCTAGATTCATATTTTCTCTTTTATTATTTCATAAAAAAACTTTACATTCTTTTCAAAACCTGAGATCAAAACCGATCGAGTAACTTTAATAAATGATCAGATTATCATTTTCAACAAAACACAAATTAGGGTTTGACCCTATTCGTTTTCCTTGCAAAATATTATTGAGTTATCAGTTCAACCTTCTACTCTACTTAAATTGCCAACATCAACAAATAAGGTTACACATTATCAATCTACAGTATTAGAACAAACCATACAGACTTATACGAAGGGCTTAGAATATATTTCCCTCTTAAGGTAGAATTTAAATTATACACAGAACCTTAGCATCAACGATAACTTCAAAACCCTAATCTAGCTCAAAGGACATTGTAGTAACCTTTAGCATGAAGACGATTTACGACATCAACTTACAGTTTCCAGGTGAACAAACCAGATATCTATACAACGTTTTAAACATACAATCTATTACTAAAAGGAGTATTATTCTTACACACAGATCGAGCCCTCGGCTCTCTGTCTTACTGTCACAAATGATTTCGAAAACAAGTTGAATCTCATAAAAACCTCAACATCACAACAAAATAACCTCTAAAACAAAGACGAAGCTCGAGCAACGTTTATAATATGTTTTAAAAAAAATGAAGTTACACAGGGTTTATCCCAAAATTTCAATAGGAAGAAGAGCCCGAATATTCAAAATCGATGAGTTATATCTCCAGTCGACAAACAACTAAGTTTGTAAAATATAGTACCCAGGTATCACTGTTAACAAACGTGTTTCGAAGATTTCCAAAACCATCTTCATCGACAGAGCCACGATACAGACGAAGAGCACTATGAGGGTATGGAAGACCCAAAGCTTACCGGTGTAAGAGTGCGTGGCTTTTCCTTTTGTTATACCCTAGCTAGACATTCTTTTTACACCCTGCAACTGACATTAAGCCGGAGTTAGATATCTGATATTTCATAAACTGAAATTGGAAATGCAAATACGTTTGCTAAACGAAAAGCTTACCTTCATAGCTTTGACGAGAACATTGTCACGAACGACACCAAGGAGCCATTATCCCCGCCTAAACTCTGTGTTTTCTCTCATTTCACTCTTGCTTGTCTCAGAGATTTCAAAGCGTAAAACTATAACCTTTCGAACCAGAGAATCTAACCCTTCAAAACCACTTCATCATCATAGTAAGAAAACCTCCAACGTCAACTTCTTTAGAAGGTCTTGGGTTTGAAACCCTTGCAAACTTCCTACCAAGACTTTGGTAGCCTGTCGGCCACCCCAGTCGAAACAACAGCTCAACAAAATGCTTTTCCAAGTTCTTAACTCATTCCACGGTAGATGTTAGGGTTTCCAACCGACGGTTTATATTCATCGCCATCTACGGTCTCTACATTGCCAGCAAACTGAGCTTTGGTACAAACGACGTCCACAATAAATGCTAAACCTACCTTATAGGTTGACAACGCCACCATGACACACAGTGGAGCATGAACAACCTACGCGTGGTGCATTATTCTTACACCTTGACAAGTTGGGAGGAATTCATGTCTACATGGATCGATGGACATCCAACTCAGCAAGGATATGGCCTCAAGCTTTTAATGCAAGATCAATGCATGATATCTACCACAGCTCGAGACTGGCGTCATTTATTAAACCAGCAACCTGTCAAGTTTCTAATTAAATGCCTGTCAGCATCCTCGACGTGACTTTAAACCCTACATTGTTCATGTTAATATAACATTTAAATTCGCCATAGTATTAGTAACTATATGCAAAGGTTTCATTATATCGCTTGCCCTATATTATAATTGTTTCGACATATTACAATGTGATAACAATTGCAAACTAATTATATAGTTTAGTGATAAATCTAATGTTTTCATTTTATTACAATGAGTTTCGATATGAATATATAATGTGGATAATAAACCAAGAATCGACATAGTCACACCACTATGTACATAGGACTTGAATATATCACGATATGGGATAATAGTTAAATAGTTCAAATCTTATTTTGCAACATAGTTAATCTATGTGTTGTATTTGATTATTATCCAATTGCTACAAATGTCTAATCTTTGGGAAAGACTAATTTTGCTTATATAAGACTCAAATAATTATAGTGATGAATATGAATGGTGAACCATAAGACTTATATAGCCAATCAATAGTGTTGTATAAAACTCACATTTATATTTATGCTATCACATATAGTTGGTAATTTGGGAATAATAAGTTCTTCAAGTTTCCTACCCACTTTATTCATGCGATACAATGGTACTGTACCATCTTGGTACTACCAATTAACTGGCGACGACAAGACAGCTAATACAATGACGACGACAGAACCATCTAGCACAATGATGACAACAGAACCAGCCAGTATAATGACGACTACAGTGACGATGTTTACTTAAGTTGATACAAGACGAACCTTGGAAAGTCAAAGAGTAAGCACGTAAATAGTACCTATATGCTTTTACATTTGCAACAGTCTCTAATTATTCTTGAACTCACGCGAACTAGAATTTATTACAATCATGAAACTTCTCACTTGTTGTTTGCACATAGAACAGGTCCAATGTTTTAGCATTACAGCTAAGTAAGCTTCGGGGTCCCTCATAGGACTCCCTTAGACAGCAAAGAAGCAAACTGTCAGTATCGTCTCAAATAAAAAGTACCATATCATATCTCTAACCTGGCATTTCATTATTACATCATTCGTACATTTCACTGTTTTAAAAAGTGTCACATCAAAAGTCTAATCTAACCATGCATTTGACTATGTTAATGATAGATGTTACAAATGTAATTAAGTTGTCACTGTCGCATTAGTTAATCATAAATATATTTATGTTTAGTACAAACAGTTGTTTAGTTAACATTGTTACTTTCAGCAATTATATTTTTCTGCAATTATAAATTATCATAAATTAAGCTATTAGTGCCTTTAACAAAAAAAATTAAATTTTTACGAAAATATGGGATGTTATAGTCAAAAGTCGCGATGAGCCGCGCAGGAAATTGCAAAACAGTCGCAATGGACCATGCGGGAAAAGTTCTCCCAGCCGCAATGAGCAGCGCGGGAAAAAGTCGAAAATTCACGATGGACCACGCGGAAAAAAGGCTCACAGTCGCGATGGACAGCGCGACTGTGGGTGCTGAAAGTCGCGATGTATGGACAGAAAAACGGCCGATGAAAAATGAACCTGAAAATTGAAATTTTGGGTTGTTTCGGGCTGCAGAAAGGGCCAATGGCTAGGGAAACTATCAAGAAGCTGACTAGTATGGCAGATCTACAGTTTTAAATGGGGAAAACAACTAAAATAAAGATCTAAAGCAAGAATTTAAAGTTCAAAAACTAGCGGAGTCACCAAAAAACTATTGCTTGGTTTTTCAACCAAGCATGTACGAGGATGTACCTATTAACTTGTAATAGCAGTTTCAATATAAAACAAAAACAACCATGAATAAACTAATCTAACATTAACATGTGTAAAAGAAATAAAAAACTAAATTTAAGAACATAAGCAATAAGATCTATGGAAAAACAATAACTTGAAAAATATTTGATTTTGTATTACCTCAAAAGGTGAGGATGATGGGTGTCGAGCAGCTCCAAGGTTGAGAAGCTCCGATATCCAATGGTCTCTTCTTCTCCAAAGCTTCAATGGGGATCTTCAAACTCGAAATGGGAGGCAATGGCTCTCAAAGGTAATTTGGCAGCATAAGGATAGGATGAAATGTGGATGAAAAGTGAGGAGCCCCTATCACCTTTTTATAGTTTTTGGTGATGGGGAATACCATTATGGTTTTAAGGAAACCAATGGTATTAACCAACATGGTTTAGGTCTCTTTTTCCCTCTTTTTCCTTTTTTGAATATTTTGAATATTTTTATTCCCTTTTAATATTTTTTGGGAATTTTGGACTCTTTTTTAGGGGTTTTTGTGTTTTTTGATGAAAAATACATATTTTGAGGGGGAAAAGGGGTATTATGGTCTTTTTGGTGACCTTTTGAAGGTTTTAGAGTCTCAAATGGTGGAAAAAGTGGACAAATGGGTCATGTGAATAAGGGAATGAGCTAGTGAGCACTTTTTGGGGTGTTAACAGAACCAACATGTTTAGGTCTCTTTTTCCCTCTTTTTCCTTTTTTGAATATTTTGAATATTTTTATTCCCTTTTAATATTTTTTGGGAATTTTGGACCATTTTTTAGAGTTTTTTGAGGAAAAATACATATTTTGAGGGGGAAAAGAGGTATTATGGTCTTTTTGGTGACCTTTTGAAGGTTTTAGAGGTTCAAATGGTGGAAAAAGTGGACAAATGGGTCATGTGAATAAGGGAATGAGCTAGTGAGCACTTTTTGGGTGTTAACACATTATGCCAGCCCAACACCATTTGTACTTATAATTCACATTCTACAATAGCCAAGTCCTATTTCTATCTATTGTGCTCCTTTTCCTATGATCTTAAACAGTTAACTAGAACCTGACAACTTTCTACTTTATTAACATCCCAACTACTCTTCTAACCTTCTGTCACATCTTAACTCTTCCAATAATGTACAATATAAGTTTTAAAATAAAATAAAGAATCTATGATGTTGTTTCTACATGTTTCCTTATTACTCTAATAGGCATGTTCATTGCTAAAAGGAAACCAATTTCAAACCCTTCATTTGTGTATTCTTTCCACAAATATTATTATATATTGCTTGAGATATCAAATGATCTTTTGCCATGTTCTCCTACATCTTTTATCTTTACACTTAATATCAATATCGCCCCTTTTTCCAGCTTGCTTTTGTAGTGCATCTATTTTCACTACCACGCTATGGACACTCTATTGACCAAAAATGTTGTTTCACTTCTGATGAATGGTGTTGTTGACCTATGCCCACTTGTACAAGTTGTTGCTCTCAATCGAGTAAGCTCTCTTAACTCAGCAATTGCCCGCTTCTGAATCTCTATCTCTGATGGAATTCATAGCCACGATATATTTCTTCCAACTAGCTACAATAGCATTGTGGAAAACCACGAACTCCAAGCAGGTTCGATCATTAAAGTCATCAAGTGTACATGCAACACTATACACAATGCAACGTATGCTTTGCTTTCCGCATCTTATTTTAACTTATTTTATTTTTCACTCCCAATAATTGTAACAGATTTTTTACTTATACTTACTTACCTTAACTCTTCTTGCCAGGACTATCACATTGGGCACATTCAAAATTGTCACATTGGAAATAACAATTGTTGGAGACCCATCCCCTTTCAACTTCACCCCTAGCTTTACCTCCCACGACAATTCATCTGTTTCAACAAACAACGCCCTTGATCCCCAAAACCCTTCACTTGCCATACCTTCCTCTTAAAATCCAACCCCAAACCTTGTTGCACCTTCTCTTCAATTCACATCGCTCAACCCTTCCAATAAAACTTGGACCATTCAAGGGCGAGTTACTGCAAATACAAGTATGACTGCCTACACCAATAAAAAAGGGCCTGGTCAACTCTTTGGGTTTGACCTTGTTAGTGCTACCATTTATATGAGATTCATATCTATACTTTCAATGAACTAGCCACCTCATTTTATGACCAAATACAATTTGGCATAGTCTACACGGTCTCAAATGGCACAATTAAACTGGTCAACCCAACATACAACCATTTGAAAAGTGCTTTCGAGATTTTCCTTAACCCCTCCTCAACAATTCAACCATGTTTGGAAGAGTTCCCATTAATCCCTTTTCATTGCTTCCACTTTAAATCTATCCATGACATCAAAACTACACCCCTCAATGCCATGGTTGACCTTATTGGAATTGTCATTTCTATTCCCCTTGCATCAACTATACGCAAAAGGGATGGATCTGAAACCATTCACTGAACAATTGGGTTGAGGGACATGTCCGGGTATAGCATAGACATAACACTTTGGGGGGGTCACCGCACAATTGAGGGTGCCTAGCTTGGAAACCTTCGAGGTTTGGCTACTCCCACTATCCTTGCAATAAAAGGTGGGTGTGTTACATATTTCAATGGAAAACCCATTGGGACCATCTCCAACACCAACCTCCTTATAAACCCAAATATCAAGGAAGCTCAACTTCTCCAATCATGGTTTATTGACAATGGATTCCGTTCATCTTCCCCATCTTTGACCATAAAATCCAACTCGTCTTCTTCTAACTCCTGGAAACACATTTCCATATGTGCGCTTCAATCTCTCCAACCCTCTGAGAAAGCAACTTGGTATTCAATTATTGCTACAATCACCCATATTAACATCGATGACTTCCATTTCCTTGCGTTCCCTCTATTTGTCGATGGAATACAATGCATGAAAAAAAATTCCCACAAAGTTGGTAATGTTTGGCATTGTGAAAAATGTGATAGGGATTTTACAGAGTGTGCTTATTGATACATACTCAAACTTGACCTGATGGATGCTATTGGACAACTATTCAATATCATAGCTTTTAAATTTTTCTGCACAACAACTGATGGGGGTCTCTGCAAAAGATTTATTCCTTCTCTCAAATGATCCAACATCTCTCCTGGAAATTGTTCAACGTGTTTGTGCTCGAGAATACCTTATGACCTTATCAGTAAAGACTGAGACTTTTAATTCAAATTATCGCTTCAAGGTGCTTCTGTTCATGTTAGAGGAGGTTTCACCGTCATCAGCACCTATCAATTCCCTTGATGAAAGTGAAGACATTGTGCTTAATAAACGGCTAGTTGCTCATAGGCTTTGAACTCTACATTTGAAAACACTTTCCCCACACATTTACTACTCTTCAATTCTGGCTTTTTGTACTTTCTTCCTCATACTTATCCACTACAAAATTTTTGAATAGACACTGCTACCTAAGTGGTACTTGTAACCAACAATGAGTAGTCTTGAATATTATATGATCTAGTTTTGTTGTAACAATATGTTAAATTACATATTCATTTCAACCTATCTTGCCACTTTCAAATATATGCTTAGAATTAAGATTTCTTTGTCAACTTTATACTTCTTTTATTTATAAACACTGTTCAGGAGCGTCTGTATTTCTTTCTTGCAACAACTTACCATAAATTATCCATGCTCCATTTATCTTTTACAATCTACCTTTCTTTACTCTTTCAATGATTAAATATATAGTATGTTTCTCTTTCAACAAAGGCACCATAAAGTTCATAACCACAAAACACTTTTTTTTGTAGCGATGTCAACCAATGATGACAATGATCAAATCAATGAACGCATAAGAGTTCTATATGCTCAACATAAAAAATAAAAACAACAAGCGTTAACGCCTTCTATATAGAGTTGCTCGACAACTTGTTCATACCCCTTCTATGTTTCACGTTGTTCAACCTCCCCTACCACCCTCCACACCATCCACATCCACACCAACCCATCCAACAAACATCAACCTAGATGGTGCACAACAATAGTTCTGTACAAGACTGGACAAATTATCTCCCATGAATGTATTCTCTATATGCATGGAGTCTTATCCTGGAATTAAAACAAAGCACTTTTCTGGTGCATCTGCATGTTCTTAGTGCATTGCGGGAAAAAATGGCCACCGATATTCCGTGGCAAACAACATGGATCCTGGGATACAACCATCTGTGCTAGCAGTCCTTACTCAAGTTGAAGAAATGCTCATTTCTTGTGTTAACCCAATTTTACAAGTCACTCATGCTCGTGGGGCACAATATACATATTCTGGCCACACTATTAGCTTCCTGCAAAACATTACTAGCATTGTCACTTTCCTCCCTTGCTTACTCTCAGACATTGACATCCTTAATTTTCGTAAATGCAGTCCTACGAAGAAGCCTTATGAATTCTTTGTTAGTCGAGCACGTGTTCTTGCTTCTCTCCAGTACAAGCTTTCAAATGACCCCTACTACAAAGATGTTCAAGTTAACTCAATTGCATTATCTTCTTTGCCTCTTGAACCAACCGACATTTCCTCCCTTCTTCGTCATGTCAGACCCGATGAAACGCCACTTGTTGACCATACCTCAAATGCTACTCTTCAATCACCCAGCTTCCTTGAACCCCATGAAGAACAATCCTCCTCCTTTATATCTACACAAACAAATTGTAGAACTGAGGTTGATGAAATCAAATGCTTCTTGGGCACAAGCGATGCACCCACTCCACCTTGCATTGACTGGCACCCAATAGACATTTCCCCTATCAATGAGTACAACACAATAGGCCTCCTCTCAATGTCCTTCCCAACTTTTTTCCCACTAGAGTCGAAATGCTTAAACAACCACACATTCAAGAAGTTGGTATCGACAATTATGCACTGCACCTTCTTCGATACCATGACAATATATTTGGCCAACATCCTCTTTTTCATTATTACATATATAACCTCATGATGCGCCACCGTAGCCATTCTATTGCTTCCGTGTTTGTAAAACATAACATTGAAGATACATTGCCTCCAACCATCTCAAAAAATGGCTTTAAGCAATGGTTACGGGGAAAAACTAAAACTCCTTCGCAAACACTTACATGATAGTAAAACATCAAAATCTCGAGCAAAAACTGACAAAAAGATATGTTTAGGGAACATACCTGACGGTGATGGAATGGCTCGGTGAAAAGTTACCTTTGCAACTGCTTCCTTGTGTAAAATAGTTGGCTCTCAGCTCTTCAACGTTCAAACGGAAAACCCTCTTCTTCTTACAACAAACAATGATAAACAAATGAACTCCATTTTCCTTTAAATAGAGTGGGCCATAAATGCAAGCGTGCTTCCCAAAACAAAGCCCGTCGGTGGCTTCGAATAATTCACCCTAACCACTGTGAAATGATCGGAACAAAAGCACCTGTTGCGGCGACCAATTGCTGCGACAAGAATTCAAAGTGGCGAAAGGGCAAGGCGTCATTGTTGAAAAAGGGGCAACCAGATGAACGAATGCCTCGCGAGAAATGCTTGGAAATGCTTGGTCGATCCCGCTAGTCGACGATAATATCATAAAACATGTGAAACAGTCAGCGAGATAGTTGAAAGAGAAGCGACCGAAGCACTGCAAAAGGAACTAAACGCTTTGGGAGAAAAAATATGATGTGATGCGATTGTTGGTGGCAGAAAAACTTGGTCACCGAAAAAAAAATAAGATCTACAAAACGGTCTCCTGAAAAATCATAATTTATATGAATAAGTTCGATTTTTACTTTCGGCATTCCTTTTGCCCCTCCAGGGGAAAATGCTAGTTTAAACAATTATAGTGTATAATACTTCATACTGCATTTATCACATGTCGTAGACTCATCATTCATTAAACGAAGTAACCTTACAGTTAAACAATCTAATACTTCATTTTTTCAGTAGAGTCTAATACTTCATTTTGCAACAAGGAGTAAGCTGTTAGTCTCTTAATTATCAGATAACTCCTCTAACAACACGTCACTTACCCAAGGTAATAAGAAAGTAATATTCATTAATTATTTAGCTAACAGATCACTCCACGAATCATTTCATAGCGATTCCGCTTGGAGACAGAGATAAAAAAAAAATTATTTAACATCAGATTCTCCACTAATAGCGCCTGATCATTTCACGCGATGATAGGAAATTATTACACAGCAATTAAGTGTAACTAGTGACTCCACTTGGTAGCTACGAGATGTCCTCCCAGTGTGAAAAAGTATGATGTTGGAGTCACCATGATTTGTGGCCTTCCCACACCTCACGCCAATATGCTAGCTGGACATCAGACCCTAGAGATATCTGTCTAGGTGGTTGGAACCGGAAATCACTGTCACAAAAGGTTACAGGTTATGGCCGGAAATCGAATAAAAAAGATGAACAACAATAGGGGTTTTCACCAGATATGTGGTCTGGGAGAAAATTCAATTAACCAAGGCCTGAATTTGATTATTCCAAGGATAATAGAAGTAAAATGAAAACGCCAAAAATAAAGGTACCCATATTTAAAGCAGAGATACGTGGTAATGGAAGGGTGAGTCAGATGTGCTCGTTTCACAGTCAAGTTTTAAGACAGCACTACCACAACATGTATAATATAGGGTAGATGAGGATCTGGAAGTCTGATAACGACTTTGGGTTACCCGATCTGCCATCGCGACTCAGAAATGAATAGGCCAGGGTATTACGAACAGTCCACAATGCACAGTAATAAGAATTAGATGGATCGAAATCAATAATTACATATAGGAAAATAGTTAATTAGATTTCAGACAGAAATATATCACAGGTATGGTATAAAACTATTATACACTAACTAAGTTAGAAATAATTGAGGTTCTACGCCAGAAATGAATCCACATTTTTCTTTGACAAACTAGAGCATAAGGAATTCGATAGCCAAGTTGAAATCAAGGTTAATATATCGTGAATGGATTTGTATCCCCTATTTTTGTTTTTATTGAACAACAGGGCATGCAAGAATTGTTCAATAGGGTCTAAATTGAGAATATAAGTCAAGATCGAACTGCTAAATTCTTCTTATATATGCAGAGCTTAAAATGGAAGAAAATGAAGAAAAATCATTTACATGATTGATTCGAGAAGATGTTGAGAATGGATCCCCGAATTTTTTTATTTTTTTATAATATCAAAGCGTAAAAAAAGAACCCTTCACTGGTTGAATCGAAACTGAATACAGAGATTGAATCCATAATTTATTTTTATAAACACAAAGCATAAAAAGAAGATTTTAACAGAATCGTGATCGAAGATTTGGTAAGTCAAAAATGGATCTACAATCATTGCATATAAACAGAATGTGGTGATCTAAGAACAGGGTCGAGATCATACATTTCATGGATCCAAAAAGGGTAGTCTTATCTTTCCTATAACAATTGAATTTCATACTCAGTTATTTAAGTCATTCGGAAGCTAACATGCATGCAGACCTAGATCTATCCATTAATTTTCAGACACAGAATATTATACAAAGTTCTAAACAAGGCACCCAGAGATTGGATTTATCCGTTATCCTGAAACGTTTGTGCTTCCTATCAAAATGCAAACAAAGTTTTAATTTAATTGATACATAGAGATTAACTTTAGTGGGAGCACCATAAAACCTTCCTGATGGTACTTGACCGAAATCAAATTTGAAAGTAGGAAGAATTATAACCCCTTTTTTTCTTTTTATAATCTCATAAACATACCTTATATTGATAGATAGAGATCTGGAAGTATTAACAAGAATAGAGATCTAATTTCTTTCCTGAGTTCGCATACCTGTAAGGATAGCTACTCTGGTCGAAAGTCTAATTCCACAAAGATTGCAGCTCCAATCCTGTCGTTGGATCACCACGACTGCCGACAAACACTTGAATAATATGAGTTTGGTGCCCTCAAGGCTCGACTGGCTCTAATACCAAATGTAGGGACCCCCATTTTGGGGTCCCACAAAAAGACTATCTATGCATACTAACATCATATAAAAATTTTAAATCTTGAAAATCTAATATGAAACCATAATAAAGATGCGTAAACTCAACTTGTACATAAAAATGAAACATTTTACCTGATTCCGATGGTTGTAGGTTGTTGTAGCTCACATCCCTTGACACTTTGATCTAGCAATCTGAACTCTCGATTTACCGAAGACCTCTTGGTTGACCTCCCTACCATATCGGGGGTACTCTTCTTTCCCCTGAACCCCCTGACATTTTGGGGTTGTAAGAACACACAATGCAAGCTTTCCACAGGGATCTACCAATCCCCAGAATGCTAAACCCAACTCACAAGAATCGCAAGATAATTTCTCAACTACGGTGCCTGTCCAGCACTAGGGAGCAGGAGAGTCCATTCTCCTTCTCCTCCCTTTATTTTATAACAAAAAATATCCATGCCAAGTGTCTCTTCATGCAATATTATTATTTAATTTAATGATTCTCAATTATTTATTCTCATAAAACAAGTGTCACTTATCTTTAAGTGTGCACCTAAATCCCTACAATGTCTCCTTATTGTCTCCTTAGTTAATTTCTCTAATCTCTAAATCAGTGGGATGTAGGTGGAATGGTTTCTACTAGAGTCCTAGTTGTATTTTGCTTACTAATTAGTTTATTCATTAATCTTTCTCATTCAAGTTTTCTCCTTTCCACAAATAAAATATTTCTTCTAATAAATCTTTCACTTTCTTTCAAGTTTTCCCCTTTTCCAAAATAAAAAAATAAAAAATAAAAAAATATTTCTTCTAATAAATCTTTCACTTTCTTTCAAGTTTTCCCCTTTTCCAAAATAAAAAAATAAAAAATAAAAAAATATTTCTTCTAATAAATCTTTCACTTTCTTTCAAGTTTTCTCCTTTTAAAAAATAATAAAATAAAATGAATTTACTCTTTTATTATTGTTTTTATTTGCTTTACGTGTGGGATTTCCATTATGCAAAAATTAATTGATAATCTCTTCTTGTTCCTGTCTAGGTACCCCTTCGGCGGGCCCTTCCGACAATTCCATTTCTTTCTTCTTATTCTTGTCTAGGTACCTCTTCGGCGGGCCCTTCCAACAATTCATTTTCGTTCTTCTTATTCTTGTCTAGGTACCATTTTGGCGGGCCCTTCCAACAATTCCTTTTCTTTCTTCTTGTGAGGAGAATTATGTAGCGATCGAGGAGTCGTTACCGCAATCTCTCGACTACACTTTTCT
Source organism: Larix kaempferi (assembly GCA_027924585.1). Classification (NCBI taxonomy): domain Eukaryota; kingdom Viridiplantae; phylum Streptophyta; class Pinopsida; order Pinales; family Pinaceae; genus Larix; species Larix kaempferi. Next base: position 22,488,482 of record BSBM01000753.1, read on the forward strand.
TGGATACTAAGGGTTGTTGAGGGATAAGGTTATCCTTACACGCGCCCCTCAACTCTTGTACACGACCAAGTCGGTATGGCCTTTCTCGTACGACACACGATTCCCTGGGCCATCTCGCAAGCTTCTGACCCATGCGTGGCGTGATAATTCAAGGTCGACATTCTGTCGTCCTACCCCTCTGTTTTCTTTCCGTTCTTACGACCCCTATAATTCCATTGTGGGTTAGTCGGTAAATCGTCTTGCCTGCCACTACACACACACACTCAAGCACACATTAAATAGCGCTGCACTTATCAAATCATTTCATCATTCGTCATCATAATATCTTAATCAGTCGAGTATCTCTATCATTCTTCATTTTCACTGCCAAATCTTGTCATCATTCATCATAATATATCAATCAGTCGAGCATCTATTTCATTCAATCAAATTTTTATTTCATAATTTCTCAATCTAGCATATATAATCTAATCACTTTCATTTCCTAGTTTCTCATTCATTCGAGCATATATTTCATATAATCATCTCTATTTCATAATTCTCAATTCAGCATATCTATCATTCATCATTCTATCTCAATTAGTTGAGCATATCTATCATTTATCATTCTATCTCAATCAATCGAGCATATCTAACATTCATCATTCTATGTAACATTCAGTCATTGTTCATTTCATAAATTCGCTAATCTTTAAGCAGAGCATTCATTATTAAGTAAGGTATCAATTTCTATAAGTGTCGTTCATTGCGTCGTTTTCGTTTATCATTTGTCGTCATGCAAATCATCATGTGTTCTTCATTCATTCAAGCATTTTCAATATTCAAAGGACCAATTACTAAACTTTATTTGGTCGGGTCACTTGGAAAGTGTCCTCAAGTCTACGATCAGTCAATGTACCAAGGCGGGCATTACAATTTGTGACAAGGTCTTCCTTTCTTCCTTGGAAGCATATACTATTGTTGTTAGTGAATCCTTTTCCTCCTGGAGTGTCTTTATCTGAGATTCCATGGTGGCCTTCTCTACTACTAGGTCATCAACATGAGATGTTAGTGCATCATTTTTTTTGCAGTTCTTGGCCCAACACTTCTAATGTTGTTTTCTTGACCTCGAAATCATCATGGTCATGTCTTAGATAAAATCTCTCTCTCCTAGCTTCCAGGAGGAGGTCTTCTAGAGTGCCAATCTTTTTCTTAGCCTATTTGAGGTCCTGGGCCATCTTTTGAATATTTTCTTAGTTATCCATGGCAACACCCACATTTACAGAATCCATAAATTATATTGCATTATCAGTCCTTGTGAATACCAGAACCTCCTGAGTTGTGATGATCTCCAAGCGTGATGAAACTTTGAGTCTCTTATGTGTCATTTTGATAATTTGTTTCTTTTATGATCAAATATTAAGGTATCCAGTCTAGATAGAACATTCTCTTTTTATGGTTTGTATGTGGTGATTCCCACCTCTCTAAGGGGAAAGTGGCCTTCGATGAGTGGCATGTAAATGCTAGTAGTGGGAATTTTAATATCCATGTCCTAAGGCCCACTATCCTGCACCTCCTCGGTCCACCCTTTCACTTGTTCTTCAACAACTTTTTGAGTTTCTTGCTCATTCTTCTTTTTAAGTTCCTCTATTAGGATTTGTTCATCGCTTCTTAGATCTTCTTCTTGCTCTTTGAGCATCTCTACTTGCATATGCTTTAATTCCTCTACTCTCTTTGCATGCTTCTTATCTACTCCTTTTTCTTGCTCATCAACCTTCAATTTTATTCTAGTTTTGACTAGAGGGCCTCCACTTCAACCTATTTTAGGGAAGATTCCCTTATTAGTTTCTTTTTTAATACTTCATGGGTTTCTTCAGTTTTATTTCTAGTGGTATCCCCTTTGTGCCTTTTCCATGTTTTCTTATCTTATCCAATTCTTCAAAAATGTGTGACCTTCAATAGATTTCCTCTTCTCCGCATAAATTATCAACATAAGCCCAATAAAAATTGACAACTGCATAGTGATTAACGAATTTCCTATCATTCCTATAGAAATTTCTTTCACCAAAGTGAAAGGATTCAAAATTCTTGGTTAACTCCAAATAATCCCTTATCTTGGACATCTTACAGGCTCCAATTGTTATGTCCTAGGGTGGCCATGATGTCTTCTTAGTGTTGTTCTAGGCATGTCGGCCTAACACATCGATGAAATTTTGTCTCACAATTTCCTTAAGAACCATGTAGTCAATAAGATACTTAGGGAAGCTGTAAGGGGCCTTAGATCCTCCATAAATGTTTAGATAAGTCTCTTCTTGATTCAAGTAACAATCCCCCAACTAATTTATTGTATTGATGGTGTTGTCAGATATACAATTAGATTACTTCCCGTAGATGATCTTGTACAAAGGCATAATGAATTCTTCGCAAATTTACTTATAATAACTGGCATGCTTTTATCGCCACAATGCTTGGTAGAACACATGTATGGGTATTTCTTTAGGGGTCCATTTACATCCCATGCTTTGGAAGTTGTGGAGGTTACAAATTGTATCAAGTAGTTATGAAGAAATATGGAATTCAGATTTGTGCACAAGAATACCATCTTGTGCCTTCCTAATTGCGTCTTCCATGTTTTTAGAAATAATGGATTCCCAATTGATCCTTCTGGTGCACATAGTGACATGATATAACAACAAAGTTCATTGGAGATTGAAAGGTAGTGTGCCTATAGTCCCATATTGTAATGCCCCTAGTGTGTTAATCCCATGAGCATATGTTGTGATTATTATTTGTGTTGTTATGTATCACTAGGTGCCTGGACTATGGACTATGGACATTTGTTATTATTATTTTATTTAATTTTAATTAAATAACTAGCTCAACATGGAAAACTAATGTGGTTGGGGGGTTAGGGACTAGGATTTGTGGCTCTCCCTAACAACACTCTTTGTTTTCTATTTTTGACACCTCAAAAATTGTGTAACTCATCCTTTACTATTCCGAGAAAGGAATCCTTTGCTTGTGTAACCTTCTCCCCACCTAACTCGAATTCCTCTCATGAGAATTGGAATGGTCACAGTGGATGCTGGAGAAGCATCTAGTAACTAGTATGGTTACTCTCTAGTTAACCAGAGTTAGTTTCTAACTAGGGATTTTTTTAGTATATTTTATATTCTTTGCATGTGTGTATGTAGGGGGTTGTGCATTTGACCACACTGTTTTCGGTTATTTTGGGGAATTTTCCCAAAATATGTAATTTAATCCCAGTTAAGTGACTGGGGTCTATTTTCTAATCTGGGTTAACATATTAGGGCATTGGATGTTGCGGAATACCTATATTGTATTGTGAGTGATTCATAATGATAATGAGAAAAATAGGAGTTGTGGCTACAAGGTTTGTTGGTTTTTCCTGGTCAAGGATTTCCAGGGTAAATCTCTATGTATTATGTGTGAATGTTGTGGTGTAATCTCTATTTTTCTTAAAAGAATTTGTATACTTTGCTTCATTGCATAGGTTTAAAACTTACATATTCAAATGGCTATCAGATAATTCATATTGGCTTCATGAGGGGCTCTTCTTGTTGGAATCAATTTAATACCGAGAGGGGGGTGAATCAGTATTAGCACAGTTATCAACAAAATTTACCTTGTTTAAAAGGTTAGTCTTAACTTAATATTGATGTTCAGTTATGCATCCAATATAAACAAAATCATTCATCCATATATGCACCAAGACAAAGAACACAGAACATAGGAATTTTGACGTGGAAACCCAATCGGGAGAAAACCACAAAATGCTCTTTTGTAATGAACATAATACATTCATGGAAGCACCAACTTATTGTATTTACCAGCACCAACTAGAAGGAGGCACCGACCCCCTGTTTATACAACCACCAACCTGAAGGAATCTCCAACTCCCTATGTTTCTCTAGAACCAACTAGAAGGAGGCTACAACCCCCTTCTCTGTGCCCCATCCTACCACCCAAATATCCAAGATGTGATTCTGACTTCTAAATCACACACACTTATGATCTTCTGATATTAGTGACATTGTGCACTATCATCATATGCAGACCACTCACTGTCACTGTGTTGCATACATCACTTGACTTCTCCTTCTTCTCAATTCTACACTTCTGCATACATATGATGTGAAAGAGTGTTAAGTAGACCATATGTATAGTCCTCTTTATGTTATTTCATCAAGTGATCTACTTCCCACTCTTTCACATTTGTTGCATATTGATATGCTTCACACTCTTTCATGTTTGTTGTATAATTATCTACTTCTCACTCTTTCACATCTGATGTATAATGCTATGTGATCTGCTTCACACTCTTTCACATCTGCTGCATAATGATCCGCTTCACATTCTTTCACGTCTACTATTTTTTCTACATATTTATGTTGATTCTTCTCTACTTATGTATAGCCAAATTCATGCATTACTCATAGTTGTTTTGTCAGCTTTATGCATTTCCCCCCTTTTGACATCAATGGAAAATAAGTTCCATTACTTTCACAATGTAGGTTCTCATTTTGTTTTATTTTTGTGTTGGCATCTTCTTAAACTGTTTTCAAGGATAACTCCCCCTGACTTCATGCTTCATTTCTTTGCTGTAATTTTGCAGTGATATCCTTCATAATTATCTTTGATTTTATTTTTTTTCTGATACAGGTGTTACATTACTCTTCCATCTTGATATCTTGTTCCTATCATCATTCTTTGCATAGTGATCCATGTAAAATTCCTTTCGTGCCAACTGCATAGTGCTAACACTTTTTCCTAGTTCCACTTTGTCTTTTCATTTGCTTCCTTTCCGCACCTGAATGCTTCATCTGTCGCATTTACTATGTTGTCACCTTGTCTTGTCGGATTTATTGTTGTCACGTCTCTTTCCATGACAACCAAATATTTGGCACATTTATCCGTCAACTCAACATTAAAGCAGACTGTGTGACAGCCATTTTGTTTCATCACCGTACTTGAGCTTTTGGGAAAACATCATTTCGTTGCATGACCAAATGAATTGAATTTTTCGCTTTTCGTACATCCTTTCATCACCACCTTCTTCTTCTTGAGCGATATTGAATTCATATCTCATCAAACTAATTTCATGCACGCAAATGCCTTCCATTAAACTCTATAAGAGTTCAGGAACAATGCCTAGTTCATCATCATTAATACTTCTACATTTCCATATCACATTCTCTTCTGATTCTTCTCCTTTATTACAATGGCCTCCTTCTATTACAGGATGAGCAATTCCATTAAGAATGTGCGTCTTTCCATTCAGACTCAAAAAACTTAGTTCACACATTTGAGAGTTGACATAGGTGCTTGGAAAAAATGGATGGAGAACATTGAGTACCAATATCAGTATACTCAGTCACAATTATACCTTGAAAATTCTGAGCAATTGACCCTCTTGATTCATCTGCTTGACAATCTAGAGCACCAGAAACAACTTATTTTAGAGGAATTGTCCTTGCTTCGGCCTCAACAAGTTGAACCATCAATATCTGCAACTTTGTAGCTTCTTCTCGTGCATCGTTCTTTAGACTATACAGCATTGGTGTCGATGGATTTGGAACTTCATCCTGCGAACCAGCTAGATTCAACAATTGGCCTCGAACTGCAGCTGTAGAATCCTTTAGCATGTTTCAATTTTTCCACTCTTGTTCGTCTTCTTGTATACGCCATTTTTGTCCTAGGCATGGAGTCCTAACTCATGCATTTTTGTAAACATATTTGAATATAATGAAAGAGTTCCATTTTGTGCAGTCTCATCTCTATCTTTCAACAATGTTTGTTTCTTTTTTCAATATTTTTTAGTTTTTCATCTACACTACTAAATTCAAACAGTTACTCTATTCTATATTGCGTCATATGAAAGATAACAACTTAATGTATGCATGTATTTGAATTTTCCTTTTCTGCAACATTACAAACTTAACACATAACCTTGTGCGACCATAATGCATATTGTGACACACTTTCTAACCATGCACCTAAATAACATACCCCTTGAATTCCTTCAGATACATCATGTTTAACTTAAGGGTCTCACTTAATCCTTATGGGATTATCCATATAGGCAACAATTTCTTGCTACATTAGATGCACCTGAATTGTCAGCATCTTCGACATGCTTCTGAGGATATTTACTTACCCAAGCCTTGTTGTACGCACTTCTATTTTGATTCTGCATCATATATTTTTCACTACATTCCTTTTAAATGTGATTGCATTTGCACAATAAATATTCATCTGGATAGTTCGTTGTTTTTCGACAGTACATAGCCTTATGTCCAAAACCATCACATGCATAGAATCTCATAGTTTGAAAATATTTTACAATGTGACCAAAATGATTGCATCTTGCACACTTCACCTTATTGATTCTTCTTTCGTTAGTATATTGAAAAGAGTTGTAATTGAAGGAATCATCATACCTAAAGTACTTAACATGATTAGGAAAATATTCTCTATCGCAGACCTTCTTTGATGTCTTTTCATAACCAAGACCTATTCTGTCTTAAGGTGATCTCTGACTGTCCAAAATTGTGTTCAAGATTGATGTGTTGTCTTTTAACTTTTCTTCTACTTCATCTTCAAAACTAACCTTTTTGTTTTCTTGATGTGTGGAAATCACTGTGGGATCTTGGACTTGTTTCTTTCCCTTTACTTCAATCAATTTGTCTTCTAGATGGAATATCTCTTTGTCCTTCTCTTCAAGCTAATTTTTCAACATCCTGATTTTCTGTACTAATTTTTCCAAAGAACCTTTCAAGGTAGCTTTCTCTTCCTCAAGCACTTTAACCTTGTCTTGTGCACAAATTAGTTGAATCTCATAGTTGGTTACCTTTTCAAAAATTTCCGCGTCAAGAGATTCTTGAAATGGATTGTCCTTTTCTTCATACTTTGACAATTGCTCTTGTAAGAATTTATTCTTCTTCCTTGACTTCTTTAAGTCATTCGGGGCACTAATCAAATCACCTTCCTAGTCAATGTCTGCAGTATCTTCATCTTCTTCATATTGACGATCAATCTTGACCTTTGCAACTGGATTTGGAGATGTAACTATCTTTGTATGTGTTTTGAATGATCCACTAAAGAAGTGTTTGTCTAGTGATCCTGGTTTTCTTTGCACAACAAGAGTATTCTTCGAACCGATCTTCTTCTTGTCATCCTTGCTTTCTTCTTTCACATGAGCCATGAAAAGTACTACTTTTGGTTCTTCATCGTAGTAGCTTCCTTTGGATTCATTGCTTCCTTCCTCGGTGTACAGACTCTTCCTCTCTTTTGGAATCCTCCTTTTATTTTTAGGTCTATGTTGAGATCACGCAGCCTTTGATCATACGAACTGGATTCCTCGTTCTTGTCATTGTCTTAATTTTATTTGTAAGGACACTTAGAGGTGTAATGACCTATTTCTCCACATATGAAACATTTGAAGGGAAACTTGTTCTTATACTTGAGTCACCCTCTTTTCATATTTTTGACAAAGTTTGATTCTTCATCCTCTGACTCATTACAATAGTCTTTGTCATGATCATGCTTATCCTTTCCAGTGGCTTTAAAAGCAACTTACTTTATGAGGGCAGTCTCTTTCTCAGTTCTCATCTCGCATGTAGTCAAAATCCCCCAAAGCTCGCCCTTCATCAGGTTTTCAAGATTAGCTCTATATTCTAACACATAAACCTTCGCATCAACCCTTGTGGGTAAGGTTCTCAATATTTTCTGTACCATTGATTCTTCTTCCAAAGTGACCCCAAGACTTTTGATATAATTAACTATCTCATCTACTCTTAAGAAATAGGAGGTAACATTTTATTCATATCTCATTCTTAGAGATTCAAATAATCCAAAGTAGTTCTGAAACTTTGCTTTCTTTACCTTTTCGTCGCCTTCATAGACACCTTTGAGCTTGTCCCAAACTTCCTTAGCTGTAGCATAGTGCATAACCTTGAAAAATTCATTATCTACCAAACCACATAGCAGCGCATTTCTAGATTTGGCATTGTTTTCATAGATTCTCCTTTGTGTTGGATTAATTGGTACTCCTGCTGGGATATTGTAACCATCAACAATATATTTCCAAACATCTCCTCCCAGTGATTTCAAATATACTTCCATTCTGACCTTCCGGAAGGTATAGTTAGTTTCGTCAAAACTTGGTGCTCTATTGGTGGAAAGATCCTCCTGTCTGTCCATATATGTCCAATGATCTATATTCCAGATGTTAATATTTTACTGAAGATACCCACTCTGATACCAATTGTTGGAATTGATTTAATACTAAGAGGGGGTGAATCCGTATTAGCATAATTATCAACAATTTTTACCTTCTTTAAAATATTAGTCTAAACTTAATATTGATGTTTAGTTATGCATCCAATATAAACAAAATTATTCATCCATATATGCACCAAGACAAAGAACATAGAAAATAGGAATTTTGACGTGGAAACCCAATCAGGAGAAAAACACAGAATTCTCTTTTGTAATGAAAATAATACATTCAAGGAAGCACCAACTTCCTGTATTTACCAATGCCAACTGGAAGGAGGCACCAACCTCCTGGTTTTACAGGAACCGACCTAAAGGAAGCTCCAAATCCCTATGTTTCTCCAGCACTAACTGGAAGGAGGCTACAACCCCCTGCTCCTTGCCTCGTCATGCTGCCCAGATATCCAAGATGTGATTTTGACTTCTAAATCTCACACACTTTTGATCCTCTGATATTAATTCTGTTGTGAGTTATCCTCGTGTGTAGACCATTGACTTTCACTGTGTTGCATACATCACTTGACTTATCCTTCCTCTCAATTCTACACTTCTACTGAGAGTCTTACTTTATGTACTATCTTCTTGTCGATTCTGTAGTCTGCACTAGTATATGCTCTATCTATCTGCTACTGTGCAACTACACTCACCAACTGATATTATGATTTCAATTGATAGTTTGATGCTTTGAGATAATGCACCAATAACAAATGGAACTACACACTAACTTATGGTTCCTCTCTGTTTAAGTGTCATAGTCTTTTAGACAATCTCTGACATGTCATGCATCAACTGATTCGTCCTTTCATTTTAATGCACTTGTATCAGATCATCCTCATCATGATGCGCTTACTAGATCATACCGCTTGTCACGTCCCCAAACCCCTTAGTGACCCTCAGAGGCGATGGGAGACCCTATGTTACATTTTTTTTAACAAATAACACTTATTTTCACACATAGACGGAATGGTCGTCAATCCCCAATCCACAGTCTCCTTCTCACAATCCGCAATCGAAATTCAGAACTCAGATTTCCAAAATACATGACGTTGAAAAGTGCCCCTCCGACTTCCACAATTCTGCAATCCGCAACGCAGAACTGGGAAATTCGGAGCTCCCATTTACCCAGCATCGAGCAAATTATGATCCCGACTACCACATTCTGCAGTGCGGAAGTCGGAACTTTGGAGCACCCAATTTCCCGGCGTTGCAAAAATTTTCCTCCACATTCCTCATTTCCGCAGTTCAGAAGTTGGAACTGCGAGGCATTAAAACCTTCGGTGCTGCAGAAATGAGCCTCTACATTCCACAATTCCGTAGTTCGGAATTCAGAACTGTGGAGCGCCAAAACCTTCGGCGTTGCAACAATGTTCCCTCGCATTCTGCATTTCCGCAGTGTGGAAGTTGGAACTGCAGAAAGCCAAAACCTTCAGCGCTGTTGAAATGTGATCTCGAGTTCCACATTCCGCAATGTGAATGCAGAAGGTCAGGAGCTAGCCATGCCCTGTCCAACCAACTTTCCAAGCTCATAACTCCTCCATCCTTGGGACAAATTGCAAAAGGTTGGTACTATTTGAAATCTCTTGAAGAGCTCTATCCAATGGTGTGATTCCCCACCACATCTGAGCACACTAACCCTATTATTTTTCCAACTGAAATCTTTCCCATAACCTCCTCTGTGTGCTTTTACCCTTCTGCAAGGAATGCTTTCTGATCTTTTCCATGGTTTCTCCCTTCACTTGACCCACATAGGGGTTCTGAGACACCACAGTGACTATCTACTTATTTTCCCCAAGTCCAGATGAATTCAAGCAGTCCCTAAAACACATAAGGACACTAAAACTAAAACTAATAAACACATCAACAACCTACAGGGTTAGTAGCACATTAAACTCATGCCAATGATGAAGCATTCAAACATGCATTCATCCCCATATTCAAGCTTATACATGGCTCCCTATTGATCAATTCCATGCATTTTGTAGGGCCCCTCCTGTAGGGTCCTTCCTGCTTAACCTGAAACTCAACCACTTGATACAAAAGAGATTAGAAAGCATAATTACTAGATAAATAAACTAAACAAATAATTAACTTAGCAAATTAAAACAAAATTATAGCCTGTCAACCGATCCATCTTGTCCACTGCTATCTGCGTCTTCTGTAGGATCCCTCCAGCAAAGCTCGTTTAACCATAGGCGAAGCAACCGTTAGCTTCGCCACCCAACCATAGGCTCATGCTTTCAGTCACATGGCCTCCCCCGAGCTTTGGGTCATAGATCTCACACACAACACTTCGAGAAACTTAACTTGGGTTCCCCCCCCACCATAATTTCTAGCCAAACCCCAATAGTAGAAAGTCTCATCTATCGCAAGAATTACGATATCCATCCAAAAGCTGAGTGCTTTACCCATTTCCAATGCCTTCCTTATATAGTAAAATCTCATGCGACACATGTATCTTCATGCAAAATACCCAATTTATTAATAATCAAAAAGTAATTTATCTCATAAATCCAAGTGTCAAGTTTTCTAGAATAGTGCACCTATATTCCTAAATTTACTCAATCCTGTCTCTAAGATGCTCACTCTAGATCCTATCTTTGTCAGTGCACGTGGTGTTAACTAAAGGCTCATGCCTAGGATTCCATTTTGCTCCTAAAATGATTATTTCCATTATTTTAAATACTAAAAAGTATTTCCATGTGCAAATGCCTAAAAATAATTATTTCTATTCTTTTTAATACTAAAATGAATTTTTATGAACAAGTGTTCTAAATGCAATTTATATGGTTTTTCTTTTTGCACAAAGTTTATCAATTAATCCTTTCTAGGACCTAGGTACCACACCGTTGGGTCCATATGTCCTTTATGCTCATCCTTCGTCATGGTACCACTCCGTCGGGCCCATTCATTCGTTGTATCCATTTCTTGGCAAGGTACCACATTGTCGGGTCCTTGCGTCCATCCTTTTCGTTTCTCGGCAAGGTACCACACCGTCGGGTCCTTCTGCCAATATCCTTTCATTCTGACTTGTGGGAACTTCATGTACATATTTCAGGATCCATTACCTTCTATCCTCCGTCTACACGCTATTATGGACTAATGGAGCTAATGAGTAAGTCCGTCCTTACTACACGCCCCTCAACGTGTACGTGACCAACTCCATTGTGGCCCACCCGCACAACCTCACGCTTCTCCTGAGTAAGCAGATCAATGCTTCTCTACTCATGCATGGTCCATCAGAAGTTAACATCGTCGTCTCTCTCCCCGTGTGTGATTTATCCGTACTCTACAAGCCTTCAATTCCCTTGTGTGTTCGTAGGTGAACTGTTTCACCTGCTGCTACACACATTTCTCACAAACATATATTAGTAGTACTATCCTCAACTATCATAACATGATTCATAAATATGTTATTTCGTTAAGCATTTATAATTTACTCATAAGATTATTTATACATCAGATCATAAATGCATCTCATCAATATTTACTTTCTTTGTTCTCATTACATAATCAATCATATAGCTAGTCATTAAGCAACATTCACATGTACATTTTTCATAATCAAAGTTAATCGTTAAACAACATGTAATCATTCATTTACATCAACTATCCAGATACACATATATCATTATTTTATTGATTCACAATCAATCGTAGTCATGAATATACTCAATATAACATCAAGGGGTTGTTTTATTAATGTTTCAATCAGTCGGGTCACTCAAATAGGTGCTTTCAACGTCTGCAGTAGTCTAGGGGCACTACACATTCATTCATTCAACACTTAAGCATAACAATCATATCAGAACATAGGGAAAATACATAATTTTTACACCATATAAACACTTATCTTTGGAATGAAGATGCCCCAAGAAATTGGCTAACTAAGAGTAACGTTCCACCCAACGTTAGCTCTCTGTCCAGCCTATACTCTTTTAGCTGAGAGACCACCCCTGAGCTGGGCTATGTATCCACCAAGGAGGGATAACTAGGCTCTCTCATAGTCAAGGTTCCATCCCAATGCTAAGCCAACCTACAATTGGCTTTATCAAGCATACAAGAGAACAAGGGGGATGTTGCTAAGCCAGTTAGCTCACCCATAGAGCTATAGGAATCTCATATCACTCAGCAAGCATTGTACCCATATTACCTACCTCACCAGACCCAAGGAAGGCCCTCTTCTCTACTGCACAATCCCTCAAGTCCCCTTCCCTCCAATGTTATTTAGGGTGGTTATAGAAAGGTCCAAATGTTGTTTTCATAAGACTATTTCCCTCACTAGGTTTATCAAGTATATCCAACCCGAAGTTGGCCTTTTTCTCTATTATTCAATCTAGGATCTTCACAAGGTTGTGGCCTAATCTCTGCCTCGCAACTCGGTCCTCTGCAAACAAATCTAAGCATTTCCGGGGCTTCAATGGGATTCTCACACTGAGTAAATCATCTCAGGTTCTGATCCAAGGGTTTCCTGAACCGGCTTCACTTCATACGCATGATTATTTGTATCCTCGACTCTACACATTCGACTTCACATAGAATCATGGTTTCTCTATGCTGCCCTCTCTTGGGTTCTCCATTGCATAATGAATTGGGTTTTTGGTCAAACAGTGAATAGGGACTAGGATGATCAAATCCCCATGAAGTAGAGGAGCTTAAGGGGCAAGAAAAGCAGTGCCATACCTTGCCCTATGGATTGCAAAGCTGCTCCATACTCCATCGACTTCATGGACTGGTTTTCTCAACTACCCTCTTACAACATAATTAATGTCAGCATGGGATTCAAATGGGTTCACAAATTGACATGTGGAAGCATGGGTTCCAATCCCATAACCCCCTCACCTCTCCCTAGTGGATACACATGGCCCCTTCTCATTGGTTGCCTTCTTAGCTAGTTTTTTCCTTGGTATTTTTATTGCAATAATTAATAATTACATCATTTACAATTATCTCATGGCTTAACAGCATAGGTATTATCAAAATATCAAATACTTTCCTTTGCAAATAAACCTAATCATCCACTAGTGGGGCCTTGGACTTGAGCTCCACACTAGGGAAAACACACATTGCATTTATACAATATTTACATTGAAGCCAATAAACTCTAAGGGTTAAAATAGGGGTATTGCAACTCCCACCCCCTTATAAAAACACTATCCTCGGTATTCTCAAAATTGAACAAAAGTGGGAATACCTCTCTCATGGCATCCTCTAGCTCCCATGTGGCCTCTTCAGGACTAAGGTTCCTTCATTGCACCTTCACCTGTCTGATGGCTCTGTTTCAGATCAAAGTGACCTTCTTGTCGAGAATGTGCATAGGCTCCACCTAGAACTCTCCCTTTGGTTCCACCTGTATCACATTCCAATCAATTATGTGATTAAGATCATGTACATATTTCTTGAGCAAAGAGACATGGAAAACATTCTGAGCTCTCATGTTAGCAGGAAATGAAATCCTATATGCAACTGGCCCTATCCTATCAAGGACTTCAAATGGCCCACAATATCTTGGTTTCAACTTCGCACAACTCCCCAACTTCATGGAACTCTTCCTTGGTTTCACTCTCAAGTAAACATGATCCCCAATCTGAAATTATTTATGCACTCTTTTCATAGTTGCATAACTCTTCTGCATGTCCTGTGTTGCATTCAAATTCTGCCTGATCTTAACAATCTCCTGCTCCGTCTCCTTGATCATTTTTGGTCCAAGAACTACCTTGTTCACTGGGTTGTCCCAACTCATTGGAGTTCTACATCCTTTTACATACAATACCTCAAAGGACTCATTCCCAATGATACATGATTTATATTGTTGTAAGCGAATTCTACCAAGTGGAGGTAGTCTTCCCACTTGGATGGCTTATCCATCACATACATCCTCAGCATGTCTTCAAGAATCTGATTCACTCTCTCAATCTGACCATCTGTTTGAGGATGATATGCCATGCTAAACTTTAATTGAGTTCCCAATTCTTGGAATAATCCTTTCCAAAAATTGGATGTGAACTTTGTATCACGATCTGAAATTATTGCCTTGGGCAATCCATGCAATTTGAATATCTCTTTCATGAAGATATTTGAAATGTCATTGGTCTTGTGAGTGGACTTGACTAGAATAAAGTGAGATACCTTTGATATATTTTCCACCACTACCATGATTGAATCATGTTTCCTTACTGTCATTGGAAAACCTGTTATAAAATACATAGAGATCACTTCCCACTTCCATTCTGGAATATGTAAGAGCTGCAACAATCCTGTTGGATGTTGATACTCTGCCTTGAATTGTTGGAACTTTTGACACCCAACAATGTACTATGCTATGTCCTTCTTCATTCCATGCCAAAATTTCTACTTCCTTGGTTCTGTTATAGTCTTTTTATATCCTAGGTGTCCAGAATTATATGGCATTTGATGTATCTCATCCATCACAAACTTCTTCAATTCTACACAATTTGGAATGTACAGTCTAGTACCATGATAAATGGGAACATCATCTTCACTAATTTGATATCCTGCACACTTTTCATCCACATTTATCTTCCTCAAATTCTCCTTGACTTGAAGGTAAGCTTCATCACTGGTTTGAGCTTCAAGAACCCTTTCATTCAAATCTTATTTACACATACTCACTGCTGCAACATGGATTTTTCTGCTAAGCGGAATCTGCAACCTTATTCTCCTTACATTTCACATGCTTAATTTCCATATCAAATTCACAAATGAATTCCATCCATCTAGTTTTCCTATCATTCATATTTGGCTAGTCCAACAAATATTTTAAGCTCATATGATCTATCCTAAGCTCAAATCTTCTTCCCAAGAGATAATGTCTCCATCTCTTGACAAAATGAACTATGGATGCTAGCTCTAAATCACGTGTGGCATAATTCTTCTCATGCTCCTTTAACTTCCTTGACTCATAGAAAATTACAAACCCTTCGAGCATGAGCACTCCACCTAGACCTTCAATGCAAGAGTTTGTACACACAACAAAATATTTCTTTGGATCTGCAATATTTAAAACAAGAGAACTGGTAAGGAATCCCTTTAACTACTGAAATCTCTTCTCACAATTTTCAGATCATACAAAATTGATATTCTTCCTCTCCAATGAAGTGATTGGATGAGCTATCTTGGAAAATACATCAATGAACCTTCTATAGTATCCTGCAAGACCCATAAAACACTCTAGCTTCCTTCTTCTGATCAAACAAGTTATCAATTATTGGAAATGGATACTTGTTCTTGATTGTCACTTTATTGAGTTTCCTATAATCAATACACAGCCTCAAAGTCCCATCATTTTTCTTAACAGGTAACACAGGTCCCCAAGGATATACACTAGGTATGATATATTCCTTGTCAATTAATTCTTGCAGTTGCATCTTCAACTCTACCAATTCTGGTGTACTCATTCTATAAGGAGCTTTGGAAATTGGTGTTGCCCCTGGAACAAGATTGATGGAAAAATCAATATCTCTCTTTGGTGGAAGGCCTGGCACTTCATTTGGAAATAAATCTTGGAAATCTTGCAACAACTGAAAGTCTTCTATCACGGGTCCCTTATCTTCTGATGAGTCTGATATATGCATTGCATATAATTGGCAACCCTTTTTATAAAAATTTCTCAGCTGTAAGGCTGAAATCGACCTTCCTGAAACTTGCTTGGGAATTTCTCTTACCAACCTTGCCTTCCCTCTTCATAAATGCATTCAAGTACTTTCTCATAGCAATCTAACTTGGCTCTATGTCTTTCCAACGAGTCCATACCTATCAGAGCATCATAAGAGCCTAATGGTAGGACATTTAAATTTGCATGTGTGAGGAGTCCATTCAATTGTATGGGGCACTCCATCACTACTTCACTCACCTTTCTCTTGGTTCCTGTGGCTTATTGAACTAGCCAAGACTTATTATGCTTTAGTTTACTAAGAGAACAACCTTCAACCACCTTAGGAGACACATAACTATGAGTAGATCCTGGATCAATCAAAATAGAAATAGATTGCTTGGAAATCTTACCTTCAACATCCACCACTGTTGATTGATGGTCTGCTTGGTGATCATCTAATGCTGCATAGATTCGAGGTGCTTCCCTTTCCATATCTTCCATCGTAGTTGCTTCTTATAGGTTTTGCAAGCTTATGGGATTTTACCTTTGATGTGGAAAACCTATAAGCATGTGATTTCATCCACATCCCCAACATTAAAGTGGCCCTTTTGGTGTTCTATCTGTTGCCACAACTGGCTTGAATCCACTTCTTTCTTGTTGGCCATGTGAAAAAAATTTGGGTTTATTTCTAAATGGTGGTTTGAATTCATTTTTCTTTTGTTCAAACCTTCCTCTAGGATTTTCTTTCCATGCTGGCTGAACCTCTATTTTACCTTTATTCTTCTCATAGAAATGCACTTCCATCCTTATGGCTTCATCAAGGCTTGGTGGATTGACAAACTCAATTCTATCTCTGTAACTCTAAGGTAGGCTACCAAGGAAGCATTGTATCTTCACTCTTTCATCCTTGATGTAATATACATACCTTAGTAACTCCAAAAATTTGTGGACATGCTATTCCATGGAATTATTTCCCAATCTGAGCTCATTGAACTCTTTTATCTTGTTATCATAATACCTAGCTGATAGGTATTTCTCTTTGAAGTATCTTTTAAATTGTTCCCAGCTGAGCCTTCTTTCATTGATTCTTTTCACTTGCATGAGATGATCCCACCAAATTGAAGCTATGCCACTTAGATTATAAATGGAAACCCTGGCCTTCTCATTCTTTGAATACTCATGCATTCTGAAATACTTATTCATTCCAAGAAGTCGTGCTTCTCCCTCTTGACCTGTCTTTCTTTCTCCATCAAATGTGGGAGGCCTAGCCTTCCTAAATTCTCCATGTGGGATACCTATGAATCTCTATCTTCTCTCACTTCTGTTGGAAGTATGTCTAGGGATTCTTTGAGGATCTCTAGAACCACATGACCTGCTGGACATAGACCTTGGAGAGGGTGTTATGTTCTTTCTTCTCACAGAACCCCTTCTAGGGCTTGGAGTCCTTTTCCTAGAAAGGTCTCTAGAGTGGCTACATGCATCTCTATATTCTCTTCCCACATTTGGTTAGACCCAATATTTATCCTCTTATGCATATCCGTGAGGCTCTGCAAGATGGACGCGTTGAGCTGGTGTTGCTCTTCATGTGCCTTCATCAACCTCCCATTGAAGATTTTTTCCAAGAATCTTTTTGGTGTGACTGGGGTGTTTCCACCAAAGTGTTTCGGCGCGACTACGAATTTATAGCCAAAACGGTCGGCCCGATTCTTTATTTTATTCCGACGAGATGTGCAACCCGAAAATTCTAAGTATTATCGGATCGAATTTAACGATGCTCTGACTGAGTTGCTCCAAACACGTCGGCTCGTCTAGATGAGTGTATCCGAAATGGGGACTTCTCCAAAAGCTGAGTTTTACTTAGCAACATTTTGGCCTTCTTTGCTTGGTCCTTAGGAAAAAATCTAAGTTTGAGGGTTGGATTTTTCTAAGATGACTTTAACTCTAAAACTCTTTCAAGAGAAAAGGATGAGCCCCACAATTTTGAAAAAAAAATGGGGATTAGGTTGCAATAGCAACAGAACCCAATAAAATAGTAACAATTAGGAAGTATAAGAATGAGAATATAATACAAATAAATTCAAACGCTAAATCTAACTTTCACATAAATGTCATGACTGACAAAGAGACGCCAGTGGTCATTATAAAATACATAAGTTAGGTTTTCAAAATCTAAGAAAAAATACTGACAAGTACTTGCATTCCAAATCCATAATCTTTTTGTAATAAGAATCCAATAGAAATGACCAAAATGATGAAGTAGAAGATTATTGATACCAATTAGGAAAAGAGTAAATGGAACTTCCACATAATTTTCATCATGGTAAAATTAAAAACCATTCTTGATCATAATAGCTACATAATTTAGATTTGCAAAATTGAGATTGAGATAACTTGCATGCCAAATCCAAGTATACAAATTGCGGATTTAATTGAAATTCAAACAAAATAAATACAACATTGAAACCAACAGAATAAGGACCCATTGAAACAAATGTAAAATGGCCCATACAACTCTATGAAATGAAAATTTTTCTCTTGATCCCATCATAGATATGTCAATAAGAACAACAAATATGTTCAAATACAGATGGGTGTAATAGTAATAAAGAAGGTTGGAACAATTTTCATATACTAATGAATTACCAAAAGGGTCATGAGTGCATAACACCTTTCATGTCTCATTCTTGAAGAAAGTGGTAGGGAAAAGTTTTAGGTTTCAAATATATTTCCTCCCCTAGATGATGGACATATTCTTTTGATTCCAAAATACATTTTGGCAACTCAAGAGGAGAATATGAGGACTAAGATACTGTCAAAATACGACAGTTAGTGGAAGGATTTGTCAATGGAGGATGTTACATGGGAAGTACCTGAAAAGTGAAATAGAAACATCCATCATCACAATTTCTTTGGGGAAAATCAATTCAAAATGCAGGGAAGGGTTGTTACAATGTTTAGAGATGACTACTTAAGTGATTAGCTATTGGTACTTTGTGTGGGTCACTTGATTTTTTTCGGGTTCATTTATAATTATTTTGTTAGTTAACACACTCTGTGTTATTGATAAAGTTTATGTCAGTTAGTTAAAGGAGTTTGTCCCACACACAAAAGAAAAGAAGATTTAGTGGGATCTAGCTATAAAATTGTTTTGGACATTAGCGTAGGGGTCTTTCTATGAAACGTGCTATTGTTGGAAGTCTGAAAGAGACTATCTAGTGCCAAGAGAAACATCCATACCACCTTGTATTTGGCCTAAGTTAGCGTCCATACTTTCCATGAAATCATATCAAAGCACAGATGTGGAGTTTCTAGGGTAAAATTTCAAGTGCCTTCATAGTGTTGAATGCTTAACATCTACAAATAAAAAGACTACAAAATATGCAAGGAAAAGGGGTTCTTCCCTTCATGGAGTCACCAAATGAGGACAAAATCTTCCACGTGAAACCCTCATAAAACCCAACAATGACATTAAAATGATACCTCATAGGTTCTCACTCCTATGTTAAAGTCTTAACTATTGAGATGGAACTTTCACATCAGAGTGAGAACCTAGGAGGTGATAGGCCTAAACAGTAAATACTATGGCCTTATAAGGTTCCAGTAAGGGTGGAACAATTTGCATATACTCTTGAATTTCCAAAAGGGTCATGAGTGTATTACATGTTTCATGTCTCATGCTTGAAGAAATTCATAGGACAAAATGTTATATTTTCAAATATCTTTCCTCTCCTAGATGATGGACATGTTCTTCTAAGTCCAAAATCCATTTTGGCAACTCGAGAGAAGAATATGAGGACTAATATACTATTAGAATACTTCAATTAGTGGAAGGATTTGTCAATCGAGGATGTTACATGGGAAGTTCTTGAAAAGTGAAATAGCAACATCCAACACCACAATTGCTTTTGGGAAAATCAATTCAATTTAAAGGAGGGGGAGGGGTTGTTACAATGTTTAGAGATGACTGCTTAAGTGATTATCTATTGGTACTTTTTGTGGGTCATTTGAATTTTTTTGGGTTCAATTATTATTTTGTGTTAGTTAATACACTCTATGTTAATGATAAATTTTATGTTAGTTAGGTAACCTAGTTTATCCCACACACAAAAGGAAAGAACCTTTAGTGGGATCAGTAGCTATAACATGGTTTTGGGCACTAAAGTATGGGTATTTTTTTGAAATGTGTTATAGCTGGAAGTCTAAAAGAGACTATCTGGGGCCAAGAGCAGTAGCCATACCACCTTGGATTTGTCCTAAGTTAGAGTCAATACTTTCTCAAGGAAACTTCTATTCAACAAACTTATTTTTTGGGTTATATGATATTCAACTACAAACTATTTTCTGATAGGATTTACTTCTATTAATTAATGTGTTCTTTTTTTGGATCTTGATTGAAATTTGTGGTTTTGGGTTGTTGTTAACATTGTCCAACTACGTCGTTGGTACTCTCAAATTGGTCAAGAATTTTACTGTTGTTAGTTCCCTATTAATTTCATATTTATGGTTGTTTATGTTTCATTTTTTTAGATCTATCCCCAGATTCCATATTTTATTTATACACGTAATTCATATTTTCCTTGTAACACAAACCTCATTGTGATTCATAACATGTTCCATAACCCTTGGTTAAGTTATTATGCTCACTATTGATTTCCTCCATCACCCTAAATATAGAGATAACACTTGTCAAGGTCATTAGGTATGCTAATAATTTTACTAAGCACTTATGTTGAAGTTCAACTGATTGCAAACACCTAACAATGGAAATGGAATTTGGTTATGTTAGGGTTAAGGTACAAGTATATCAACTTCCCTCTTCACTTAAATTTGACAATATGATGTAATAATGTATGCAAGAACATCAACTTTCTAATTATTTTCATTAAGAATTCAACTCTTAGACAATAATCCTTGGAAGAAACTAAAAGTATGCAAGAAATGCAATCAATCAATCCACAAGAATCCCCTCCCCACCATCATCTATAAAGATGACTACATTTGAACAACTAATCATATCTTATTGTTAGTAACATAGGTAATCAAACTATCCTTTGCTAACTTAAGTAAACACAATCAAGAATCTCATATTTATTATTACTGAGTAAACGTATTCCCTTCATATAACTTGATAGATTTTGTTGAATTAGAGTACCAATCAACTCCTTTGAGTGTTGCAACCGCAGAATCCTAATTTCCTTATTTTTAACTAAGAAGTGAAAAGTTGGATACCATTAATTCTTTGATGTTTCTATTTCTACAAGTTCAAAAACCCTCCTTTTGGCAACTGTATATTGACCAATGCAATTCTTTGTGCACCATTTTCCCATGTTTTTTAACATTAGATTAATGTCTTCTCTCCTAACTTGTATGGAAGTGGTGCTTGATCTCTCTTCCCATCCATGTGGCACATATATGATACATCAATATGCTTTCCCCCTCTTGGTCTACCATCATAACAATGGATTGTTCTCTTGAACTACTTTCCCAATGTGTTCCAATTTTTGTTTGTGTTCCTTAACAAATGCTTTCTATTTCTCCAACCTAACCACATATAGCAAATTTATTTTGCACAATACATATAAATCTAGATCTAGTTGTTTTATATGGTACTTTTAACTATTCTTTCAACTACTCCAAACTTTATAAAATGGCTCATGTTCTTTCATTTCTATTGTTTCACATTCCCAAATTTTAGATTCCATAGTCTCTACAATTCATTTATGTCCATTCCCATAATCCTCCTTCTTGGGCCTGACTATGTGGATCTACCTCCACATTTGGATAGTCCTTCCATTATGTGTTTGAGCACAAGTATCCCAACAATAAATGTTACCCTATATTCAAAGTTCTATCCTATTAGCTCTATTTAATTCCCTTTAAAAACCTTGACATAAGGTTCTCATTTAAATAATCAATTCTTGATCTAGCTGTGTTTATGAATATTTATGTGGAACTGTTTTCCAATTAGCAGAGTTCTTTTTTACCGATTTACTAAAAGATATCATTTCCTTATATAATTTGAAAGTGGTCATAAAGGGACCAAACTATATATCCAAGTGATGTTTTTCTTGAAGATAAAAACCAACTTGCAACCAAAACCCACACTATCATAGGAAAGAACAGGTGAAGAATAAAGGATATATGCTATATTAATGAGTCAATAAAGAGAAAAAAAAATACATCAATAACTTGAGACATTGACCTTGAAATGCAAAACATTCCCTTTGTGCTATTTCTCTTTAAATAGAAAAGCAAGTTATGTAAGGAGACAAGTAGGAGATTCAGATTAAGAATTTCTCAAACATATTCACATTGATTTGCTACCTCATGTTCAACTTTTTGTCTAGGTATTTAGAGTTGACCCCCGAGTTGTATTGACTCAAATGGTAAAATAAACGATGTAAAAACTAATCCATTTTGTCTTCACATTTTTCCCTATTCAACAAAGCAACATGTAACTATTTCTATGCAATTTCCTTAATAGTCAAAATGTTTGTGTAATAAATGTCTAGTTCCAACCTTAAAAATTGGATTAAATTTCTCCTCAAAGAGGAAATCACCATAGGTTAAAGAATAAAGTGAGGAATTCTAGAAATTCTATAGTCATTTTATTTATGTCTTATTAGTCTTGCAAAGAATCAGGCTCCAAAGCTTCAAAACAACTACAAATTTGGGCATACAATCCTCTAAACTAGTTCTTGTATTAGCAGGACTATACGATTATAATAGATGACCACCCCAGTGATCAATGTAGTATTATAATTATGATGATAGGAATTTTTATTCTAGGGATATTTTGAGAAACCATGTAACTCTTTCATCGTGCCTCCAGCAAACCCCCTTCCACCGCATGTCTTCCTCCTCGGTCATGCATCGTCCACTGGTTTTCATGATGTCCACTGGTTGTTGGTGTCTACTCTTTCTGCTGGAACCTCCTCCTCGAATCTAGTGTCTACCATGCTCTAGTCAAGTAAGTATACCATGCCCTGGTCAGTGTGTCCTTCCATACACATCCTCCTTGAATCCAGTGTCTCCCATGCTCTGTTCAATGGTAGGTAAGTATCGAATAATGGTTTTTCTTGGTCTCGATCTCTACACTTAATTGACACATTGATCTTCTCATATTGTTGGCAGTGTGTTTCCATTATTCCTTCAAATAGATTTCGTTTACCTTGAATAGGTGGATTTTTCACCTCGAATAGTTATTGTTCTACAAGAGGAGCGAGCAAAAATTATTATGTGTGATTATGGGTCCAACTGCATTCGATTCATCCGGGTTTATAGTTTATTATACATCATCCAACCTAACTATAGGTCCACCCTCCATTAACAACTTTCATCACCTTAAAAAACTCCCTTCACAACAATGACAAGACATGGACCTACCCGTTTTTAATTCGCCTATTAATGAAGGTTCTTGGACATCTTGTCAATACATCAACCTTCCCTCTGCATCCTCATATATTGTCTCTTTCAACCTATCAGATGTATATACGGGATACCATAGAATTTATGCACAACGGGGAAATAATTTTGCTTCAGACAAGGCTTTGTTTATCAGGTGCTTCAAGTTCTTTGTTTATGTAATTTCTACTTGTAATTCATTTGCTTGTAATTCCTTTATTTTCTCTGTATGTGATAGAAATGACTATATCATTTCTATGTCAAATCGATGGTTTTTAGGATTACCATTTTTCAATTCTAGAAAGTATGTAAATAAATATTAGCATGGAAGAATATTTAACCTCATCTTTATATGAGGAAAGGGAGGAAATAGAATTATAGAGGGACGAACTGATAACGAACTGCAATAATCAACTCTTTTGGCAACTAGCCCTCTATTTCATTAGTCGTTTTCCATGTTCGATCTTCATTCCCCTATCCATCAACTTACGTTTTAGAGGGTTTCATAAATTTCGATATAATATTGTCCTCATTCTCCACCAGGTAGGCGGGAACAGGTCGTCTTGGAATGATTATATCATAGACCCCAAGGTTGAAGGAGAAGAGAACATAATAGAAAATTAATAGAATATATTCATTATTCTACTATTACGGTCTCCATTACACAGTGAGGAATATCTTAAAGAACCATCTGTAATATTCCAATCTAGAATTCTATAAAGATCCAACCAAAAATGGATTGGAGCCAAATCTAAGAGATGAGAACCAAACCTGGATCCAAACCAGAGCTTAGCCCAAATCCAAGAACCAAAGTAGAGTCTAGATAAAAAGATTGGAG
Source organism: Larix kaempferi (assembly GCA_027924585.1). Classification (NCBI taxonomy): domain Eukaryota; kingdom Viridiplantae; phylum Streptophyta; class Pinopsida; order Pinales; family Pinaceae; genus Larix; species Larix kaempferi. Next base: position 22,512,613 of record BSBM01000753.1, read on the forward strand.
TTGAAGCAGAGGAGGTTCTCTAATTCAGTGTATTACTAACTTCATTGGATTACTAACCTGCTTTGTGTTGGGCTTTGATAGTTACATAGATATATAATTTGAAAATGGAATAATAAGGAGCAAGTCCTTGTACATTGAGTCCCCAATTTCTTTGACTGTGGTATATTCCTTCCAATGGGACCATAAATGCATAGTAGGAGTTATATGAGCCTATTTGAGTTGATATAATGATCCCTGAAAAACCACAAACTATAAGAAAATTGAAGCCACTATGCCAACCCCTCTTTAACTCTTCAATTATGTGTTCTTCTATATAATTATGTCACAACAATACTTGATTTTTATCTTAACAACTTGAAAGTACTTTTTTTTTCTTCTGAGTTACACCTCATACACACATTGACTTGTTCAATTGTCATTTCTAAAGTAATGTTATGTGATTTATTGCAAAGGAATTCAAATTGGAATTGTAAGTTTACAATGGTTTGGATTATCTTAAGAAAATTTTTAGTCTATCGTAGTAGAAAATAGTTTAAGGATTTTCTTTATCATATGAACCTTCAACATATAGTGAATATGTATTTGTGAGCATACTATTTATCCATTGGTATGTTATCTGCTTCTTTTGTCTACAATATGAAGTTGACATCGAAAAGTCTCCAAGATGCTCTTAATTATGGAAATGGGATTCAATTTAGTGTGTATGTATATTTCTTTTAAGGATTTCACATCCATAACATCCACATTGAGTCTAACATATTCATATGCAAAAACAACAAAAACTGGAAATGATGTTGCTTAATTTGATGATCACTTTACATAGTCATAATTTGCATAGTGGCTCTCAATACCTACGTGTAATGAAACCATCAGACATAAATAGAATTAACAACTTCACCTAACATTCTTGACGTGCATTGGATTACAATTTATCCGACATTAACGAGAGATTAATTCTTTATTCAAGTGTGACATCCCATCCTTCCTCAGAGCAACGAAAGATTAATTTAGTGTATTTATGGGAATTTTGCATTGTTAGCATAGAATGGAGAGTGGCCATGACAATCAAATGAAGAAAGTGCATCATTGTCTGGCCAAAAATTCAAAAAATTTGTTGGAGTTGAGATTGTAATTTATGGGAAATCTGATATTGTTAGCTTAGACCAATGGAGAGTGGCCATGTCATCCTCTGATATTGTTAGCTTAGATCAATGGAGAGTGGCCATGACATCCTTCTAAATAGATTTGTTAAATGAAGCAAGTGCATTTAGTATGAAATCAGTTTTTCATTGGATATGATGAAAGGTATAATCTTGTAAAAAATTCAAAAGAGTTATAGAAATTAAGATTGTACAAACAAAGTATAATAAATATATTTGAGTGACTAAATCTATTTATGTATTAATGAATCTATTTATATATTGAAAATACAATTTAAATAATAAATAATTACAATTTAACAGGATGGTAACCTAAAAAAAATAAATAAAAAATATAACATTTCTACGACTTTCTAAATTATCCTCAACAAGAGTGTTTAATTAACACTCCTTCCATAGATGCTAATGATATCACAATGGACTCCTCGTTGGATTACTTCATTTCTAAACCTTTTCTTCACTATGGTTTATACAATACATTCTACGTAGGAAGCATACTTAGAACTAATTTGCACGCATAACGTGTTACAATCGTTCATACACATATTAATTTAAATCTTATCATTCATACACATATTAATTTAAATATTCTCATTAAACCCGATTTATTGTACTATTAAATTTTAGAGGATTTGAATTGAATTTTCAAAAATTAAAAATCAAATAATTTTATTTTAATTTTTATACTTTGTATGATTTTGTTTATAAATTTAGATTTTAGTTTGAATGTTAGTATAATATTTACATACTCTATTTTGAATGATACTTGCTCCGGGTTCAAATTCCTGCCGCTTTGCCTATGGAGTATTTTTATAATCTTCTTAAATATGGAACTTGTCAAAATTGTGTTGTCTTTGAGTAATATTTAGATCTTATCAAAACTTTGTACTTCCACCACAATTCAAGTTTCTTTTTTATGGTGTTACTATTGCTTGGGATTTTGGTCTAGTCTTCCTTTGTGGATTGTGTCAAAAATTGTTTTTAGAAATAAACATTTTTCATGATTTTTAAGTAAATTACAAACATCTATATACATCATTTTTATGCATCATAAGTTACCCAATATACATAGTTTTATTTTGTTGTGCATTCCTTTAACAATTTAGTAATATGCACATAACCTTTAGTTATTATTGTTGCAAATTGGGGATACTTAGAATTGTGGAATACTTGTTTGTGAAAGTTGTATGATTCTAAAGAAGCAAAAAATTCAGGATCACAAATGTATACGTTGTATTCCCTAATCTAATTACCTTTTATGTTGGTTTTATCTTTCTATGAAGTTTAGGTGATTTCCTCTTATGCTTTGTTGTTTCCTTGTGGCATAAATTGTTATAATGGCTAGTTTGGAATTGCCTTTAACTCCTCGCCACTTGTCTTGCAGTTCTTGGAGTTTCATACCAAAGGGAAGGAGAAACTGGTCCGCACCATGTCCAATTGTCCCCATATTGACATGTATCGTTACTTGTGTTCAATTTTTATGGTCCTAGCAAACTTGTTTTATACTTTCAGAGATAATGTTCCTTAGACTGAAATGTCACTTAAATGATGCAATTTTCATTATAATTTGTATTAGTAGAGATGGTGTGGTTTTTTTGCTTGAAGATGGGTCGTTGCAACAATCTATTTTCCTTCAAAACACTCCATGCTCGCATCCTCTCAGACCAATGTGCCCATGCCAATCAAATTTGTTCTGAAGCCATTGGTTGATGTTTAATACCCCCAATTTTGACTTGGAATGTATTTAATCAAAATTATGTAAATGATGTAAATATGCTAGTATGGATTCCTAGTGTGGAGATCAAGGCCAAGGCTCGACTAGTGAATGGATAGGAATGTATGATGTAAATATTTATTTATTTGGACCATGTGTTTTCCTTATCATGCCAATTCGAAATATATGTAAATATTATGTTGGAAAATAATAAAATGGTCCAAAATGGTTGTGTAACGAGTACTAGAGGGGCTATGATTCCATCAGAGGGGAATAGGAAAGGGGGACTATCGGAAACTAAATCCTTTGCTTCCAAGTGTCAATCTTAGAACTCATGCAAATTATTCCATGTGCTTTAAATGAGCCAATAAATTCCTTTTGAACATTAAATCCAATCATTTAATGCATGTGTGAGGTTGGTGGAAAAAGTCACTTCATGTAGTTATTGAAGCATGGGGATTGTGACAGTTATGTCAGCTGTCAGAAGTCATTTTCTTCTATGGTAAGAAGTTATGTCAATTATCTTTTCACCATCATCTCCTATACCTTGGAGTCAACACTCATTCTGTTATTCGCTCATGCATATTTCTACACTACTTAGAGTTTCCTATTGTTGTCCATGACCATTACCATATTGTATTTTTAACCCAAAAATTCTAATTTAGAGATAGAGCTCTAGATTTGAAGGAGAAATAGATGGTTGTAGGTGAGCATAGAGGTTAAAAAATCTAGGAACCCTTAACCATTGAGTTTTTCTACTCATGGATTCTTGAGAAGCCATAATTTATGCTACAAGAGGTTCTCCAAAAGCATACAGTATATTGGACTCTTGCTACATGCACTAGTAAGCACTGTAAGGGTTGTATTTCATGAGGGAACTATGGATCAATGAACGAGAATACCTTCCTTGTGTTGAGTGGGGAAATTGGAAGGAGTGCTATGGATGAGTGAGATCTCAATATAGCTTTGGATGAGTTTCTGGCTAAGCATAGAGGGTAGAACGAGTTGTGGGTTGACAAAGAGAATCTTGTAGGTGTTTCCTGGTAGCTTGGGGTTGGCCTCTCAGCGGAAATAGTATATGCTAGAAAGAGTTCCTACGATTGGGTGGGAAATCTCTCTTAGACAACCAATTTCTTGGATCTTCTTTGTTAAATATAAGTATTATGATTGTATTTGTTTTGCAATGATTTTATTTATATGTCCATGATAATTATGCTTGTAATTGCATGTGTTGTGTGTTTGGATGGATTTTATTTCCACGATGTATTTTTATTATGCATATGCACACATATTTAATTATTATGAATTTGTAATATGACCATGGGGGAAAATTTAGAAGCCCGTAGTTCATTAATGTCCCCTCTCATTGGTTGGATTGAGTGAAGGGGATATTATGTGGTAGAGGTTATTAGAGACATGGATTGAAAAAAAAGCTAAAATCTTATAATGGTCCATGGGATTTTTTTTTTTTACATATGTGAGCTGAATTTTGTTCTGATTTAAATATCTATTGCAACACTTCTATTAGAAAGTTTGAACATAGTTTTTTTTATATTTATTCATATCTTTGGAAAGAATAAGTTTGTGTAGATTTATTCAATCTTTTTTTTTAACATATGTGAGCTGAATTTTGTTCTGATTTAAATATCTATTGCATCACTTCAATTAGAAAGTTTGAACATAGTTTTTTTATATTTATTCATATCTTTGGAAAGAATAAGTTTGTGTAGATTTATTCAATATTGCTTTATGTTGATCTTGTTGTCTCTATATATTTAAAGCTTAGTTGGCTCTATGTGCTTTCATGCTATCACTATGTATTTGATAATCTCATGTTTAGTTTATAGAACAGAGAAGTGGGAATTGATAAGTTTTGTTTGTGTTAAGACTTTGTTTCATGGTTTCTTTTGCTAAGAATCTGTATCACTAAATTCAAAGAACATACATAAACTATCTACAACTTATCAATGTAGATGTCCACATGCATGAGAATGCATACTAATCAACAAAAAATGCCCACTAGCCATTACGGAATATGCTTGCTAGTCAAGAGGAAATGCCCGCTAGGCATGAGGAAATGCCCTCCAGGCATGTGTAAATGCCCACCAAGCATGAGGAAATTCCCTTCATGCATGAGGAAGTTCCCTCCAAGCATGTGGAAATTCCCTCCAGGCATAATGAAATGCTTGTGCCTGAAGTTGAATGCCATGTAGGGGCAACAACTGTTCCATCCTTCCCACCACCTTCATCTCCACTATTCTCTTTATTATTTGTTTTTGCAATCCATGATTATGATTTCTGATGTTTAGCTAGGTTAGGCTTGCTACCCTTACTAATATTGACAACTTCATCTGGAAACTGTTGTGCTGCATTAAGATACTTGTGATGCTAGACGATAAAATTTCCCACCAAGCATGAAGGAATATGCCTGTGAGTAAAGGGTAAATGCCCTCCAGGAATGTGGAAATACCCGCTAGGCATGTGGAAAATCCCATCGTGTATGAGGAAATTCCCGCCACTCATAAAGGAAACTATACACAACATTCAAAAAATGCCACCAGGCATGAGGAAATAGTAGCTAGGCATGTGGAAATGCCCTCCAGTCAAGAGAAACTTCCCTCCATGCATGAGGAAATGCCTTCCAGGCATGTGGAAATTCCTACCAGGCATGGGGAATAGCTCGGGCCTGAAGTTGAATTCCATTTAGGGGCTGCAGCTGCTCTATCCTTCCCACCACTTTCATCTCCAATATTCCCTCTATTAACATTTTTACCAATCCATGATTGTGATTTATGATGTTTGGATGAGTGAGGATTGCTTCCCTTACCAACATTGACAAATTCATTTAGCAATTGTTGTGCTGCTTTAAGATACGTGTGATGCTAGAAGACAAAACTACTCACCGAGAATGAAGGAATATGCCTGCTAGACATGTGGAAATTCCCACCAGTCATGAGGAAATTCCCACCTATCATGATGAAATGCTTGCCACTCATGAAGTAAAATGTATATGACATTAAGAAAAAATTCCCACCAGTCATGAGGAAATTCCCACCTATCATGATGAAATGCTTGCCACTCATGAAGTAAAATGTATATGACATTAAGAAAATGCCTGTTGGGCATGAGGAAATGCTCGCCAGGAACCACCAAGCATGAGGAAATGCCCGCTAGACATGTGGAGATGCCCGCCTAGCAAGTGGATATGACTCCTATACTATTTCTAGAGCATAATGATAACTAATAGAGATGATGATGATTATTGTCTATTGGGGTGACAAAACATCCTATGAAAGATTATTTTTATGTCATTATGATGCAATGCCAAACTACATCTAGACCTACTAATTATTGTGCAAACAAATAATGAAGGACACGAGAATACATAATCTCATACAAGTTATTTAGAGAAAAAACTTGACCATTCTTATATGATTGTAGTTAGGCATATAACATTCTCCTCTGCCTCATCGAACTTTCTGGAAAGAGACAATATGTATCCCTGACAACCATGTTTGTCCATTCATTTAACTTTTAATATATTGTCCTGAATGAGGATAGAGCTGATTCCTACTATATCCTACCTCCAACCCATATTAATACCATGGATAGAGGGAACTTGCTTTGCAACATCAACACTTTTTTGTATCTTACTGTCTTAAGCATCCATGTTTATATCACTGCTCCACATCACCTTGGATTCTGGGTTATACAACTAGTATCCCTTTCCTAGTCATATATTCGTTAATATGCTTGCAAATAAGACATGACATTTTACCCTAATTGATGATGCAAATTATGTCACCAAGTAGATCATTAGGCATTCCTAAGAATCCGAGTGATCTGGTTGCTTCCTTCAGGAATTTGCATACATTCTAGTGCATCCTCAATACCACTTTCTGCATTACAGGAAACTCCAAGCTTCTCTATTAACCCATCCTTATCACTGAAAAGCTAGGAAAATATCTCAAAATGCCTTGACATTTTGGGGTAACAAGTGTGAAGGAAAATACACATTTGTAAGAGAGCTTCACGTGAAGTGGCAGAATTGTGTAATAATCAAACAATTATTGAATAATATCCTCACATTTGTGTTAAATAATCAATGCGAAGGAGTTTAAAATATGGTAAGCCAAGCGTTAGAGAAAGACCAAGGGCCATATACAAATTTTATAATAAATTGTGTCATTTCATTCTACAAACAACTCTCTTCTTGGCATTGTTCGTTAGCTTCATATGTTAATAAGAGGCCATAATTAACAAGTTTTGGATAGTCTTGTAGATCTGGGCTTGGTTGTGGACTATTATCACCTCTCCCAGCTCTCTTGGTATTTATGGGTTGTAACATTGTATCATGTAGACTATTCATTTGTTGCTTTATTTAGTAATCGCTTATCTTTTTCTTGTTAACATATGATTTGAAAGAGGAAGCCATTTAGTATTTTGTAGAGTATTCTCTAGAGCTAAGGCCTCTAGTTATTCACTTGCATTTAGTCTTTAAAAATTCTTGCTTATGATGTGTGATTAATTTTGTTGATTTCAAATTGTTGGTTCTATGATAGAGAAGTGCTCCCAACAGTTAAGTCTACTTCAACTTCATTAGAAGGATTGAGGGTTTGACATAGATCCATTTCTAATGGTATAATACTTTTCCCCTTGCTATAAGTTGTATTACCAGCCTTAGTTGCCTCTCTGGGCCAATAGATACATTTCATAGCGTACTTTGCATTGCATGGTAGTTGTGTTTCTATTTTCATACCCCAAATTACTAAAGTCAGACAATAATTGGAAGTTTCACCATTTCAATGGACGAAGATCTAATTGGACCTTTTTCCTATGCTAATGATACCCACCAACCACAAGGCACAACTAACAAACATTTTTGGTCCCACCATTTCTAAGGACCCAAGTCCTAGATTATGTTGAATACAATCTTATGGGAGGTGCCTTTGAAGATCTAGCAATGCCAATAATGAAATCAAACTCGATTCCAAGACCATGACCTCAAATTATTAGTGGAGGTTGTTGTGGATTTCCCCATACTAAGTGGAGGTTGTCGTGGCTTTCCCCATACTAAATTTTGTTGATCGTGTTGTTAAGTGAAAAAAAATTGAGTCATAACCATATTTTATTGTAACCTTTGAATGTTTGATTGTGAATGTCACCAAAAAAAATGAAATGTTAAAGGAAATAAAATTTAAAACCACTAGGAGCTTTTTCTAAGGGTGAATACAAACAAATATAAGAACAAAATCTTTTGAAAGCATGCACATTTAGGAAGAGAGCAGGCAAAACATTGAAAAAAAAGAGAAACCACAAACAATTATACATTATGAAAACCAGACAACTTTATTTCCATTCTATTGTTGCCATGTTTAGCTAGCTAGTCGATAAGACTAAAACCATGGTTATTTGCACCTTCTACAAGATAATTACCACCCAACCCATAAAATAAGAACTATCCTACTTAGTAGGAAGAAATTTAATGGTAAATATACCTTTTTTCAGTAGAAAAAAACATACTATTGATATTCGATATCGAATCAAATAGTACATGGATTTTCAGGTCATAAAGACTGGACACAATAAACCTTTAAACAATTAAAAAAAAATTCCATAAATATTTGACAACATCCAAAATTTCTAACACTCTAAAGCTGGCTAATAAAAATCCAAATCAAAAGTTAAAGAAGTTCACAGTTCCTTCATCACATCTGTGATTTTTTGGGAATTCTTCCCAAAATATTACTCCTTCCTCCCCTCCATTGCTTCTTTAGATAGAGTATCAGCCAATGAGTTTTTATTTCTATAAATATGTTCAAAAGTAATATTTTTGAACATTTGTAGCTCCATCTTAATCCTATTGCACGAGTGTAAAAGTGACATAACCTTCATCTTATATTCACCCCTTTCCCATTTGATTGTAACCCGTGAGTCTCAAAAGACTTTAAGTTCTCCAATACCAAAATAGTTGGTTGCTTTCAAAATTACCCAAAGTGTCAGTAATTCAGCTTTCATGTTTGTGCCCCTACCACAATTTAACTTAAGAGTGAAGAAATGATCATCATTAAGTAGGATGATACCTCCTGTGGCACAAACACCATATTTCGCTGCACCATAAAAAAAAGCCACCGCTTGATTTATCTAGAAACTGAATGTGCACTTTTTTTCCTCTTTTGATAAACATCCTCCCTGTTGTATTCCTTAATCAGATTTAGAATCCGAATACCTATGTGATGTTGGTTTGGATATATATTTTCAAAAACCACCTTGTTACGGGTATGCCAAATAATCCAAGCAATCAAAGCAGGTAGATAAGGAAAAGTTTTACATTTTCTATACCATTCATGACAACAAATGTCGAATATTCCATTCCCCCACGAATAATCAATCTGCAAATACGAAAGGATCTTGCTCCAAACCTTATGGGTAAAGACGCAGTCAACCAATAAATAACTAGTAGATTCTTCGTTTTTCCTGTATAGCAAGCATATGCCTGGACTGCACCAGCCTTTCTCCAGAAGATTGTTCCAGGTTTTCAAGCTATCTAAAAGAGTGTGCCACATGAAGCATTTTATTTTAAGTGGTATTTTCCAGCTCCAAAGTTTTTTGTACCACCAATTTTGAGGAAATATACACTTGCTTCTGATGATGGTGTTGTATGTAGATTTAGCTATGATGATACCAGTTGTTGGATTTCCATTCTAGATCAAACAGTAATTAATGTTAGTGAGCCTACAGGAAGCAGCATTCAAGTTGTAGATGTACTGATTCCAAACAATATCTTCTTGCCCAACAAACCCCATGTCTTTCGCAAAAAAACAGTATTCATTCGCCTCATTCTTTTTCCTAGTTTTCCTTAGACTATTTAGTGTATACATACCATAATCCTTTAGATAACCAAGTATTCCCTCAGGTAGCTTATAGTTTTCATCCAACCTTGGAATTGGGTCAATACCAACTTTAATTCTTACTCCATTCCCAACCTGCCAAATCAAGTCCTTGGCCAACCAATTATAAACCTTGATAAACCCCATGCAAACTAAAGAGGTTCCCCTTATCCTCTTCTTGGGTTTTCTTATCCAATTGATGACATCTCCTTTTATATACTTAACCTTCAGAACATAAGACCAGAGAGAAGATCTAAACAGTCCTCTCCATAAACTCTTTAGTCCTAGGGAATTTCTAAATGTGTACATATTTTTTATGCCCCATCCTCCACAGCTCTCTAGCAAAGCTATTCAATCCCAACCAGCCATGGTCAAATTACTTTGATCTTTACCACCAGTCCAGAGGAAGTTGGAGATGATTTTCTTGAGAGAATTGATGATTGAACTTGGAACTTTCAAGACCTTGTTACAATAAAAAGGTAGTCATCCTTTTTTTAGTTGTCATGTTTACTAATTTGGACAAGTAGTATCGATTTTTGCAGCAATTCAGTTTTGTAGGTAGATAGACATGTTAAAGGAAAATCAATTATGTTTTTAATAGTAATTAATAATTATTATATAGGTTGTTTTATTTTATTTTGTTCAGTTCTTTTATAAATACCAAGTTTATTACATTCTTTGATGCAGTCATTCTTATAAACATTCAATTTTACAGCTTGTGTCTAGGGTTATTTGGATGAAGGATTAGATATTCCTCATAGTGACAATCCTCATTTTGCTGGTTATAACAAGGAAAGCAAGAGCCTAGATGTAAGGTCCATCACAAGTATATATTGGGAGGTCATGTAGCTACATACATGAAGGTCATAAATTAGCTATTTAACGATTTTGTGTATAGCTTTTATAAATATCTTGATTACATATGATGTTCTATAGAAAAACATTTATGGAATGCTTCATAAAAGTACATTGGCATTGAAGCTTTAGAACGTTAGGAAAATATTCAGAAGTCCAGATTACTAGGTAAAAGTGCAACTATTTTTTCCACCCATGATATGATGTTCTGGTGATGTTGATGATATTTAAAGATTGAGCTCTACATCTTCATAATTATATTTGTGTTTATGGTCTTCTATATCCACTCATTGGTTTGTATTGGCATTCTATGCTAGTTGCAGATGTTGAAAGAAGATGAACTAGAAAAGTATCGAATTTCCCAGTTTTCAAAATATAACAAGAAAGGTATAGAACCTGAAAGCATTGAAAAGTTGTACAAGAAAGTGCATGCTACTATTCGAGCACACTCGGAAATAAAACACACTGAGAAACATGTCCATAAAGTGTAAAAGCAATAAGTGTTTTCATTTTTTGGAATTATTGAAATATTGTGGCAACTTTAACTTAAGTAGAATTACTTTATTCTCAAGTCATTAACATGTGAAATCTCGCACCTTAACAATTACTTAACAAGGAAACTAACCCATGAAGAGAGATGCAAAATTGATTACTCAGTTGAATGCTTTGAATAATGTTGAGGAGGATGAATTAATTATTGAAATTCTTGGTTCAACTGTATTTTCTCTTTCTTTTTGATGCACGGTAGGACTTGCAAACTAGTAATACATCAAGCCTAATTGAAATTTCTTATTACAGTTACTTGAACTGCGTTGCTGGCTTGGAATTCAATTGTGTGAAGATTTTTTTTTTCTTCGATTTAGGGGTTTTCTTCCCACCAGATAAATTGGAAAATGAGTACAACCATCGAATACTCTGAGATTATGGGGCAATCTTAAAGTTCTATACTATAGCATTATGACATAATTCTCAATCTATCTGTGTCTGTTTATTATGGTTTCTAGCTAGCTGATATTAAATTTTTATGATTAAGACATATTTGAATGGATATCTCTTGGTTTCTATTTATATATCTGCTCATATAAATGAGTTTCATTATAAAAAATCCCAGATTATGTGTTTTTAGGTGTCTCTTGTTAAATAGTTGATCATGTCTTTATAAATAACGAACAATCTTAGCATCATTCAGAAATAAAGGACTTGTTATTGGAGCTCTTATTTAATTTAATATATTTACAAATATGTAAATGTACTTAACAAGGCTTGATGTATGATTCACAATTATTCACAATATAAGGAGAAGGATTGATGTATGATTCACAATTATTCACAATATAATGATGAATTCATTTCAAAGCAGGGGCTTTTTTATAGACATATACCTTAATTTAGAATTGCATTTTTTATTCAATTAGTTAGTATGATGGTTTAAAAGGGGCCTTTTTATATACATAGATGTTCAAATTAAAGACTTGTTCTATTCAACTCATTAGGACATCTTATAAGGATTACCTAATCATCTCTTAAAAATTGTGTATTGACTTAACTTTCCACCATCTCACAAGTAATAAAGTACATTATTATGACATAATAATCATTCCATTCACCACAAGTTACAAAATAAAATAGACTACAAAATATACATAACAACTTTGACACTTTAATTTAGTGTTTTAAAAAAATGCTCTAAGTTTAATTAGGAAAGCAAATTGTAATGAGTTTGTTAGATTGGATCATTTTGTTCATCCAAAATTAACAAAAAAATCCAATCTAACAAGCTCACAATCATTTTGTTAGCAAATGAGATTACATCTAAAGATGACACAATGGATTGATTAACTACTTAGCAAATTCACCTTTCTGCAAAAACTTATTTTATATTGTGTAAAATGGACAAATTTTAGTCTATGCACTTTTTTTCTTTTTTCTTTTTTTTGGGTGTTCCCAAAAGCATCAATTTGATTTTAGTTTCCTCTTTTCACTCATTCCATCTTCCAACAACAGCCTATCGATATTTCACCCTCCAACAACAACCTATCCACATATTATTACACCTTTTTGAGACAATTACTAATTATAATTCTTATTCAACCCAACTTCATCATCCCACATTAAGAGGTTATTCATGAGAAAACTGAGTTTTGAACTTTCTGAGCCATGACTGGTAATCCATTTTTGGAGCTTTTGATCTCCATAAAGAAGGAACTTGATTAACACGCAAGAAAGAAGAACTGCAACAGAACATTCAGAACACGTCAAACAGGTAGCGGAACTTTATTGGCAAGAGGACTGGGAAACAAGGTGGATAGGTGGCGAGAAATGGCGAATCTAGGAACAATGCCCCTTAAATATGCCAAAGAAAGGCTATCAACATAAAAATAGTTAATTTCAACTTCTTAAAGCCCTAGTCTAAAACTTCTACGATTTCCACCGGAATCATATGGTTTTTTCGGCGAGGATTTTAGAAAATTGGGCAGAACTTTTGCAAAATAGTTGTTATAGTGGTTAAATTTATAGATTTTAGGTGTTTATGGGTTTTTGACTTTGCTGAATCCATTTTTTATTTCAAAAGGCTGATTAAAACATTGCTTGATTCAGATTTTGCCGGCGAGGATTTTAGAAAATTGAGCAGAACTTTTACAAAATAGTTGTTATAATTGTTAAATTTATAGATTTTAGGTATCTATGGGTTTTTGACTCTGCTGAATCCATTTCTGATTTCCATGTCTGATTTCAAAAGGCTGATTAAAACATTGCTTGATTCAGATTTTGAAAGCACAATTTCACTGGTTTCCCGGTGAAAAACTGACCAACCTGTGGAAAGCCTGTGGAAAGCCTGTAATATGTAAATCCGGGGGAAAAACTGACCAGCCTGTGGAAAGCCTGGAATCTGTAGACAACTTCGTTTTTAAAGATTTTTTTAATTTGCTTGAATTAAAAAAGCGCACGATTTTAAATGGATAGTTTATTACGATACTTAAAGTTAATTAAAGAGCGTAGTTAAAAGAATTTAAGATATAAAAAATTGTGGCATGGAGTAATAACCCATAGTAAGTAAATGTGTTGGGTTAAAAGGATATCTTAAAATATAATTAAAGATCTTTAAGAAACTTGTAAAAAGAAAATTAAAGATACAAAGACTCTGGCAGGGATTCAATTGCACGAACATTCGGTTGAAATTTTATTTTATGTCATTTCTTATTATCTTTTCTGCAATATAAATATACAAATTCATGTTAAGAATATTCTTATTCATTCAAAATTTGCGCAAGATTTCATCTATTTAAATTTTAAACAAATGAATTTTTCATATTTATTACCGATTTTATGCCTTCAATTAGAAAACATGGTTCAAATCTATCGACATATTTAGTGTCCGACTGCGATCTATCTTATTTTTATCCTAAATTTTCAAAAATCTAAAAAGTTAAAGACAAATTCATATACACGTAGTTTTAATACAAACTCACCGTCTTATTATGTAGTGTAAAATTCCGTACTTTTTCTAGGCCTAATTGAGTAACGTTTGGATATTTTGTGAGATGTGCTCAGTGGCACACGTGTCTGCCCAGCATTCAAAATATACGACTTGTTTCTCCATCTTGACTTTGGCCCTAATAATTGTAGAGATATTCCAGGGTGCACTGCTTTTGGCCCTAATCTCCTTTACAAGCTTTCCAGGCCTCCTTTCCAAGCTATCCAGGCCTCCCGTGTAGAGAATGCCCAATCTAATTCTCCTAGATTTCCCACAGAAGAGGTTGGGCACTGTAGTGTGTATTCTGGTCTGATGTTACGATGGTGTTGCAATGGAGTAGAATTGTTACGCTCGGTGTCATGCTGCTCCTCGTTTCAATTCATGTACAGGTAATCCAAAGCCAAAACTTCAGTAGCCTCTTCTGTTTTTTTTGTTTTGTTTTAGAATTTACTATTTGCAGGAGAGCAATAATGGAGTCTCTTGATGAGGAAATCTGAGCTTTTGTCTCCCAAATGATCAGGACGGAGAAGGAAGACAGCAGCACTTTGTGTTGATTCATGGACTTGGGCATGGAGCCTGGTGTTGGTATAAAATTGTCACTCTGCTTAAGCAGAAGGGGCACAGAGTGGCTGCCCTGGATCTCACCTCCAATGGGATAAACAGGGAAGCCTCTACAGAGCAAGTCAATTCAATTGCACACTATGCAGAGCCACTGTTACAATATATCAGCAACCTCTGCAATGATGAGAAGGTAGTTGGATTCTAACCTGTAATTTGTAGGTTTGCGAATAGTGATTATAAACCAAAACTGATGACAGGCGTATGAAGATCCCATATTGGACGTTTTTATGATGTTTCTCTTTATTGTTCTCATGGTGTCCTTACTATAAAAGTTATGCAAGCATTTGATGCTGTTTTAGACTTTTATCCTTTCTATTTTGAGCTGGCAAAGCTCAGGGCTCAAACATAGTTCCATAGGGATTTGTGTTTCTCACTGTGGCTTGGAAAGTCTGCAAAATAACTCTCTCAAGAGGCTTCTCATTGCATTGTGTTTCATATGTAGAGAACAAAATATGCTCAACCTTTTGTTATGCTATGGATGAAATTGCAGTTGAATAGCACAGGAGGGCCTGTTAGCAAGGAGGCAAATTCAAACATGCCATGTTATTAGGGTGAAATGGCCTGTGTGGAACTGCCAAGCCACAGAGAGAATGTGGGCAGTTAAAAATTGAGGAATCGGGCTTTGAGGCCCGGGTCTCACCAGTTCAAAACCAAAATTTGAACAGCATTTTATTTTTCTCTGGTTGCACCGAGGAGGTGTTGCTGGGTTGGGATAGCCAACACTTCCAAGTTAATTAAGATGTTAAGACCGTTTGGGACCTGGACTCGAGCTAAAAGGGTTTGTACTTGGACTTAAACTAAAACGGTTGTTACTTACAGAAGGTTTCGGATCGAAGACCTTAGATAAGACATCTGAGGACCCGCTTCATTAAGTTGAAAAAATACTCGAAAACTTCTATTATACATAAATTGGCCTTTGAGAAGCATTCATAGGGCTTTTCCAGTGATATTATTCTTGATTTTTATCTTGGGCTTTGAAGGGCACTGAAGTCTTTGGATTAAATGTGTGGCAGGTGACTCTTGTAGGTCATAGTTTGGCTGGATGCCCATTATCATATGCGATGGAGATGTATCCAACCAAGATCTCCAAGGCAATTTTCATAGCTGCATTTACTCCTCGAAACAATCAGAGCTTCCTTAGCTCTGCCAATCCGAAGGTGTGATGCAGACTTTTCTTTCTTTTAAACCTCATACTTTATCAGTAAAAGGGATGGATGTACTTGGGGTTTGCCAGACCCCTTTGAATTATGATATGAATTGTATTGAAGTTATATGGTGTGTGCAGACTTTCCCGAGGCTGGTGGAAAATGGAATCGTAGTACTCAATATGAAAGAAGATTCAGAGCTACCCACATCTGCTTCACTGGTTCTTCACCATGTCAAGTTCTATCTCTACAACGAGAGCCCCGAAGAGGTATTTACGCCTTGAATTTCTCTCTACTGGATTCCAACATACTGCTGTGTGCTGTTATTGTATTCATGTGTGGGATGTGCTTCTTGGAATTGTTTTTGTAGCTTTTCTTCCGTTTTCCATTCCTTTTACTGAGGAATAGTTTGTTTCTGCCCGGTCTTACCTATTACTACAGGACGCGACTCTTGCACGATCCGTTCTAACTCCAACCCCATTTCCAGTCTCGGTGGAGATCCTGAAGCTGTCCGAGGAGAAGTATGGAAGTATCAGAAGATTTTATGTCATGTTAATGAAGGACAGATTGTTCCCTCCAGAGTACCAGGAATACACCATAACACAGAATCCTCCAGAGAAGGTAGTCAAAATGCATGCCAGCGACCATTCTCCCTTCTTCTCACAGCCTCATCAGCTCTGCAATCTACTCACTCATATTGCGACTCTATGAAGAATGCAGGGGAGAGTATTGATGGCAATGAAGTTATTCGATAACTTTCAATTACCTTGCGTGCTCGGAATATTTCTAAAACCTTTCAAATCAGCGTGTCAAGTAATTCCTGAATAAGTACGGACTTACATTTAATTTCTACTTAAGCTCTAATTAATGTTGTGTTTTGTATCGATTTGAACAGTTTTTATTTTTTATTTTTTATAAATAAATATGATGGTGTCTTCCCTCGTTAGGTCAATATTACTCTCGGATATCAACTTGAGCTTTAATGCCGATATTATATTATGAATGAAGCAATAACTTAGACAATTTCAATATTATAATATGAATGAAGGAGTTTGCATAAATAATTTACATCAAGGATTTAAGAAGGAATTTGTTTATTGGCTAATAATAATAACATATCTTTTTTAAGACGAATTGTATTTTCTAACAACCTGAAAAGTTCTAAAATCAATTAAAGAATCTACATCATAAATATTATATTATGGAGAAAGGAATTTGTATAAATAAATCATCTAAGGATTTAATGATACTAATTATGCTTGTTTTCCCATCTCGAGAAGCGTACCATTTAAATAATAATGCCCAGCTCGAAGGAAGATCCCAACCTTGAGCAGTGCAACCATTTTTTTAGAAGATTCAAATTTTGAGCACTGTGCAGCCCAACCTTCGAGGGTGCCTGGCAAATTCAACGAGTAGATTGACCACCAAACTTAACCCAAAGACATTCCATACTTGTGTTTCAAAATATTATTTTTTATTGCACATGAAGAATTGGTCAAGCTTTCTCTACTCTTGTACAAATCTATAAATCTCTTCTATGATAAAAATTATAATATTATATAAATATCTTTTCTATCATAAAAAAATTATAATATTGTATAAATATTTTTTATATGATAATGTTTTTCTATAATATTATATAGATATCTCTTTTATGATAAAAATTTATAATATTATATAAATATTTTTTCTATGACAAAAAGAAATTATAATATTATATAAATATCTCTTCTATGATAAATTTTTTTATAATATTATATAAATATTTGATAAAAAAAATTTATAATATTATATAACTATCTGAGAAAAATAATTATAATATTATATAAATATATCTTTTGTAATAAAAAAATTATAATATTATATAAATATAAGAAAATTATAATATTATATAAATATCTCTTCTACGATAAAAAAAATTATAATATTATATAAATATATTTTTTATGATAAAAAGATTTATAATATTATATAAATATCTCTTCTATAATAAAACAATTTATAATAATATATAAATATCTCTTTTATGATAATTTTTTTTATAATATTATATCAATATCTCTTTCTCTTTATGTAATAAAAAAATTATAATATTATATAGATTCCAAAAAATTATAATATTATATAAATATCTCTTCTATGATAAAAAAATATAATATTATATAAATATATCTTTTATGATAAAAAGATTTATAATATTATATAAATATCTCTTCTATAATAAAAATTTTTATAATAATATATAAATATCTCTTTTATGATAATTTTTTTATAATATTATATCAATATCTCTTCTATGATTAAAAAAATTATAATATTATATAAATATCTCTTCTATAATAAACAAGTGAAATAGCAGATGCTGCTTATACCTGCCTCTAAGAAAGATTTAAATTTCATTTATAAAAGTTTAGTAAATATATTTAAGTTTTCAATGTAAATATACCTATCGTTGGTGTAACCACTATATGTATTTTTTGTAATGTGGTATTTTAAAAAAGTTTAGATGTTAAAATATGTAAATGTATTTTTTCAACTATATTTATTATAATTAAATTATATAATTTTAATAACTAATATTTGTCATTTAAATTCTATTAACTTTTCTCATTTTTTTAAAATATATAAAAAAATCAATTTTGTAATATATAAAAAATTTAATCTTGTAATAAGATTTGGTGACATTCTTAGGTGTTTTATCATAGGAAGTGATTTTGACTTTTGCCTTTCTTCATTTAAGTAATGAATATTACATTTACAATGAATATGGGTGCTCCAATGACTTATATATTATTGATCATTGCAAATAGTCGGAGAGACCTACAAAGAACTTGTTCAACAGTATCGAAGCCCATTTACCCTGCTCTATTTTGAGCTCATACAATGATGCTTTCTTTATTTTTGAGGTGAAAAGGATTGTTGGTCATCGTAAAGGTAGGCATAGGTGGTTGGAGCATTTATAACAAAGGTTCAGTAAGTGAGGTGTGTAGCAAAAGGTTGGTAAAACTACAAGTACTTCTAATTTTATTTTTCCATTGTAAGTAATATTCATATTAAATCTGATGATGAAAAAGAAACTCTACAACTACAACGGACATATATATATATTTTGTTGTTTGAATGATTCTAAGTATTGTGATAAAAAAAAGTGCATGAAAAGATTGAAGTATGGATTGAGCGAGCTAAGAGTTGTGGAAGCCAACTAATGTTTTCACACAACTTTTAGCTACACGGATTGGACATTGACAATTTATTATAGTAATATATAGTAATAGTTTGAATCCTCCACAATCAACTAATGCCGCTAATTAGTACCCCTTGAGGTTAATAACTATTCAATTATAGAATCCGGAGAGGGCAGCATTATTATCAAATGTTTTCTTGGATAAGGCGCCGATATTCTGCTATATAATTATATTATAATTCTTGGCGTTATATATCTTTCAATAATGGTGGCGGTGCATTCCATCGCAATTCACAATCTTATCTTTCAGTTCTTGGCACGAATGTGCTTGATTGTTGGGGCGTGTATGGCCTGTAGGAAGACCAACTGTCTCAACTGAATTTGAACAATTCCACTTCACGTACAGCCTCAGATAGAATGTTCACAGAATTTTGCACTGATCCACAGCTCCTACGCATCCACAGGTGGAGCTCTTTCTCTGGCTTCCATTTGCATTGATCCACAGTTCCTATGCATCAAATTCGAGTTCATGACCTTCACGATCAGTGTATGCTCTGTGGTTTTGGGCTACAGCTTGTCCACCTTCACGAACACGGGAAAATCAAAGCTCCCACATGCCAGATCAATGAGGAGTTAACTTCTGCATAATTGCTCCTTGTTTTCAGTCTCTGGTCCAACAAGAGTCTCCAAAATATGGCATATGATAGTGTCACTTCCTTATTTCCTTTTCTAGCTAGGATGTGCAGTTTGAAGAGTGCAGCTCACGTACGGTGAGGTCGCAGCTTCATTCACGGAGAGATATGTATCTCACTGTAGAATCTCAGGTCTCAAAAATAGCAAAGGGTGGATGTGCTTGTAGCTTCATTCACACTCTGATATGTATCTCACTCCCACGCCTCATCCAACAGTCATCGAGTGATACAAACCAAGAGTTAGCTCACATTATGGAAAGAGACAGCTCAAAATATGAGTCTTCACCAGTGCAACACACTGTGAATGGAAGAGGAGAGAGCTCACACCAGCAAGGAGCAATAACTTCACATACCAACAATTTGGTGGAGAAGAGATACTGGTTACAACACGCAGAGGACATAAATTAGAGTTTAGTCGCATCACTTGGTAGAGTGTGTTTGCAACAATAGTGAGAGGATAGGATAGTCTTCAAAGAGGACTTCATATCATCCACAACAATATTTAAACTTCACACTCAACACAAAAACCAAAGAATGGCACATGTAATCAGCTTGCATACATCATGTAGAGAGTTTCCACACTGATGAATGCATCGGCTCATTGATACGACACATTTTACACACTAGTATTCTATCTTCCTGAAGAGTTCCTTCACATCTCTATGAGTGCCTTCGCAGAAATGAGATCACAGCTCACGGAGCATAGAGGAGTGTTGCCAGAAATAAATGGAGAAATACTTATAGAACCGAATGTAGGAGTGCAGGACCACGTTACAGGATAACAGCGTTGCATCAATATTTTCCATGATGAGAGTCTTTACCACAGATTTCACTAAAGGATTTCACCAACGCTTCACCATATGATACAAGAATACGAAAATGAGCAGTCTTCAAGTTACGCAGCAGGTTGGAGAAAGCAACCTTTAAGCAACAGATTTCTTGTCGTATTTATCTATGATAGTAGAGCAGTTTCTGTTGAACGCTATTCTCGTGAAGGGTAACAATTTGGTGGTGTCTGGTCTCCAAGCTAGTATCTTCACTTCAACGCTAGTCTTCTCCTTCACGCAGTCAAGGGAGGAGAGGTCACACCTTACATTGAGTGGTCGCAACTCATCAAAGATGATGCAATAGCTGCTCCATATCTTTCAAAGAGACTCTCTAAGAGCAGTCTATGCACAGTAAATGATAGAAGGAAAAATTCAAGAGCGACTTCCTTCTCGTTCCTTCTCCAACGAGGAGAGAGATATTTGGCAGCTTACTTCATTGAAATTTGCAATAAATTTGAGATAACGTGAGACCAACAAAATCAATAATGTTCAACGATATATATCTTGGTAGCAATCTTCAATGTGAACAAGAGAGAGCTCACGATGAAATCTTCATTTCAAGACATTAGCTTCAAATTATGGTCAGTGCTAAAGGGGGCATCCACACCACAAGATTCCACGATCAGGCAGCATTCAGAAGCTACCAACACTCTTCTCCCGCGCAACTTTCCTCTTAGCAGGTCTCACACACAGCCAACCTAGCTGTGCAGAAGTGTAAGGGATGCTCGCTCTAGGAGTAATTCTCCACACAGGTCTCCATTATTAGAGCTCAACGCACCATCAATTTTACAGTCAATTAGCAATAAGATGAGATGGGTTCACCATGGTCTCTGCACTGCCTAGGCGATACTGGTGCACAAGAATGTCTCCACAATACAACGATCAAAAGAGTCTTCATGCAAGACCGTCACAATATTAAAAAATGTGCAGTAGTTATGAAGACACACATTCTCAACATTAATAAAAACAATTAATAAGAACAATTATTATTACCACTAAAGTGCAAATATAAATCTAAATTCTAAATTGTTAAGCATTCAAAATATAAATAAATTAAAATGTAATTTGGAGGTTGAATATCCGAAGGCTACTAAGCCTCACCTCTCCACGCCACGATGTCTCTCCTCCTCCGAGTCGCGACCTCACCTCTTCTCCACCTGTCGAATCCTCCATTCTCCTTTCTCCCCGGCAGCCCACCACCCAGTTGACCACAGGGAGCCCACGTGAGCTTGAGCTGCATGCATGCCAAGCGAGATGCATGCACGCCCCTCCCACAGAGGCACCCACTCCATGAAAAAGACACTCAACCTCTGGCACGCCAGTCCAAGGGATTATTATTTTTTAAGTTTCTGGAAGTATTTTAGTGGACATGAAGCCGATTTGTAGTGGTGATGGAACCTGGGAGCGAAGGAGAGAATGGCGAGCCGTCGGTCGGTTCGTCCCGTTTACTGAAATATAAGGGCTAACATAAGGTTTTTTTTTCTCCGCCACTTCCTGGTTTGTCAACATACTTGGAGGTTTTTAGGTATCTATTCGTGATTCCTGTGTCACTATACAGTAATGTAACGCTTGAAAATATGAAAACAAATGTTGAGCCTGTAAATTTTCGATGAAGAATAACTACTTTGCTGCTGCAGCTATATTGTTTTACCTCCTTGATAGGAATTTCTGTGATAAATTTATGCAAACAACTCGAGATCGACCCTTCCTTGAGTAGAGATTCATTCTGGAAATTTGTAATACGCCCTAGACGAGTTTGACTTGTAATTTTAGATCCGAGCTCAATCTTAATTCACCGTGGCTTGACTTGTAATTTTAGATCCGAGCTCAATCTTAATCCTCTTGGTCTGTACGCAACCTTTTCCTTTTCTTCCCTGAGATTTAACTCTCTGTATGCACAACGTGATTATTTAATTCAGTATGCTTCTTGTTTAATTCCAGAGATGTGTACTCTGTATGGATAGCGTGATTATTTAATCCATTATTAATTCCTGAGATCTGTACTCTGTATGATCAGCGTGATTATTTAACTCGACATGCTTCTTGTTCAATTCCTGAGATCTGAATTCTTGTAGGGATAGCTTGATTGTTTATTTCGATATGTTGCTTGTTTAAATTCTGATATCTGGATTCCAGAATGGATGGCGTGATCCTTTATTTCTGTATACTTTTTGCTTAAATTCCTGAAGATCTATATACCTGTAAGAACAACGTGATTCTTTCTTTAAATCCGATATGCTTCCTATTTTAAATTTCTGAGATCTGAATCTCGATTTGAGTAATCAAAATTATCTCCAATTCAAGAGCTATCTCTCGATTTCCTTTCTGGGTTCTAGATTTATTCATGAGAGCCACGAGAGCCCATTCTGACCCTGTACTCTTGGGTCACAATACCTCAGTCCTGAGACTGGAATTGTTACATCATTACGACCAGAGACCTAGAACCTGGAAGACATGGAAAATCTTAGACTCCAGGCACCGACAATCTGGAGATATATCCAGCTCTGGACTTAAGGGCTTCTGCAGATGCTGGGCAAAGTCCGTAATTATATCTCTGTCGAGCTTGATAGTTTCATTATGATATGGACTCGAAGTTACGGTTTAAGTCAATTAAGATCCATGGATTCAACTTATAAATTCGATCCTGCATTATAATGATCTAGAAGTTGTTAATGCCGTGTGGCATGGATGTGTGAGTTGCATTTTAATTAAGTATTATTTAAATAGTGAATCGGAAGTTCCACTACTCATTATATTCATTTTTACAGGAAGTTAATCATTAGTGATTTTCTATTTAGGAAAATATTATAACTAGATCATTTTATTCTGACTAATTTCCATTTATATATTTTCAGTTTTGTGGGATTATTAAATGTTTATGTTTAATTTAATTCATATTTATTTACGAAGTAGAATGGTTATTTTCCTTTATTTTAAAAAAGAAATTTATTTCGGTTAAAAAAGAAATTTATTTCGGTTATCAGTTGTACCTCATGTAGAATATAATAATATTTTACAGTACTTATCAGCTGGAAATAAATTTGTCCGATGATGTAACCATAGATAGCCTCCGCACATGGAGGGAAAAAACGCCCTCGAGCGCGGTCGAGGGCGCCCCTGAGCGCAATTTTCGCGCATTTCCAGCAGACCCACCTACAGCCTGGGCTTGCCTTCAGGCACCGATGCTCTCTGACGAAATTTGACAGTTAGAGTACAAAACTGACAGCTGAGGTGATCTCCATTCGCCCACGACTGCTCAAGGCCTGTGGGAACGTCTTTTCATGGCGGACCTTCGTGTAAGCTTCGTCTTTTCATGTGCGCGAAGGGGAGTTTTTAGCCCCGTTTATGTCACGTAAGGGCGCCCCCCGGGGCACCCTTTTTACCTCCATGTGCGGAGGCTAAGAGTGGAGTGACCGAGAAGCCAGATCATAAACAGGAGTGTTAGGCAAGATGTCAACGTCTAAGGCTTTGTCGAATCACCATGAAGAGATGTCCTTCCAATTACTGATATGTCAAAGCTACGTGTTGAGTAACGGGTGAGGCAACTTTGCAGAGGTCAGGGTGTGCAGGCAGTGTAATGATTATTTAAAGACACTTGGCATTATAACCTATTTTTATAATTTATTATATTTTAAATTAATTTGTTTTATGACAATTATGACAATTATTTTGCATACGAGGGGAAAATAGTCATTTCAATAATTTTAACCAATCATAAAAAAGTAATACAAAATTTTTAAAATTTTAAAAAATATTATTCATTTCAAAAAAATCAAATTAATAAACAAAATCGTGTAAACTTTGGAATATTATGTAAATATCTCTTCATTATAATATTATATAGATTCCAAAAAATTATAATATTATATAAATATCTCTTCTATGATAAAAAAAATTATAATATTATATAAATATATCTTTTATGATAAAAGATTTATAATATTATATAAATATCTCTTCTATAATAAAAAAAATTATAATAATATATAAATATCTCTTTTATGGTAATTTTTTTATAATATTATATCAATATCTCTTCTAGGATAAAAAAAATTATAATATTATATAAATATCTCTTCTATAATAAAAAAATGATAATATTATGTAAATATCTCTTCTATGATAAATTGTTTTTTATAATGTTATATAAATATCTCTTCTATGATAAAACATTTATAATATTATATAAATATCTCTTCTATAATAAAAAAATGATAATATTATGTAAATATCTCTTCTATGATAAATTGTTTTTTATAACGTTATATAAATATCTCTTCTATGATAAAACAATTTATAATATTATATAAATATCTCTTCTATGATAAAACATTTATAATATTATATAAATATCTCTTCTATGATAATTTTTTTTATAATATTATATAAATATCTCTTCTATGATAAATCATTTTATAATATTATATAAATATCTCTTCTATGATAAACTTTTTTATAATATTATATAAATATCTCTTCTATGATTAAAAAAATTATAATATTATATAAATATCTCTTATATAATAAAACAATTTATAATATTATATAAATATCTCTAATATAAAATTGTATAATATTATACAAATATGTATATTAAAAAAATTACATACAAATATATCTAAATTTTATTGTTTCATTTTACATTTTCTTAATTATATTATACTTAAATATTATACATTGGTCCATCATCTTCTTCATATCATTTGATATCATGCCAACTAACCTAGTTCAATAATTGTGTTTATGTAGTTAGGATTTGGCGGTTTTTCAGAGCCAATGCTCTGCCTTGTTTAACTTGAGGATCTCTCATTGCCACCTAGAAAGATGTAGATTAAGAATCAACCCTCATTACCTCCTAGATCCTTCAAGCACCAACTAAATACTAGTCTCACGTCTTTCTTATGCACAAATTGCATATCAACCTCACATCCCACTCTTATGCATCAATTGCACAATCATTCATTATGGCAGAAATTGTGGATCTCACTCAACCACTTCTTGAGCACAAACACAATCAAGAAAGCCAAGACCACAACCAACATGTATTCCTCTAGTTGCTTACCAAACAACAAAAATTCCCAATGCTTTAGCTCAATGTGCGCCTTTCCCTTTCTCATTTCAATAGCACTATGGATGGGGAGAAAGTAGACACCTAAATTTATAACTTTGTGATCCCTTTCCAAGCCCATGCAAGACTTGTTGATGATGCAAAACTATCACATACTATTATCGCTAATGTTGAACCTAGACTACTAGGGTCCAAGCTTAAGGAAATCTTAGGTAGTAGACATGAGATATCTACACAGTAATTCTAATAAAGTTCTGGTGACAAATGAATCTATGGTTCATGTTGGATATTCAAAATCAAATGACAGGGATAATATGAAGTTTCAATACTTTAAACAGAAACATAAAATGATTGTGATAATAAATATACAAATGTAAGAGCTCAAGTTTCATTTCATAATAGGGGCATAGTTATATACTGGTCAAGAGAATCACAACATGAAATTGAGACCATGCATAGATAGAATAATGATAGTATATACTTCATAAATTGAAATAAGACATGCTCAAAGATCATAATTTACTTCAAAAACAATCATTTATGCAAAAGATAAGATAAGAAACAACATACATGCCTATACATAGCTTTTAAAACCGAACTTCCATCATATTGTTCAAGTTCCAACCCTCTCTAATTCATTTCTATCTCATATATATACAAAAAGTTGTTCAAAAGAAAAACAATTAATAGATCCTATTCTATTGGATCTAATCCCTTCAAAAATGGAACAGAGTTTTGAACTTAAGTCGCTTGAACCATTAACATAAGTAAAGTTAAAAACAACAACTTGCCACCTATGAAACCCTATCACTTAATCATAACAAAATAAACTAGATGCTTCTAGATGACTCATCTAGAACAGCCAAATCATCTAGAACCTGTGATTTTCTTTGTAACCTCGTATATTCAACATCTGCATTGTGCTCTCGCCCTTGCACCTTGTCGAGCTGGGTCTTCATTTGTCTCCACTCCTTGTGCATGGCTCTCTTCTTTTGCAATGTTTCTTTAGCTATGGCTACCAACTTCTGATAATCTGCATCCTTTTGCCCCAAGTCTTCTCGAAGCCTCTTATTTGTCAACATTAGGTTCTTGTTTATATTCTACAGGTACTCGCATTGTTCTTTGTAAGATTGCAGGGTTTTCTTCACCTGGTCCAATTCAGGGACTATCTCCATCTCCTCTGCACCCATTGCAACATCCTCTTTCCGCATGCCCTTAGAGCTTGATTCTTGATTTCTAGCATGAACCTACTTATTTTCAAAAAAATACCTTGGGTATATGCCCTATATCTGCTTGCATATCTATAAAATCTTCATTTTCAGAAATGAAAACATCAATTTCTTGAGTATCCATCTCATTATCAGAATCGTTGACTGGAACAATTTCATTTCCCTTCGTAGGCTCCTTCAGCAATCTAGTTTCTGTAGCCATCTTGGTTCTAGACCTTGTCCTCGGCCCTAAATCCACATTTTTTGTACTTATGGTTTTTATTGGCTCGTCTTCATCAGTAATTGGGGTTTTAATAATTAAACTCAACATATCAGGCTTTTGTATACTGGACTTGTCAGGGGTGGTCTTACCTTCAACAACATTCAATGTGGTTTTCCCTGCCTCGTCTTTTCCTTCAGGATCCTTAGCCTGTACCTATTTGTCTGGCAGCTTTATCTCGTTCCCTTTCTCCTTAGATGGCTTCTTCTTTTTCTTGAATTCATAACCCTGTTCAAGGAGGAAATGGTCCCAACGTTTCACAACTTGATTCAAATGATGAAGGACTAAGAGTTTGATAAGCCCTTGATGAAAAATGGTGCGGTCTGTATGCTTCGGGTGACTTTGAACCCATAGGACCATTTTGTGCAAACTTCTCCACAAATAATATGGCAAATTTAATTTCTTGCTCCTAGGCAAATGCATAACAGTTGAAAGTGGCATCTTAGAATCTTGTCAAAACGGCCATCACAAGTAATGTAGTTTTGAATCATTTCAAGAGGGATTTTCCAAATAGGATTCATTTTCCTGACATGAACCCCATTTTTCCAATTTAAATCCTCAAACCTAGGCAGTAAAAACTCACTATAGTCTCCATCGAATTCTTTTTTCATAAACTAGCTCTCACCTTCAGCTGGGACACCGATGAGCTCTGATATGGACTATTCACTAACCATTACTTTGAAACTTTTAAAATCAACAACCCCATCTTTGTAATTTTTTATAAAATCCTTAGTCACCTGGGGGTTGTAACCCTGTGGTTTTTGACAGTATACCAGGCATCCTGTGTCTCTCATTAGTTTTGTTGATCATGGAAACTGCATAAGCCACTGGATATTATTTGGTTCGGCCCTACAAGGGAGGCCACCTTGTTTCCTCTTTTCCTGGACCTGCGAGGTTTCTTCCATATTTTACCCTATTCAAAACAAAATGTATCAATGTTGTGATAACCCTTCCCTGCAGAGTTCATTCCCGAAGTCACATTCCTCTTCCCATCAACTCTGCTAACTTTGATGTCTGAACGATTGTACTCATCGGTCATCACTGTGTACTTGTTCAATTGCCATGTGTCAAGTGAAATGGGATGCCACGCCTTACGGGGTACAAGATACATGCATATTGATAATTCATTTCGAATTATAATTACAAACTTAAAACCCCTGTTTAAATCATAATTTCACATTTTTGCGAAACTGACAACATTTTTTACAGTACTCACAGCATTTTCATATTTAAAATTTTGGCAAATGCTCTTAGTTCAACATTTAAATCAGATTTGCTGAATTATAATTTTTCCAAACATTTGAAATATCTTTCGAACCAAGAAATTAAAC
Source organism: Larix kaempferi (assembly GCA_027924585.1). Classification (NCBI taxonomy): domain Eukaryota; kingdom Viridiplantae; phylum Streptophyta; class Pinopsida; order Pinales; family Pinaceae; genus Larix; species Larix kaempferi. Next base: position 22,541,063 of record BSBM01000753.1, read on the forward strand.
CTTATTTTGAAAATAAATATGAACAAGAGCCTAATCCTATTTAATTATGAAAATATAACAAAAAATAACTAGGGTAATATAAAACTTAAGAAAAATGAAAGGAATGCATGAACTAGACAAATGGAAAAATGAGTGAAAATTGGGTAAGGGTTGTATAAGTCTAAGGAACAACCCTAGAGATAACATCTGGCTCCGCCTGGGGATAAGGTCCTCCCTGTGAGACCTTAAAAACATTGTGACCTGTGCCTTCTGAAATCTGTCTTATTGGGTTGGAGTCTACTAAAACCTGCTTGTAATGATATATACAATGAATATGTACAAGGCATCTGCCCTTTTAATATGTATGAAACAATTTTAAGAATTGTCCATTGACTGGACCTTGAATCTCATTACCAGTCAGGGTCTGCAGAACAAAAGTGTTGTTTCCCAAGATTTTCCTCACCATGAATGGTCCCAACCACAGAGAATCAAACTTACCATGCTTTCCTTTATCCTCATTTCTGGCATCCCATCTTAACACTTTATCACCTACTGAAAACACATTCTTTTTTACTTTTTTATCAAAGCTTTCTTTCATCCTATTTCTATGTATTTCAGCTTTTTTCATGAGAGCTTCCCTTTTTTGTTGTAGTTGAATTGTCTGAAATGTCATTCTTTTCTTCTCTTTGTTTTCCCTCAAATTCCTGCACAAATTTAATCACTGGAGAAATCAACTGAAAAGGGAATACTGCTTCAGTTCCATATACTATTTGAAATGGGGTAGTTCCAATTGACTTCTTTATGGTAACTCTATTTTCCCACAAAGCAAATCTTAACTTAGTATCCCAATTCTTCTTATTTTCTAATAACATTTTCTTGCTGCTAGTCACAATGCTTTTATTGTTGGATTCTGCTAATCCGTTGTTTTGGGGGTAATATGGTGTAGACTGTCTCAAGGAAATATTATTTTCTTCAGCAAATTTAATCATTTTTTTGGATTTAAATGCAGGAGCATTATTAGTAATTAGTTTTCTAGGGCATCCAAATCGACTAAGAATATTTTCTTGCAGGAAATTAATGATAACCTGATCTGTTGCTTTTCTAGTTGGGATTGCTTCTACCCATTTGGTGAAAAAATCTGTTGCAGTTAAAATCCACTTGTGTTGGCCACTTGATGCAGGATGAATTTCACCGATAAAATCTAAACCCCACTATTGAAATGGAGCATCTACTGATATAGGTTTTAGGGGTAAATATTGTAGCTGATGTTTGCCTGCAAATTTTTGACATTTTTCACAAGCCCTAATCTGTTGATACACATCTGTGAAAAGAGTGGGCCAATAATACCCAGCTCTTAGGATTTTGAAGGTTGTTTCCTTCCAATACTTATGTCCACCACATATACCAAGATGTAATTCCTCAGTGACAACATTTGCTTCTACTCTATCCAAACACTTCAGAAGTATTCCTCCAGGGTCCTTCCAGTACAAAACTTGATCCATTAAAACATACTTGAGAGCTTTCAACTTTACAGATCTGCATTCATTTTTACTCAACTCTGGGGAACAATGCAGATTTAATAAGTAATATACAATTTCAGCATACCAAGGACAGTCATAATACCTATTGTGAACTTGTTCTTCACCCTGTTCTGAATTTCTTCCATCATATGCAGATCCAATAACTGACAATTTGACTTAGAGAGAAGCTTAGCTAAGACCTGCCCTTTTACCAATTTAGTGGGCTTAATTTCCACATCATACTCCATTACTTTTGCAATCCATCTGCCCCTTTTTCCTTCACTGTCAGGCGTTACTAAAATGTCTTTAACAATTGAATTAGGCACATAAGCTAAAACTTTAGAATGGAGTACATATATTCTGAAAAATTTAAGTTCCTTTACCAAGGCATAGGCCTGTTTCTCCATACTAGTGTATTTCAACTCTGAAACCCTTAATGTTTTACTAAAGAATGAGATGGGCTGCTCTAATCCATCAGAGTTTTTCTGCAACAACACAGCAGCAATTGTTTCTTCTGATGCAAATGAAAAGATTGCAAAATCTTTAGTGTAATCCGGGGCTGTCAACACAAGAGCTTCTACAAGTGCCTGCTTAATTTTTTCAAATGATTATTTAGCTTGCTAAGACCATATTACCTCCCTGTCCTTCTTGAGCATATCAGTGATATACTTAATAGTTTCTGCGAAGTTAGGGATAAACCATCTCAAAAAGTTGATTTTTCCTATGAAAGTCTGAATTTCTTTTTTATTTCTAGGAATAGCAATCTTTAAAATAGCTTTCACTCTCTCTGGGTCTATTTTAATCCCATCTGCAGAAACTATGTGACCCAATAGCTTACCTTTTGTCATAGCAAAGTGAGAGTTCTTTGGTTTCAGTGACAACCCAAAATTTCTGCATTTCAGGAAGGTTTGTTTCAGATGTTTTAAATGTTCTTCATCGGATTTGGAAAAAACAATGATATCTTCTTGATCAATGACCACAAATTTTTCATTCTCACCTACAAAGGCTATGTCCATTTCCCTCTGAAACGTGGCACTTGCATTCATCATCCCAAAAGGCATTTTGTCATACATGAATGTACCCCAAGGGGTAGTAAAAGTTGTCTTCTCTCTATCCTCCGGCTGAACTGCAATCTGGATATAACCAGAAAAAACCATCAATCATTGAAATTCTTTCTACACCTACCACTCTCTGCAAGATCTGATCTATGTTTGGCAATGAATAATTATCTTTAAGGCATGATTTGTTTAAATTACTAAAATCCACACACAACCTTATTTCTCCATTTTTCTTGCATACTGGCACAAGATTGGCTACCTAAGATGAATACCTGAGGGGAACTATGATTTTGGCATCCAATAATTTTTTTACTTCTTTCTCAATGATTGGTAAACGTGTTGGATTAAGCCTTCTAAGTTTTTGTTTAAAAGGCTTAGTATTTGGCTTTAAGGGGATCTTATGCTGGATAACATTAGTGTCATAGGTTTTAAGATCCTCATATGACCATGCAAAAATATCTATGAATATCTTCAGCAAACGGATATATTTATTCCTCTCCTTTTCTGACAGTTTCTTAGATATTTTGACCAATTTAGGTTCTGCTTCAGATCCAATATTACAGCTTATGACATTTTCTTCAATGGTCTGCAAATTATTTTTTAACAATGTGTCATTCTTAGAGAACAACCTCTCCAGTGGAACAAGTCCCTTAGGGATGAAATTGCTTTTTAAATCAAGAATTTTTTGATCATCAATTGAATGTTTTGCATGGGTAGAAAATTTAGCCAGATCTACATCTTCATCTAAATCAACCTGGTCATCACCAAATTCCTCTGTTAACTCTAAAAATTCTTTTATTTCCTGCTCATCCTGGAAGACCCTCCAATGTTTAATATCATCTAGGACTGCTGGTCTATACCTCACATCAATGGGATACTTCAGGTGTGTCAATTTTGGAATTCTGAAATAAGCTATTGCTAATGCTAATGAATCTGCAGTCTTATTACAATCTCTTGGAATATATGTTATGTTGAAAGCACATAAAAAAATATCCATCATATCTCATACTTCATTTCTGTAAACTTTCAATAATGACTGCTTTACCTGATAAATATTCTTCACTTGCTGAATTACCAATTCGGAGTCGCCAAACACTGCAAGACTTTGAATATTCATGTTTTTTGCAGTTCTCAATCCAAGGATTAGTGCCTCATACTCAGTAGTACTATTTGTGGTTTGGAATTCCAATTTATACATTAATGAAATCATCTCACTCCCAAGAGAAATTAGCAACACACCAACCCTTGCTCCATCCTTATTTGATGACCCATCAAAATACATCTTCCAAATACCCTCCTATTCTTCTTTGTCACACTGAACTGAAATATCTTTCTTAAATTGCAAAACCCCTGCAGCATGATCATTAACTTGTAACATGCAAGAACCCATATCCTCTTGCACTGTATAAATAGGATGATTGGTAGGATTTCTATCATCACTTACCAAAAATGCCAATTGTACCTCTCTGTACAGCCTTCTATATTCACCTCCAAATATAGGAATTGAAGCATAAGATAGATCCATTTGTAGAGTGCCACCTATCTTTTTAGCCCATGATCTTGAAAAAAGCATGCCAAACTTGGGAGAGACATTAGCTACCACTACATCCATGAGAATACTTTTCATAGGCAGCTAAGCAAGGTTAACTACAAGGTCTTTTATGACTCCTAAACATTTGACAGCTCGAGAATCAAAAGCATATAGGTCATGATAGGGTTTTGTAACAGATAATCCTAGGGCTTCCATAACCTCCTTTGGCATAAGATTGTGTGAAGCACCTGAGTCTAGGAGACAATTATGCAACATCTGGTCATGTATGGTAAGTGTAATATAGAATGGTGGGGGATAACAGGATTTCATGTCTAGATGGTCAGAAGCTTTTGAACTAGTGATAATGGTGGGATCTTTCTCTTGCAAGTTTATCACATCTGCTAAGGCATGAACAGGTGATGAGTTCAATATTTTCATGGCAAGTTCTCTATAAGATCTGCTCCTTATCAATTTAGTTAAAGGGATAGGGACCTTGAGTTTATTTATTTCATGCTCCAAATCAAAACCAGGAATATTGCCTACTTCTGTTGATTTAACAGGGCTGTTTTTATCTTTTTGTGGTTCTTGTTGTTCTCTAGAAGGCAATGTTTCCTTGGTACACACAAATTTCACCTTCTTTTTGAATGGTACAATTTGTTTTATTCCTGACCTGAGTCCATATGATTTCTGCTGCTCCTGCTAACAAATTTCAGATTGTTGTTCATTGAAATTTACTTCCTTACAACCCAACTCTACTGAACCATAATAATCATCCCTAGTTATAAAATTAGAAGCATACACATCATCCAATTGACTAATATCATGCTCTGACTCTTCAATCTCTTCGAATGTTGTTTCATAAGGATCATCATCTCTCATTAAATTATCCTGAAAAGGTGGTTGTATCTTTTGATCCTCATTTTATCTCCTCTCCCTTTGAATGTCATTGTTCCTTCTTTCTATAGGAATGAATCTAGGAGGATAAGGGCACCTAAATTGATTTTGGTTTCTATTGTCATTATCCTGAGCAGCCCTATTTTGGTTTTTCTTTTCTATTTCCAATCTCTCAATCTTTGCAGACAAATATTTTATGGTTTTATGCATTTCATCATATTTTCTATCTGAAACCTTTGTAAAAGAAGAAGAAGGCATCATATCCTTTTTACCCTTTCGATCCATCTTTTGACCTTCATCTTCATCCTTCAGTTTATTTGATGCCAAAATGTTGGATTCAACCTCTAGGGCTGCATCTGCATATTCATCAGGGAAACTTCTTTTCTCTCCCTCAACCATAAGGAAAATTGATAATCAAAAGCATTGGAATAAGTCAACTTTGTTGCAGGTTCAATAGGTTTAATCTCTAGGGGAATCTTGTTATACATTTTATTAAACCTTTCGGAAAAATCTGCAACTGCTTCATCAGGCTTTCTTTTCAATGTTGTGAATTATGTATAATAGTAGAGATAATCTTTTGTATCTCCCCATTGTCTGATAAAAACATGGTGTAATTCATCCACGCCATCTATAGAATTCTCTGGTAACTCCCTGAACCATTTTCTAACTTCTCCATCTAGACTCTGAACAAACATTCTCATCCAAATATCTCTAGCTTCGATGTTGTAATTATCAGCATAACTACAAAACTTATCTCAATGTTCTTCAACAGTTCTTCCACCCTTGCCATCAAACCTAGGAAAGTATTTATGGTAGTCACCATCAGGCAAATGATTTAAGGGTCGAGGCATAACCAATGGAGCATATCTAGCTGCTACCATACGGTCCATCATATTAGGGAGTTGACCAGCCATATTTAATGAATGAGATATCTGTGAAACAAATGGCTGATTCTGTGGAGATGGTGGTTTGGTATGTGGAGGGGAAGGTACTTCAATTTTCAATTGACCAATGAAAATCCTACTTATAAGGGGTATCTTAGGTGCTGTCAAAGACTTCAAGGTAAAAAATTCTTCAGGAATATGTTTATGTTCTACAGATAGAGGATTTGAATATACTTCAAAATCACCAACCTGTGTTGGATTTAAATCATCACTTTCAGGAATGCACACAGATAAATCCAATTTTTTTTCTTCTTGGCTATTCACAAAATATGAAGAGGAAGATCCTATATCTGTATCAATAGTGGAAAGCTGAGGGTTACTGGATGATGGATTATTCAACTTTCTTCTAGCCTCCCTTATAATCTTTTCTGGATCAAAAACTCTTGTATGTAGAGGAGATGAAGGATTTCCTCTTGTACCAATCGGCTTTGAAGCCACTGTAACTTTCTAACTGTCAGGCGAATGTAGTCTATAAAAAAATGTACTGATCTTGTCACCTCTCAAAACCAACTATAAAGATATCAAACACCCAGGGAAGATATACTTTCGTTTCTCCGTCCCTGGAAACGACGCCAAAAGATGTTATCCCTAAAGTTCAACCTAGACTATTGGGGTTCAAGCTTAAGGAAATCTTAGGTAGTAGACATGAGATATCTACACAGTAATTCTAATAAATTTCTGGTGGCAAATAAATCTATGGTTCAGGTTGGATATTCAAAATCAGATGACAGGGATAATATGAAGTTTCAATACTTTAAACAGAAACAAAAAATGACTGTGATAATAAATATACAAATGTAAGAGCTCAAGTTTCATTTCATAATAGGGACATAGTTATATATTGGTCAAGAGAATCACAACATGAAATTGAGACGATGCATAGACAGAATAATTATAGTATATACTTCATAAATTGAAATAAGACAGGCTCAAAGATCATAATTTACTTCAAAAACAATCATTTCTGCAAAAGATAACATAAGAAACAACATACATCCCTGTACATAGCTTTTAAAACCGAACTTCCATCATATTGTTCAAGTTCCAACCCTCTCTAATTCATTTCTATCTCATATATATACAAAAATTTGTTCAAAATAAAACAGTTAACAGATCCTATTCTATTGGATCTAATCCCTTCAAAAATGGAACAGAGTTTTGAACTTAAGTCGCTCAAACCATTAACATAAGTAAAGTTAAAAACAACAACTTGCCACCTATGAAACCCTATCACTTAATCATAACAAAATAAACTAGATGCTTCTAGATGACTCAGCTAGAACAACCAAATCATCTAGAACCTGTGATCTTCTTTGTAACCTGGTATATTCAGCATCTGCATTGTGCTCTCACCCTTGCACCTTGTCCAACTGGGTCTTCATTTGTCTCCACTCCTTGTGCATGGCTCTCTTCTTTTGCAATGTTTCTTTAGCTATGGATACCAACTTCTGATAATCTGCATCCTTTTGCCCCAAGTCTTCTCGAAGCCTCTTATTTGCCAACATTAGGTTCTTGTTTATATTCTACAGGTACTGGCATTGTTCTTTGTAAGATTGCAGGGTTTTCTTCACCTGGTCCAATTCAGGGACTATCTCCATCTCCTCTACACCCATTGCAACATCCTCTTTCTACACGCCCTTAGAGCTTGATGCCTGATTTCTAGCATGAACTTGCTTATTTTAAAAAAAAATACCTTGGGTATATGCCCTATATTTGCCTGCATATCTATAAAATCTTCATTTTCAGAAATGAAAACATCAATTTCTTGAGTATCCATCTCATTATCAAAATCTTTGACTAGAACAATTTCATTTCCCTTCATAGGATCCTTTAGCAATCTAGTTTCTACAACCATCTTGGTTCTAGACCTTGTCCTCAGCCCTAAATCCACGTTTTCTGTACTTATGGTTTTTATTGGCTCGTCTTCATCAGCAATTGGGTTTTTAATAATTAAACTCAACATATCAGGCTTTTGTATACTAGACTGGTCAGCGGTGATCTTACCTTCAACAACATTCAATGTGGTTTGCCCTGCCTCATCTTTTCCTTCAGGATCGTCAGCCTGTACTTGTTTGTCTGACAGCTTTATCTCGTTCCCTTTCTCCTTAGATGGCTTCTTCTTTTTCTTGACTTCATAACCCTATTCGAGGAGGAAATGGTCCCAACGTTGCCCAACTTGATTCAAATGATGAAGGACTAAGAGTTTGATAAGCCCTTGATGAAAAATGGAGCGGTTTGTATGCTTCGGGTGACTTTGAACCCATAGGACCATTTTCTGCAAACTTCTCCACAAATATAATGGCAAATTTAATTTCTTGCTCCCATGCAAATGCATCAACAGTTGAATGTGGCATCTTAGAATTTTGTCAAAACTGCCATCACAAGTAATGTAGTTTTGAATCATTTCAAGAGGGATTTTCCAAGTGGGCTTCACTTTGCTGATATGAACCCCATTCTGCCAATTTAAATCCTCAAACCCAGACAGTAAAAACTCACTATAGTCTCCCTCGAATTCTTTTTGCTTAAACTAGCTCTCACCTTCAACTGGGACGCCGATGACCTCTGATATGAATTGTTCACTAACCATTACTTTGAAAATTTTAAAATCAACAACCCCATTGTAGCTAGGGTTTTACCCTTAGCTTGTGCAAATGAGCACCTACTAAGGAGAATGGACTCCTTAGTAGCAGTTCAGTAAATGTAAATAATTAAGCTAAACAGAAATGAAAACTAATTTAAAACACATACATGAAAAATAAACAACAAATTTAAATAATGGTTTTGTATTGATATTACCTTCAATGTGAAGGTTGATGAAGCTCCTTGCAATGTCCAAGAGGGTTGCTCCAAGCTCCAATGTGCTCCTTCTCTTTCTCCAATGGTGGAAATGGGCCAAAGGTGGCTCTCAAGATGAAAGTAGTTCAATGGTGAACTAGGGTTTCGAGAGAGATTTTGGCAGAGTAAGGGTATGTTTGATTGTGGATATGGAATAAGGGATCTCCATCACCTATTTATAGTTTTTTGGTGGTGGAGTGCTGACCCATGGTTTTGGGAAACACATGGTTTTGGGCAGCTGTATAGGGTTTTTTCCTCCTTTTCCTCATTATTTTATATTTTATATTCTCTTTTTAGGGGATTTTTGCTATTTTTGGAGGAAAAAGGGGTTTTTTTTAGCCTTTTTAAGGCTATTTTGAGGGTTTTGTGGCCTTTTGGAGGCATTTTAGGCCTTTTGGAGGCATTTTAGGCCTTTTGGAGGCTTTTTAATGGGATTTTTTGAGATTTTAAGGAAAATATGGTAGGAAAATAGACAAATGAGCCATATAATGTGGTAGATGAGGTAGTGAACACTTTTTGGGTGTTAACACCCATATTTGTAATTTTTTATTAAAGCCTTAGTCACCTGGGCGTTGTAACCCTGTAGTTTTTCACAATATACCAAACATCCTGCGTCTCTCATCAGTTTTGTTGATCTTGGAAACTGCATAAGGCACTGGATATTATTTGGTTCAGCCTTGCAAGGGGGGTCACCTGTTTTCCTCTTTTCCTGGACCTACGAGGTTTCTTCCATATTTTACCCTATTCAAAACAAAATGTATCTGTGTTTTGATAACCCTACCCTGCAGGGTTCATTCTCGAAGTCACATTCCTTTGCCCATCAACTCTGCTAACTTCGATGCCTGGAGGATTGTACTCATCGGTCATCACTGTGTACTTGTGCAATTTCCATGTGTCAAGTGAAATGGGATGCCATGCCTTATGGGGTACAAGATACATGCATATTGATAATTCATTTCGAATTATAATAAATGCAAATTATAATTACAAACTTAAAACCCCTGTTTAAATCATAATTTCACATTTCTGCGAAATTGACAGCATTTTCATATTTCAAATTTTGGCACATGCTGTCAGTTTAACATTTAAATCAGATTTGTTGAATTATAAAGTTTCCAAACATTTGAAATATCTTTTGAACCAAGAAATTAAACCTTATTTTGAAAATAAATATGAATAAGAGCCTGATTGTATTTAATTATGAAAATATAACAAAAAATAACTAGGGTAATATAAAACATAAGAAAATTGAAAAGAATGCATGAACTAGGCAAATGGAAAAATGAGTGAAAATTGGGTAAGGGCTGTATAAGTCTAAGGAACAACCCTAGATATAACACATACTATCCAATATCTTCCTCCACCACTGCCAAGTCAAGCAGTACATACCACAATTCAACATTGACAATGGGGACAAACAAAATCTATTCTCTCAAGCCCTTGCTTCCAAACATTAACTACCTACTACATCCCATCCTCACCCCCATTATATGGACTGGGCTTCTAATAAAGGAACCCCTCTTTGCATCACCCAACACTATAAAATTATATTTTTCATGGAAAATTACATTGACACCATTGCTTGAAATGTGGCTCCCCATCCTCATCCCTATCATAGGAATTGGGATTCCAATTAGGGAACTTGTCACGACCTCCCAAGTGCCACCCTTCAATTCTATAGTAAGCATCTATCAAGAGGCATGCGACATTCCCCAACTTGACACTTAATGTCATGGCCGCCTAAGGCAAGCTGCTAGACTATGCCTAATAAGACCTAACCCACTTTACATTTACTGTGTTTATACTTAGTTAAGTTTAAGTGCCCATCAAATAAACTTCGGAAGTAAACAATAGTTAACACAATGTACATAAGATATAACACAACACTCAATGCAGTACCCAAGAGATTTCTTATTCAATAGTTACAATGTATAAGAGTGCCCGGCCATCGCTTGCGTCGTACAACAATTTACAAAGAAAACTAAGGCATATGCCTAAAACCCAAACAAATGTGCTCCTCTCGTGTCTTCCTTTCCTGTCACACCTATACATTGTCACTGAACCTGCACCCACCCCAAAATCTTCCTCTGCACACCTCTAGGAACTCTGTCGCATGATTCTTCCCACTACACAGTCAAGTGCACCCAAACCCATGACTACCTTATCTCACGTGTCTCAGAGTTGTCCACTTAGACTGACTATGCCTAGCTCTTTTGTTGTGCTTCCTTGATGTCTCTTATGCCAAGCGTCCACTCCTTTATATAGGGTGATACTCAACTTGGGTGCATAATCAAGTCGGCGCACTCATTTGCTAAGTATGCCTAGTTGGGTCCCATACTTAATATCTGAAGTGATTTATTTCATTCAAGGAAACTTCATTGCATAGCCTCCCATCGCATGGGATCCCTTGGGTCCGCACCCCAACTCAATGTGCCCAAGTAATTTTGCTTCCTAGGGAGACCAACACCACTTAGCCCCCATGACAACCGATCACCTTGCCCATGCATGCCTTCACACAATGCTTGGGACTTGTCGATTCCTGCGCAAGCCACCCTCTATTGTGTTGCGGATGTGGGGTCACGACATCCTCCTCCTCCTGATTTATCATCACCTTGGAAACATGTATTTTGTTTTTCTCTCAGTTTGATAATGACTCCTAGAATTTGCTCTTCCCACTCTAGAATCAAGTATTTATACTTCCACAGAGATTCCTTCCATTCCCAAATGTTCTTTCCAATAAAAAATCCCTTCTTGTTGACCATGTACTCATGCCAAGTCTGAATTCCATGCTTCACAACACAGCTTCCTAACACTCTCTCCACTTTTTGTTCTAGTCTATCCAAGATCATGGAAGGAGCACGCGATGGTTTCTCCTAGCTAGGATTGTCTTCATCAATCCAACAAGGCTTCAACAGACTTATGCGGACAATAGGGTGATAATATTTCCAGTGATCTGGTAGCCTCAACTTATACATAACCTTATTGATCTTCTCAAGTATCTCAAAGGGGCCTTCAAACTTTTGCATTAGTGCACTTTCCTGCCTGCCATGTTGTCTAAACTGATCCTTCCCCAACTTTAGAAGTACTTGGTGTAAAACCCCCAAAATTTCACTAAAATTTAAAATTTTCGTAGTAGCATAAACTGCTATGATTACGATGCAGAAGTATTGAAATGTAACAACAACATGCTAAACTCTAAATTCTGATTCAATGATGACGTCATTCTTAATCTGTTGTTTAGACTACTTAAGCATCCTAGTACAAAGTTGTAGCAGTTAAACATTCAGCCTTGAATTATTGAATCCTTAATTAGCATTAAAATGATAGAAAGTGTCGTAAAGTTAAGTTAATATGGTTGCTAGCATTATGTACTTAAGTTTGTCAAAGGCACATCGTCAGTTACTTTCTAAGTTATGCATTTTGATTCTAGCAGCTAAAAGATTATTTTCATGTACTGAAGGGGTCCTTGATTTTCCCTGAGGCTTACTTAGCTATCGCTAGCTAATGCTCATGAATACCAATGTGGAGAACAGGTATGTCCAAGAATTCTACTGGTAGATTGCTTGTATGTTTTTCAGTTATCCTACAGCACAATACTGGTTTTATACATGTAACGAGTTAACTGCACTTATTCTTTTCCAGGTACTTTAATTTAGCTTTCTTCTTGTCTACATTATAGAAATATCCAATGTTAAATGATGATAGTTTTGGGTATCAATAAATATAAATTTCATACTATTGCTATTTGAAACCCTTGTAAAGTTTACAACTCCAAGTTCCTCATCATTGACTATAGTGAAAACCTTGTCATACTACTCTTATTTAAGGATCAAACTACAATCCTATATCTAGCAATATAGTACTATATGAATTATCCATGATAATCAAAATACAATTATTTGTTCTTCTCCAATAACTAAAGTGACGGCATTGTCCTACCATTTTAACTTTAGCTAGCATATATACAACTCCTATATCCAAAGACATAGTTTTGTTTTCATGATTTTATGCAATGCAATGGAAAGGCAATTATAAATAGACTATGGAATGTAAAGACTTATGTATCGACCCAATGTAAACATAATAGTTACTATTATTACTAAAATCCCGTGATGGATAATATACATAATTCAAGCATTGGTAATGTTTACGTGAATTATCAACTTGGTGTTAATGCTAAGGGTTGGAACTATACTTAACACTTACATTGAAGGTAATGTATTTGACTCTACGAAGTATGTGTTGGTAGACTCATGTTACAAGGTGGTGCAATTAACACTTCCATAAATAACCTCGTAGTGGATTACCTAGTGGCTTCCTTCGTGGCTAAAATCACGTGCTCAAGCTTGGATCATGGTGTTAAAGCAACACTCAGACATATGAGCAATGTCGAGCTGTACAAGATGTGGTAAGAATTGGTATGGTTGGAACTTTGTGCTGGAATTTGATTTCGACCATGGTGATTAGGTTTTAAATTAGGTTTAATGCAATACTTGGGCGTATCCCTAAGCGTTGTGGTGGATACATCACAGCCATTGATCTTGAAATTTCTCGGGTTTTGTAAAATCCTACCTCACCATAATGCCCGTTTCAAAGTTTGTAGCATTCATTTGATTGAAAGAGTGGGGAGGGAGGTCGACAGGATCTCTGGATCCCCAGGGTTCGTAACCTGCGCTCTTGCTTCGACTCTCCAGGGTTTCATGGCATTTTTGAGCCGATTGTGAAATATTTGTGGTGGATAAAAGAATGAGCAGAGTGAAAACTGTCAGGTTGTGATGTGCTCGGGTTTGAGTTCTTGACCTGTCAATGAAGGTTATGTTTGGAAAACTAGAATATTTGTAACACACGAGGTTATGAGAACCTTGATGGAAATGTTGTGAGCATCAAGTATTGAATTGGTGTTGAAATACTCTCGTTTGGAAACTGAGTGCACTTGTCTGGTTTGGCTCGACAGGACGCTATTGGAGCGATGCTTCGGTTGTGTACTGTTTGTATGGAGGAGAACGATATAAAATATTTCTACAAGGTGATGTACCAGAACTCCCTTTCTTCGCTTGTTGTTAATACTTGACAGTAGTGTAATTTCGTAAAATCTTTTGAATGACATGTGTTAACTATTACGTAATTCCTTGTTTGTTGGCAGGTTTCACCTTCATGGTAAAGACGCTCATCTGCAGTCCAGGATACTAGCTATCCGGGTAAGCCTCAATATTAACCTCAAGGGTTTTACCGACAGTCACACAGATATGGTCTTTTAAAAACTTTAGCTTTTGTCAGGGTTCCAAAATATAGATACAGTCGTGTAGGTGATGATTGTAATCGTCGTTTAAACTATGAGGCCCAAGATTTTTTTAGGAGCTTGCTCCTTGAGCTGTAGCTCAATGTTTCTTTTCTGTTCTCGACCACTAATTACATCGTTTTCCGCTAAGGTTGAGAGTTTGGTTTTTTTAATATGATGAAATGAATTTGGTTGATATTGAACTGAAAGTTCTGAGTTTTTCTAAGGTTAAAGGATTCAATCTTTTTGTAAAAACAAATTTGTAAACAAGTTTCGGTGTTTTGTTTACTTCGAAAGTTAAGGGCTTAGCCCAATAATGATAAGTGATACTTTTGTGAAAACCATAACTCTGGGTTTTTGACCCTACTATGTTTTGACTGTGTTTTTTTATCCTGTCTTCGGTCTAGGGATATGGTTTGTTAATCCCACGATTTTCTAAAACTGTTATGTTGCAAAATTTGTCGAGTTTGGAAATCTAATGTTCAGAAAAGCGTATAATGTTAATACCATAAATTAATAGACTATTTGAAAGATAATACTTGGAATTCAACCTGAGTTTATTTTACGAAAATATTTGAATTGTTACAAGTCTATGTAATATATCGTTTGGGTTTGCTATTATTGTAATTGTAATACATTTCCTTTAAATGTATGAGTATCTAACCTCTGTTGAAATGAAGGCTCGGTTTAAATGTTGAAATCGTATTCTAGATTTGTTCTTGCCCATACATTTTTGTAGTGAAAAGATAAACATATTTGAAGAAGTATTAGAGCATGAAAAACTATATGTCTACTATAATAATAGTATATGTATAATTTATAAGAGGATTTATTCTGATTGTATTGCTAAAATGAAGTCCAGTCTAAAAAAAACCTAGTTCTAAGATGGATAAAAACGATAACAAAACCTGTTTGTAAATATGTATGTGGTGTTTGTTAAACAAGAAGAATTTGGTTTACATAGGGTCTATTTTTATTTTTAAAAAGACTATTCTTACTATTGCTTAAGCAAAGGATTCATTTGATAATAATATTATTTGTAACAAGAGAAAAGAGGTTTGTTTATAAACATAAATAGTGAAGTATTTAGAAGATAATGTAACTTCTGTTTATAAATTAAAATGATCTAATTTAAATAAAAACAAGGATATAGAACTAAATGTGATAACTCTGTTATAAAACAATCATTTAAATTTAGCTAGTGCATGTGATCATCTTGATCTATTCTAATTTAACCCTTTTTGTACTAGAGTACGATACTGATATAGTGTGTGGAAAAATGCAGAAAGATGATTTTATAATCAATTATTATATCTATTTTAACTACATCATTCATACTGCAATTTATTTCGTCAGTACAATTTACAGAAATAAAATATTCATTAACTCAATCAGAATCTCTTAGATTAAATGGGAAAAATAGATAACCATTGCATTCTTATTTAATTTACTAATATAATATAAGTAGAAAAGATAACACAATGTGAACCTAGAGTTGTAGAAGAAGAAACAAATAGCCAAAGGAGCCCGTTCCACCCAACCAATTTCTGAAGACAGCCAAGCTACTTGCCTTAGGACCCTAGAGCATGTTCACTGAACCACTAGGATGAAGATGCTGTGTGGAATAATGGAATAAATTCCCTTGCAACTCAGCAGTAGTACTTAGCAGTAGCACTACCTGCCTTTAGCAATATTGAACTCAACAATGTGGCTACATTAGTTCAGAATGCAGACTTAATTCACTCAATCACTTCTAACTTTTCCCTCATCAAATCTCTTGTGCTCAAAACATTATCACAAGGGTAAGAATGAACAACCACCTGCTGAATTTGATGGATAGATAAATAGCATGCTTAGGTATTTTGGTCAGTTTATTTCAATAAATGAGCCACCTGCTCAGTTCCACTTTCTTGGGGAACATGACCACAAAAGTAGGGAAGTTGCCCCCTGCAACAGTTAGAAGTGAGCTGAGGATGCTGCCAAGTGTCAATTTGCTCTCCACCACAGTCCATTCCCACTAGTGGGTCAGTGAACACTCATTCAACAGTCTCCTTTGGATATTTGTCTCCACTTTTATTTATTAATAATAAAATATTCAGAATAATTAATTACATTCATCCATGACCCCACTTGATCAATTGTCATAAAACTTTACAATAAAAATAAAACATAATGTTTTCTCAATAACATAAAATGTCTAGAACTTGGGTATGTGGCACTTGGTCACCAACTTGAAACTCTAACTTTCATCTCCCTTGGTCTACCCATTGTTTATCCTTTCCACTAGTTCCATAAGCTGGATGTGTGCCATTTCCACTCGTTCTTACCATCCTTTCATGAATCCCATGGAAGTAGGAGTATTCCTGGAGAATCCTTGCACAATGGTATGAGGTTCCATTAGTTGTTGTCCTATAGCCAACTCGAATGGACTATACCTCATTGTTGAGCTCTTCTACATGTTGTAGTTTATCTACGTTGCATCTAACAAGTCTATCCTATCCAATTGATCTGAGCGCATGTAAAGCCTCAAATAACCCTCTAGAAAATTATTAATCCACTCTATCTACCGCTTGGTCCACGGATGGTATGGAAAAATCATCAGCAACTTGGTTCCAACAAGTATGAAAAACTTTGTCCAAAACCACCTCGTGAACCTTGTGTCCATGTCTAACACAATGTTCATCGGAAGAACCCACAACTTCACAACATTTGTGAACATCTTTGCAACTTCTTTCTCTAAACATGGCACTTTCGTTGGAATGAAAGTGGCATACTTGGAAAATTGATCCACCACGATTAAAATTCCATTGAACCCTTGCACCATTGGCAACTGAGTTATGAATTCCATGGACATACTTTCCCAAGGATTCTTCGACATCGATAAAGGTTGGAGGGGACCAACCTACATCTTGTTGTTTGACTTGTCTTGCTAGCGAACCAAGCAATTCTTGAGGTACTCCTCTACATCATGTTTGATATGCTCCCAATAGTACCCACACTCTATCAAAGCTAAGGTTCGTCGCTTCCCCAGGTGCTCATCCCATGATGAGTCATGAAACTCCCACAACACTTCCCTCCATAGGTTTGAACTATTAGGAACATACAAACATCTATCAAAGTACAACAAACTGCCCTCTAACCAAAACTTTTGAGTTTTTCCTTCGTTTGCATGTTTCATGATGCTAAAGGTAGCGCGGTCACCTTCCAACACTGTCTTAATATTTCCCCGCATGTATGAGAGCACTTGTGAGTGACTTCCATTCGAAAAATTCTCAGTCTCATCATTCTTTCCAAGGCATCCTATTGCGCCTTCGTACTCAAGGAATTTGCAGCTCTGTTCATCTTGCTCGGACGATACTCAATGGTCATTTCAAAATCTACCAAGAGGTCCTACCACCTTTCCTGCTCAGGTGACAACTTCAGTTGCATCACACAATAGCTCGTCACAACGTTGTCTATTTTCACTATGATTAGATTTCCTATTAAGTAGTGTCGCCATACTTGCAAGCAATGTAGAACTACAATCATATCCTTCTCATGAATGGGATATCGCCTCCCTCGATCTTGTAGCTTCCTACTCTCATAGGAAACTGGGTGGCCTTGCTACGTTAACACTGCTCCTATTGTGAATTCAGAAGCGTTAATTTGCACTTCAAACGTATTCTGAAATTCTGACGTCCTCAACACTGGTTCCATGGAAAGCCTATGCTTTAGTTCGTAGAACACTACCCGACACTTATCTATCCAATTCCATGCTCTGTACTTCTTCAATAAATCGCTCAAGGGTGTTGAAATCTTATAGTGACCTACGACGAACTTGCGGTAGTAACTCTCAATCCCCAGAAATATTCTTACTTCATGCACAATTATCAATCCCTCACAATCCTCAATGGCGTCAATCTTCTTAGGGTCCACGTGGATGGCTCCTTGACCAACCCAATGGCCCAAGAAGGGGATTTTAGCTTGTCCAAACATGCACTTATACTTATTCAAAAACATTTGATATTTCCTTAATGCATAAAAAATTTCCGACAAGTTATTCTTATGCTCTTCCATATTCTCGTTGAACACCACGATGTCATCTATATAGACAATGACAAACTTGTCCAAAAATGTCTTGAGCACGTTGTTCATGAGAGTGAAAAAGGTTTCATAAGTGTTACATAACCCAAAAAGAATCATCAGGAACTCATAGCTCCCATACCTTTTCATGTAGCTTGTCTTCCACACGTCTCCTTCCACAATCCTCACTTGATAGTACCCTTTTCTCAAGTCCAACTTCAAGAAAAATTTTTCCTTAGCCAACTTGTTGAAAAATTCTACTACTAACGGGAACAAATACTAATTATTAATGGTATGTTTGTTCAATGCATGGGAGTCCAAGTCGAGCCTCAATTCTAGGGTTTCCTCCTTCATTTGAAAGAGAATTGGTGCGCCATAGGGAGATCATGAAGGTTTGATGAAGCTTGACTCTAACAACTCTGTCAACTGCTTCTTCGACTCCTCCAACTCTCGTCCCAATAGTTGATAAGGAGCCTTTGCAACATGCTTTGATCTTGGCTCAATATTGATATGATGGTCAATAGTGTGCCTAGGTGGGAGTCCATTAGACAAATTCTAAGGTTTTGATCCTCATAACCTTCCAACATGCCGACAAGTTCCAGAGGAAAAGGAATCCCCAATTCTTCTTCTGTTACTTCACCAAGCAATGTTGTGACATAGAGTTGAAAATATGAACATCGAGCTGCTTTCATGAAACTCATTGCAAATTTCAACTGCACTTTTCCTCCTAGTATGCTTTCCATTGTGCGCACAATGAAAGGATTTCATTCCTCCAATATCACCAACTTGTCAACAAAGGGCATGATAACCACCTTGGATCTACGCATAAAGTCCTTCCCCACTATGAAATCAAAATCATCCAACTGCACACCATTGTGAAGTTTGCACAACCTTCGCACTTCCCTAATTTTATGTGAACTTTGGACACAGTCCCAGCTATTGCCTTCCCATTAGATTTGATAGCCTTGACTGAAGCACTACAAGGATAAACTCTAAGTCCAACCTCACTAGCCAACTCCTTCTTCAAGAATTTGTGAGAGGCACCAAATCCAACCAATGCTTGTATGGTCCTCATGTTTATTATCAAGTCCACAAAACAAAGTTGATGCCAGTTAAGAGCCTAATTGCCATTCAAGACTCCCACCTATTGCACGTCATGTGCTAAGCAAGGTTGCAACTCACTTGCTGCTACTGAAGTACCCTACGCAAGATCCTTCATCTATTGGTTCACATTAAAAAAAGAACGAGTCTCACCTTGTTTAGGAATGTGCGACATCTTGGTATCATGCAACAGACCGCCATATAGATTTGATCAATTCGTCAATGTGCGCCTTGCCCCTATTAAATGTATAGTATTAGGAGACATTCTCCAAACCAATATTGTGCAACCACGATTGATCCTCCTATATAGAGGTGAGCACTTTGATTGCCTTTCATGTAAAGGTTTTTCCTCCCATATATAGGTTAGCACTTTGATTTCCTTCCATGTAAAGGCTATTCCTCCTGTATAGAGGTAATTGATCAAAGTAATGATGTTGTAAAGTCTTGTTGGACAAGGCTCTAAACTTGTGTGTCAAGTCAGGATGCTCATGTGAACCTTTTGTATAAGGGTATCCATGGGATGGACCTCCCGTATAGAGGTGGACCTTCTGTATAAAGGTCATGCTTTACTTGTTTAAAGCATTTAATGTTGTGCGATGTATTATTAACCATAATCACCAGTTGCTATTAAGTCTCCTTCAGAGATTGATCATCTCTAAAGTGAATTAATTTAGCATATGATCATTTGGTCTGGAATAATATAATACACATCATCCGATAATTATTCTTAGTATAATGTATTATGATAGATAATTAAAGTTAGCACATATTGACCATGCAATAAAATATAAAGCATAGAGATCAAGAGAATTCGGAATTGCCCATGCACACAGTTCAACTAATTAAAGATAACTCAAATTGTTAAAGCTTCAGTTATAAAGCTTCAACTAAGTAACATTGTATGCCTCAATCAATGCTTCAGTTAAAGCTCCAGTTAAGCATATGCAATCAGTTAACTAAAGGATAACTTAGTGATCACTTAAGTAAAATCAATCAACATGATTTTCAATCAAGAAAAGTTAACTAAAGAGTTAAAAAGGAATTAGTTAACTAAAGTGTTTTGCATGACGACGCTTTAGTTAAACTAAAAGTTAAAAGACGATACTTAAGTTACAACAATAAAGTTGCTGCTATTGCATGATGACACTTATGTTAGCTTGTTAACTAAGTGCTCCTACATCAGTTATGAGGCGATTTCACTCCAAAGTCAGTTAAGCATGATTTCAAGTTAAGGAAGAAAGGCATGGCGCATTGTTGGTGCATGATTGAAGAAAATAGAAGTGCACTGCAACTATCCAAGAAGATAACTCACTATGGTTTTCATGGGAGGCTTATACTTCATGCATTGATTCGCTATTCCTTGCATGGCAGTGATTTTTTCCATATATTGATGTGTTGGGAACATTGGAAAACACATCTGATTGATCTCTCTTCTCTATTGTTTTTGTATCTTCACCAAGAGTGTTTTGGTGATATCTTATCTTCTGAAAGCAATTTGCTATGTTGTAAAAGAAAGACATTCTCTGCTATCCATTATATTATACTAAGAAGAGGTGTTGGGGTTTTTGTTCTCATTGTTTTGAGGATTTTTCCCAGGGTATATCTTGTGTTATGGTTGTATGAATTTTACGTGTTTGAATTGTCTCATTCTTTCAAGTTTCGACATCTAAAATAATTAAAGATCAAATATCAACCAAATATTAACATGGTATCATAGGTCAAGGCGTGAAGGATCTTAGTTTTTCATGCCAGCTAGATCCTACGTAGATCCTAAGAAGTTGAGCACGAGATTTGAAGACTATGGCATCACTATCTGTACGTTCATAATACCATCTTGAGGGTACCTCAAACTTCAACATTTGGAAGGCTAAGATTCTCAACATCCTAGAGGAGCATGAATTGGATAGATACATATCCACTATGTTGGAGGAGCCTACATCTAATGCAGGGCACATCAACTTCAATGATCCGGATTTATGTGGGAACGAAACAAAATATAGCATACACAGAATCATATATAGAGATATATTGCAAATAACATAGTGATACAGTAAACACATATTCTATTAAATAGCGTAAATAGAACATACTGTAAAATACAATAGCTAGAATGGTGGTAGCTATCTCTGAGAAGAGATGTGGCTGCTATGCTCATTCGTGCCAAGATGAATACAAAGAGAGGCCGGAAGGGCCTATTTATCATAAGCACGAGGGAAAGAATCCCAAACATTCAAAAACCTAACCCTAGAAGATGAACCGTCATAAAGTTTGCGGCCCCAAGGTGGTTAGTTGAACAGTCAACTTCTCGGGGTCATAACTTTTGCATATGATCTCCGTTTGGGGCGCTCGGTAGCCCGTTGGAAAGGTCCATCCGAGATTTACAACTTTTGACTAGGCCCAAATGCATGTCGATGGCAATCATTTGGTCCCCCAAATCGCCAAAAAATTTTGTTTAGGGCCTCAAAACGGCTTTGGAAGTTCAGGACCCGAAAAACTGCTAAAAATAGTAATTTACCAAAATTGCCAGAAGACTATTTTGAGCCAGTTGGAAGAGGTGGGCTTCCACCGATATCCTACTGGAACATTCAAGAAGAATCAAGCTAAGTCCAAACGGATCATCTATTATTCGATAAAAGATAACAGCATTCCTGTGATCACACGGTTGAAGACCGCAAAAGAATGTTATGATAGATTGACTAATCTATATGAGAAGAAGGCCCCACCTCAAAATAGGGCATTGAAGAACAAGTTGCAAAACCTCAAGATGGATAACGACGAGATAGTGGCCTACTTATTCACTAAGATCAAGTAATATATCAACTTGTTAACATTGGAGTTGTAGTGGATGAAGTGATCTTATCCAAACCATCGTTGATGGTCTCCCATATTCATGGAATACATCCTTGGCTGCTATCAATGGCTGAGAAGTGCAACCTAGGTTTGAAATATTGTGGCATGACTGTATCCAAGAGGAAGGGTGAATCTAGAGAAAATCTATGTGCACTAAAGAAGAAAATATTTCCCTCGCGTCAAGAATGAAGAAAGGAAATAAACCCTTCTTCCAAAAGAAGTTCTCTTATCCAGAGAAGAAGGATTTCAACAAATCCTTTTATAAGTCAAAATCTAGATGCTACAATTGCAACAAGAAAGGCCATTTCTCAGGAGAGTGCAAAGCAAAGCGAAAAGGAAATTTTCATGCGTCTACTGCCATAGAAGATGAAACCACTCAAAAGAATGCATCCAAAGAAAAGGAGACAAGAAGGGAGTATTACCTTGTATCATCCATTTCGGGATTTGTCATCACAATGGAGACACATGGTTGATTAATAGTGGCACATCCAAACATATGACTGGTTATAAGAGTGCCATCACTGACCTAAAGGAGAAAAAGTTCACATGCATGGTAGAGTTGGGGGAAACATCAACTTATTCAATCCAAGGAGTTGGATCCACCTCATTCGAGCTGAGCAACAATGATATTTTACATGTGGAGGACATTCTATATGTTCCAGGCTTGAAGAAGAACCTCCTTTCAGTTTCACTTCTTGAAGAAAAAGGTTTATGAATTAACTTCATGGATAACAAAGCACTTTTATGGTCGAAGAACAAAAACCTATAATCTGCTGCTGTGATTGGAGTTCGAGAGGGAGGACTCTACAAGATACCCAGGAAGTACATTCAAGATATGATTCACCACACTATCATTCCATGTGATCTATGGCACCGAAGGCTTGGACACCTACACTACAAAGCACTACCAGGACATCAAAAGATGGTAAAAAATATGCCCATATTTGATTTTGAGCATAATAGTGTATGTCAAGGTTGTGCACTTGGGAAGAATGTTAAGAAATTTTTTTCCAGTAGTACTACTAGATTTAAAGAGATTTTAGATTTAATACATTCTGATGTATGTGGTCCCATGCCATCCCTCTCCCTAAGTGGCTTCTTATATTATGTATTGTTCATAGATAATTTTTCTAGGGAGTCATGGATTTATTTCATGAAGGACAAAAGTGAAACTCTTAGCAAATTTAAATATTTTAAAGACCTAGTTCAAAATCAGAAAGAAAAGCACATTCATGCATTAAGGTATGATAATGGAGTTGAATTTGATTCACATGCATTTAATGAGCTATGTAGTGATGCAGGAATATGTAGATAGTTAACAATACCATACAACCCTCAACAACACGGGGTTGTTGAAAGGAAGAATCGGACCATATGTGAGGTTGCAAAATCCATGATGCATGATCAAGATATGTCTACCTCATTATGGGTATAAGTCACTAGTACAACTATGTACATCCAGAATAGAATCCCACATTCCATTCTAGATGATAAGGCACCCAAAGAAGTGTTTACCAGTGAGAATCCATGCATCTCACACTTGAGAATGTTCAGGATCCCAGTATACATTCATGTCCCGAAAGAAAAGATAACAAAGATGGAGCCTTCTGGAAATAAAGGGACTTTTGTGGGTTATAGTGCGTCATCCAAATCATACTAAATATATGTACCTGGTGAGAGACACATTGAATTCAGTCGAGATGTTACCTTCCATGAGGAAGCTACTTTCAAAATATTGTAAGAGATTCAAAGTGATTCAGAAATGGAGGATATCGAGTCTGATTCTCCTCCTTTAGAGTTTGAGAGGGAGAAACCAGAAAATTCCTCATATTTTCTAGCTCCCGAGGAACCAATAGAAATGATGGAGAGGTCACCCAATGAACCTACCACTAAAAGAATATCTGCTTGGTGCCGATATATCTTACAAAATGCAGAGAAACATGGAGCACCAGCAGGCTCATCTAGAGAGCACAAGAAAATTGACAGATATTCAGGTTATGTTTCACTAATGATTCACATCAATGATTTAGAACCATCCTCATATGAAGAATCTCCAAAGATACAAGTTTTCAAAGATGCAATGTCATAAGAGTACAACTCTATAATGAAGAATGATGTTTGGGAGTTTGTTCCCAAACCTGATGGGAAGTCCATTGTGACTTCTAGATTGATTTACAAGATAAATCATGCTGTAGTTGGTAGCATTGAGAACTATAAAGCCAAATTTGTTTCCATAGGTTTCTCTTAGAAAGAAAGCATCTATTATGATAAGACATTTTCCACTTTGGTAAGGTACACCACAATTTGAGTAATGATTGCACTTGCATATGTTGTAGGAAGTGAATAAGGAGTTCCTCTATGGTGAGGTTGAGGAAGAGGTTTATATTCAACATCCTAAAGTATTTTTGGTGCATGGGAGGGAGTCCCATGTTTTCAAACTAAATAAATATCTATATGGGCTTAAGCAAGCCCCTACGGATTAGTACTCCGGAATTGATATCTACCTTCAGAAACTGGGTTTCTGTAAGAGTGAAGCTTATCCTGATTTGCACTTAAAAGTAGTGAAGAACCACCATTGATATTGGTTCTATATGTTGATGATTTTTTCTCACTAGAGAGGAACATCTGATTGCTTACTGCAAGAGGGAGCTCACCTCAAAGTTCGAGATGAAATACTTAGGTATGATGCACTACTTTCTTGGCCGTGGGATATGGAAAAGAAAAGATGAAATTTTTCTGTCTCAAGGGAAGTACACTGTGGATATATTGCGTAGGTTTGGCATTATGGATTGAAAATATATGATTACATTGATGGTTCCAATTTGAGGAAACTTAATGAGTTAGGATCTGTATCAGATCCAGTAGATCCCACTTTGTATAGACATCTTATAGTATCACTAATGTACTTGATACATTCAATGCCTGATGTATGTTATGTCATGAACATTCTAATTCAATTTATGTATGATCCGAAACACAGACACTGGATAGTTTCTAAGCATGTGCTTAGGTACCTTTGAGGTATAATTTCATATGGGATCAGATATACCTCCAGTGGAATCACTTCATCTGAGACATGGTCCAGAAAGGTATAGTGAAACTTTAGTACATTGCTACTGAAGAGAAGATTGCAGATGTGTTAACGAAGCCTCTGTCAATGAGAAAGTTTAGGTACTTCTGAGACAAGCTTGGTATGGAAGAGATTGCTTTCCTCGTTGAGAGGGAGTGTTAAATGTACATCATTAGGAGACATTCTCCAAACCAATCTTGTGCAACCAAAAATGATCCTTCTGTATAGAGGTGAGCACTTTGATTGTCTTATGTGTAAACATTATTCCTCTTGTATATAGAGGTAATTGATCAAAGTAATGATGTTGTAAAGTCTTGTTGGACAAGGCTCTGGACTTGTGTGTCAAGTCATGATTCTCATGTGAACCTTCCATATAAAGGTATCCATGGGATAAACCTCCCGTATAGAGGTGGACTTTAAGTATAAAGGTCATGCCTTACTTTTTAAAATAATTTAATGTTGTGTGATGTATTATTAACCATGATCACCGGTTGCTATTAAGTCTCCTTCAGAGACTAATCAAATCGAAAGTGAAATACTTTAGCATATGATAATTTGGTTCGAAATAATATAATATGGTCACAACATCCAATAATTCTTCTTAATATAATGTAATGTGATAGATACTTAAATTTAGCACCTATTGACATGCAGTAAAATATAAAGAAATAAAATATAAAGCATAGATATCAAAATAATTTGAAATTTCCCATGCATAAACTTCAGCTAATTAAAGAGAACTTGAATAAAACTTCAGTTATAAAGATTCAATTAAGTAACAATGTATGCCTCAATCAATGCTTCAGTTAAAGCATTAGTTAAATATGCAATCAGTTAACTAAAGGAGAACTTAGTGATCACTTCAGTAAAATCAATCCGCATGATTTTCAGTTAAGAAAAGTTAACTAAAGTGTTAAAAAGGAATTAATTAAATAAAGTGTTTTGCATGATGACACTTTAGTTAAACTAAAAGTTAAAAGGCGACACTTAAGTTACAACACTAAAGTTGCTTCTATTGCATGATGACACTTATGTTATCTTGTTAACTAAGTGCTCCTACATCAGTTATGAGGCGAGTTCACTCCAAAGTTAGTTAAGCATGATTTCAAGTTAAGGAAGAAAGGCATGGCGCATTTTTTATGCATGATTAAAGAAACTAGAAGTGCACTGAAACTATCCAAGAAGATAACTAACTATGGTTTGCATGGGAGGATTATCCTTCATGCATTGATTCGCTATTCCTTGCATGGCAATGATTTTTGCTATATATTGATGTGCTAGGCACATTGAAAAACGCATCCAATTGATCTCTCTTCTCTATTGCTTCTGTATCTTCACCAAGAGTGTTTTGGTGATCTCTTATCTTCTAAAAGAAATATGTTATGTTGTAAAAGATATACATTCTCTGCCATCCCACGGGGGGTTCACTAGTTAGGAAATATCATATCACGTCCATTCATATTGGGGGTTTTAATACTCCTAAAAACCTCAAAAATATATTGCCTCGTATTAAGGGGTCAAGGGGAGGTTTTTAATTTGACATAGTAATATAAATATTGGGGGTTATTTTATTTGGGTGGGCTGAGGAATAACCTCCAAATCGTGGGATGTATACATACCTTCAAATCATGGGCTCAATTCATACCTCCAAATTGTGGGATGTATACATACCTTCAAATCATGGGCTCAATTCATACCTCCAAATTGTGGGTTGGATTCATACCAGTCCTATATTTTGCGAAGGAATAACCTCCAAATCGTGGGCTAGATTCATACCTCCAAATCGTGGGCTAGATTCATACCTCAAAATCATGGGATGGTTTCATATCAGTCCTAACTACTGCTGATGAATAACCTCCAAATGATGGGATGGATTTATAACTCCAAATCATTGGACTTATAAATAAAGGCTTATTTTCTTAAGAATAAAATTCATAAATGTGATCTTCCCCTTGATGAGATGTGCTCTTAAATTCCTAGTCAACCGTGCCTCCATCCATAAATGTGTTCTATCCTTTTAAATTCTTAGTGTTGTTTGAATAATTTAATGTGATATGTGCCTCCATTTGGTTGTTGAGGTTTACATTTTTATGATGCAAGCAATTTTCCCATGCATATTTTGTCACCCGTTGAATTCCTCGTGGGGCCTTCATGGTTTGCTATTTATTTTATACCACTTACAGTATAGTTGGGAAGGTAATGTTCGGGAAACTACTGGATCCATAGTTTTTTATATTTATGTTGAATTCTGGTGGTCCTCCATAGATGTGTAAACCGACCTATACAATTTTTCTGCGGGTTTAAATTTTCTACTCAGTTGCAACGAACTCAACAATTGAACTTATTTTTTCATTTTTGCATGAAGCATGATTTACATTTATGTGGTTGTTACAAATTTAAAAAACAACAACTATCCTCTAAAAGCACGTCTCCAAAAAAAGCTTATTTTTTATGCACATAAGGGCCAATTCATGTAGAATAAATTTAAAAAAAGAAAAGAAAAATAAAAACATATTCCATCTCTTAGATATTTGCATACATTCATTTTCATTTGTTCTTAAACATCTATATATACTTTTCTTTTGCAAAAAAACAAAAACAATAGAGGATTGGAAGAAATCCAATGCTCAATGGTTGTTTCAATCAAACATTGCTCCATGCAACCAAGAAAAGTGAGATCAATCTTTCTTGGCTCATTGGAACCAAGAAAATTTCGATCAATCTTTCTTGACTAATTATTTCATTCAACTTTTTGTATTATTCTTTAACATTTTCACATTGCCCGCTAGGAATAGTTGTTAGATTGAGTTATATTTGGCACATTCATAATTGTAATTTTAATTCGTATATGCAATGCATCCATCTTAACATTGTACTGGAACTGACATGAACATAGGTGAAAATCTAAATCCTTATTTACATAACCTATGTGTTATCATTACCATGAAATGGCATCATATAAGTTTCACCATCTCTGTATTTTTATAACTATTGCATGCTTGAAACTTAATAATGGAGATTTTCCCCTCTCCTATAAAGATAAAAAAACTAGATATAACCCAAGAAAATGTAACTAAATGTTGTTAATTCCCTTGCTTGCAAGAATAAATGTATAGGAAGTGGAGACAATTAATTGCATCTTATGAATGAACCAAATCCAAGCTATGTATATGATCATATGGTGTTATTGGAAATTAAGAGGAACTTTTCTATGTTCATTTGGGTTCAAACATCAATGATGTTTGTTTTGATAGGAAGGTAGGGAATTCCATCAACGAAAGGGTTTCAATTTTTCATTTTTATGAAGCTTAATTTATTTATAAGCTTATAAAAAACATGAGCTCTTTATGTCTATACTTGTATTTACGTGATATAAAATTGGTAGATTGACAGGATGTGGTGTGAAACATCTACAATTCTCATCTTTTCTAAGCATTGCACTGACTATTGGACTATTAGTCTTTTACATTCTTTGTTACATTGACATCTAAGTTGACTAGGTTTCCTTTTACGCATTTTTACTTCCCCGTTAATATTTCGTTGGGCCTTCCACTATCCAACACTACAAATTGATCAGTCGCCCCTGCAATCTCGATGGGATCATTATTAGCATTATAATATTATTTTATTTAACATCTTGTTTGCTTATACTTAGATGCAATAGGGATCCTATTTGTTACAAATTGATAATATGATATAAAGGGGGTATTAAAAATGGGTTGATAAAAATGGATAGCTACAATATCTGGTGAAACTGGGGGTTTTCTTAATTGGAAAGGTATATTGGGAGGGGGGTTCAACAATACAATTATAGGAGGAATTTTCCAATATTGAATGAAATTAGGGATATTCTTTAATATCCTATGAACGATCGTGCTATGTAACAAGTTCATTGAGTGAACCCCCTGTGTGCCATCCATTATATTATACTAAGAAGAGTTCTTGGGGTTTTTGTTCTCATTGTTTTGAGGATTTTCCCTAGGGTATATCTTGTAATATGGTTGTATGAATTTCCTATGGTTGAATTGTCTGACTGTTTCAAGTTTCAGCATCTAAAATAATTAAATATCAAATCTCAACCAAATATTAACATGGTATCAGAGCTCAGGGCATGAAGGAGCTCAGTTTTTCATTCCAGCTAGAGCCTGCGTAGATCCTAAGAAGTTGAACATAATATTTGAAGACTATGGCATCAATATCTGTACGATTGGAAATCCGTCTTAAGGGCACCCAAAACTTCAATACTTGAAAGGCTAGGATTCTCAACATCCTAGAGGAACATGACTTGGATAGCTATGTATCCACTGTGTTGTAGGAGCCTACATCTAATGAAGGGAGCATTAAATTAAAGAATAATAAATCTAAGTCCAAACAAATCATCTATGATTCTTTTGTTGTTGTTAAACCTATATTCAATTCCATTCTCGCTAATATTTCATACTGCTAACCATTTCGCATGAAAATAAATCTTAAGTTAATACAAATGTACACGTGGTCACCAAGTTTAAGTTTAGAATACTAAGAAGTTGGAGTCTACAATTCCACAAATGATTTTAGAAATATCCTAAAATGGTACTATAATCGTTGTAAACATTTGAGACACATGACACTCTCTCTCACTCATTTTTTTCTTGCAGTTTGACATGTTTTTCCATGGCTTTGAAGGCAATTGTGCAAAAGTCTAACTTATTTTTTCTTTTGGTTTTTTGTTACAGTTATATAATAAACATAAAACAAATTTCTTGAATCCACTCCACTAACATAATTCAAGTGAATGCCATATTGATTGCCAACCAAAAAACATGTGCTTGTGTGCATCACTAACTGGCTAGTTGGGGGCTTGAACTCTTTTCATGGTAATTAAGTTGTAGACCCTTTGTTT
The DNA here is from genome assembly GCA_027924585.1 of Larix kaempferi. Classification (NCBI taxonomy): domain Eukaryota; kingdom Viridiplantae; phylum Streptophyta; class Pinopsida; order Pinales; family Pinaceae; genus Larix; species Larix kaempferi. The sequence continues at coordinate 22,571,067 of BSBM01000753.1, forward strand.
GTAGCAACATCAAACCACTTGCATTCCCTCCGATTCAAGTTGATAGTGCTTATGAGGGGAGTTTTCTTAATACATGGGTTTGTGAAATAGGGAGATGGACTTAAACACTTGAGTTAGAGGAGTTAGGTTTTGTTTCACACAACCCAATTAAGGCAAGTTTAGTAATCACCTGAATGGTGGCAGGGATATACTTTCCATTCAAAAGTCAAAGTCTTTTGACTTCTATTAATTCTTAATTTATGATTATGTTTTCATTATGTTTTGTAATGCTTATCAAAAAATAATTTATGAAAATTAAAAAATATGTTTTCTATTTTTTCAAAAAGAAAATCATATTTTTTTATTGGTTAAGTACACTTCGGATTTGACATAAATCCCTAGAGGAGGGTATTTATTTTTTAAATATAAAAATTATTTAAAAATCATTTAAAAAATTTACACATAATCACACAGTAAAGAAATATTAAATAAAATTGTTGGCCCACTGGGTACATTGGACCTGACGTTAAGGAAAAGCTCCGTGTTTTTTATGTTGGCAAGCTTGGAGCCATTCCCAGCTCGGGAGGAATGGGGCTCAATAGATGGTTCATGTGGAGGAAGAGTGAGTCGAGTGAATTCAAATTGCCCAGCTTTGCCGAAATCGAACCAGTGAGACCGCAGTACGACATGTCGAGTTGGATGAGCTTCATTAAGCTCCTGAGCTACGGCGGGATCCCAACTGAATAAATGTTGAAGTGGACAATGTAGAGGTATTGCAGGTCGGCAAGTTTTTCAAGCTCTAGTGGCAAGTTTCCAATGATCTTGTTTCCGTTGAGTCCCAGGTAGAGGAGGCTCATCATGTTTCCATAGGAGGCGGGGATCGAACCGATGAAGTAGTTTCCACCAAGGTGATGGTAGCGGAGTCGGGCTAGTGTCACGACTTCGAGAGGCAACGATCTACCAATGACAAGCACGCTAAATATTTGGTCGTCTTCTCAACCTATGCATCTCCTCCTATACACTAAATTTGTTTTGTTTAAAATTTTTGAGATGTGAATATATTGTGCAAGAATTACCTGAGAAAGGTAGTGGTAGTAGGTGAGGAGCATCGGTAATCCAAAACTTTAAGGACAGTCTATTCCATTGAAACAACTTCTTATTGCTTAAATACGTTATTTGCATCTGTAAAATGTTTCCTGCCTGATACTGGAGACGAAATAATTGAATTAATATATGTAAATCATTTTCTAAGAATTTCGGAGCAGTGCAAATCAAGCTAGGAAGCACTTTTGGCAGATCAATTTATCTTCACGTACAGAAACTCTTTGGACAAACCAATGATATGGTTGGATGCACCATACAACATTCTATAGATCCATACTCTCAAAATATTTTAAGACATCAACCACGGGAAATGGCAGGCATTTACTGAGGTCACTCAGAAGGTTTTACCAGTAATTCTATTCTTAGATAATTTTTGCATTTTCGTGGATTTGGAGCAATCTGTCTGAAACACTATTTTGGCAGACCCATAACTTCCTCCTCATACATGCTCAAGACAATATGATACCATGGTTAGGTAGAAAAATCAACAAGATACAGCATGACCATATGGTGTGGGCATTTACTTTAACCTATGAATTATGGCAGACATTTTCCTGGGGCCACTTAGGTAGTTTTACTACCCTGGTGCAAAAACAACCTGAAACCCTGTTTTGGCAGGCCTTTAACTTTGTCGTCAAAAACCCTCTTTGAGAACTGATACCATGGTAATATATCCTCTTCAACAAGCTATAGCATGATAGTTTCAGATAATTTTTATCATTCATCTATGAGGTACGGCGGGCATTTTTCGAAAGTTTATCCTTAACCCCTATTTTGGCAGAATTATGACTTTCTCCTCAGAAATGATTAAGGAAAAATGAGACCATGAATATATAGCCACTTCAACAAGCTATAGCCTGATATGATGGTGCGGGAATTTTCTTCAAACCATGAATTATGGTGGGCATTCTCTTCGAGCAGTTTTGATTAATTTTTCCATGCTTTTTCAATTTCCAAAGTTTCACAAACTTGCCATACATTTCCAGAATGATGTCAGATTGCAACACTGACTTCATGATAGCACCAAAACACCATCATGTGTCTTTCCAGCCCCATCACACATGCCACATCATCATACTTTCCATGTCATCACTTCCTTTGTCATTCCTTTGTCTTTCGTTGAGTTTACACTTTCATCATGTCTTTGGTTATTCCTTTGTCATTACTAAAATCCTTTGACATCAATGACAATGACATTTAACAAAGGGCTGCAAGCAAGGAATTAGTATTTTGGGGATTCTTTTTTTTCGGAGTTGGAGGACAATAGTCAGGGCTATTACTGCAGTGATTTCTAGTGAAATCCATGGCGTCTAAGTCTGTGGTGACGGAGATGTAGGCTAAGAAACGTATCCTCTTTTTAACAGGAAAATTTAGCTTGGATTTGGTTTTACTGTAGCATGGAGTTTCTATGACAACAAGGCTAAGGGTGAGTTTGGAGGTGATCCTATATGCCCGCGCATGTTTCACGTCAGTGTTGCTCCAGGTAGTGAATTCCTCATATCTCTTTATCGGAGGCACATCATGATAATTGGATTGGATCAACTGTGAAAATGTAATGTTGCATTTCATGGCTAAGGGTTCGAATTCACAGATCCTGCCCACAAATTTCAAAATATTTTTCAGAACAAAAGACCATTTATTTCCAAGCATGATTTAGAAGCCATCAGAAATGTATTAAATACTTTAGTTCTGATATAAAAAATAATAGTTGGATATGTCATTTATATGATCGGATGGTTTGTTTAATTTGTATGAAAGCAAAGACATTTGAAACACACTCCTTTTGCAAGCTATACTATCGAGCATTTTTTTGCGGCCATTTGTTTACTTAATTGCAAGCGTTTCAAAGTGCTTGAACCACTTCAACTCCCCTAAGGACTAGTCTTTAAATACTAAGCACGGCTAGAATGCATGACCTGGGTTCGTGGAAGAGTGTGTTGGGGATTTTTTTTTTTTTGGGGGGGGGGTCTTGGTTTTGGGGTATTCATTTACTGGTTTGGTATGTGGCTGAAGTTTTTTTGTTCAGTGGTGGATCTTCGGTTTTACTGTAAATAGGATAGGGAGACATGTTTTGAGTTTGACTAAGTTGGTTGATCTTCGGTTCATTTGTGTCACATTTTGATTAAGTTTCTCAAGAGTGGCCATGAGTTTGTCGATGTGGGGAAAGCTTGTAATTTTACCTTCCAAAAAATGGAAAACTAACCAATCCTATTTGATCATAGGTCTAAATAAGTCTAACAACAAACTCTTCTGTTATTTTATCTCTCGTAGTCTAAAACGACTTCTAATAAAAATATCTCTTATGTTCTTTTAATAAAAAGATCTCTTCACAAGTTCAATTACTCTGATACTTATCAACACTCATTTTTTAATTTGATGAAATGGTTAATGTAACGTTTAATTCATCAAAACCAAATAATTTGAAGGCATATAATAAATCAACAATTTTATGAATTAATCAAATTAATTATTTATTTCATTATACAACAATTTTTTATGTTTTTTAATATAAATATCTCTTATATTCTTTTCATAAAAATATATCTTACAAGTTCAATAACTCATGATATTGAAAATAAACACTCATTTCTAAATTGAGGAAATGGTTATTGTAATGATTAATTCATTAGAGCATAATAAAAATATATCTTTGACAAGTTCATTGTATAATAACTCATTGAAACTACTGAATTAGAAAAGCTTTATGAAAAAAATAAGCACGGTCGAAAATAACATGTTCATTTGTTTCTATAATCAAGACATAATAGAACAAACAAATTTTACTAATGTAACTTTTCAAGTTACATAACTAAATAGTCATATTTGAACTCGATAAAAACTCAGTCAACCATATAACACATATTAAATATAAATTTAATAAACTATATGACACACTTCAACATAGATTTATTTATAAACTATATCACTATATGGTTACTTTACAAGTATATACATTTTAAATACAAACTAAAAACTCATATAACACATTCCAATATTTATTTTTACTATCAAAACTTCCATTATTAAAGACCATGTCCGCTTAGTTTCAATTTCATTCATACACTCATTGTCTATGTTTGTTGAGTTTCAATTTCATCCATACACTCAGTCACTTGTTTGATTGTGACATGTTACATGGTCGTAATAGTAGTGTTATATAAATGTGGCTTAATCTCATCACTTTTTCTACTCTTATAACATTGGCAGGGAATTAGCTGCATTGCATCTTTCTCTCTTGTTTAAGGGACAACAGATTCCATAAGACTCTTATAATATTAAATCCCATAAGACTTTAATAATAATAAAATAATACTTTAAGTTGTGCGAATTTAAGTTATTTAAATTTCTAAATTTATTTTATTTTATTCAGGTTTATATATTTAAATAAATTTTTAAATAAAAAAAAAACTTTAATTTATTTTAAATCCAATCTCATATTCAATATATTAAACTTTAAAATTAATATATACCGTAATAAATTAAAAATATAAATTTTATTTTATTTTATATCTAAAACCATATTCAATATATTAAAATTTAAAATTAATATATACTAAAAAATTATATATATATTTTAAGTGAAACTGAAAAGGGATTTATATTATAAAAAGGTTGTGTACAACTATCCATTACTAAAAGAGGAAACTGGTCTACAAACTGAAAGAGTCTAAACAAGAAAAACTAAAACAAGAGCTCTATTGAGGATACATATTTTCCAAGTCGGTCTTCTAACACTATCTATAATACTGCAGGGATAGACCCTGATAAAATAACTACACCAAAATTTACAAAAAAACATATATAGATGTGAAGAAAGGGAACGCTAGTATACTCATATCTGGTTGAAAATCCATAGATTGGTTGTTAAACGAATGCCTCCTCCATGGGACGAATTCCCTCTTCTGGTGACTCCTGGTAGTGGTTGCACTATGACATTTTGGCAATTTACAGAACCTCCTCCTTGATTGTGTCGATCGTGCCCAATAGCTCCCTAAGATTCCCCTCTAAATCCTCAATCCTGGAGTCGAAACATACCATTCGAGTGGCTATATACCGAGTATCCCCTGAAACTGCAACAATTTTTTGGACTCCCCTTCGCACCAGGTCATAAACATTCCTCAATTTTTTCTTAAAATCCTCCATTCTATTTTTAGCATATGAAAGGAATTCCTTCCACCATTCCATATCACCTACAACAGAGCTAATAAATTGTTTGCCAACATCCCGTTAAGAAATGATAGCAACTGACTATGTCCTTGGCCGGTCTTATCCCATAACTCCTAAGCTTCTTCAAGATTCATAGCACTACACCGAGGGGGAGAAGAATGCATCATCAAATTCGAAACTTCCCTTCTCAAATCCAAATACATCTTCATCCCAAATCCTTCCATGCTTTTTGAATGTTCCTCCTCTGTATTGTTATAAAGTGTGGGAATGTTACAACAAGGCTAAAAGATGTGTATTAAAACATTGTCTAGTTTATTTGGTTTTAATCTATCATTAAAAAAATCAATAATTCAATACATTAAATAGACATATATTATGGAGAGAAAATCTAATCAATTGGTTGATTATAACAACACACAACTATTCGTTATTTTCCAATGCATTCTTGAGTTACATATTTAATAATTCTATGATACAATCTTGAACTCAAATTCACTACCCCTTATAAATGGTGGTCAAAATCTATTTGGAAATGGAATCTTCCCTTAAAGCTTAAATGCTTTCTATGGCTTCGTATAGGAGATCAAATTTTGACAAGGGATAATCTTTGTAGGAGGGGGTGGATGGGTCCAAACATATGTCCTCTTTGTAATGTTGAGAGTGAGTTTGTTAACACCTTTTTGTTGATTGTATTTTTTGTGGGGAAGTTTGGAGGAATGTAACAGGTTTATATTTTTTTATTTGAAATTATTACTTGATCTTAAATTATTATGTGATCCTGCACATAAAAATCAAAGACCTTTATACTAAGGGATCTTATGAATTCCCAACATGCGGACCTTGCACCTCATTTAGAAGATCTTGACAATTGGGAAAGACAATATATGATGAATATAGAATGTTCATAAAGCCTAATCATCCATATCGTGTAAAATAAAAGGATGAATTTGGTGGGAAGGAGTGCCTTCTAAATACAACCGCATTTAATCTAAATGTTTAAAGTGTTAAAGTTGAATTATGATTCGGAAAATACAATCGCATTTAATATAAATGTTTAAAGCGTTAAAGTTGACTTATGATTCGGAAAATACTTTAGGGTTAATTTAGAAAAGACTCAGCAAAATGCTCATAGGGGTGTAGATCGACTAGCTATAGAGTGAACTATTAAGGCATGTTAAGTTTAGCCTAATTTCACAAGCAAGATCACTGAAAGAAACACAATCGTAAGATAAACAAAGATTTACCCTGGGAAACCCTCATGGGGTAGAAAACCCAGCAAAGCTTTCCTCAATATAGATAATCAACCAATACAAACATGTAGTCCAAGACTAGAGCTCCTTCTCCTCCTATGAAGACCTCTCTCTCTCCTATGCACCAATCACAAGTGAGTGAATGAATGATATAAGTGAGAAACATACCTCCTCTACTTATACTTGTTTCCTGACTGAATTTTTACCCTAATGGGGCCGACCTCTCCTAAGAGAGTCTAATAACCCCTAAATAACTAACTCAGGTTCGACCTCACATGGGATATCTAATAACCCTAGTTACCACAATCTCTCGAAGGAATAAACATCTCCGGATACATAACAAAGTCCCATCGGAGGAATGAAACATCTTCAGAATAATAAGATACAAATATAATATTCTTAGAAGTTACAATATTTCAACACTCCCCCTTAATGAGAAGGATATTATAACAACATCTGCAGGAGCAAGGAGTCATCAACTACATAATACATGATACATCTATAAATCATTGGAAGCTTTCTTCAGTAACTTAATCAGTTACTAGAACATCTTCAAGATATTCAATACTGGAACATCAACATCTTCAATATTGAGTCTTCATCTTCCGCAACACTCGAACAACTACAGTAATATCATCATCTGGATCCTCTCGATCAACAACATCGTCATCACACGATCATCAACATCATCATCATATGATCATCAACATCGCCACCACACAATCATCATCATCGTCATCACACGATCATTAGCATCGTCATCACACGATCATCAACATCGTCATCACACGATCATTAGCATCGTCATCACACGATCATCACGATCAACATCATCATCATCTAGATCATCACGATCAACATCATCGTCATCTAGACCATCACGATCAACATCATCATCATCTAGACCATCATGATCAACATCATCGTCATCTAGATCATCACGATCAACATCATTGTCATCTAGACCATCACGATCAACATCATCATCATTTAGACGATCACGATCAACATCATCGTCATCTAGACCATCACGATCAACATCATTGTCATATAGACCATCACGATCAGCAGTATCATAGCAACATACCCTACAATACACATGATCCATTTAAGATACCATAACATGTCTAGGGATGATGCAGTCCACTCGTCAACTTAGACAAAGTCTAAGGACCTCTTTTTCGAAGACATATGTCTACGGATCAATTCAGGGACTGAAGTCCGGGGATGATGCAATCCCCTCTCGTCCACTAGGGACCACTTCTCGGAGACATATGTCTACAGATCAATTAAGGGACCAAAGTCCTGGGATGATGCAATCCCCTCTTGTCCACTAGGGACCACTTCTCGGAGACATATGTCTATGGATCAATTCAGGGACCGAAGTCTGGGGATGATGCAATCCCCTCTCGTCCACTAAGACCACTTCTCGGAGATATATGTCTACAGATCAATTTAGGGACCGAAGTCTAGGGATGATGCAATCCCCTCTCGTCCACTAGGGACCACTTCTCGAAGACATATGTCTACGAATCAATTCAGGGACTCAAGTCTGGGGATGATGCAATCCCCTCTCATCCACTAGGGACCACTTCTCAGAGACATATGTCTACGGATCAATTCAGGGACCGAAGTTCGGGGATGATACAATCCCCATCACGTACATTTTGAACTAGCGGTTCCAGGATGATGCAATCCCCATCACGTACATTTTGAACTAGTGGTTCCGGGATGATGCAATCCCCATCATGTACATTTTGAACTAAGCATTGAGGGATGATGCGGTCCTATCACATCAACTGACCTTATCGTCAGAACAAGTAGCCTCATCATTGATACAAGTATCCATATCAATACAGTTATCCACATCATGGATACAATATCCTCATCAATACAGTATCCACATCAACGATATAGTATCCTCATCAATATAGTATCTATAGGCATCCTCATTATTGACCTTATCATCAATATAGGCAATCTCATCATCGATACAGGTATCCACATCGACACCGGTATCCAAATATATCTTTATCGACCATATCACTCCCCCTTTCGAGGAGGGTCCTTTTGAACTACACCAAACTTGTCTCGGAAATACTCAAACTTTACTCGAGATAGAGGTTTGGTCAACACATCAGCAACTTGTTCATCAGTGCTCACATACTCGATCTTGATAGCTCCTTTCTGCACCATATCCAGTATATAGAAATATCAGATCTCTATGTGCTTTGACTTATCATGGAACACTTGATTCTTTGTCATCTTGATACAACTCTGGTTGTCACACAGGATCATAGTGGGGTCCATATCTAAGTCAAACAATCATGATAACAATTTCTAAATCCATACTGCTTCACAACTAGTAGAGCAAGCATCTATATATTCCGCTTCAGCTGTGCTGAGAGCCACTAGACTACTTCTTGATAAACCACGAGATCATGGCAGATCCCAGACAATAACATCCACCCAATGTACTATTTCTGTCTGATACACTTCTTTCCCAATCAATATCTGTGTAGCCATACAATCTAATGTCATGATCTCCACGATATCATAGACCAAAATCTATCATACCCTTTAGGTACCTCATCACATGCTTTGCAGCTATCAGGTGAACTCGTCTAGGTTCCACTAGATAGTGACTTAAGGTGTTCACTGCAAAGCATATATCTGGCTTAGTATTCGTTAGATACATCAATGACCCAATAATCTGTCTGTACAGAGTCATATCCACTAACTCTAAGGAGTCATCAACTAATAGCTTCAAGTTGGAGTCCATGGGAGTGGCCATGGCTTTACATTTCAACATATCAAATCTTTTCAAGATTTCCACAACATACTTTCCCTGGTTGAGAAAGATTCCTTTTGGGCCTTGCCATACTTCCAGACCTAGGAAGTAATGCATCAATCCGAGATCTTTCATCTCAAACTCTGAAGAAATCTTCTTCTTGCATTCGACAATCTGTTTCTCATTTCCAGTCAGAAATATATCATCCACATATAAAAACAATATGACAGGTTCATCATCCATAACCTTGAGATAAAGATTGGGATTAGTTTTACTTTTGGTAAAGCCCAAGCTTGTCAAGAATCTGCCAATTCTTCCATACCAAGCTCTGGGAGCTTGCTTCAACCCATACAAATCCTTTTTCAGTTTGCACACATGGGTTCTTGTATCTTCCACCTCAAATCCTTGAGGTTGTTCTATGTACACTTCCTCCTCAATCACACCATTCAGGAAAGCTATCTTTACATACATCTGGTGTAAATCCCATTTCATCATGGATGCAAGTGCCATGATGGTTCTAATGGAAGTGTACCTTGCAACTGGTGCAAATGTCTCTTCATAGTCAATTCCCTCTTTCTGAGAGAATCCTCTGGCCACAAATCTTGCCTTATATTTTTCAATGCTACCATCCACAACATGCTTTATTTTGTATATCCATTTGGAGGATACCACACTTTTGTCTTTTGGCTTGGGAAATATATCCCAAACATCATTCTTCATTATTGAATGGTATTCCTCTGTCATTGCATCTACCCACTCTTTCTTATGAACTACCTCTTCATAACTAGTAGGTTCTTGATCTACAAGATCACACATCAAAGCCATATAGTTGGAGAAAGGCTTTGGTTTCTTGCTCACTCTAGTGGAGCCTTCAGGAGCTCCATACTTTTCTACTCCTAGTATAATGTCTCTTTCCCATGCCGGCTTTCTTTTCCTTGATATGTTTGAAAAGGGGGGTTCTTGTGGTTCTATCATATCATGGTCTTCAGGTGTTACATCTTCAGGGATGGGTACAGTCTCTGCAATTTTGGAAGGTGCATCTTCTTCACATACTTATTCATACTAACACTTCCTAGATTTATTGAGAGCTATCTCTTCATCAAATGTCACATCCCTACTAATCTCCATATGGTGGAATCCTGGGATGTATATTCTGAATGCTTTGGATGTTTCACAATATCCAACAAATACTCCCTTCTTTCCGGAAGGGTTTAATTTTGTTCTCTTTTATTTTGGTATGTGAATATATACATGACACCCAAATATCTTGAGGTGGCTTGCCTCAGGCTTCTTCCCTGTAAACACTTCTTTCGGGGTCTTGAATTCAAGAGTACTATGAGATAGTCTATTTTGCACATAGACTGCTGTCCTGGCTACTTCAGCCCATAGATACATACATTAGAGAAATTTTGAGGTCAAAAAAGGGCCTCAAAACAAAGAAAATGTACTATAAAATACAACCAATCACATTCTAGTAGATGACATCATCCCCCTTGGTGAGGTGGCATTGCATGAGTTAAGAATGCTTATTTGTCAAATTTTCTATGGTGGATGAAAACACATAGTTAACCAAGGTAGTGGTTTAAGTACTTTTAAGTCATAAAGTAAAGTACTCATAATGATAGTCTTTTCATAAAATAATATTATTGTCATTTTCAAGTAAAGTACTCATAATGAATGTCTTTTCACACTTTCACATAAAATAATATTATTGTCATTTTCAAGTGAAATACTCTTAATTCATAAAGAAAGTCCTTTCACATTTTTTTATAAAATAATATATTATCATTTTTATGTTTTTAATTTTAAATTATATATTCACTCCATTCTATTTAATAACATAATGTCAAACTAATAAAGAATAATAATAGATTTAATAAATAATAATAATAATGCAATGTGGATTATAATAATATTATTGACATTTTACATGTAAATAAATTCTCAATTAAATTACATTATTAAATTCATGAGAAAAGTACTAAATATAAAAAGTCAACATAAAATTAAAAAAAAACTCTTAAAAATGTTTTTTATTATTTAATTTCATTTGCAAGTTCAAGACAAATAAATGTTAAAGGACAATACATTTTTGGGAATTTACAATGAATCTTAGTCACATCAATGTAGTCTTATTTTATTAATTTTATTTCTAGTGAATTTTGAAAAGTAACTCAACCATGGTTATTTATATTGTGCATAGAAAATAGTGTGGGAGGTGACTTGTCATATATACCTACCCCATAAAACCCCCAATTCATAATATTTTAATATATCTCATATTTTTGTAGTACATCTCTTAGGAGGCCCTTTTTTGACCTCAAAATCTCTCTAATGGGTAGGTCTTGATCATGTATCATTGTCGTGACTGCTTCCATAATGGTTCTATTCTTTCTTTCCGCAACACCATTTTGTTGAGGATTGTAGGGAGTGGTTAACTCCCTCTTGATTCCAGCTTCCTTACAAAAAACTTAAAAATCCTTTGAAGTGTATTCTCCACCATTATCTGTCCTGAGTGTTTTGATATTCTTTTCTGAAAGATTTTCTATCAAGGCTTTGAACTCCTTGAACTTTCCAAAGACTTCATTCTTTCCTTTTAGAAAGTATATCCAAGTCTTCCTAGAGTAGTCATCAATAAATATAAGGTAGTATTCATATCCACTCATGGATGTGGAGGGCATTGGTCCACATACATCTGAATGAATCAATTCCAAAATACTTTTAGTCTTTGTTTCACTCTTTGGAAATGGGTTCTTGATATTGTTTCCTTTTGCACATCCTTTACATGTGCCATCATGATCAATCTTCAAATCTAGTAGTACTATGACTACTTTACTCACATGAGGTAGTGCTTTGTAGTTGATATGAGCAAGCCTCCTATGCCATAGTTCACTAGGGCTAGTGGCTTCATGAACAAGGGCAGCTTCTGGATGTCCCTTGAGTTTGTGTAGACCTCCTTCCTCTTCACCAATAACAATTGCATCCTCAATTGATTTTCCTTTGGACCACATGAGTACTTGTCCATCTATGAATGCAACCATATAGCCTTTCTTATCTAGAGCTGAGATAGAAAGTAAGTTCTTCTTCAATTCTGGGACATATAATATCTCCTTCGTCTTCAATGGTGTTCCAGAATCAAGCTTGTAGCTTGCTTCATCAATTCCCTGGATTGGATATTGATAGTCATATCCTAGAGATACCTTTTGTGGAGAGGTCTTCTCTTCAAGTTTTGTAAGAGTTTTCTTTTGACCTGTCATGTGATTTGAAGCACCACTATCAATGAGCCATGTATTTTCTCCAGGTGTTACAGTCCCAGAGAGTGCAGAGAATAGAACATATTCTTTTGCATCTTCTTCTTCTATTCTAGCTCTTTTATTTTGAGGCCTTTCTTCTTCTTCTTCTTCACTATCATTTTCTGCTAGGTGTGCTTGATGTCTTTTATGGTGGAATCCCTTCTTCTTTTCCTTTGAAGGACAATTTCTAGCGATGTGTCCTATTTTATGACAATTGAAACATTGGAATGAGGAGTACTTTCTTCCTTGAGTAGTTCCTCTTTTCTTCTGGAATCTTTGTGGAGGTTGAGATTCCTTGTGACTAGACTTCTTGAAGTAGGGTTTATTCCTTCTTCTCTTGGTGTGGGTGGCCAGTGCTTGGTCACCTTCTTTGAGCAAGGATTCTCTATTGGCAACCCTAGCTTCTTCTTGGATGCAATCTTCCCATACCACATCAAACTTCATGCTCTCTTTTCTAGCACACATGGTTTGGATAAATGACTCCCAAGCTCTAATGAGACCATTTAGAGCAATCATGACTAGTTCATCTTCATCAAGGGTATCTCCAATAGCATCTAGTTGTTCCTTGAACTAGGAAACCCTTGAGAAATAATCTTGAATGGATTCTCCTTGATTCATAGTGGTGCTCTTCAATTGAGCTCTCAGGTTCATCTTCCTATTGATGTTCTTTCCTTCATACATTATGGAAAGGGCATCATACATTTCCTTTGGGGTCTTCTTGGATGGCACTTGGGGAATCAAGTGGTCTTTTATAGAATCAACAATGATTCTTTTTTCCCTAATCAAGTCCTTCCTATACTTCTCTTTGGATTCATCTTCTTCGAGTTCTGCAATCTCATCTTTGATATATTGGGCAAGATCATTCTATTCAAGAATGAGACCAATCCTATATTTCCATGCCTGGAAATTCTCTATACCCTCTAGCTTGTCTTCAAGCTTAGTGCTTGGAGCCATATTATTCAGGGGGTCACAGAGATTGAAGTTTCTCAAGAGATAGAATAACACTTACCAGGAGATGTGCTTGATTGAGTTGAGAGATCTGGTGTGTTCTGCTTCTGGAAAATTCAACTTTTCATCTTCCGGATCTACAACAAAATTTCTGGTTTTTCTGGTTTTCTGGTGCATAGGTTTACAGCTTTTCTGGTTCACTGGTGCACAGGTGCGCAGCTTTTCTGGTTTTCTACACTTTTAGTCAAACTAGGGTTTGAATTTCCCAGAGTTCTACCCAACCAAAAATCTCGATCCAGGGCTCAAAACTTCGATTTTGAGGAGGGCTATCCAGCCATGCAATCAGAATCCAAAAATTCCAACTTTTGCAGAAACCCTAATTTTCACCGGAGGAGAAGAGAGAGGTATTTTCACCTTGTGAAAGATGTCCTATTCAGGCTAGCTATGATACCATGTTAAGTTTAGCCTAATTTCACAAGCAAGATCACTGAAAGAAACACAATCACAAGATAGACAAAGATTTACCTTGGGAAACCCTCATGGGGTAGAAAACCCAGCAAAGCTTTCCTCAATATAGATAATCAACCAATACAAAGATGTAGTCCAAGACTAGAGCTCATCTTCATATGCAGACCTCTCTCTCTCCTATGCGCCAATCACAAGTGAGTGAATGAATGAGACACGTGAGGAGCATACTTCCTCTACTTATACTTGTTTCCCGACTAACTTTTTACCCTAATGGGGCCGACCTCTCCTAAGAGAGTCTAATAACCCCTAAATAACTAACGCAGGGCCGACCTCACATGGGAAGTCTAATAACCTTAGTTACCACAATCTCTCGGAGGAATAAACATCTCCGGATACATAACAAAGTCCCATCGGAGGAATGAAACATCTCCGGAATAATAAGATACAAATATAATATTCTTAGAAGTTACAATATTTCAACAAGGCACTCCTTGCAATGTCATAGATTCAAAATTTGATTAGCTTGTGCCCCATGATTGTGGGTGCACCAATGGGTTTAGTGGTAGCATAAGAGAATCAACCATGTGTCATGCAAGTACGAACCCTGCCCCAGTTATCATTTTCCCTAGGAAAAAAAACTCAACAAAATGGAAAATAGAAAAATACACATGATTGAAAGGACTTGACAAGTTAAGGTGAGAGAAGAATTTATATTGTAGAAATAATTACAAGATGCGCAAAATTTAGACATATACAATTTAGTAATGGCCAATTTTTTAAGAAGGCATGTAAAGTGGATATTGTGGAGTACTACCATCTTTGAAAATGTGCTAGTTCAACACTTAAAAGAAAGGAACAATTTTTTTTTTTTTTTTTTGATAGGTTGGATGTAGAAAGAATGGAATGAGTGGGCCCTTGTAAAGGAATTTTACTGAGATTGATGAAGAAAGGTCTTAAAACAACATATTTTTCAGAAATGAAGAAATACAAGTTCTTTAGGTTTATGGGTGAAAATATCAAGTCATTCAAACATTTCAAATTGCATGAAGAGAATATGACATGGATTTTGTCAAGAACATCCAACCATTGAGAATAAAGTGTTCATAAAGTTTTGGATATCGTGTTTATTATGTCGACGGTGTTAGATGGTATAAAAGGATCCTATATAATGATTATAGAAAATGGTATCTTCCATTGATATATATATGATACACATTTATGGAAAGTGTATGTCTGGTTAATGGTTTTCAAACACATTTCTATGCAAAAATATTTATGACATACAACCAAGTGCCAATGGCTTGTCATGTAAATCATTACTCGTCTCCAAAAGCAGTATATGAACACCCATAAATTCCTTTGTTGAAGACTTACATGCTCTACTTTTCCCTCATATTTTATCTCAATCAAATTCCTTCCAATGGAACACTTTTGCACAATAAAACCCTAGATATGACGATTCAAGCTAGAAAAAAGAGCTAAGAAGACTAAACATAGAGGTTTTCCTTAGAAGGTGATAAAATATGCTACATTTTTCTTATAAATTAAATCATTCTTTACTAAAGAATGCATACCATCCCTAATTCATGTTGGATATTAGGATATTTGGTTGAATTTAGAATAGAGCTTGTGTGAAATCACAAATGACCTTATCTTTTCAAGGGTGAATGGTTTCTCCTTGGTAACTTCTCCTTCTATGCTCTCATTCACCTCTTGGTTAAAAATTCTAAGGAAAATCCTTATCACCTTCATAATTATTCTATGTTTGGAGATTTTGGATCATTGAAAATATCTTGAATATGAACCTTCTTAACTTTTACAATTTCTTCAAATTATTT
Source organism: Larix kaempferi (assembly GCA_027924585.1). Taxonomy (NCBI): domain Eukaryota; kingdom Viridiplantae; phylum Streptophyta; class Pinopsida; order Pinales; family Pinaceae; genus Larix; species Larix kaempferi. Next base: position 22,586,905 of record BSBM01000753.1, read on the forward strand.
TTCCTTTGACCCAACAGAAACACCAATTGACCAAATTGTATTTACACATTTCCTAAAATTGCTATAATTGTGAAATCACTTAGTGTTAATATGCCCCTCTTCCAACCATATGGATCTACTTTTGATCCTCCACTCTACCTCATTTTCATCTAAAAGTTCCTTTTTTCTCCTCTATTGTCTTTAAATTTAGCAACTCTTCATCATTGGAAGACCCTTTGACATTATTTTCAAAAAGAGTGGTTATGTTTCTTCTAACTTTTCTAGGTCTACTTGATTTTATTCATTTTTCATCTTTGCGCTCCCTACAACTAAATTCTTAACTTGTTTGAGATTAGAGGCAAATTGAAGCATAATTGAATCTCATGAACAAGGATCATAAATTTTCATTTTTTTGTCATAGGAAGTCTAAAATATTCCTTAGCCAATCAATCATGATTAGATTTAAAAGGAAATGGAGGTTTTCTATCCTCCTTTTCTAGTTGTATAACAATAAGTACATGATCATATAAGCCATTGTTTCCTACCTAAAATTTATATCTTTCAACCTCCTCCACCATTGTTTCCACCATTAAGAATATATCCATCATCTTAGAGATGCTTATCCATCATATTAGAGATGCTTGTTGTTCCATGTTAGCACACAAACTAGCATCTTAAGATTGAATTCCTAAAATCAATGAAAGCTTATGTAAAACTAAGAGAGAGGCCATTGTCACCACACCTAACCCTTTTTGTCTCTTTAGGCTATCTCTTCTCTAGCTCAATAGTGGACTCCCCAGGGTAGGATTACTAGATTTTAACAATGGATTACATGGTGAAAATTAAGAGTAAATTTAGAAAAAAAAAATTGTTTTGTTTTTTTAAATATAAGCCATGAAGGAATTGGAGACTATTGTTTTATACAATGTGAAAATGGGGTCAACCAAGGATTGCAATAGGCTTTCTTTAGGAATATTATAAAGGTACAAGGTCGCAATTCACAAACATAGATGCTCTCTAGTGGATGGGATGATTTTAGAGATCACATAAAAAGAAATTTCTAGAGCAAAAAAAATTCAAATGGACTCAAGGAGGAAAGCTATATTGAAATGCATAAAAAAACAAATGATTTCTAGACACAAGATATGCAACTAAACTACACTTCCAATTGATAACAATTACCATAAATATAGAAAGCTTAATCCTTCATTACATCAATTCCATTAACAATTTCATGATCCATTAACCAACCAATCACATGAGCAACATGAAAATCCTTCAATAGAGCACTAACATCAACCATCGTACATCTTGATTAAGTATCCCTTGTCCATCAAACTCAATGCCTCATGCCCTTGTCCCATATTTTCCCTCTGCCTCCTCTCCATTACTTCTACACGAAATGTAATAAAATATACCCTAAATATTTGTATTGTCATATAACTTAATTAATCCCCCTTGGCCCCTTAATACCGGGCAATATATTTTATCATTTCAATATCATAGTTTATTCCCCAATATGAATGGACGTGATAGGATATTTCCTACCAACTGACCCCTCCGTGAATGTTCCTAAAATTGGCAATAACATTCTTGTACAACCTTGTCATGGCAGCTCTCAACTCAAAAGGAACTTTTAGCTCTTCTAATATATTCCAAACGTTAGTTCTAGGCACTATGTCAAGTTTTTTTCTAAAGTCAACAAATCAACACAAAATATTGGTTTTATTACTACAACACTCATTTGTAGTAACACCCCATTTTTTACCTTATGTTGTAATTATGTGTGTAATGATGCAATGGTTAGATTGATCTATATGGTTTAGGAGACCATGAATATTGTAAATGATCTACATTACATATAATAAAAAAAATTTAATAGTTGCAAGTGAAGGAAGAAGAGATGTGGGGCTATGATTCCACAAGTGGGGGAAGTGAAAGATGGGGTAAGGGATATGACCCTAGTTGGTGTTAAATCAAGTCCTTAAATGTACTTATCAACCTTGGTTAGGAATTTAACCCAAGGTCCCTAAACCATGTTATGGGGGGTGATTTGATAAAGCAAAGAGAAGAACTTGAATCCCATACTGGTTCATATAAATTACTTGGGAAGCTTGTGTTAATGGGTGTAGTACTTACTTGTGAGAGGAACTTGCCTTGAAACTAAGGTCCCCAGAGTCCCAACATGGAAGCTCCTTGTTTTCCTATGCTAGAGCACTGGAAGGGAATGGGGATAGACTAAGGGATTGCGATGCAAAGAAGGGGGTTCAATTCCTTATGTTGTGTAGGATGATGGGGGATGAGTGCTAGTGGATTGGGACAACTGCGAAGGTGTTTCCACACCAGAGGGTTACGTGAAATGAGGTTGGGTAGATCATGGTACTTCACCCTTATGGGTTGATGGTCCCATCTCAGGGGTGGCCTCTGTCATACATAATAAGTGTGATAGAGTGCCCATGATTGGGAGGAATGTCCTTCACTTGAAATTAGTTGGAGGACCATTTACCATAAAGATAAGTGTTAAATATGCTTTGAATTCCATGGTTTATATTGCTATCGTGGATTGATTTAATTATTGTTTATGAAAATGCCAATGTGCCTGAACTTAATGGTTAATGTATGTATGCATTCATGATAAGAATGCATGCATATTGTAGAATGAATAATTTAGATGAATGATAGCTATATATTTACTTTCCTTTGTTAATTAATTGCATAATATGTCAATAGAATTTTAAATAATACATCAAAGATTAAGGGATTATAACTAGAATGACATACCCCATCACCTTAATAGTGTTAAATGGGTGGTCAAGTACATGTTACAAAGGCTAGATTAAGGGATTATAACTAGATTGAAGTATCCCATCACCTTAATAGTGTTAAAGGGGTGGTTAGGTATGTTACATTTTCAATGGTCCTAAGCATAACAAGGTGGTCCACAATTGAATGATAGTTCCTAAATCTGGCCTAGCATTTAGCTATTTTTCGATGACTTTCTAGCCATATGTTGATCTTCTTTTTTAGAATAATTCCACATTTAACCCAGTTATAATAGGGCTAAACATAATGACCCTATAATTAGAGGGATTGGTTTTATCTCCACTTCTAAAAATAAGAACAATGAAGCCTTGAGTTTGAGGTTTAGGGGAACTCTGCTTGACTGCTAAACTGAAGAGCTTGTGGGTGTGAGGGATGAGGATAGGCCCACAAATAATCAATTTTTCTACTTGGTATAATTTGATGTTCTTAGCTTTCCCTTTTATGAGCCGCTTAACCTCGAACTCTATGTTGTTTAAAGAAAAAAAAATCCTCTATAGAAATGGTTTGAATGTTTTCCACAACATCAAGGGTTTTGTAAAAAAATTTAAGGTAGGAATTCTAGTCCCTCAAGTGAATCATATTGTTTTCATTAGTTTTACGAATTAAAATTTGCCTCCAAAATTTCTTAGGATCTAGCTTAGAGAGGTGCAAATGCTTCTCTTGCTTTCTATGTATAATATAGTACATTTTGTTCCTTTTAATTAGGGTTTTGTACCTTTATAACTTGTTGGATTTTAAGGACTCATTAGAAGCATCCCTACTGATTTTGGTAGAATGTTTGCACTCTTCATCATACCAAGAGCTGGGCATTCTATTTTCCTTTTTATGGAAGATCGAGTACTTTTAGTTATTAGAGTTGTCTTGTTATGGGGCTTATGTATTTGACAAAGTCTAAAGTTTGGGCTAAATGTCTATTGCCAAAGTTGGGTTCATGGTCTTTTAAAATGTCGAATTTTAATATTTAATTGTAAATACCACATATATACTACATAACCTATAACATTGTTGCCAAATCCATAAATTTTGAGTAATTCATAAAACCATTACAAATTATTACATTTTAAACTTGAAATACTTCATATCATACTTATTATTACTATTCACTAAAAATATGTGTTGATTATCTATTAATCTGAACCATTATTTTATCTATATATATATATATATAATGATTAAAAAATATTAACACATTTATATTTATTATAATAATAATAATATTTTAACCATCTATAAATATTTTACTTAACATATAAATGAAAAATTAATTCAGAAAAGTTTACACATACATATACATATATGATGACTTAAAAAAATTATTAATTTATTTTAATAATAATAATCTATTTTTTAATAATCATGAATACTTAACAGCATATTACGAAATGCTAAATAAAGTCAAATATACAATTGTTTTACTTAAATACTTCATAACCATACCTAACTACAAATCTATTTATCAAAAGCCCGCTGAGTATAACTTATTAAGCAAATAATCACTTCATACAGGTTAAGCACGTTTTATTAAGCAAATAATCACTTAATGCTCGAGTCCTCTGTCGGCATAGATTTTTGCAACAATAAAACCACTGGTTAAGCACGTTTTATTAAGCAAATAAGCACCTAATTCCCACGAATGCTCGAGTCCTCTGTCGGCATAGATTCCTGCAATAATAAGCCACAGCATATGAAGTTTCTTGAAGTATCTTCAGAGAGTTGCAATATGAACGAGGAGATTGCATAGCTGTTGAGGCTGTGAGAAGAACGGAGAATGATCGCTGGCAGGCATTTTGAATATCTTCTCAGGGGGATTCTGTGCGATGGTGTATTCCTGATACTCTGGAGGGAATAATCTGTCCTTCATTAACATGATGTAAAATCTTCTGATGCTTCCATACATCTCCTTGGACAGCTTCAGAAATTCCACCGAGACTGGATATGGTGTTGGAGTGAGAAGAGACTCTGCAAGGTTCGCATCCTGTGGTGGTATCAACACAGAGAAACAAAGTATTCAGTAAAAAACAGTGGAGGAGGAAAGAGGAGCTTTTATGGAGGGAAGAGGAGCTTTTATGTTTGTAGAAACAAATACACACCGTGGGCATACTTGAATTTTTATTATCACACACTCCCACATCACACAGCGATGTTCTGGAATCTAATAGAGAGAAATTCAACACTCAAATACCTCATCAGGGCTCTCGTTGTAGAGATAGGACTTGACATGGTCAAGAACCAGTGAAGCAGAAGTGGGTAGGTCTGAATCTTCTTTTATATTTAGTACTACTACTCCATTTTCCACCAGCCTCGGGAAAGTCTGCACATACCATAGAAATTCATACTCCAAGACAATTCAATTCAACATTCAAAGGGTCTCAGCACCCCAATTAATCTGCATCATAACTGCATCCATCTCTTTTAGTAATGAAGTTTCAGGTTTAAAAGAAAGAGAATTCTGCATCACACCTTCGGGTTGGCAGAGCTAAGGAAGCTCTGATTGTTTCGAGGAGTAAATGCAGCTATAAAGATTGCCTTGGAGATCTTGGTTGGATACATCTCCATCGCATATGATAATGGGCATCCAGCCAAGCTGTGACCTACAAGAGTCACCTGCCATACATTGAATTCGAAGACTTCAGAGCCCTTCAAAAGCCATTGATAAAAGCAAGAATCATAACACTGAAAAACCGACGATGAAGAGCACTGCTTTCCAAAGGCCAATTTATGTATATTAGTAGAAGGTTTTAATTAGTCTTATAATCTACTGAACCAGGTCTGAAAGGTTTTATCTAAGGTCATCTATCCCAAGGACCCAAACCATCTAGGATGTAAGTACCAACTCTTTTAGCACAAGTTCAGGTCCTGATGGTCTTGAGGTCTTACCTGACCTTGAAGGGTGAGTTATCTCAACGCAATCAGACAAAATCAGAATGCTATTCAAATTTTGGCTTTGTGATGGTGAGACCTCTTAAAGCACAACTTCTCAATTTTTGAGTGTCCACATTCTCTGTGTGCCTTGGCAGGTCCACACGGGTCATTGGGCTCTAGTAACATGGTATGCTTCGATTTGCCTCCTTACTAGCAGGCTCTCCTGCGCTATTCAACTGAAATTCTATTCATTATATAACTAAAGGTTCAGCATCTTTTCTTTTACCAACTAAGGAAAAGTGCCTTGAGAGGCCGTTTTGCAATGGGTACTCCATAAAAATCGATCCATGTTTGAGCCCTGATCTTTGCTAACTCAAAATGGAGAAAGTGAGAACATGGGTACTCCATAAAGATCAATCTATGTTTGAGCCCTGAGCTTTGCATGGAGAAAAAGAACAAATCCGAGAAAAGCATTCAATGCTGGCCAATTGTTGCCTACTATTCAAACTTCAAAGCCCATAACATAACAGTAAGGACTCCAAAAGAACAATAAAAAGAAGCATCCAGAAAATTTCCAGTATTCAGAACTTGATTGGGACATTCATAAACCTTTCGTCAGTTTTGCTTCAGTAGCCATAGAATTATTCTTCTCAAACCTACAAACAACAAGTTAGATTCCAGAGAATCCAAGTACCTTCTCATCATTGCCGAGGTTGCTCATGTATTCTAGCAATGGCTCCGCATAGTGTGCAATTGAATTGACTTGATCTGTAGAGGCTGCCCTGTTTATCCCATTGGAGGTGAGATCCAGGGCAGTCACTCTGTGCCCCTGCTGCTTAAGCAGAGTGACAATTTTATACCAACACCATGCTCCATGCCCAAGTCCATGAATCAACACAAAGTGCTGCTGTCTTCCTTCTCCTTCCTGATCAATTTCACCAAGGAAAAACTCATATCACCTGGTCATGGACTCCATTATTGCTTTCCTGCAGATTGGAAGCCAAAAGCAAAGGAACCGAGAAGAGAAAAGGCTGCTGAAGTTTTGAGATTGGATTACCTGTACATGAGTAGAAACAAGTAGCAACAAGACAACAAGGGAAACCACAGTCGTACACCATTGCTGTGCCATTATAACAGTAAACCAGAACGGAGACTGAGGAATCTCTGAGACTTAGATAGGGCATTCACTACATGGGCTAATTAAAGGATCTGTTACTACATGGGCTAATTAAAGGATCTGATTCTGCGATATACCAAAAAAAGGAGACGAGGTCACGGGACAGAGACGGAGAGCACTTTGCCCGATATATCTCTAAATTATTGGAGGATGTAAAGTCAAGTGGGCCGGCATTAAATCATTGGAGGATGTAAAGTGGCTATGCTCGTTGAATCAGTTGGCACAAATGGAAGAAAGTGCGACCATCCATGGATACCAAAAATAACTTAAATATGGCAGAACTGTACTTGGCGGGTCGGCAGAAAAGGCGGACTTAAATAGGGCAGAATTGTATTTGGCCGGGTGAAAGCTAAGCATTTAGCAGCAGAGTATTAAATGTGGTAGCTCAATATTTATGGTTAATTAGATTTAAAGATTCTCAAACTGCTTATTCCTTTTGAATTTTAGTTTTGGTTATTGAATATAAAACACGATAAACTGCTTTGTTCCTCCTTATTATTCAGTGCATGAATATAGTAATCGGAATCAGGCGTTGTTGACTTTCAATTAGTTTACGTATAATAATTTTTTTAATGTGATTAGCCTTATAAATTGTTTTAATTTAAAATAAAGAGTTAATGATATGAAATAGTAATTCTTTAAGATGGCACTATTTTGGATATCCCCTAATTTATTTATTTTTAAATTATGTACTTTGGATATCCTCTATGTACTTTGGATATCCTCTATCATTTGAGTGCCCCAAAGCAACCAGGCCGGTCGAGTTATTTAAACATTCACGGGAGTTGTGAACGCAAATAATTAAAAGGGCTTACTTATTGGTCAAGTCAAGGATGAGCGCATCAAATGGTCCTGCATTATTGTTGCCCTATGCTTTACCAGCTCCGGTCAAGCATCTGATGTTGTATTACATATCCTAGAAGCTATCGGTTAAATAGTTGAGGGAAGGGAGGGACTTTATTAAATTGGGCAACTTCGACCCGGAAATACGAAGCCCAATGACCATCGTACAAACTTCGAACGACAGGGAGCTAAGGAAGCAATAAAGTAACGCTCGCTAAAATAATGCTTGCAAGGACCAGTAGAAGACCAACGCCCCTCACCAAATAAGTAACTAGATATTTTTATTATTATTAATGCTTTTATATATCTGAATAAGCTGCTGAACCAACTCTGCCGGATCTACTTCTGCATCCAGCGGATTAAAAGCCTTTGATGACCAATCCTTTTCATTTAAAGATAGAGAAAAAGCACAAAGGGCGGAGAAAGATGCAAAGGCTACGTGATAGAGTGCCCCAGTTCTAGATGAAAAGGTGAAATTCAGGAAGGACTTTTATTTTAAACCGTGTTTGAAACAAGTACTAAATTCTTGGCTAAATTGAATTGGTTAATGTTGAATTCTATATTTTAATGTAAATGGATTGGGCATTTTCAAATATCTTTATTATTTTTATTTGACTATGGAAATGTGCAATCTAACTACTTACTAAGATCAACAACAATGGAGTACAGATCGCACTTTATGGAAATGTGCAATCTAACTACTTACTAAGATCAACAACAATGGAGTACAGATCGCACTTTAATATGTCAACAATGCAGCCCATTAGAGATGATATATCTCTGCACAGTCAGCACCCACCAAATTTAGTCATCATGGGCTCCAAATGCAAGTGAAAGAAACGGAGAGAAGCAAACAACTCTTAGTGTATTTAAATTCTTTTTTTTAATTATATGGCATTTAATTTTTGGGCTCCATTGCTTCTGTAGTGTGAGTGAATGATAAGTTACAGATTAAGTGTCATGAACAAGTTATTTGTTACTTCTTCTCCATGCTTAGTTGTAATCACCTATTGTTTATACCTCAGCCACTTGTTTCTTTTTTTAGTTAAATGAGTTGTCTGTCATTACCTGTTATCTATGCATGAGTTACGAGTTATCTATGCATTAGCTATGAGTTATTTCCACAGTTGTGCAATTTCAACAAACGTAATTGCCTCTCCTAGATTAAATGCCCTATTTTAAAACTACCTAGATTGCCTAAGATTTGAGCACTCCAAATTGCCATTTCAACTATTCTTGCTCTGCCGGATTCCAACACTCCAAATTGCCATTTGAGCTATTCTTACTAGACTACCGGATTTGGACAACTGGAAGGCGTTTTAGTTAACCCTTATACTGTTTTTTCCGTAGTCCACCCCAAATTCTAAGATATAAACACCTATCCATACCTAACCTGGTTGTTATCACAAAAAAATTAAAAACATATTCAAATTTGTATGATTGAAATAATCATCCTCCATTTCTTCAAATATCTTTATTATTTTTATTTAACTCTAGAAATGTGCAATCTAACTACTTTACTAAGATAAACAACAATGGAGCACTGTAGATCGCATTTTAATATGTCAACGATGCAGCCCACTAGAGATGATATATCCCTGCACAGTCAGCACCCACCAAATTTAGTCATCATGGGCTCCAAATGCAATGGGCTCCAAATGCAAGTGAACGAAACGCAGAGAAGCAAACAACTCTTAGATCATTCAAACTCGAAACGCAGAGAAGCAAACAACTCTTAGAGCATTCAAACTCCTTTTTATAATTATAGAGCGTCCAATCTTTGGGCTCCATTGCTTCAGTCTGTGGTGTGAGTGTTTGTTTCAACGTGAAGCTTTTGTGCCAGTATTCCAAACTATGTTTTTCAAAATAAATGTATAATGCAATAAATGTAGTGCTAATTAGCATATTTAAGTGATTTAATGTGTGGTTTGTGAAATAAGTCATAAGTTAAATGTTATTAAGTACTAATTAGCACAGCCACTTCATTTGTGGCTGGTAAATACGGATAAGGCACAAGTTAAGTGTCATGAACAAGTTATTTGTTACTGGTTCTTCATGTTGAGTTGCAATCGCCTATTATTTATACCTCAACTGCTTGTTACTTTTTTTTAGTTAAATTGGTTGGCTGTCACTACCTGTTATTATATATATATATATATATATATATATATATTTTTTTTTTTTTTTTAATTGTTTATTTTTAATTTTGAAGGACGCCCATAAAATTAATCTGAACAATATACTTGTCTTATGTCCTTCAATTTAGGAAAGAAACATAGATAGTAGTCCACCTTAAATTCTAAGATATAAATACCTATCCATATTTAAACTACTAATTATCACTAAAAAAATTAAAAAAATTTAAAAGCATATTCAAATTTATGTGATTCAAACAATCGTCCTCCATTTCCCACCAACTTAGAAGTTAACCATGAACAAGTCGCAAGTTCGACACTGAACCCAGCAATAGCTGGCCAACAACGTTAGAAAAGGCGATTTTGCCGGTACTGAGGATTTCAAAACACAGATATTCCTTTCCTACTTACTATAAATATAACTTCCATAACTTTGTTGGGTCGAGGAACATGTACCACTATCCCTGGTTCTTCTGCCGCTGCTGCCAAAGTTGGAACGAGCTCGGATGCCGACGGCTTGCCAATAGACGACAATTTTTCCAAAATCAGGTAGTCATTGCCATCATACAGAGATTCCCACAACTCCGCCCAGTCCTTGGAAATCTGCTAACTGTTATCGACAAATCCGTTTTTTAAATCCAAAAAGATCATGTGCCTGTAACAAGTTTTTTTGGAACTGTGTCTCTGGGGATTTTCGCCTATATTTTAGGACGATCTAAATTATCGAAATTTCAAAAAATAACTAAAAGGAATAGAAAGGATAGAACTGTGCCTGGCCGAAAATTTGAGTGACAGTTATCACACGCCATGCACGCTTCTTCCTCGCTTCACTATTACAAGTATTATTGTGCAGAGGGGACGAAGTCGACGGGCTTTCGTCCAAGGAATATAAGTTGGTGGCAGAATGCTGAATTTTCTCACGGGAAAGAAAAGACACAAACAGAATGTTGAGCACATAATCAGGAAAATTGAATATGCCGCTGGCTACTCTCAGACCATACACAGCGGCGTCCTAAGCACGGCAGTGGCAATGTCATCCATTCAATATGACGGCCTCCATCCATTTCCAAAATAAAGCTTCGGTTTCACGTAAACACGCATCTCACGTGACTGCACTTCATTCTGGCATCATCTAGAGCTCGGCCACATAAGGCTTAACACCAACTTGGGTTACACGCTACAGAACACGTTATATCTCATGTTGCTGCACTTGTTCTTTTTCATACGTTTCTGAAGAAAAGAACACAACCTTGGGTTTCACGCAAACACGCATTTCATGTGGTTGCACTTCATTCTGGCATCATCTAGAGCTCGGCCACATAAGGCTTAACACCAACTTGGGTTTAACGCTCCAGAACACGCATCTCGTGTGGTTGCATTTGTTCTGTTTCAAAACGTTTCTAAAGAAAAGAACACCACCACTCACGACTTCATAAGTTCATGGTTATAAACTTATAACCGACCATATTGAGTTCGTGGATGGCAGCACAACGAATGCAATCACAAATTGGTTTCTTGGAATCTACTTAATGGCGTTGAAATTATCCCCACAAATAAGTGCGTGGAACCAACTCGTGGAACCTATGGCCTCACAGGGTGGCATCATTTTCATAATTTGGCAATATAAAGTTTGTTCAGGCATGATTTTGAAAAAATGGATAGAAATTTAAAAAAAAATTGGTCACAAGTGTCAAATATTGAAATTTTAGATGCTTTAAAGGTTTATTTTTATGATATTAAATCCATTTCTATAATCAAAATAGTCATTAAAACACAGTTAAATTCAGATTTTGCTAAATAAAAAACAATCTATAATCAAATATTTAGACAGCTTCCTTCCTTTATTTCTAAATAAACCAAACTTTAGAACTTATAAACAATTTACACTACACAGCATTCTTACTCACCACGAACACCTGATTGATGCTGCCATGCTCGATATAGTCAGCAGCTTGCTTCACAGTTACCAATTTGAGAACTATATCAAGAAAGCATGACTTGGCATAGTAAGATAGATGTAGACACATGAACTATGGCCATAGCAAGATACAAGAATCAATCAATATTTCTATCTACTTTCAATTTTTTCACAAAATTAAAATTAACATAGATTCATCTTAAAAAGAGATCTACTACAAATCAATATATATGGATTTTCAAAATACAAACTCTTCCTCAACATTTATTTCTAAATGTTTTAACTCTGACACATGCGATGCTCCACTCATCCAAGATGCTACACTCATCCAAGCTCGTGATATGCAAAGACTAAAGCTAATGCTAAGGATTAACACCAGCTCGATTACCCCGTTGACAACAACAACGCCCAATCGGAGTGATTCTACATGGGTTTGTGCATCTCTCATCTGTCAAAGCATAAATCAACTAAATCCAATGCTCCACTATTCCAAAGAATCTGGAATCTGACACTCATAAAGAGCACTTGTCATAGGAAAGTTCACTGTTTATCCAGTTGTTGTTCATAACTGTAGGTCCAATGCTATTGTAAATCCACACACTCTGCACCAGCGGCTTGATTCTCCAGCAGCACACTCCAAATTGCAGTATTCATATCAGCAGTCAGCTACAACCAGTGCACTAACCACAAACTGAATCTTGAACCTGAAGATCTCATCTCACACTGATCATATCAATGCAATGGAAAAATGAGATTAATCACGACACCACGCACAAATCATAAGAGTCAAACACTACCACAAGCATAATAATTCAAATCAACTCTCGTTTACACTAATCCTACATCTATTGAGGAATAAAAATCTGAAATAGTGCCATGTATATTGCTTCTCATAAAAGAATGAGCATATTTTCCACTTATCTAAATAAATAAAGTTTTGATTAAAGATAGAAATAGTAACTTAACACAGTTAGAATGAGTAAAGTTTTGTTTAGAGATAAGGCAGTCACTTAACACAGTAACGTTTAGTGGAGAATCTGCCACATCCTATTAAATCTTACCAGATATGATCTAACACTGCTAGAATGAGTAAAGTTTTGTTTAAAGATAAGAAAGTAACTTAAAACACTAGTAACATTTAGTGGAGAATCTCCAACATCCATTTAAATCTTACCGGATATAATCTGATCACATTTTTATAATACAAATATAACTTGATATTTTCAACAAGATCCATTTAAATATCTTGTGTTGATGATAAACAATGTACATCAATATTGTTTCTTAAAATGACGTGTTGATGATAAACAATATATATCAAAGTTTTTTATATAGTAGCTTCCTATATAGATTTATTTTCTTATAGTTGGTGATAATAGATGTTATAATTAATTTATTAAATCATAATGGTAAGAGTAGGTTGTATTTATATAGAAATTAATATTGAATTTAAAATTGAGATATAATATCAAAAATAAAATTGATTAAATGTTTAAATATGTTTATAATTTTAAATATTAACCAAATATTATTATTAAAATTTAATTATTTAAAAATAGTGAAATTTTAATTAAAATAATTACTTTTAAATTTTAATTTAGGTGAGGAATATCACAATCAATGTTTCCAACTAACTTTGTTGATTTATTATATATTTTTAAATAACAATAATATTATTTAAATATTCTTTATTACATGTACATTTTTAAAATAAAGAATATTCAAATAATTTTTTTTTCATTTAAAAATATTATTATATAAAAAATACACTTTTAAAATGATAAATAATCCTCAAATTATATCATTTACAAATCTTTCAATTATATATATTTTATATACACTTAAATCTATTTCATTATTATTAATAAAAATAAAATTAATATTTAAAAAATAATTTAAATAATATTTAAATTAAAAATAATTTAATTTTATAATTTTAAAACTTATTTTAATAATTGTTTTTAATTGATAAACTTTCATTATATATATCTAAAAATATCATAATTTAAATTAAATATAATTTATATAATTATGTCAAAAACATTTAAAATTATTTAAATTATATTTCAAAAAGTATTTAAAATATATGTAAAAAAAATCTAATTATTAACTAACAATGCTCTTATCTTTCGCTAAAAATAATCTAATTCCACTTTTCACATTTATTCTAGTAATATATATGTATTGCACAAAAGGATAGCCATGAATACAATGATTATATATATAATCATATGTTTCTATTTCCATTTATTATTTTGCTATTATTTGTATGTACATAACATCTAGCTAATGTATTATGTATGTAAAATTGTTTTTACACTAGATAAAAGAGATGTATAAATATTGTTAGAAAATTATAATTTTATTTGATAAAATAATATTAATGAATGATATTTACAAGGTAGAGAATATATAAAAATAAAGTCAATTAATAAATAGATAAATTTATTTTTTATTATATTTTAAATTAATTTGATTTAATAACCTTAGTTGTGGGTGTTAATTTTGAATGGGCCATGGAGGGAGGCACCATGCAAAAACCTGGTCACATGGCCTTATCATCTAGAAGCGGATCGTTGCAGGCGTCATCGCTTAGGGGGTGCATTTAAGTTTGAGTCCTTTACCTGGTGTGCCAGGTCTTAAGCGAGCGATTTGGTTAAATGGTGATTGAACTATGGTGGGTGGCATTTATGTCTATGTCCTCACACTCTCACTGGATCAGTCTGCTCATCATGATCCCTTGTGTGAAGTCTCAGCGCTCCCTCTCCCAGGTTCTAGAAATGAAGCAGCGACAACCTATCAAACTCATTCGGTTTTCTTTACAGGTTCAGGCTTCGGATAGCTCTGCTCTGTTTCTCCTCTCCTGCAATATTGTTGATTCCGCCATGACCTATTCGTGTGGTGTCGGTCATGGTGCAGGCCGAATTACCAAATCTCCGAAGACTGATAAGAAAACCATCAATAGCTATGATGACAAGGTTACTATTCCGGTTCGAAGGTTAGTCGATGAATAGGAAGCCAACCGCATCTCTCATATACTCGCCTCTGGAAAACAAGGTAATCAGATTAACTACTATTGGTTAATGAAGAACATGTTGGGTTCTTTGGTAGAGGAATTGTTGGCTAACTATAACATGGCCAAGGTATCTATTATGGACACTCGAATTCATATGATTCACCTAGACGAAGTGCTTGCTGCTCTTGAATCCAATGTGGTCAGAGGCAAGTACTCCTTCCTCAACAAGGGCACCTCTCACTGCGAAATTGGTCTTGATGCTCCTGGTTCCAGCAAAGAGGTCTCAGAACGAAAGGATACTCTCTTCCTAGAGAGCATGGTTAAAGATACTAGCGCCCATACTCTAGGCTCCAATTTGCAGGAACTGCCTGGTGCTATCGTTGCGGAGGTTGCTATTCCTATCCATGATTCCTGTGCAAGGCCTGTCTCTCTGGCTGCCGTCTTTCTACAAGGGGCCCCTCCCCTAGAGGTCTCGTTCCCTATCCCTTCCACTATTGACTCTCTGCATTATCAAAGGGTCTAGAAATCCGAAGGTGATGCTGCTACCCTGTGAAAGACGAAACCGTTTCCTCCCAAAATCCTAGTTTAGAACTGGGATGAAGAATTCTTTGGTTCCTGCCCAAACATTGAGGACAAGCCCAACCCCCAGGATGTAGACGCAAATACTTAAGGTGGCTCCGGCAAGCCCCGGCTCCTTTCTGCAGTGGTTAGCATTTCAAGTTGCCTTGCTTTGGCTGAATAGTTACTGTTATGCTCTGTTTTGATTTTTTGAACTGGTTAGTCTTATGTTTTTAATGGTTGGATGTAACTATGTCTATGTCTCTCAACCCATCTGTGGGCATGCCTGCGAAGGCCCTATTTTGAATTTTCTGCTAAATGAGATACAACATAATGCACTCAGAACTACAGTCTTTCCTGTGTATATAACAATTTTTATACTCTAATATAATTCCCATTTGAAATTTACAAAATAAATAAAATTTATTTAATAAAAAATTAAATAAACATAATGGAAAAATAAATTTAACTTATTAACCATTATCAAATTTACATATGCAATCATTTGTTTTATCAAAATATTTTATTGATATTTAGTTGAATTGCAACACCTATATTCTCTAAACCTATATTCTCTACACATTTTGGAAGCTTTCTACAACATTCATACACCTTACATAGTGAACTTTTCTCTCATTTACAATATAGTTGTTTTAAAAAAATGGATTCGTATAGTTGATTTCATATATATAATAATTTTGTTAATTTTTTTTGCTTTTAAGTTAATTTCAAAATTTCATAATTATAAACACTTTGATTTGCATATTATAACTAGTTTAGATTCAAATCCTAGGCTCTATCAAGCGTTGAGAGGGATCAAATCTCCCAAGGTGTAAACCTCTTCTCGAAAAGCTCTTTGAGTGCAATACTTGAGAAGAGGTTTGCACCTTGGGATATTTGATCCCTCTCGGTGTTTGATAGAGCCTAGGATTTGGATCTAAGCTGGTTTCAGTCATGGGAGGTGACACAAAACTGGATTTTGATTAGCATTGTAAGGAACATGTTAAGTTGAAATATTGTCTTTGTCGTTCTACATTTTTATTTATTTGTTGTTC
The DNA here is from genome assembly GCA_027924585.1 of Larix kaempferi. Classification (NCBI taxonomy): domain Eukaryota; kingdom Viridiplantae; phylum Streptophyta; class Pinopsida; order Pinales; family Pinaceae; genus Larix; species Larix kaempferi. The sequence goes on from BSBM01000753.1 coordinate 22,603,271, forward strand.
TGCAAACTGATTTTTTTGTTCTTCCAATTGCTTCAACTTTCTCTCTTGATACGCTCTTTGTCGATCAATATTTGGTTTTCTTTGTTCTTCTCGTTCTTTTGCTGTCAATTCGCCTAACTTTTTTTTTTATTTTCTTTTTGTTGATCTGCGTTTTGTTTTGTTTGTTCTTCTCCATCTTCTGCCGTCATTTCGTCATTTCGTACATTTTGATTTATTTGTTGTTATGCAAACTGATTTTTTGTTCTTCCAGTTGCTTCAACTTTTTCTCTTGATATGCTCTTTGTCGATCAACGTTTCGTTTTCTTCGTTCTTCTTGTTCTTCTGCTGTCAATTCGCCCAACTTTTTTTTTTCAATTTTCTTTTTGTTGATCTGCGCTTTGTTTTGTTCGTTCTTCTCCTTCTTCTGCCGTCATTTCGTACATTTTGATTTATTTGTTGTTCGTACATTTCGTACTTTCTCTCTTGATATACTATTTGTCGATCTGCGCTTCGTTTTCTTCGTTCTTCTCGTTCTTCTGTGGTCATTTCGTCCAACTTCCTTTTTTCGAAATTCTTTTTGTTTTTCTGCTTTTCGTTTCAAATCTTCTTCTCACGCTTTTGTTGTCATTTCGTAAGATTTTCTTCCTTGATATGTTTTACGACGTTCGACGTTCTGTATTTTTTTCTTCTTCTCCAGTTTGTCTCATAGCATCTTTCGCATGCAGATCTTCCATTTCTATTGTAGACTCTATATCAAAAAAGTCAAACATTAACATATACACTGAAATTTATGCATCGATGAAATCCATACTAAAATTTATGCATCTAGGAAATCTACACTAAAATCAATGCGTCCATGGTATAAAAACTACATTGAAAATTATGCAATAAAAAAACCCCATCCACTGCAATCTACGTGTCCATACATTGAAATCAATGCGTCCACGGAATAACATCTACACTGAAAAATATGCAATAAAAAGACCCCATACAATGAAATGTATGCAAGTATAAAACTCACTTTACATGATAATTAAATTCAATATATTTACGAAATTCTATATTTTAAAAAAAATAGGTGATCTCGAAGAATTGAATCTTGGACCTCACGCCCCTTATCCCAACACCCTTACCACTATACCACATGTAATTCTTATTATACTTAATAAAGAAGTTATATACTTATATGGAAATATTAATATATATTTTAATTTAAATTAGATGTTATTTAATTTTAAATATAAATATAAATTTAATATAAATATTATATTATATTTTAATTTTAATCTAAATATCAATTATAAATATAAATATAAATTAAAGTATAAAACTTCAATATAAAACTTCAGCTCTCCTAGAAAAATATAAAACTTCAAAGTAAATTAAATACAAAGTAAACCTTAAATATAACATCTACACTAAAACACGATAGAGTCTCATGTGAACTGGTCATCGCTAAAATTTAATATATGACTAAAACATTCTTAGTGGTCCACGTTAGTATTTAAAATCAAAGAAGTATTTTTAAAAATTCCACAATTTCGTTGCAATATCCAACCTAAGTGTTTATGTTAATCATCGTTTTTTTAAGTTTTACTTAGATTCAATGACTTGGAAAATTTTAGGTCAGTAATGTAGTTTACTTGGTGAGTAATGAGGCTTGGGCTGTTAGAAAGTGCATAATGGGGTTCAATTTCCTTGCACTCTATCATATGCAAAAAAAAAAAAAAATTAATGAAAAATTCTGAAAGCATCCAGATTAAACTTTGCCTTATGGTATTTTGATTATGATTTTTCAATAACCATTGACAAAATTTAATAATATAAATTTTCATATCTAATAATACCATTACCATATTTTTAAGTTTAAAGTAATTTTTACTAAATTTTTTATTACAAAATAATCTTTTATTATTACAATATAACTTTTTATTAAATTTTAGTAATTTTTGACTAAATTCCATAATATAATTTTTGTGGTTATTATTTATTGACAAAATTGGATAATATAAATTTTCATCATATTATAATGTTTTATTATTTAAATTTTAGTAATTTTTAAGTTTAAAGTAATTTTTGACAAAAGTTACATGTTACATGCGTTATAAAATCTCTCTCATAATATTATTTTTTACATTTTATTATTTTTGATAAACATTACATGCTACATGCGTTACAAGATCTTTCTCATAATATTACTTTTTACATTTTATTACTTTCGATAAATGTTACATGTTACATGCGTTACAAGATCTCTCTCATAGTATTATTTTTTACATTTTATTACTTTCGACAAACGTTACATGTTACATGTATTATAAGATCTCCCCTATACTGGATTGTAGAGGACCTTTCGAGGCAAAAATATCTAGAAAATTCATGACACATGGTCCTAGATATCGATTCTCTAAAAGCTTATGAAATATCATTACATACTAGGTACAACCTTCACAATTTCATGGTAATATTTTGTTAATTTTTTTGCTTTTAAGTTAAATTCCAAAATTTCATATTTATAAACACTTTGATTTGAATATTATAAAAATATCTAGAAGATTCATGAGACATGGTCCTAGATGTCGATTCTCTAAATGCTGATGAAGTATCATTGCATACTAGGTAAAACCTTCATAATTTCATGGCCTCCCAACCATAAAAAAAAAATCTTATAGTAAACGCACGTGTATATATAGCGTGTATGTACAAAAGAAAAACAAAAAAACCTACGAATGTGAATAATGTAGCGTGTATGTACAAAAGAAAAACAAAAAAACCTACGAATGTGAATAATGTAGCGTGTATGGAAAATAAAGAAAGAAAAAAAAACCTAATTGACTTAATTCTTGTTAAGGAGACTATCCAAAACTATTGAGGGTACAATGCCTATATTTTGCAAGATTTAAATAATAAGTATGAAAGTTTGGATCGAAATTCTCTAAGAAATAAGTATAAAGAAATATATTTAAAAAGAAAAAAAACTAAATTATTTTAATGATAAGTGGTTTATGAGTTAGATTTTTTTTTTCATGCATTCATAAGGTTTTCCATATCTCTTGTTTTTAAAAAGTTGTCGAATAGACAATTCTAATATAAACTAAATTTCTAGAATTGAATGAAAAATAAAAATTGATTCTTAAACAAGAAGAAATTATAGATCAATGATATCTTTTTCTCTAGAATAGGATCATCATAATGTACCTAATCAAGTGGAAGAAGATGCCTCTAGAAGAAGCTACAAGGAAAGATGAGTGATTCATGAAGAAATACCCTCAATTACAAGTTTCAAGGACAAATATTTTTTGAAGTTTGGTGGGGGAAGGGAGGAGTTGGGTGTGGACTATGTTTGGGTCATAACCCACATTCAATAAAATTGGCCTAGTGTGTAGGATATATCATGTCCCCTTTATTTCCTATTTATAAATTAAGGGGCCCTCACATGAAGTTGAGGGACCTTGTAAATGGAATCGTGCTTTCATGAAACGCGCGAGAATTTAGTAAAACTAAAACGCACGTGCGTTTCTTTGAACTAGGCATGGGTGGGCACGAGCCTGCCATGTCAGTTAACACGCATGATAGGAAATCATATCGCATGAGAGTTATGAATTCAATAAGGCGTGAGCATTAAAAAAATGTATTAAAAATCCAAAAAACAGTCTACTTCCGTGTCCATTGTTCATTGACCGAATTAACCAAACGCTCGAGTGATCAGAGCTTCCAACGTCGATGTGGAGAAGTGGAGGGAGGGTGAATTCAAAGATCAAGGAGGATTGGAAAGGTAGGCATTGAAACATTCATCATTGCCTCATTTCCTCAATAAAAATATAAATGTTTATATTGCCCTAAATTAAAAATCCATATAAATGAAATTCCAAAACTAATTTTTTTAAAAATTGTTATTTAACATATGGCAATTCCTCCATACTATCAATCCCCTTAATGAATTTTGCATCCACCTAAGAAATAAGGGATTTGAATCCCAACACCAAATTTTCTTCAATATTTTTTCCACATCTATTGCAAATTGGAAAAGAAAAGCCATCCACCATTTGGCTAGGAGGAGGAACTATGGACTATAACCTAGGCTTGCTTTCTAGACTTGACTTAACCAAACCCTATGTTTTTTTTCCACACATTCTTTTACCCTAAAAATGTCCAACCAATGCTTGTGAAGCCAACCCAATGGCATGATGGATTTTATATTGTCCCCCAAAACCCAAGGGACTAGGTTCCCTTCCTTTGCAGACACACCGCTTACTTTGTTGCTAAGATGAACCACCACATCTTTTTTGAACTCCTTCACTACCAAGACACTCAATCGATGGATTTGGGTCTCATACCTAGCAACCAATAAGAGATTTACTTCATGGAACAAGTGTAAATAAACCCTCACATTCAAAATCTTGCCCCTTCTTAATGAGGCAGAGGACTTTACAACCAAATCTTCCTCATCATACACTAGATTATGAGGAAGGAAAAGGCCACAAACATGAAATGAATTAGATACAAAAGAGAAATCTCTAATGGTAGAGGATGACGAATAACATCTTCTCCAATACCTTGGCTCTAGAAAGGTGTACATAAAGTGCTTTTAAGGCCCCCATTGTCTCAATCATTCAGTATTAATTTAATTAGGATCTCTCCACCATCGATCATTAATGGATTTACATGTAGTTGATCCTCACCTTCCACTTTGGTTTACATGTAGTTGTTATTATAGTATATTGAGGTGATATTCATGTTTGTAATGTATTCATTCTTGCACAAAGTTTTTACATTTTTCATTTTTGAGAGATGTCATTATAACACATGTATATGTTTCCAATGTTTTGTTTTTATTTATTTTCTAATTGCAGTGATGATCATGGATGCACATTCAGACATCCAAAGAGAAATTTAGAGGATCAGAGACATTCGAGCCTCAATAAAAATTCTTGATGATAGGCACTGTATGCTTGCATTCAATTTGGATGGAATGATAGAGACTTGTAGTAGGTTAAATGGTGCACTACAAGATATTGCTACATATAGAGAGAGAAAGAGACAAGAATATGCCTATGGAATTAGCTACAAAGAAGTTAAGAAGTTGAAGACAATAAGACAACATATCTTTTCCCTTTTTAGAGATCCACGGACGGGTGGAATCCAAAATGTAAACAAAAGGAATATTTCTATCGAGTGGTGTACATATCAACCATTCATAGATAATTGGATGGACCGATGGTACATGGTATTTGATATACCACCACATAACAACAGGGAAATGCCTCTATATTTTCTTAGAAAGATGTACGTAGAATTTGTTTTGGGGAAGGATGTTAATTATTTTGATATCCTGGAGTACTAAGGCATTGGGATGGGGATGCCTCAACAACGTCCCAATGCAATCCACATAGATCTCAATCGCCTAGTGGCTCCACCTTCCAGGAAGCTACCCAGGCTAGATGTGTCGCCTGCACATCAGTTCATGCCACAAACGCAGGAGTCATTCCTACTGTTGGCACAGTAGGTTGTTCGACATAGCATGTATCTTCAAGGCATGTACCAGGAAGGGAAATCAGAGCTACCATATGTGGGTGGATTAGAGCCACCACCTACCGGTGGGGTAGATCCACCACCTCCCAGTGGGGCATAGCCACCACCTTCCAATGGTCAAGGAGCATCTAGTAGTGGCACTAGACCTGCACCTCATGAGCACATCCGAGAGCCCCACCCATGCACAGTATGTGACCATTCTTGCTTTGGTCCTATCCAGACAGATGATAGCTTTACTGGGTATTTTACACATGTAAGTAAATGGTGGTTAACAATTTAGTGTCATTTGTAAATTATTATTCCTTACTATACACATATATAGATTGCTAATATTTTTAATGATTTTAAAACTTGTAGTTTCTACAAGAAGGGCACAAGGGGAAAGACATTTCCATTGATGATGCAGAGGATAGTCCATAGGCTCATGCATCAGAACCATCTGATGTACAAGATGTTGTAATACCTTCAGCGACAACAACTCACACTAAGGTAACTATTTCAACATGACATTATTTTAATACATGTTAGTTTGTTATCACATGTTACTTAATTAATGCTACATGATTTAATATTTACAATTTTCTAAATTTTAGGTTGTAGATCCCCCTTAAAGGGAAATGATTTCATCTAGCGAGCTCTCCCCTAGTGGGAATACAAGCGCTAGCGTTCCCATAGAGACACAACGGGTGGAAAAAATGTTTCTTAGAATTGATTGAAGTATATAGTACATCGGTATGTATTTCATCATTGTCAGTTTGTTAATACATGTTATTTCATTGACCGATGCATTTCTAACTACATCTGTAATTGGTGATTGTAGCCACCAACTTCTATATTTAGGAAACAATCAACAATTGCCTCTCATCGTAGTCCAAATGTGCAAAAGGAACAAGTGTATAAGAGAGGCTCCACTCCTAGTGATCCGGATCTTGGGAGCTGAGAACCAGAATGCTTGAATGCCGAGAGAGGAGGAGATTAAGCATGCAAATGTGTCATAAAATTCACATGAAAACCCTAATATTGCATAAGAATAAGCATGAACAAAAACATATGAAGTGAATGGGAGGTGAGGCTCAAAGAGGAGCCCCACCTCTTAAACTAATTACCAATAAGTCACTCAAATCTAATTAATCTCACAATGAACAATAGAAAATAGGAGAGAAACCAAATGAGTAACTTCTTATTATGAGAAGGCTTGCTAGGCCTTTATATAACATTATTACAATGTGTCTTAAGACCATACCATGGGCCAAAACTATGTGTTACCAAATACCATGGATGAGAGAGGGTGGCCTCTCAATTTAATACTTTTATGGCTTATACATCCGAATTTAGACCATATGCCCCCTAAAATTCGGATCATTCCTCCCCCCTTAGAAAATGATGGTCCCCATCATTTCATGCTAAAAAGAGACCCATGATTACAATGTGCTGGTTACCAATGAAGAGAAGGGTTTTGTGTGGTTGACCCATTACCGTGGGTTTTGCGAGGTTGACCCATAACCATGGGTTTTTCAAGGGTGACCCATAACCATGATGGCAATGACAAGCTTGATTCCAATGAAGAGAAGAGTTTTGTGTGGTTGAATCAAAACCATGGGTTTTGTGTGGTTGACCCATAACCATGGGTTTTATGTGGTTGACCCATAACCATGGTGGCAATGACAAGCTTGTTTCCACTGAAGAGAAGGGTTTTGTGTGGTTAACCCATAACCGTGGGTTTTGTGTGGTTGACCCACAACCATGATTACAATACATAACTATGGGTTTTGTGTGGTTAACCCATAACCATGGGTTTTGTGTGGTTGACCCATAACCATGATTACATTAAGATTTTTAAAAAATCGAAAATTCATAATCTTTGGTGCAATTGATGTCTTTCTGCAAATTCATTCATAGCTTCTGATGCATGTACTGAAATTGAATTCTATTCAAGACCCATTTGAGATATCGAAGAGACCTTTCCATCCATATAACATACTTGCTCTGGGGTGGCCCAGAGATTGAGAAATTGTTTGTTGAAGTTTAAGAGATGCGTGCACACTATTTTTGCAAACATATGTTGCTTCAGTCGATGATATATCTCAAACCAAAAAGCCAAATGGAAAACCATGAAATATCCATTTTAGCTGACGGAAAGAGATTTCAAATGAGCTATGGTAGAGCCTCAAAGACATTTTGTGGAGTCTGTAGCACTTGTTTAAAGTTGTTGTACGTCCGGCCGCATTGTGTACAAATATGTACTACTTCAAACAAACATATCTCACAAACTTGAAAACGAAATGAAATTCCGTGAAATACCCATTTTAGATGATGGAAAGATATTTCCATGAGCTATGGAAGAGCCTTTGAGACATTCTGTGAAGTCTGTAGCACTTGTTTAAAGTTGTTGTACGTCTGGCCGCATTATGCACAAACACTTGCTACTTCAAACAAGCATATCTCACAAACCGGGAAACAAAAGGAAATTCCGTGAAATACCCATTTGAGATGACGGAAATACCTTTCTGATGAGCTATGGTAGAGCCTCTAAAACGTCCTGTGAATCCCATGGAACCTATTCAAAGTTTTTTGAATGTGAGAGTGTTGAGTATAGAGATGCCAAGGGTTTGTAGAGAAGCATAGGTTGTTGTAGAGGTTGTGGAACCTCTGTTGAACCCGCATAATGCTTCAAAATCTTGTCCTAATGGAGAGCGTACCCGCTCTGATACCACTGATCCGGATCTTGGGAGCTGAGAACCGGAATGCTTGAATGCCGAGAGAGGAGGAGATTAAGCATGCAAATGTGTCATAAAATTCACATGAAAACCCTAATATTGCATAAGAATAAGCGTGAACAAAAACATATGAAGTGAATGAGAGGTGAGGCTCAAAGAGGAGCCCCACCTCTTAAACTAATTACCAATAAGTCACTCAAATCTAATTAATCTCACAATGAACAATAGAAAATAGGAGAGAAACCAAATGAGTAACTTCTTATTATGAGAAGGCTTGCTAGGCCTTTATATAGCATTATTACAATGTGTCTTAAGACCATACCATGGGACAAAACTATGTGCTACCAAATACCATGGATGAGAGAGGGTGGCCTCTCAATTTAATACTTTGATGGCTTATACATCTGAATTTAGACCATATGCCCCCTAAAATTCGGATCACCTAGAAAGGGTGTGGATGTCCTCTATAGCAGACACACGGGAGATCCATCTACCCCTCACCTAACAAGGGTCATTGATGTTGCAGTTAGTGTCCCGTCTGTAATTGGAACAAGTAATACAAAGGTATCTATTTCAATAATTACAATGCATAGTATTTAACCATGTTGCTATATTTTTTATTCATGCATGTCTAACTATTTCCCCATTTGGTGATTGTAGCCATTAGCGGCAGCAGTGCCCGTCCCCTTCGCTCAATCCATTGTTGTGACTGGGTATCCTCTTGTGGTGATATGTTCATTAATGACCAAGTATTTTTTTGAATTTAACCAAACATGTTGATCAATGTTGAATTGTTGAATTAATTGAGATATGATATTTTATTTGCAGAGCATAACTATAGAGAGGCCTTCCATGAGCACACCGCAAGCATCTATACCTCGACTGGATTCTGTGAGTGTTTATCATAAATAATTTGGCCATAAGTTAATTTTTTAAGTTTGTTAATGGTAGGCTATTAGTGCAGTTATTTGATAAAAATAATGATATTTTTTTTGTAGACTCCTAAAATGCAGAGATATCCTAGGGAGATGGTTGATAGAGGAAAGTCGGGGAAAAACAAGTGAAAGATTAATTTTTTGTGTTGCATAGTCCCGTATATATGTATTTTGACATACATGTACATTGTTGTACTTAGGGATACATGTACATTGACAGACCATTTAAGGGTCAACTACTTTGCCATATTTTGTATTACAAACATTCGTTTATCAATGATGATACAATATATTGCATTATTTCTCTTGAGTTTCCACTTGTTCTTGTGTTGAATTATCTCTTCCACAAGTTGATAAGTTATGCTATTGAAATTTATATAATTACATTTTAAGCAATATTTATTCTCTTACATTTATTGCACTGATCAAGTAACATCTCACCATTGTGTTATGAAAACATGATCTTAATGGAGCAAACTAATAATATCTTTCAACAGTTCAATGAACTCAGTACATGCATGCTAATTTGATATATAGTTTTAAGTTGTGGTTTTTGTCAACTCCAAGGGTTCCTACCCATTGATCAGGATTATGGTTGCAAGGAAAATATGTTGCAAGGAAAAAAGAAAAGTTAACAGAATAAGTCAAAATATGTTTGAATAATCTCTGTCATGTAAAAGATGCTACGCATATCATCAATTCCATCCTATGAAATTTTCACAAACTAAGAGGAAGTCTAATAGATGCTACACATTTCATCAATGGTACCGCATTTCATCAAATGATACATACATGATCATCTATGAAGTTCGGTTGAAGTGTGCCTACTCTAGCATGCTAAAAAAATGGAAAAATATTAAGTACAATGGCAAGGAATGCATGAACTAAAATGTAATAAAATTCATTGGGCCTTCATGTACATATGGTGAAATATACAACAAATATACCCTAGTTTGTAAGACCCTAGCTTTTCCCAATATGCTAACCAATAGCTAGTCATGAATTCACTCTCATAAAATCGTTGAAGATATAAACCCTATCCTTACTAAACCATAGTATGTAAGACCCTGGTTTGTGCTTTACCTCTTTCATATGTCCATTTTCCACTTTTCGTAATTCTAATTCATGTTTAAATGTACATCCTTTCAATATTTAGGGTCATGAACATGCTTCAAACCATGATTTATTGCAAAACATAACTTAGTGGTGAAGCATGGCTCTAAATATTTTGAATGTGCATAAAAACATGTGTAATGCAAAGTAATCATACAGAATCCATGGAAAATGAAATACCTAGCTAGTTTAATTATCTTCATTTATAATGTTGTTTTGATGAAGGAAAATAATATGTTCATGGTCCTATGTTTGTAAAAAGGATATATTATTCTCATATGAAAATGTATTTAAAATTGAATGTACTTGATTGATACAAATGATGATGTAATGGTTGTTCATTGTGATTTGGAAAGTATTCCCCCATAACTTGATGCAAAAGGTTCATGGTAACTTTGATCTAACAAAGCTAGCAAGGATCAGGGGGATATCATCGATGAAACATCGGCTCCATTTTTTACTTGTAACTTTGAATTCTTAAAAATGACATTAATTACTCAAAATGCAAATATAGTGGAACACTAAGGAGATGTTAAATGATGTGGCACACTAAGGACATAGAAATCTACCAAGGGTGCAGTGTGGTAGGTTTGATTTCCACTCTTTGAATGTCTAGTTCTAGAATCAAAATCAAAATTTTGAAAAGTTGACCCCTATGTGCGAAAATTGCATAGTCCCTTACTGAGCAAAACCATAGTTTCCAAAATGGACCTAAAATATGACACTTGGGGCATGGGACTAGAGGAGAGGGGCACCCCTAGCACTATCCCAATATCTTGAATCCAATGGAGTCGATAGTTTGTTGATCCGAGCCATAGTTATCATTCTATGGCTCGTTCCAATTCGCATCCCAAAGGCCTTCAGGGACACCTGTTGGATACCTACCAGGGGCATAGAATTCCAACCGTGCAACAAAACCGGGATCTAGGAAGTCTTACAAGTGTGTCTAGGAAGTTTCCAACTGGGAATGCTAGCCATAAGTCCCTAGTCGGTGATTTTAATAATTTGACCCCTATATGCAAAGATTGCATAGTCCCTTACTAAGCAAAACCCTAGTTTCCAAAATGGACCTAAAAGATGACACTTGGGCTAGGGGACCGGAGGAGAGTGTAACCCCTAGAACTATCCTGATGTCTTGAATACAGCGGAGTCAATGGTTTGTCGATCTGATCCATAATCGTCATTCTATAGCTCGTTCCAACTTGCATCCCAAAGGCCTTCAGGAACACCTGCTGGATACCTATTAGGGGCATAGAATTCCAACCGTCCAAAAAACCTGGGTTCCCGGAAGTCCTACAAGTGTGTATAGGAAGTTTCTAGCTAGGAACGCTAGCCATAAGTCCCTGGTTGATGATTTTTCAAAGTTGACCCCTATGTGCAAAAATTGTATAGTTCCTTGCTGAGAAAAACCCTAGTTTCCAAAATGGACCTAACAGATGACACCTAGGCCATGGGACTGGAGGAGAAGGGAACCCCTAGAACTATATTGATGTACTAAATCCAACAGAATCGATGGTTTGTCGATCCGAGCCACGATCATCATTCTATGGCTCGTTCCAACTCGCATGCCAAAGGCCTTCAGGGACACGAGTTGGATACCTATCGAGGGAATAAAATTCCAACCATGCAACAAAACCTAGTTCCGTGAAGTCCTGCAACTGTGTCTAGGAAGCTTCCAGCTGGAAACGCTATCCATAAGTCCTCGGTCGATGATTTTGCAAAGTTGACCTCTATGTGCAAAGATTGCACAGTCCCTTAATGAGAAAAACCCTAGTTTCCAAAATGGACCTAAAAGATGACACCTAGGCCATGGGACCAGAGGAGAGGGGAACCCTTAGCACTATCCCGATGTCTTGAATCCAATGAAGTGAATGGTTTGTCGATCCGAGCCACGCTCATCATTCTATGGCTCGTTCCAACTCGCATCCCAAAGGCCTTCAGGGACACCTTTTGGATACCTACCAGAGGCATAAAATTCCAACCGTGCAACAAAAATGGGTTCCGTGAAGCCTTGAATATGTGTCTAGGAGGGTTCCAATTGGTAATGCTATCCATAAGTCCCCGATCGATGATTTTGCAAAGTTTATCCCTATGTGCAAAAAATGTATAGCCCCTTACCGAGCAAAACCCTAGTTTCCAAAATGGACCTAAAAGATGACACCTAGGCCATGGGACCAAAGGAGAAGGGAACCCCTAGAACTATATTGATGTACTCAATCCAACAGAATTGACAGTTTGTCGATCTGAGCCATGATCATCATTCTATGGCTCGTTCCAACTCGCATGCCAAAGGACTTCAGGGACACTGGTTGGATACCTATCGAGGGAATAAAATTCCAACCATGCAACAAAACCTAGTTCCATGAAGTCCTACAAGTGTGTCTAGGAAGCTTCCAACTGGGAACGTTATCCATAAGTCCTCGGTCGATGATTTTGCAAAGTTGACCCCTATGTGCAAAGATTGCACAGTCCCTTACTGAGAAAAACCCTAGTTTCCAAAATGGACCTAAAAGATGACACCTAGGCCATGGGACCGGAGGAGAGGGGAACCCCTAGCACTATCTCGATGTACTAAATCCAATGGAGTGAATGGTTTGTCGATCTGAGCCACGTTCATCATTCTATGGCTTGTTCCAACTCGCATCCCAAAGGCCTTCAGGGACACCTTTTGGATACCTACCAAGGGCATAGAATTCCAACCGTGCAACAAAAATGGGTTCTGTGAAGTACTGAATGTGTGTCTAGGAAGGTTCCAACTGGTAACGCTAGCCATAAGTCCCCGGTCAATGATTTTGCAAATTTTACCCCTATGTGCAAAAATTGCACAGTCCCTTATGGAGCAAAACCCTAGTTTCCAAAATGGACCTAAAATATGACACCTGGGACATGGGATCGGAGGAGAGGGGAACCCCTAGCACTATATTGTTGTCCTGAATCCAATGAATTTGACGGTTTTTCGATCCAAGCCATGATCATCATTCTATGGCTCGTTCCAACTCGCATCCCAAAGGCTTTCAGGGACACCTATTGGACACCTACCGGGGGCATAGAATTCCAACCGTGCAACAAAACCGGGTTCCATTAAGTCCTACAAGTGCATATAGAAAGGTTTTAGCCGGGAACACTAGCCATAAGTCCTTGGTCGATGATTTTGCAAAGTTGACCCCTATGTGTAAAGATTCCACAGTCCCTTATTGAGCAAAACCCTAGTTTCCAAAATGGACCTAAAAGATGACACCTGGGCCATGGGAACAGAGGAGAGGGGCACCCCTAGTACTATCCCGATGTCCTGAATCCAATGGAGTCTATGGTTTTTCAATACGAGCCATGGTCATCAGTAAATGGCTCATTCCAACTCACATCCCAAAGGCCTTCAGGGACACCTATTGGATACCTAACGAGGGCATAGAATTCCAACCATGCAACAAAAATGGGTTCCAGGAAGTCCTACAAGTGTGTCTAGGAAGGTTCCAGCTGGGAATGCTAGACATAAGTCCCTGGACGATAATTTTTCAAAGTTGACCCATATGTGCAAAGATTGCAGAGTGCCTTACTGAGCAAAACCCTAGTTTCCAAAATGGACCTAAAAGATGACTCCTGGGCCATGGGACCAGAGGAGAGGGGAACCCCTAGCACTATCCCAATGTCCTAAATCTAACAGGTTCGATGGTTTTTCTATCCGATCCACGGTCATCATTCTTTGGCTTATTCCAATTAGGTATCTAACGATTATATTTGTGTGGATGATGGATGTGAATCTTATGGTGAAAAAGGAGATGGTGATGGTGACAACATGGGTAGGAAGAGCACGGTGGTGATGTTCATGGTGACATGGTGATGGAGACAATGACCATGGGGATAGTGATAATGAACATGGAGATGGTGATGGTGATAGTGAGCATGAAAATGACAATGATGATGAATATATTATGGTTTACTTAGATGGGATAAAAAACAAAGAAAACAAATCGATGGCGAAACTTGTGCAATTTATCAAGTTGTACCAAGTCTATGTAATTTATCAATCTATCAAGCTATCAATGTCTAGCTAGTATTTCTAGGCCTGTTTAAACTCTAGAGAAAATGTGTTCGACCTCTATGATTGAATAGGGAGGATGGCCCTACTGAAATAGATTTGTTGCAACTGGTGACATGTCCTTGCAATGCACAATTTTCATTTCGTTCCTCCAATTGCATTTAGGTCAAGTGTCGCAAGAAGATATGGAAAATTCATCCTTAGGAATAATAACTAAACCAAGCAACAAACTTGAATGTTGTAATTTTTGGAAAGTGTGTTTGGGAGAGACCAACATGAGCGCAATGTCCATAAACTCTCATGCAAACTTTTTATGAATTTGACCTTTTAATGCAAAATCTTCTTTGCCTCTTAATGAGAAAAACCCTAGTTGGATATGGGTTCCAATAAGATGTTTTTACTCCACATATGGGTACTCATGCCTTGGCCATGATCATTGGGTACTTCTTAGGATCAACCTTCATGAATGTGTCATTGGACCTCCACAAAGGACAATGAATGCATTGTGGGGCCTTATCCATCATCAAGTGATGAAACACGTGATTTATGATCATATTAAATTTGCTAAAGCTTAAGGGAATTGGAAAAGTTATTTAACTAGAAAATGAGAAATTTGAGGGGGTATTTTACATCTAACTGGGATACAAGTTCCATTAGAATGGGTCTCAAGGTGTACCAAGTGTAAGTAAGGAAAACAAGGGGCACATTCCCTAAGTGACACTTCTTAGGCTCAATCCCCATGAAAAATATCTAGAATCCACAAAACATTCTCATTCTTGGGGATTATTTAATGGGTATTAGGTCTTCAGTAGCATGGATGGGTCTGGATCCCTTTACAATAGTTGAGATGGAAAAAATAGCCTCTCATGCTAAACCTTGCTTCTTAGGATCCAGCACCATGTACAAGCGCTTGAACCACATGTATATGTTAATTATCACTTGCAAGGGTGATATGGGTACCATGACTACATTACTTGTGAACCAAGAGTGGGTCTCTAGGTCTACCAAGGTTAAGGGAGGACAACAAGGGTTTTGTTTCCTAAATGCTACTCCTCAAATTCAATATCCATGAAATGCACCTAGAATCAATACAATCTTTGTTAAAGATGCATTAAGGGGTTTAGAATACAAATTATGGTTTCTTGGACTCTTGTGCATAGTTGTAGCACAATGGTTTAGATACAAGTGAATGCACATGAATATATGAAGTTTTTTTTGCATGCATATATTAGGATTAGGTTTCTGTTCTTTTTTCTGGCATGCATATATATTAGGATTATGAATAGATTATGACCAAGGCTAGATTAGGTTTCTATGTTTGGGGTTTGGGTTTCTAGGTTTCTAAATTAGGTATCTAACAGTTATATTTGTGTGGATGATGGATGGGAATCTTATGGTGAAAAGGGGGATGGTGATGGTGACAACATGGGTGGGAAGAGCACAGTGGTGATGTTAATGGTGGCATGGTGATGGAGACAATGACCATGGGGATATTCATAATGAGCATGGAGATGGTGATGGTGATAGTGAGCATGAAAATGGGCATGAGGATGCAGATACTATGGTTTACTTAGATGGGAGAAAAAAATAGAAAAAAATCCATGACAAAATTTGTGCAATTTATCAAGTTTTACCAATTCTATGCAATTTATCAATCTATAACGATATCAATGCCTGACTGCAATAGTCAAAATATTAATGTCAATAATCAATGAGACCATGAAACAAAATCATAGCATACATGTACACCACATACCTATAACATAGTACAAAATCAAACATGCAAACCACATACCAGATTACCTACCTATGGTCATTCGACTAGACCATCAGGATCACCTCGAATACCAAGGGTTTCCTTTAACCTATCGTGCTTGGAGTAAGAAAATAAGTATCGTTCCTTTCATGAGTTATTCCTTGGCATTGTTTGCAGCTGGAGGTTTGTACCAATAACTAATTTTGTATAATGGTATACAATCTCACTTGGTCTATAATATTCATATGTATACCCTTTTCTATTTGCTAGGTGGGAAACTTGGTTCAAATATTCTCCTTTTATAACCATCGACCCAATCGAAAAATCATTGGCTTCAGAGTCTCGTAATGGGACATTTAGGTTTTTCTTCCCCTCTAAGCAACATGCCAGCCAATAGTTGGTGTGCCATGCATTACGTCTTGGGGAAACCACTACGTATATGTTCCCTAGAGAAAATATAGTGCCAATGTTTTAGTCAACTAATTAGACACAACTAGTTGTCAAAAATATCAAAAATATAAAAATATTAATCGAACCTCGTTGTACGAGATCTGATATGTGGTCATAGTTTGGTGAAATACTTGATTTGTCCTCCTCCAATTGGGATAATCTGTGGCTATCCGTCGACCAATGGGGAGTGATACACAGTCCCAGCTATCAACCCACTCCATGGATTCACATTCGTCCCATTCACTACTACTGCATAGAGAACAAAAACATAAGAGTTTCCTTGTCCACATTTCAAGTATAGCATTGTCCGATGTTCTAACTGAATGAAATGTACGAGTTCCTTGGATGGTCTTGCACTCATATAACTGTGATCGATCTACATCCACCACCTCCAAAAAATATTTATGTACATGTGCTTTCCTGGTTGAGTGATCTTCCTGCCTTCTTCCTCCCCCCCCCATGACTAAAGCACACCATTCAACGATGGTTTTTGCATCTCGGATGAGTGATACATTTGTGAACTTCATTTATTGCCTGCGTAATGCAGTGTTGATGCATGCACCTGCTCCATCATGTTCACCTTTTCTGTGTCCGATTTCAAAATAGTTCGAAATATGTGGCACCTTGTTCCTTTTCTAGAGCATACAAAACCATTGGAAGACACGAGCATTTTTTAATTTCCCTGCACAATCGTTAGACCAAATCCAATGTTGCTCCATCTGTATACTGTTATCCTTCAAGTGATTATAGAACATTTGAAAGTTGTGTTGTACAAAATCCAAGTCGTCACACCTGTCATCACTTATGTAGAAGTGACACTCCTTCAATATAACCATGTTGTCTTCAGTACTATCTTCCCCATGTCTATAGGTGATATGGACCATTATGTTGACCTAGTATGAGTGATAGTATTGACTCTGAATCTCATTTTGGGGTTGAAGAGTGTACTTTTGCACAAAACCGACCACTGACAGGATAGTCCCAATAGGAAATGTATCCCTGCACATTCTAAACTTCTCATCTTGCCAACGCGTCACATGTACATGCTTTACATACTGCTGTGTCTTTTCAAAAAATTCCTCCATGAATTCACCAACCCATACCTGGCAGATCAATCATAAATACATATATCAATAGATTTTTACATATGAAATTGCAATCTGAAAAAAAAATAGTATTCAATAACTCATTACCAACCTGAGAAGTGACCAATTGTATTTTTTTATTTCGTTCCCTCCATCAATATCATGTGTGACATATTTGAATGACTGCAAGTTCACCTCTTGCCTCCCAAGTTAATTCTCATCGGTCACATGTATTCATTTTTAAAATAATGCCAATCCACCACACCAGTGCCAATTTCATTAAATTTGGACAAATTATGCAATTTTTGGACTAAGAAAGTGTGAATTTAGGCTTTGAAAGTGTCAATATCAACCTTTCTAAAGTGCAAAAACAAGTTCTGAAAGTGGCAATTTTGGCTTTGAAAAGTGCATTTTTCTATTCGAATAGTGTGTTTTTTGACCACTTATGAACCTTAAAATTGCTATTTTTTGTTATAAAACTATGAATTTCAATTCAAAAAGTGTGAATTTCAAATAAAAAATGCAAATTTTGATTTGAAAAGTGTGAATTTCAAATAAAAAAATGCAAATTTTGATTTGAAAAGTGTAAATTTCAAATAAAAAAATGAAAATTTTCATTTGAAAAGTGTGAATTTAAAATAAAAAATGCAATTTATGATTTGAAAAGTGTGAATTTCAAATAAAAAAAAGCAATTTTTTATTTGAAAATTGCAATTTTCATTTTTAAATGTTCAAAATTTTAAGGTGAAAAGCCCAATGTCTAAAATATTGACTCATTGTTTGAATAGCTAGTCAATCGGCTAAGTTATAACATATAAAAATGGTTTGTCACGACTTCTGTTTTCCGACAAGAAGAATCGGCCACCCCTTCTTTTCGAAGTTAATTGTGAAAACATTTATCCAGCAATTCAGATATATTCATAATGGATAACACAAGAAGGGTTGACCCTTCTTGTAGTGTCGAACTATTATGAAAATAATACTGAGAATATGAAGGGTCAGCCGACCTTTCAATTACGGGGCAATTTTAAAAATAGAACACCTTGGAAGTTTTGACATATAAAAATGGTTTCTCCCGACTTTCGTTTTTCGACAAGAAGGATCGGCTACCCCTTCTTTTCGTTGTTAATTGTGAAAATATTTATCCAACAATTTAGCTATATCCATATTAGAGAACACAAGAAGGAGCGACCGACCCTTTTTGCAGTGTCAAACTATTATGAAAAGAATATTGGGAATAAGAAGGGTTAGCTGACCCTTTATTTACGAGGGAAATGTAACAATAGAACACCTTGGAGAAAGAGTGACCCTGATAATATTTCCACTTGCCAATAAACTCTTTGAAGCAAAACGTCTAAATTTTGTTGTTTAAATGTTGATATCTAGTATCCCAGGGTGACATGTGGAATAATCATATTGTGACACGTGGCATATTTGATTTTGCACATTAAGTATTATAATTATAGTTTAATTATAATATTGGCTCATATAGAATATTTTATCCTCTGAGCACCACTGAATCCATGCTATGTTTTATTATGTATTAAACACTATGTTTTAAATATGCTTGGGCAAACTGCAAGAGGAAGTGAATAATTAAAGTAGCATTTGTGCTCTCACACTATCACTACCTCTCTAGCTACTAGTACACCCTATTATCTTAGTCATTCATGTTGATCTATATACTTGCAATCGTTGAGACCTATGGATTGGAAATATTGACACCTAAATCCTCCAAAAACAAAGGTATCGAAGGCAAAGACCGTGTTTTGATGTTTTGTGCCTATTTTTCATGTTCTAATCGGCCATCAAACCCAAATGGTTTCATGCAGCCAACTAATGAGATATTGAAAAATATAAATATCTGGCAATTGGGTGATTCCATGAAGATGGATAACTCTTTTTGTCCAAATATGACGGTGAAAAACATAAATTTTACCAATGTATTAAATTGAAGCCCTTGAAACTCATACTTGCCACATGAATTTTGACATGCGGTTGAAAAACAAAATGTAGAGAATTATGTTGGCTTTCCAATGATATTTTTTTTGAAATATACCAATGTCATATATCGTGTCGAATTTTCATTTAATAAAATGTGTGTACTTAAAAATTTGAAGAGCAATTAACAAGTAGTTTGTGTGTGTGCGCACAATAATTTAATGTTAAAGTAATAATTTAAAAAAATGAAATATGTGAACATGATCTAAACAGAATGCACTAAGGCATACATATTTTTCTTTTAATTTTTATCGAAAAATTATATTTATTATTATTTTTCGAAACTAACCAATGAATATTTAAGTCGCATTTTGCACACATGTGTGTGTGTGCATGAAATCTTTTGATTTTTTACATAATTTGCCAAACTAAAAATACCATCTTAAAGAGGACGTGTTTATCTAGGGCTTGTGTATTTTTGAAAATTTTTGGACGTGTATTTTGAATGTTGTGGATTTATCTTTGAGCTCAATCGAAGTTGTCGGTAGGGTTTTTTAGGGCAAGTTTTAATAGAAATTTAAAAACAAAAGACATATGAAGATAAAAATTCATAAATTTTATGTATCTGGATAGAGGATTCGTCAATGGTATCAAGTCCACTCATTATTGAGCACTTAATGACATGATTTAACTGTTTGGAAGGAAGACAAAATTTCCATTCTGCAAGGAAAAGGGCTCTCGGCCTGGTTTTTAAGCCCTCGATCGAGCTATTTGCTCGATCAAGGTATTTAAAATACCCCGATCGAGGGATTAACAACACCTTGATCGAGGGTTTAACAAGACCTCGATCGAGGTTTTAGAAATACCTCAATCGAGGTCTTGATAAACCCTTGATCAAGGTATTTTCTCGATCAAGGGTCTATAAAATATGCTCGATCGAGGGTTTGTCTGTATAAAAAAAAATATATAAATGAATCGGGGTGAAACCACGAAAGGAGTTGGCAACAATTAATGTTGCAAACTACCCTTCCCTCGTAAAAACATCAACGAACCTGTATATAACCAGCAAACAATTAATCAAAAACAACAATTTAACTCATTGCTAGTTTTTTTTTTCCATTAGAGCTTTGTCATTTTGATCTTGTTGAATTAGAGCTTTGTCATTTCCATGTTGTTGAATTAGAGCTCATTAAACAGGTAATATTTCTTTGTAGGCATATTTCAAGATTTCATACTAGCATATTGTTGTTTGTGATAACAATTTGAATTTTTGTTTGTTTGTTTTGATTGTAGATTGATGGGAAATAAAAAAAAAGACAAAGAAAACATGCTATACAACAAAATGACAATGAAGAGCGTAAGAAGAATAGAGAACGAATGAGACAACAAAGAGAAAGGTTGAGAGAAGAAGAAGATACACATTTGGTGAAACAAATTCCAATGGAGGACAACCAAGGTAAATTATTGAATTACATGCTATCATAATTCAAATATCATGTTACATAATTTACAAAATTAGTAACAATTTTTCAATAAATTTAGCTAAATTTCACAATTTAATTTGCTTTATATTTTTTTGTAATGATATTCTTATTTATTTCATCCATTTGTTATTTAAATTTCAAAGTTTGCAACAATTTTTATGTTAAATGAACAATTTTCAAGTGACTAACAAATGTTGAATTGGAACAACTTTCAAATGAAACATGTAAATTTAGATTATATTTTCATGTTAATACATGTACATATTTTAAACTATTTTCAAATTACTTCAAAGTTGCTAGCAATTTTCAAATTACGTTTCAAAGTTGCTTTAACAATTTACAAATTATTTCAAAGTTTACTAACAATTTTCAATTTTATTGTTTAACAATTTTCAATTTTATTGTCCAACAATTTTCAAATGAAATCTACACTTAGATTTTATTTTCAAGTTAAAATGTATGTACATATTAACTATTTTCAAATTTCTAAACTTTACTAACAATTTTCAATGTTATTAGAATAATTTTCAAATTAAATGTACACTTGGACACTATTTTCAAGTTAAATTGTACATATTTAACTAATTGCAATTTTTTAAGTTACTAACAATTTCAAGTTAAATGTAATTTCAATTCTTGTTTTATTAGAAAATTCAATTTCAAAACAAATGAATGAATATTTTGAAATGAGCATGTTGTGATAGTTATGTATTAGTTAGAATTTATTCAATTTGAAAACAAATGAATGAATATTTTCATAGTTATGGTGGTTGGCAATATTTTCATAGTTATGGCGGTTGGAAATATTTTCATAGTAATGAATATTTGAATACAAATGAATGTTCAAAGAGCTATTTAATTATAATGTTTACTTTAAAAAAATTATATCTATCATATGTACTTTTATTTATATAACATGACATATCACCATGATAAGATTAATGATTAGAATCATATATTTTGTTAGGACAAATTGGAAATAATTATTTGCAATGTTGGCAACCTTGCATTGATATGTGAAGCATTATTGATAAAAAATCCTTAAATTACAATTTATGATAAAAATTACAATTTCCATAATTGTTGAAATTGCAAAATCATCAACTAATGAAAATGTTATTTTGCATTAAAAATTATGAATTTCTCCTCAATCATATCACTACAATGTTTTTAATTAAATATGGTATTCATCTCTAAATCAATGTTTTTTTCCCCACATTTAGAGTATAATAGGTATGTTATCATGGGTAAAAAACCAATCTTAAATTTTTATTTCAGGTATATACAACATGGGATGCATGATGTTGTCCTTGAAATTCTAGGGTAGAAGTGTTGTAATCATTTATTCTTTGTGGTGATTTGCAACTTGTATTTTACATATTTATTTATTTTATACCATAAAGTTAAAATAACATTTTTCTTGTAATGTAAAAGTAAAATGGACATAAATTGCAAAAAGAAAATTTGCCCACAATTATATAATGTGATGATTATAAATGATATTAATTTTTATGCCCACGATAATTTTTATCAAGTTATTAATAATTATCTTGACTTAAATATATATAGTTGATTTTCAAGTTACTAGCAATTTTAAAGTTAAATGTACAAGTTACTACCAATTTCAAGTTACAAGCAATTTCAAAATTTATGAGGAATTTCAAATTTTACTTCTAGAACAATTCTCAAGTTTAATTAAGTTAGCAATTTCAAGTTACCTGAGCAATTTCAAATTTCAAGTTACTAGCAATTTCAAGTTACTTGAGCAATTTCAAATTTCAAGTTACTAGTAATTTCAATTTTTACTTAGAACAATTCTCAAGCTAAATGTATTAGTTGGAAAATTCAATTCACATTCAATTTTCAATTTTTCAATTTTTCAATTTCCACATCAAATTTCAAGTTATTAGCAATTTTAAAGTTCAATGCACAACTATCAAGTAACCAATTTTCAATTTGTTAATTTACATGCTACGTAGGGAGAGATTATGGTCAGACATCACATCATGGTGATCAAGAATCACATGACCCTGTGCCCCCTCATGATCCTGATCAACCATCACATGACAACTTTCCCTCTCACATTGAAAATATAATTGGCAGCTGCAGTGCGGTTGGAAGGGGTGGAAATTTTCTAGAGGATTGTGTAGTTGTTTCTGCACAAGAAGAGATTGGGAATTCGATCCCTGGTCGGAGAGTTAGAGAGCATACCAATAACATAATCAAGTCATATTTTGAACAACATTCAAAGATGGCACAAGCTCAAATCCTACATGGGTTGATAAAACACAAAAAATTGAAACGTGCCACAAATTTGTTGGGTTTTCAAGATGTTAAAACAAAAAAGACATGCAAGAATGCAATAGAAAATGTAAGAACTGCATTATCTTCATTTGGAAAATCAAGAAACAATGATAATCGAGCTGCTCGTAGGGAAATTACAATGGCTGTTGTGGCACAAAGCAACTCAAGAAATCGAATGGTATCAACAATGGCATCATTGCTCAATGTTTCAAAAAGAATATTGCTCAAATATACTAAATTCAGGGTCCGGATAGATGAAAATGATGAAGCTGCTTGTTTGGCTCTTATTTTTAGGGAACCCTATCGAGGCAGGATGGCATCATGTATTAGAGAGAAGGTGATAGAGCTTTGGGATAGCCATTCTCGTGCTATTCCAAATCAAAAGCATGTCCTACGACAACATTTATCCAGAGGCATTTATCAGGAGCATTGTAAGCATGTGATGGAGATGATGGGAGTTGCACTTTACGAGGAATTCCGAGAAACTAATCCTGGTGTTCAAATATCATTTAGCATGTTCACCAAATTGAAACTGTGGTATATTAGGTCGAATACGATTCGCGACACTTGTTGCTGCTCGTACCACGTTGAATTTCAACTATACTATGACACATTTCTGGTTTTTTGCAAAAGGCACTGCAACAGTGTACTATCTCCTCACATAGTGCGAGATTTTATTTGTATGATACTATGCAATAGGAGTCCTGAACATGTGTTTTTCAATAAGAGGTGTGTAGGTGGGAGAAAATGCCATGAATGCAGTGATTTGACATTGTTCCATAGGAACTTTTCTATCGATCCAACACACCATGGATTGTCAGATATCATCGTTAGGTGGAAGAGGTACGAGTACGTCACCATGAATCCAACATCTTCTTCATCTGTGCCATCCAAGAGGATCGACTTGCTCGATGATGAGATTCCTGTTTCATATTTCATGGAGAACTTTCAAAGTCAGATTTATAAATACAAAAGCACTCCCATAGGTCCAGGTGGCAAGCTTTAGAATTCAAACATTCTCGTGACGTATTTGAGCTGGACACAATCTTATCAGTGGTAGAATTTGCAGAGAACTACACCTTTGATCCTCAAAGAGAGATACAGAGTGAGTACTATCACTCTGACCAGGTGTCTATCTTCATACATGTATTGTACATACATGCTCAGGAAAGCATTGATGGTAGGGATAACACTCCTCAGTCACGTGAAGTGATCAAGGAGTACCATTTTTATGTTGGTGATGATCGTGAGCATGACACATTGTTCATTCAACACTGCTTTGGGTTGATTTATGATTCATTCAAGCAGAGAGGCGTATCATTTATTGAACACTGGATTTCGTCAGATGGGTGTGCAGGGCAATTCAAATCAACACGCTCATTTTATTGGTTGACTCACCTTCACAAACAAACAGGAATCCGACACACCTGAAGATTTTTGAGATAGGGCATGGAAAGGGTGAACAGGATGGCGTAGCTGCATGTGTGGAACCCGAATCAAATGCTCCACTGAAGTAGTTGATTAGTGCACACGTCATTTGGGACATCAAGGTCATGAGAAAGCAAGGCCGGTGTGCAGGTAATAAACTCCAAACTCAATTAATAAACTAATAACATTCAATATTATCATTTCCAAAAGAACACATACTCGATAGAAATTTACATATGACAAATTGAATTCCATGCAGGTTCTTTTGGGATGTTTCCCTTGGATATGTTAATAGATCCATGCTGTTGTATTGTGATACCATCCTTGGTACAAGGGAATTGCATTCTATTCAAAGTAAAGACATTGGTGACATATTTTCCATTGAAATGAGGAAGTATGCCCGTTTTTGCGATTTTTGCATTCATGCAAATGGATGTGGGCTTGATCACTGTGAAAATGATGTATATGTCAAACCATGGAAATATGTCTCTCTTAATCCAAAGGGCCCACGTCCAATTCCAACATGGCAAGAGATGCACACTAAAGAGGCAATGGTCTCATTAGATCATGATCGAGTTTCTGACATGGTTAGGGAAGGTACAAGAGTCTTCATTAAGTTAATTAGTTCATTATATATTACACATATACAAATGTTGTAGAAATTTGCATGTAGGACATTTGAATAGTATTTGTAATGTATCTTGCAGGTGATGTATTCATTGTCATTGCACCCCCCCACAACCAAGAAAATGTGGCATACTATTTGATGCGGTGCACGCAAATAAAGAGTAGGTTCGTGCGACCCTACCAAGATGGGGACTTCACATACAAGACTGGAGACATGGTTCTAATGGGATACTTTTTTGAAAAAGTGAAAAAATAGGGTGCTTATTATTTACAGAGATTTTATGCCTGAATATATGTCATGTCAATACAGTCATTTGGTGGTGGCAGCTTGGATACCTCTAACAGAAATCAAGGTGAAGAGAGGTGAGCCAAAGAGATGGAAGATGACATAAGCTGACCATGATCGTATTATGGAGACTTGCATTCCTATAACACATTGGCCAGATGAATGCGTTACATGTATGCCACTTGCATCATTGGCATTGTTTTCATGTTGTCTTGTGTAATATTTTTTTGGAGATTTTTGTGGAGGTTGTTTTATAAATGTATTTTTGTAGATGCTTTAATGTCAAGAATACAAATACTATATGGGAGGCTTTTGTGAAATTTGGGTCATGGTGCTCCAATGTGAATACACTTGAATGTACATGTTCTAATTTTAAATTTTGATTTCAAATACAATTGTAATGTAATGAGAATTTAAAATACATCTATACAATGTGGAATTGTAAAATTTAAAATTTTAATTGTACAATGTATTCTAATTTTAAATTTTGATTTCAAATTTGCAATATTTTATACATTATAATCCATTCATTGTATTTCCTCATCAATTACATTGTATTTCATTATCAATTATATAAAAATATTATCAAATACCAATGTATTGAAAAAATGTTTCATTCAACAATAATCAATTAGTTTTGTTATCAAGAAGATATCAAAGTTAGGGCCAATTTTTTTTGCCTCTCCTCATTCCATTTAATAAAAATATTGGCACTTGGTGCTACAGGGAATATAACATAGAAGATAGAGGGTACAATTCAACTAAAGGGAACTTACACATAATCTTTGAATATATTTTCATGGAAACAATACCCATTGTTGGCACAACTCACAAACATTCACTCTAATTTCTAACCATCAAACCTTCTCAATTTTTGGATTACATGCATCAAAAACTATCTTTATCATGCAGCTTTGCATGCATAGGCATGGAACCTCTTTGAGAGAAATTAGTTAGTATTATATGGCCTTGCTTGTGTAAAAAAACCTTAATTATCAAACCAAAACACAACTTGTACATGCCTTTGTTTTTGATAGACATGGATTACATAATAATGAAAGTTGAAATGTAAACATAATAATACATGGAAAATATGTACATATCCATAATGAAAAATATCTCATGCTTATCTTATTTGTGGTGTGTTTGTCTTGAACATTGCGTGTTCCAATAATTTTATCGTGGGTTTTGTGGCTAGTGATCTAACATGGAGATTGCATTATTGGCTTTATTTGTAAATTGAATCTAGTGTATGTATGTATTCAAACAAAAATACAAGAAGCATGGGTGTTTGTGGCAGTCCCCTCGACATCAATCCATGGACATGACATAGTTCTTTCCATTTTTTGGGTCATAATCACTAGTGGTCACATTAGGTTCTCATTGCAATTATATCTCAAAATGTATAGGACTAATATTGTTGATGTATATGTAACTTCAGAATGTATTTCACCTATTGGTATTCTACTTCTATAGATATGTTATTATTCCTCTATATGAAAGTGTCGTCATTTGTATTGACAAGTGTTGCAACTTGCAAGTGATGGGCTATTAGACCACCAAGTGTGGGGTCAACCATGATTAGTATTTCCATGGGTTATTACACCAAGTTAGACAAGTCGGTCCTGCTAGGTTATTAGGCAGGTTAGGTCATGTATAAATAGAGTGCAGGAGGCACTCTATTCGATCATTTCATTATTCACTTCTACACTCATCGGAAAGTGGTGCACAAATGAGGAAGGAGGAGTAGCTGCTAGAGAAGACTATCTCTTGTACTTGGGTTGTATCATTGCTCTTTCTATCTCTGAGGAAGTTGTGGGGTTTTTCACCTTTATGGTTTTCCCCAGTGAAACTCTTTGTGTGTATTGTCTCATGTGATTGCTTAGTGTGATTGATATGCATTGTTATGCTTGATATGCTATACATGTTATTCTCTCAGTAAAGATACTAGAGTATGTTGAATTAATGCTAAAAAATTAACATGGTATCAAAGCTAAACTGAGAAGAAGACACTATGCAGTTGCAGAAGCTAGGCTTCTTGTTTATTGGGTTTCTCTTCACATATCTTGAAAGGAAGTAGAGTATTTTGACTCTCCTCATCAAGGTGCATTTTTCTGTCCAATCAGAACTCAATTATGGGCATTTTCATTTTTGGCCCTAAAAATTAGGGTTTCCACAAAAATAGGAATTTTTGAATTCTGAGACCATAGATGGAAGCTCCATGGAAAAATCGAAGTTTAGAGCTTTTGATCAAACTTTTTGGTTGGGTGAAGCTCCAGGAAACTCAAACCCTAATTCAGGGTCCTCCTAGTGAATCCGGGAGACTAAAAGGCATTTTTGAAGGGTGAAACTTTTCCAGATTTCAAATTCTAAATATACCATCTTGATCAACTCATCAAGGCGCATATTTCTATCCTTTCAGAAGTTTGAAATTCACATTTTAAATTTTTAGGGTTTCTCTGACAAACCTTAATCCAACACCAGATCCAAATTTCTGCAAATCAAGTGGTTAGACCTAAATCTTTTCTATTTCCATTTGAAGTACTCTTTAAGATGTTTCATGTTAGATTTTCAGAATTTACTTCAATCTGATCTAGGATCTTAACTGAGAGAACAACATGTACAGCATATCTACAGCATATCAATCATGGAGACAATAATGCAAGCACACAAGAGACACAAAGATTTACTTGGGGAAAACCATAAAGGTGAAAAACCCCAATAACTTCCTCAGAGATAGATAGAGCAATGATACAACCAACCAAGAGAGATAGCCATAACCTAGCAGCAGATCCTCCTCCTCCATAAGTGCGCCACTCCTCCTTGAGTGCATGTGTGAAGTGAGTGAACAAATAGAGTGCCTCCCGCACTCTATTTATACTTGACTTGACTTGCCTTTTTACCTAACTCATGTAGGCTCGAACTTAACCACATAACATAATGCTGAGTGGGCCGACCCCCAATAGGGTGGTCTAATAACCCTTTGACCCACATGGCCGACCCCCAATAGGGTGGTCTAATAACCCTTTGACCCACATGACTTATATAGGGCCGACCCCAAATAAGGTGGTCTAATAACCCATCAAGTATAAGTTACGACACTTACAATATAAATGACGACACTTCCTTATAGAGGAATAATACCATCTCTATAGGAATACAATATACATATATGTGAAATACATTCCGAAGTTACATATACATCAACACTCCCTCTTAACTAGGAAGGTATTTCTCAGCACAGTTCTTCTAGCACAAGTCATCTTCTCTAGATCATCGTCACTGGATAATCGTCATCGAGTCATCATCATCGTCACTGCTGCCGCTATCTCAATCAATCTCTGAATCTACTCGTCATAGGAAGTTCTACAGAGCCAGTCCTTTTTCATACTGGATGTAGGCCCACCACCTGCAGGTCTTCGTCATCACTGGCCATACTGTGGAATCCTCAGGACTTATTACGTGCATCACAAAACCTCGAAAGAGCATCCCAGGATATTACGGGTACACAACTCCAACCTGTAGGATCTCCCAGGGCGCTATTACATGTGACCCCACCACAAAACCTCGAAAGAGCATCTCAGGATGTTACGGGTACACAACTCCGACCTGAAATCTCCCAGGGCACAAATTACATGTGGTCCACCACAAAACCTAGCAAGAGCATCTCAGGATGTTACGGGTACACAACTCCGACCTGAAATCTCCCAGGGCACAAATTACATGTGGTCATGGCAAAACCTCGCAAGAGCATATCAGGATGTTACGGGTACACAACTCTGACCTGAAATCTCCCAGGGCCCAAATTACATGCCATAGGACAAAACCTCGCAAGAGAATCTCAGTATGTTACGGGTACACAACTCCGACCTGAGATCTCCCAGGGCACAAATTACATGTCCTCCCAGAGCAATGTCTCGAAAGAGCATCCCAAGCTGTTACGGGTACACAACTCCGACCTATAGGATCTCCCAGACATGCTCATCTGCACAACCTGATCCACGGCCACAGAGTATCAAACTGATACTCACCACACATCATCCTGATCATCATCACTGCAACATCCTGCTGCATGTCATCTGGAGCAACATCCTGAAGCTCATCATCTATGATCATCCTGATCATCACTGCAACATCCTGCTGCATGTCATCTGGAGCAACATCCTGAAGCTCGTCATCTATGATCATCCTAATCATCACTGCAACATCCTGCTGCATGTCATCTGGAGCAACATCCTGAAGCTCGTCATCTATGATCATCCTGATCATCACTGCAACATCCTGCTGCATGTCATCATACCTGATCCACCTGATCATCAATGCATCTACCTGATGCATACCAAGTATCTACCTGATACATATCATCATACATGATCCTCCTGATCATCAATGTATCCACCTGATACAAATACAAATACATGATACATATCACCATACATGATCCACCTGATCATACAATGTACCCACCTGATACATATACAGATACATGGTCCATGCATCCAACATGATGCATATACAAAATACATACACATGATCCAACTGATCATATCCAGCATCTACATGATGCGTACATACATAAAAATGATCCAACTGATCATATCCAGCATCCAACATGATGCGTACATACATAAAAATGATCCAACTAATCATATCCAAGCAGAAACCACAACATCATCCTGATGCTCCATCATCCAGCGCTTACATCCACAGCCATGTGAAGGATCCTCCTTCCAACATGCTTGGAATGGCTTCAGCAAATGTGTCCATCACTTCTTCCTCGAAGTGTCCTCGATCTGAAGAATGCCAAGCCTCTCTCTGAAGTACTCGAACTTCACTCTGGCTAGTGGTTTCGTCAGCACATCTGCAATCTGCTCATCCATCGCAACATACAGGAGCTTCACAGCTCCTCTCTGCACCATATCCCTGATATAGTGATGTTTGATCTCTATGTGTTTCGACCTGTCATGAAATAGTGGGTTCTTGGACAGCTTCACACAACTCTGGTTATCACAGAAGATACCAGTAGCATCCAACGGGAGATCAAATAACTCAGACAGTAGCTTCCGTAGCCATACTGCCTCACAACTAGCTGAGCAGGCTGCAACATACTCTGCCTCAGCTGTACTCAGTGCTACGCAGGACTGCTTCCTGCTAAACCAAGAGATCACACCTGATCCCATACTGAAGCAACACCCAGATGTGCTCTTCCTATCTACAGCACTTCCAGCCCAATCTGAATCAACATAACCCTGCAGGTTAAACTTTTGATTCGCCTCATACCTGAGCCCATAATCCACTATACCCTTCAGGTACCTCAGAATATGCTTTACAGCAACCAGGTGAACACTCCTCGGATCCGTCAGGAACTGGCTCAATGTGTTCACACCAAAGCAAATGTCTGGTCTCGTGTTCGTTAGGTACATCAAGGACCCAATCATCTGACGATACATAGTGATATCAACTGGCTCAGATGAAGCATCACATAGAAGCTTCAGATTCGATGCCATAGGTGTGGCCATGGCCTTGCAATCCATCATCCCAAATCTCTTCAGGATATCTACTGTGTACTTCCCTTGACCAAGGAAGATTCCTTCTGCACTTTGCCACACCTCCATGCCAAAAAACAAATAGTGCATCATCCCCAAGTTCTTCATCTCGAACTCGGTAGTAAGCTTCTGCTGCGTGTCGACAATCAATCTATCTTCACCATACCAAGTTCTGCACATATATGATTTCCTATCATGTGTCTCAGAACCAAGTGGCTACTCCACATACACTTCTTCTTCAACTACACCATTCAAGAAAGCTGTCTTGAATCCATCCGGTGTATCTTCTGTTTCGTCACTTTTATATTTCTCTATGCTGCCATCTGCAACATGCTTGATCTAATAGTTCCATATGGAAGTCATAACAAACTTCCCTTCAGGTCTTGGGATTACATCCCAAACATCATTCTTCATGATCGACGGATCATGGCATTCCATTTCTTCATCCCAGATCCTGGGATCTTCAATATCTTTAATAGATATCTTTGTTGCTGGAACAAATGTTGTAGCTTTTGTAGGTGAAGATATACGATCTTTCCTACAAAACAGGTTAAATTGCATGATTAGAAACATCTCATAATTTTCAGAACAAATTCTTACACATAAAGAAATATGTCATACAATCATGCAATTATCTTAGCCAATGCTTCAATACAACATTTATCCATATCCCGTAACTTTCTAGATGCCTTCCAATCTCTACCAGAACATTGTTAAGAGTGTGCACAACTCCCAACATGTCAGCAAAGAGGTTTCATTCTAGATAAGTAGCAATGGAATGTTGTACAGTGCCATAGGCCACTTACCCATGTATATTAGTAGTATACTATTCATCAATGCAACTATTCTAATATGCACAATACATATCCTAAGTCTAGGAACATGAGCATATACATCATTGAACAATTTTATATAAACAAACAAATGTGCATGAAATGATAATTAAAATACTTATCTTTGTTTGTTCGTTGGGTGGACTCCCTCTAAGTCTTTGCTTCCTTGCAGGAGCTGCTGGAGTCCTAATCTGAAGTAGTTTCTTCTACACCTTTCTGTTGTGGAGTGTAGAGAGATAGTCAACTCCCTCTGAATATCTGCATCCTTGCAGAAACTACTGAAGTGTGCTCCTTTGCTTTATTGCAGGAACAACTGGAGTGTGCTCCCTCTTGATCTTTGCTTCCTGGATTACCTGTCTTTGAACTTATACTCATTCTTGATCCGTATGCATGCTTGTTAGTATCATCATTGTGTTATCCCCGAGGTCTCATACATAATAAAAAATTCATTAGAATAATCTTAATATTATCAAAAAACACAATAATCTAAAGCATGTATAGTCATGATCATTTCAAACAGAAATAATAAGCATTAGCTTTCAAGGTTTATGTAGGATTCTTATGGTTAGTCAAATCATAAGAAACATAACATGTCTAAACCTGTAATTACTCAAACCTATGACTCTTCGGGTTAGTTGAGTTATCAATCAAGATAAGAGATATAATATGCATAAAACCTATGATTATTCAAAGCTATACCTTCATGATTCTTCTGGTTAGTCATATCATCAATTATGGTAAGAAACATAATATGCATACCACCATGATTATTCAAACCTATGACTCTTCGTGAATAATCATTATCAACAACACAATAGTATAAGATCCTAACACAAGGTAGGATTCTAGCTTGATATAGGAAAAACATACCTGGATTAGCATGCTAGCTATTTATGTCTAACATACCCGCATAATGTCTTCTGGTTCTCTTCAGTGACTTGTGCTAGTAACCTGCATGTCTCATAAGTTAACCATTGT
Organism: Larix kaempferi; assembly: GCA_027924585.1. Taxonomy (NCBI): domain Eukaryota; kingdom Viridiplantae; phylum Streptophyta; class Pinopsida; order Pinales; family Pinaceae; genus Larix; species Larix kaempferi. Next base: position 22,636,301 of record BSBM01000753.1, read on the forward strand.
AGAAACAAGTTATACATACCTCGAAAGTAGATCTTCTATGTAATCCATGACAATGGATGAATCCTTGTCTTCATGTCACCATGATCATACGTTCTTGAATTAGAACATGATTTGTTTTTCTTGGTGTACCTTTTATGTTAGCAGACAACATAAACCTCATACAACACCATAATGCATTAGTACAATCATAAGTGTCAACACCTTAATCAATGAATATTTTCTATCGTGCATTCATAGTTTTATTAAGGTGATATGACAAGTCTAAAATCAAGATTGTACTAACCGTAATAACATGAAGACAAACATACCATAAACTTAATCATGAACAAATATCGAGACATACCTTGATGAGTCATACCTGTCGAGATCGCTTGTAATCTTCTTATGTAAGGCCTTAGCCTCATCTCCCTCTGAGACAGGAACTTCTTCACTTATGCAGGTGATCAATCCATTTTCTTCTAGGATTAACCCAATCCACTTGATTTGCAAGAACTGGACCTTGAGCTGGATATGGGTTTGTCAGAGAAACCCCAAAAATTCAAACTTTGAATTTCAAACTTCTGACAGGATAGAAATATGTGCCTTGATGAGCTGATCAAGTTGGTATATTCAGAATTTGAAAACTGCAAAGTTTCACTCCTCAATTTTGCTTTTGAAACTTCTGGATTCACTGGACGTGACCCTGAACTGGGGTTTGATGAAGCCCACTCTTCTTCCCAATCAAAATGTTTGATCAAATCTCTAAGCTTCTATTTTTCTGAGGAGCTTCCAGCCATGGTCACAGATTTCAAAAATTCCCATTTTTACAGAAGCCCTAATTTTCCACTTTTTTTATCAAAGTCCCGAACTAGGGTCTAATCAAGCCCGGCCTTCTGCCCAACCAAAAATTCTGATCTTGGTCTCTAAATTTCTATTTTTATGAGTAGCATCCATCCGTGGTCTCCGATTACAAAAATTCCAACTTTCTCCAAAGCCCTAAATTCCGGAAGCCATGAATGAAGGTACCAAAAAATAATTCTGTTTTGACAGAAATATGTACCTGATTGTTTCTGATGTAACTCCAAAATTTTTGATCTACAGGGTCTGAAAAAGTTTTTTGAGATAGCCTGACCTGTTAGCTTTCCATCCTGACAGGTCTGACCTCAATTGGATGTTCTGAGAGAGAGTTATGCCAAATGTCGCAACCTGACCTGTTTTGGGAAAATACAGGAGAGCGAACTTGTACGGCGTGCCACGTGTCACTGTTTGACCTTCGGCCTCTGAAAACGTTTTCTGAGATAGCTCGACCTGTTATCTTTCCATCGTGACAAGTCTGACCTCAATTGGATTCTCTGAGAGAGAGTTATGCCAAGTGTCGCAACGTGACCTGTTTATGGGATAATACAGGAGATCAAACTTGTACGGCGTGCCACGTGTCACTGGTTCAACTTCGGCCTCTGAAAAAGTTTTCTGAGATAGTACAGTCTGTGTAATACCTGTCACTTTTCACGAAATTTCATTTGGAGCTTCCTAGCCCAAGTTATGACCTTTTTCCCAAGGTCACCTGATTTTGACTCAGATCTGGAAGAGGCAAAAACCCTATATTGTACAGATCATAAATCACAAAGTACAACGAATTAGAGGTTGTCCTTTGGACACAAGGTACCTCGAGATCTTAGCTTCGACCTGTAACAATTTCAGATCCGAAAATTTCGCCAAAACGGATTTATAGTGAAAGTGCTATGATGACTGGTTTTTGCTATATCAAGCCCTAGCATCGTAAGTGCAACAAGTGTCATACATGCCATATCATGCCTTCTTTCAGGCTAGCTCTGATACCATGTTAGATTTTCAGAATTTACTTCAATCTGATCTAGGATCTTAACTGAGAGAACAACATGTACAGCATATCTACAGCATATCAATCATGGAGACAATAATGCAAGCACACAAGAGACACAAAGATTTACTTGGGGAAAACCATAAAGGTGAAAAACCCCAATAACTTCCTCAGAGATAGATAGAGCAATGATACAACCACCCAAGAGAGATAGCCATAACCTAGCAGCAGATCCTCCTCCTCCATAAGTGCGCCACTCCTCCTTGAGTGCATGTGTGAAGTGAGTGAACAAATAGAGTGCCTCCCGCACTCTATTTATACTTGACTTGACTTGCCTTTTTACCTAACTCATGTAGGCTCGAACTTAACCACATAACATAATGCTGAGTGGGCCGACCCCCAATAGGGTGGTCTAATAACCCTTTGACCCACATGGCCAACCCCCAATAGGGTGGTCTAATAACCCTTTGACCCACATGACTTATATAGGGCCGACCCCAAATAAGGTGGTCTAATAACCCATCAAGTATAAGTTACGACACTTACAATATAAATGACGACACTTCCTTATAGAGGAATAATACCATCTCTATAGGAATACAATATACATATATGTGAAATACATTCCGAAGTTACATATACATCAACATTTCACCGCACCAAGCTTGAGGATAAGCTTGAAGGGGATGATAACTTCCGAGCATGGAAGTATAGGATTGGGTTAATCCTAGAAGAAAATGAATTGGACACTTTCATAAGTGAAGAAGTCCCTATCCTAGAGGGAGAAGAGGCTAAGGCCTTACATAAGAAGAACTTGGTCAAGGAAAAGAGGATCATTGTTGATTCTATCAAAGACTATCTCATACCACATGTTTCATCTCTGAAGACACCCAAGGAGATGTTTGATTCTCTAACCAAGCTATTTGAAGGGAAGAACATAAATCGGAAGATGACTTTGCGGAACCAATTGAAAGGGGTAAAGCTTCAGAATGGAGAGACCATTCAATCTTATTTCTCTAAGTTCTCTCAGATCAAAGAACAACTTGAAGCTGTTGATGAAGTAGTGGACAATGGTGAAAGTGTCATAACCACATTGAATGGCCTACCTAGGTCATGGGATTCCTTCATCCAAGGAATTTGTGCAAGAAGGAAGTTGATCTCATTCAGTAGACTATGGGAGGAATGCTCACAAGAAGAATCAAGGCTTGTGGCTCGAGAAGAAAAGATGGGAAATGAAGATCAATCTCTCACAGCACACACCAAGAAAGGAAGGTCAAAGAGGGAGCATTCTCATGCTAAGAAATCTTCACACCACCATCAACATAAAGATAAGAAAGATCTCAGATGCTTCACATGTAATGAGAAGGGACACTTTGCTTCCGATTGTCCTAAGAACAAAAAGAACAACAACATCAATTTCAACAAAAGGAAGAAGAACAACAAGAAGAGATGACATCCTCATGCTGCCGAGGATGATGAACCTCCCAAGAAGAAGGCTAGAGAAGAAAGTGATGACTCATCTAGTGAAGATGAATATGTTCTAATCTCTACTCTCACAGGTACTATCTCTCATGGATGTAATGATTGGATTATTGATAGTGGGGCTTCCAAACACATGACTGGGTTTAAAGAATCTTTTGCAAACTTATTTGAACATGAGTCACCCCATAAGTTGAAACTTGGGGATGACTATCAATATCCTATCAAAGGAAGTGGTGAAGCCTCCTACAACCTAGACTCTGGGAAGTCTTTGAAGATGAAAGATGTTTTATATGTACCTGGGCTCAAGAAGAACCTACTCTCCATATTTGCATTGGATGCAAAATGCATGAGGGTTGCATTTGTAGATGGCCAAGTCCTAATGTGGCCAAAGGGTAAAACTATAGATGATGCGGTAGTGATTGGGGAGCAAGAGGGAGGATTGTACAAATTGAAGGGACAACCTGAACATGCAATGGCACATGAATCCGTGGTGCCAAGTGAACTTTGGCATAGAAGGATTGCACATATGCACTCTAGGGCACTACCAATTGCAAATAAATTTGTACAGGGTCTTTCTGAAATCAAGACAAAGCATGAAGGTATTTGCAAAGGATGTGCAAAAGGAAAGAACATTAAGAAGGCATTTCCAAGTAGTGAAAGCAAAGCTGAAGTGATCTTGAAAATTATCCACTCCGATGTATGTGGTCCAATGTCATCCAACTCTCTGAGTGGGTATGTATATTATGTCTCTTTCATTGATGATTTCTCTAGGAAGACTTGGGTTTACTTCTTGAAGAACAAAGTTGAAGTGTTTGATAAGTTCAAGGAATTCAAAGCCTTGACGGAAAATCAAACTGATAAGAAGATCAAGACATTCAGATCCAATAATGGTAGAGAATTCACTTCAGGTGATTTCAAGAAGTTATGCAGTGATTCAGGAATTAAGAGGGAGTTGACTACTCCCTACAATCCACATAAAAATGGGGTTGTAGAAAGAAATAATAGAACAATCATGGAAGCAGCACGGGAAATGTTGCATGACCAGGATCTGCCTATGCATCTATGGGAAGAAGCAACTAGGACAGTTGTGTATGTGCAGAACAAAACACCTCACAAGATATTGGACAACAAGACACCAGAAGAAGTATTCTTTGGTAAGAAACCTGAAGTTAGCCATCTTAGAATATTTGGTTGTCCAGTATATACACATGTTCCAAAGGAAAAAATAACAAAGCTAGATTCTTCAGGAAAGAAGGGCATCTTTGTGGGGTACAGTGAAAGCTCAAAAGCTTACAGAATATACTTTCCAGGGTTCAAGAAGATTGATGTCAGTAGGGATGTGACATTTGATGAAAACTAAGCCTTCATCAAATCAAAGAAAACACCTGTTGAAGATCATGAAGAACCAAAGGAAACCATATTCCAAGACACTACCACGACTGAAACAATTCCAGATGAAGATCGTGAAATGGAAGATCTACAAGAACATGTAGATCCACCCCATGAGAAGAACTCTCACAAGAGGAAACCTACATGGGCTAGAGAGCTCATTCAAGATGCAAAAAGGTATGGCATTCCAGAAGAAGAACACAAAGAAAGGAAGAGGACTAGATATCACACCAGTTATGTTTCCTTACTCTATGACATTATGAACAAAGAACCTTCCAATTATGAAGAAGCAATGAAAAAGAAAGAACGAGAGGATGCCATGGTCGAGGAATACCAGTCGATCATGAAGAATGATGTTTGGGATGTGGTCCCAAGACCTGAAGGGAAGTCTACTATGTCTTTGAAGTGGATCTACAAGATCAAACATGCTGCAGATGGTATCATAGAGAAATAAAAAGCGATATTTGTAGCTCGTGGCTTCTTCCAGAAAGAGGGGATAGGCTATGAAGAGACTTTTGCTCCTGTAGCCAGGTACACTTCCATCAGTTCAGTACTTTCCCTGGCTCTAATGATGAAATGGAAGACACACCAGATGGATGTCAAGACAACTTTTTTGAATGGTGTAGTCGAAGAGGAAGTGTATGTGGAGCAGCCACTTTATTTTGAGACACATGACAGGGAGTCATATGTGTGCAGGTTGAAGAAAGCCTTGTATGGCTTGAAGCAAGCCCCTAGGACTTGGTATGGTAGGATAGACAGCTTTATATCCAGTTTGGGATTTACTAAGAGTAAAGCAGATTCCAACCTTTACTACAAGGTTGAGGAAGGCAATCTTATGATACTACTTCTGTATGTGGATGACCTGTTTGTTACAGGTGAGGATGGATTGATTGCCGATACCAAGAGGAAGCTTGCTACCGAGTTGGAGATGAAGGACTTGGAGATGATGCACTATTTTCTAGGCATGGAGGTGTGGTAGAGTGCAAATGGGATCTTCCTTGGACAAGGGAAGTATGCATTAGAAATCTTGAAGAGGTTCGGGATGATGGACTGCAAGGCCATGGCCACACCTATGGCATCGAACCTAAAGCTTTTGTGTGATGCTTCATTTGATCCGGTTGATGTCACTGTGTATTATCAGATGATTGGGTCCTTGATGTACCTGACGAACACTAGACCAGATATTTTATTTGTGGTGAACACATTGAGCCAGTTCCTGACGGATCCCAGAGGTGTTCACCTAGTTGCTGTAAAGCATATTCTGAGGTGCCTGAAGGGTACAATTGATTATGGGCTCAAGTATGATGTGAATCAAAAGTTTAACCTGCAGGGTTATGTTGATTCAGACTAGGCAGGTAGTGCTGTAGATAGGAAGAGCACATCTGGGTGTTGCTTCAGTATGGGATCGGGTGTGATATCTTGGTTTAGCAGGAAGCAATCCTGTGTAGCACTGAGTACATCCAAAGCAGAGTATGTTGCATCTTGTTCGACTAGTCATGAGACAGTATGGCTCTGGAAGCTACTGTCTGAGTTATTTGATCTCCCGCTGGAGGCTACTAGTATCTTTTGTGACAATCAGATTTGTGTGAAGCTGTATGAGAACCCGGTGTTCCACGACAGGTCGAAGCACATTGAGATCAAATATCACTATATCAGGGATATGGTGCAGAGAGGAGCAGTGAAGCTCCTGTATGTTGCGACAGATGAGCATGTTGTAGATGTGTTGATGAAACCACAAGCCAGAGTGAAGTTTGAATACTTCAGAGAGAGGCTTGGTGTTCTTCAGATTGATGACACTTCGAGGAAGAAGTGATGGACACATTTGCAGGAGCCATTCCAAGCATGGTGAGAGGAGGATCCTTCCCATTTCTATGGATGTAAGCGTTGGATGATGAGCATCAGGATGATGCTCCAGTTACTGATCTGTATATGCATCATGTTGGATATTGGATATGATCAGTTGGATCATGTATATATATATGCATCATGTTGGATGCTGGATATGATCAGTTGGATCATGTATATGTATATGCATCATGTTGGATGCTTGATATGATCAGTTGGATCATGTACTTGTGTATGTATCAGGTGGATACATTGTATGATCGGGTAGATCATGTATGATGATATGTATCAGGTGGATACATGGTATGCATCAGGTGGATGCATTGATGATCAGGATGATCATGCAATGATGACATGCATTAGGTAGATGCTTTGACATGATCAGGTGGATCATGATTGATGAGTGTGAAGACACACATGCACAGAGCCTTTCCGACATGGTGGTAGATGTGTTCTCCCATGTGTGTTGATGTAAGTGCAGAGCCTTTCTAACATGGTGGTAGATGTGTTCTCCCATGTGCGTTGATGTAAGTGTAGAGCATTTTTGACATGGTGGTAGATGTGTTCTCCCATGTGCGTTGATGTAAGTGCAGAGCCTTTCCGACATGGTGGTAGATGTGTTCTCCCATGTGCGTTGATGTGAGTGCTAAGCCTTTCATGGATTGTTGAAGTGTGTCTTCCCATGACGGTGAGTGTAAGTGCTGTATTGTGTGCATTTGGATTGTGCTTCGTAAACGATGAGATGATCAGTATGATCATGAGTATCAGGATGATAATCCATGGCCGTGGACAGGTTGTGTAGTTACATGTAAAATATCTTGGGAGATCCGATAGGTTGATAAGTATGCTCATAATTAGTCCTGGGATGCTCTTTCGAGGTTTTGGCTTAATGCACATAATCAATCCTGAGGATTCCACAGTATTTCCAGTGATGATGAAGACCTATAGGTGGTGGGCCTACATCCAGTATAAAAAAGTACTGGCTCTGTAGAACTTCCTATGATGAGTCGATCAGAGATTGATTGAGATAGCAGTAATAGTGATGATGATCCATAGAAGAAGAGTTGTGCTAGTAGATCTGTGTCAAGAAATACCTTCTTAGTTAAGAGGGATTTTTGATGTATGTATAACTTCGAAATGTATTTCACATATGTATATTGTACTCCTATAGAGATGTTATTATTCCTCTATACAGAAGTGTCGTCATTTGTATTAACAAGTGTCGCAAGTGTCACAACTTGCAAGTGATGGGTTATTAGACCACCAAGTGTGGGGTTGGCCCTGATTAGTATTATTAGACTGAGTTAGACAAGTCGGCCCCACTAGGTTATTAGGCAGGTCAAGTCATGTATAAATAGAGTGCGGGAGGCACTCTATTTTATCATCTCATTATTCAATTCTACACTCATTGGAAAGTGGCGCACGAGTGAGGAAGGAGGAGTAGCTGCTAGAGAAGACTATCTCTTGTACTTGGGTTATATCATTTCTCTTTCTATCTCTGAGGAAGTTGTGGGGTTTTTCACCTTTATGGTTTTCCCCAGTGAAACTATGTGTGTCTATTATCTCATGTGATTGCTTGGTGTGATTGATACATTGCATTGTTAGCTTGATATGTTATACATGTTATTCTCTCAGTAAAGATTCTATAGTATGTTGAATTAATGCTAAAAAATTAACAAATATACACTACTACAATGAACTTGGCCTCAAAAGCTTGTATAGTACATTGTATGCCACATCATCAATGTTTTGACCTCCATCCACCATGCCTTGGAAGAGATTCTAAGCTTCGTCTAATTTTCATTCATTCAATAAAACCCTAAAACATTTATTGTAAACACCAACATTTGACTTAAATGCTACTGCCATTTAATTCTACAAAATATCTTCAAGGCTTTTTTTAGTTTACCTAGTTTTGTGATCTCATCAAATAGCATTGCATATTAGGATCGTGCTTCTCTGTTGCCATCTTACCAAGTTTGTAGACATGGGAGGTAACATGGATCACCAACACAATCATTAAAAGAGTTGTGACCTAGTATCGATTGCCAACACAATCATTAAAAGGGTTGTGACCTAGTCAATAAATCTAATTACTGATTGATTTTAATGATCATATAAAACTTTGTGTGGTTTTATAGTTATGGATAAACATTCATTGGAAAATTATTGTAAACATGGAAGCAACATAGATTAATCAACAAATTTATTAAATAATTTGATTTGAAGACAAATCTTTGTATGTTTTGAGGTTATTGTGCATATCATGAATATAGTATATGTATGAGTAAGAGTTATGAACAAACATTCAAGGAAGACAATTATCATATTTTTTAACATAAAAATATTAGGAGTGAAATTGTATGGATCCATTTTTGTTTAAGTGTAGAAATCTTACTAATTGCTCAATTTCCAAGCATAAAATATTTGGCAATATTTTTGTTAGCACTCGATCCAATGAACTAATTTTGAGTGGCAAAAAAAATAAAACTTGTAGAAATATAAACTACATCTTTTATTACATATTTCAACCACACATTATTATTATGAAAAGATGCAACCACACATTAAAATATATCATTTTACGTTTAATTAAAATAATATTAAAACAATATAAAGATGTGAAGTATACATTTATTTTGATATTTTAATTTTAAATTGTAATTGAATTGGAATGTGTAAATTGTAATGTGTAGACAACATAATGTAATTGCAATTTCAATTTTTAATTTCAAATGTATTCTAATTTTACATTTTGATTTCATTTATGCAATTGTAATGTAGTTGAAAACGAGCTTTTAAATTGTAATTGATTTGGAACTGAAATTACACATTAAATTTGAAATTTTACATTGTAATTGAATTGGAATTGTAATTTCAATCTTAAAACATAATGTATGTATTCAATTCTAAATTTTGGAAGATGTTCTGTAATGTAGTCGAAATTTGCATTTTAAATTGAACTAAATTGTAACTACACATTAAATTTGCATTTGAAACGACAAAACATAAATTTGTAACTGTAATAACTATATCCAGATCTAATATAAAAAACAATCGATTTCAAATCAGATACAAAATACACATGAAGACATCAATATGATAAAATATACAAAATATCCAAAAGTCCATATCCAAAGTCCATATATGATAAAAGTCCATGTATAAATGATAGAAAATCATATCCAAAACATGAAAATGTATACATAGATCATCCAAACACATGAAAATATATAAAATATGAAAATATCCAAAACGTGGAAATGTATAGATCATCAACTCATTGGCCACTACCCCCACGAGGCCTGTGATCGTCCCTCCGACTGCCCTCGTATGTAGTATCCCACTGCTGTCTCTGAGACGCTAAACCCTCAAGGAATTCCTCCATATCCATTGTGTCAAAGGTGATATCCGGGATCTGGGTAGGAGTACGGGTAGATGGCCCTTCATCAGGACCATGTACTCAAGCAACATCCCAACCATATGTGAAATCCATTGCAGCATTGACACCCGCTCATAGCGATGCATGTGTAATATGCCATTACATCTAATAAGTTAGATTTATTAAAAATTAAAACTATTTAACATAATTTAAAAGTTATCCGTAAAAAAATGAAACATAAAGTACAAAAATCAATTACTAAATGTGACTAAATAACATGAATTGGAACATAAATTAAAAATCACATATGTGTCTGAACCCAACTCATCAAGACCTTCACGGTCCTCATGTCCATAATTAGGATCTACTCCCTTTCCATTGCCCTGTACAATTTGAAATTCATTTGAAGTTAAGATCTAAAACATAAAATCTCAAAAATTAAGAAATAAAACACAAATTATTTAAACTCATAAATAATATTCAAACACAAATTAAATTGGAACATAAATTATAACTTACCTCGACTACTGGCGTCTGCGGGTGGGGACGAGTGGATGGACCAACCGATGGCTCGCTACCAAAGAGTTGATCCATGAATGGGGTCTCCTGCATGGATCAATAGAATACAACTCCATTAAGTATTATTGACCATTCAATTTGCGACATTAATATGATGTAACATGAAGAACATATATACATAATTGTACAAAAGTATACTTGTCTTGTAGTGACGCATCTATGATACAACTGAAAGTATGCATCTCGGGATGACTTAGCATACCTCAGTAGGTCCTTGCCATCGAAACTCATGAGCATGTCACTAGAGACATACTCTATCTCCGGCTCTACAGGTGGAGGCGGTGGTCTAAATGCCTCTCCATGCGCAACAACAATAGCACTGCCAATGACAGTGAACAATGACTCTACAAGGTCCTGTCTAGACTCTGTAGCAAGATGGGATGATTGTGCCACATCCCCTGACCTAATAATCGTCCTGTTTGGAAATGGTACCAACCTCAAAGCGGGTGGAACAAAGGCAAGGTCTCTCCGAGCTCTAGGATGTTGGTAGGAGCATCCCCTACCATCCCCATAGAATGGGGACCCTGTTCTGGTGTAATCTAGGTGCATGTCCAAAACAAACTCTACATAAACATGTTTTGCAAAATACAATGGGACCTAGTCATGGTGGGGGTACATGCCCCACGCTCCAACGAATCGATCATATAGATGTGGTGCAACGACCTCCAACTTAAACTCCTTGAGTCTAAGCGGTTGACCGGCAGCACGGTCAGGAGGGATGTCAAACAAAGCACCCTTGATGTCATGCCCTCTTATGGCGACTTTGACATCATCCCATTTGTGGATCCCAATGACATCCTGTCTCCTCCTCTGGCATGCATGACGCCAAATGTCACTGAGAGGTCCTACCCTCCACTATAGGGCCAACATCTCATCAACTACCGATAACATAATGGAAAAAGATCTCCGTGTGGGAGAATCATCCCTCAATGTGCAGATACATGAGGTCACCCACTCTCATTGGGAAGTGATATTAGCGAGAGTGATCTGTGCGATGTCATCGTCATACGATCCCCCTAACATGGCACCTCCGATCCAAACCAAAACACAAATGTTACTAAAAATATATATTATAACATGCAACTGAAATTCAATGCATTATATACTAAAAATTTACTGAAAATGTGCTAATAAAAAATATGCACCTGATGCATTCGTGTCTTGTTGCACATCCTCTGCCGGGGGATCCACATGTATGTCATTGGGATGAACCACACACTACCTCTCCTGCTGCTGCCACCAGTGGCAGCCGACCCTAGCCTGGCGTCACTCCTTGGTGAACGGGAGCGCTGTCGATGGCCTCCCTATTGGGCGATGTCAGATGCTCTCGTGCTTCACGGAGCACGAAGCAATGAATCTCTCTCTTCAGGACTATCTGCATCACATTTCAATTTCTAATTCTAATTTTCTTTCAAATTTCACATTTAAAATTCAAATTCAATTTTCAAATTCTATTCCAAATTTCACATTTCAGTTTCAAATTCTATTCCAAATTTCACATTTCAAATTCAAATTCAAATTTCAAATTCAATTCAAATTTCAAATTCTATTTCAAATTTCACATTTCAAATTCAAATTCAAATTCAAATTTCGATTTCAATTTCAAATTTCAAATTCAATTCCAATTCAAATTCAAGGTCACCATTGGACTGGATTTTGCTCCTATTAATCCCCAACCATCAAGTGAGAGGAAGGTTCATACAATCATTGTTTTAGATGATGACAATGTTTCTTAGTTTAGCATTATTTTTCAGGGATCATAGGCATATATGAATTGTGTTTTTTTTTAAATAATCTTTAAAACACAAGAGAATGGTGATGAACTCATATACTTGTAAAAAAAGCAAATATTTAATTATTTTCTGGTTCACTAAATAATTAGTTATTTACTTCTTAGTTTAGTCTTGTGTGTTGGTGTTTGGAATCATTTGCATCTATGTTTATAGATTATGTCTTGTATTTGTGAAAGTATCAAAGGAGTTCAATGTTATGTTTTGGATTTGTGAAAGTATCAAATAAACATTATTACATAGAATACATTGAGTAGAAATTTCAATCAAAGTCCCGACTCTTCATGCACAAGCATGAGTCCCACTGGGATTGGGAAAGAACTAAGAAGAAGAAAATTGGGGTCATTTGGTGGCTTTAAAAGTTTTTTTGACTAAACCAATTTGAGATACAAAATTGAGGTGTTGTTTGGCTAGATAAGTTCACATCAAACCATTGTTAAATTTTCAAATCTTCTGACGTGATTTGGATAAACTTGGTAACGATGGAATAGGGATTTTTTCTATTCTATCATGATTTTCTCCACTGCAAATCTAGAAACCGAGGTTTATGGAGGCATCTTGCAATCACCAATGTTTGCAAAAAAATTGCTACTGCATTAGTGGCTTAGAGAGGGATTAGAAAGTAAAGGATTTAAAGAAGAAACAGGTCTAAGAAGCAATTTTTTTCTCAAGAAACCATTTCCTAACTCTACAAATAAGAATGGGCACAAGAGCATGCATGCATTAGGAACACATGTGCATTCTTGAAAGTGCTACATGATTCTAAGCATACAAATAGTAGGAACAAGTGCATGTTACTTTGTGTATATGCAAACAAACAAAAAAAGGTTGATTACTATTTTTTATTTGACCCTCCCATACCAACAACAAATTTTGTATAAGGAGGTAATATGAGCTTGTTCTAGGAGGACCTATAGTCATCCATTGCCAATTTCCAAGGAGCATTTTCGTAAGTTTTATTTGTCTAGCCATTTTTATAATTTTTACATTTTAGAAATGTCCATATTTTTAAAAAGGTGTTTTTATTATTGAAAATTGTAGGTTGTATTCCACAAAGATGGTGGAAAAATCTAATCCAAACACATGTAGTCTAGTCCAGTAAAATGCATTTGTAGTGGCTTATCATTCAAAGACATCATCTAATGATGTTAGGCCACCTGATGTTGGGAATTTTTCCAAGCTATCCAATATGGTTCTAAGCCAATTTATCTTCATTGATGCTTACATTGTGGACATACTTTTCATCTCCTAAGAGAGGATCCTATTTAGGACAATTTCTTGGATGAGGTTAGTATGCCATAATTTTTATACTTTCTTTGCTTATATATTTATTGTTGCATTTGATATTTAGTATACATGAATTTAAAGTATTTGTAATTGTAATTGTATTTGGTGTGTGTAATTGCTATGAGATAACACCCTTACATCTAGGCAATATGATGCCCCATCTCTTGGAATTTATGTAGCAATCAATGGATCTTGCTCCCTTGCGGATCCTCACTCCCAAGTGTTATACACAATAAAATAACTATTATACTTTTAAACCTTTTAACTATTTTACAATTTTATTTTTTAATAAAAATAATCAATTACTAATAATCATCATATAATTTGATGATTATTGAAAAATGTTAACTATGCCATGAAATCAATGTAATGAGATACAACTTCCATTTTTGCCTCACATTGATTAGGAATGGCACTTTGATAAGGAGTTGTCTAAAAACTGGACTATTTAGCTTGGATGAAGGATTTTCACTGGAATCCGACATTTTTTATTTTGCAAAATCTAAACTGGTTACAATATTAGGTGGTTGGATGATGCTACATGAACTGTTTATGGTGGAAAGTTTTTAGGTTATGGTTATGATTAATAATATATGATTATATATTATTAATATTCATTTTTTAATTTTTATATTATATTATTAATATTAAATATTATTTTTTTAAAATAAATTAAGTAAAAATTAATAAATAATATATGATTATATATATTATTAATATAAATTTTTTAATTTTTTATATTATATTATTAATATTAATTTTTTTTGATGTTATATTGGTAGGTTTAGAGTTAGAGGTTAAGTAATGTAATATATGATTTCTTTTTCAATCCTCTTGGCGTTCTCAGAGGATTGAAAAAAATGGGCAACATTTCTGCTTGTAAAAACACATTTTAAAATAAAATCGGTAGCATTTATGCGGTGAAATGCTACCGGTTGATATAAACAAATTTATATACCAAATTATTTTTAAACAAATAAATGCAAAATAAATTTAAAATCCTAAACCTATTTCAAATTTCAAATGGTTTTGGTTTTTGTTTTGAAATGGTTTTTTGTTTTAGGTTCAAATGGTTTTTTGTTTTCAATCCTCTTGGTGTTCTCGGAGGATTGAAAAAAAATGGGCAGCATTTCTGCTTGTAAAAACACATTTTAAAATAAAACCGGTAGCATTTATGCGGTGAAATGCTACCGGTTGATATAAATAAAAATAAATCAATAATTTAAACAAATAACTGCAAAATAAATTTAAAACCCTAAATCTATTTCAAATTTCAAATGGTTTTGGTTTGAAATGGGTTTTTGTTTTAGTTTAACTTTTTTTTTTTTCAATTAGTTTGGTTTCAATGGTGGTTTTCGGTTTCAATCCTGCTTTAGTTTGAATGGCTACATCCTAACCAATTCGTCAAAACCAAATAAAAACTAGATTTGATGAAAAACACATTTTTATACAACTCAAACAAAATATATATTTTTTTTAAATGACAAAAAATTGGATGAATTCTACCCACCTGGTGGAATAGAAGACATGGTGGAGGCCCTGTGGTGAGGTGGTGTCACTCTGATGAGGTGGCGTGGGCGTGAGCTCGATCAAGACCTTCGGTTCAGGTCGCTGTAACTGTCTCTGTCAAAGAACTGCACAAACAGGGCCAGCCGGGTCGGTCGGGCCTTGTTTTGTTTTTTTTTCATATCACATACCCTCGATTGAGGGTTTGGTTAGACCCTCAATCGAGGGTTTAAAACACCCTCGATCGAGGTCCTTTACCGCCCTCGATCGAGGTATTTTTAAACCCTCGATCGAACATTTGAAACCTCGATCGAGGGCTTTAAAATACCTCGATCAAGGGTCCAAAAAAAAATTCTCCCATTCGATCCGCCAAAAATGGTGAACCATATTCGGGGATTCACCCAATTGAAAAACTAGATTTAAATGTTCTGTTATAGATTTATTATTAAGACATAAAAATCAGTAGAAGTTATTCCTGGCAATTGAATTTACTTTGATCTTTAAAATTTTACAAACCTTGGGCTCTTAATACATTTCACGACTACGAGCTTGAGCTCACAAACATAGACTCTTCTACTACAGGATTTATATTAAAAAATTTCTTACTAATTAGACATAAAAACCAATAGAAGTTATTCCGGGTTAAAACAGTGCAACTTCGTTGCATTACACATAGATGAAATTTACTTTGATCTTTCACCTTTTACAGAGCTTGGGCTCTTAATAAGTTTTAGGACTATGAGCTTGAGCTCACAAACATAGACTCTTCTACTACAAAGAATTTATAGACTTTATTTTGGCTTCAACTAGAATCTTCAACTAGAAGCCATACTTTATTTTTGCTTCAACTAGGAGCTTCAACTAGGAGCTTCAACTAGAAGCTATGAGTCACATTAGACACAAATCCTGGCCTTGGGGATTCGACAGTGCTCAAAATTCCCATATATCATGCTTTGTTGAGGATTTGTCAGGGAACTTCTATCGAAATGCTCATATATCACGAAGAGAGAGACCATAAGACTCTACGACTTCCTTTGTATTTCTGATAAAACAACAAAGGAAATGGAACAAAGGCGGTAAAGAAGAGTGCCATGACTTCCCGAAGATTTCATTTGGCTATGATACCGGGTATGATTTAGTCTTTATATAGTGAATTGGTGAATTGACTTGTATGTTATGGATGGGGAAGGATAATTATGGAGGGATGGTGGTCATATATATGATCTATACTGACTGTATATTTTTTTGGAGTATAGATATGATTTGTACCGAATGTATAGATATGATCTATACCGACTGTAGTAATTGTACATGTATCACTCCAATACATGCCTTGAGAAAGGAATGTATGCTGACATGGCGATGGTTTATACGATGAAATTCGGAAATGGCGGTTATCATGTGTGTGAAGAAAAAATACACATCATGCTTTAGTCAAAATTATGTCTTGTCACAAACACCAAGATCAACACCATCATTTACCATTAGCACCATCGGGATTCAGATTCGGGACAAACATTTTTATATGTTCTAAATAAGCTTGTGATTTGGTTTCTTAAATGTATTGCAATATTATTTTATATTCTGTTAATTGTAATGTTGTGATTTCTCTGTTATTTAATACTATAATATATTGTATGTTTGAAAAGAGAACACATAAAATTCTGAGAACTGTTTGAAAAGAAAGAACATAAAATTTGAATATTTTAATGCCCCTCAAAGGGATTTAGACTTTGAAAGCGTGAATTTAGACTTTGAAAGTGTGAATATCAACCTTTCTAAATTGCAAAAGCAGGTTCTGAAAGTGGCAATATTGGCTTTGAAAACTGTGTTTTTCTATTTGAATAGTGTGTTTTTTTACTACTTATGAACCTTAAAATTGCAGTTTTTTGTTATAAAATTATGAATTTCAATTCAAAAAGTGTGAATTTCAACACTTACCCAAATTTTTGTTCTTAATATGCAAAATAGAACAACCTTTTTCTCATTTTGGCAGGCTTGTATTTCACACGTGTGAACTCCAGAGGCAACTTTGATCCTATAAATAGATAGCCAATTCATCACTTAGCATGTGAGTTCAACACTTAGCCATATTTTTGTTCTTTATATATAAAATAATTTTGTTCTTAATATGTAAAATACTTTTGTTCTTAATATGTAAAATACAATGTCGAGTTATATTCAGAAAGATATATTCATCATTTGACCATATTTCTCTATAAAATACTTCTCTATAATTATATTGAAGCATATAGATGGATTTATTCAACAGGCTGTGCATGACCATTCATTAAAAAAAAGAGAGCCTGGAGCATAAATAGCTTTCCTAGTATGGCTCTGTAAATTTTAAAAATTCCAAAATTGATGTAAAAACTCATCCAAGTAGGGATCTCTTCCACAAAAAATTATGCCGTTGAATAGAGGCTTCCTCAGCAATTCTCATGTCCACGGAGGGGGATTCCTGGCAGTGGTTGCACTGTGACATCCTGACCATATTCAAAATTTCATCTTTTATAAAATCCACCGTCGCCATAAGTTCAAACAAATTGCAATCCAAATAATTAATTCTGGAGTCATGACAGGTTAATTGCTGAGAGATATACCTCATGTGGTCGGTTGAATCTCTGTGCACTTTGATGCCCAAGCAGACTGCCTCATAAACCTTTAGCAGGTGTTTTTTGAAGTCTTCCACAATGGACCTTAGGAACATCATTATGTTAGCAAGGCCAACCATTTAATTGAGAGGAGAGGTTAGACAAGGGACCGAATCAAGGGATCTGCTCAAAGTTTAAAATAAAACTTCGATCTGCTAACAGTTCCAATTGTTTAATCCACCAATCGTCTTATGAGCACAAGAGACTCTGCGACCACCACAGGTAATATTCTCCTCTTGCTCCTTGGTGGTCCATAATGCTCGTCAAACTGAAGTTTACTTTTGGAAGTAATTGTAAACAAGTAACTTTACATATTTACATTAGTATCATTATAGTAGCATTATACAAAAACTATTATAGTTTTTCAAAATAGAATCATTCTTTTTTTTTAAAATAGAAACATTCTTTCTTTTTGTTTTTTTATATAGAAACATTCTTTCTTTTTGTTTTTTTTAAATCGAAGCATTATTTTTTTTATTTATTTTTTATTTTTTAAATATAGTGAAATATCATAAAAAAGAATGAAAGCCCTTATTATCGAAGCATTCATTCCTTTTGTTTTTAATCGAAGCATTTAAAAAGAATGAAATAATTTTTTTTTAAATAGACACATTCTTTCATTTTGTTTTTAATCGAAGCATTTATTATTATTTTTATTTAAATCCCTTCATGGAAGAAGGGAGATATGGATATATAACCTTCAACCTAAAATTAAGTTCAGCCCTTCAAATTTGTTTTTTAAAGCGAAAAAGAGAAACTTTGTATTATATATTGGTAAAAAAGATTCTACATCCATCTTCTTTTCACATTGCACTTCTGAGACAAAAACTGCCATATAAAGAAATTCCCATGTCTACTATCAACCTTGGAAACTGAACAGAAAGCCTTACTATCAACGTTAAAGACTCAACATTTTAAGGTGAAAAGTTATAACATATAAAAATTGTTTGTCTTGACTTTTGTTTTTCGACAAGAAGGATCGACCGCCTCTTCTTTTCGTAGTTAATTGTGAAAACATTTATCCATCAATTCAGATATATCCATAATGGAGAACACAAGAAGGATCGATCGACCCTTCTTGCAAGAAGGATCGATCGACCCTTCTTGCAGTGTCGAACTATTATGAAAATAATATTGGGAATAATAAGGGTCGACCGACCTTTCAATTAAGAGGTAATTGTAAAAATAGAACACCTTGGAAGCTATATTATATAAACATGGTTTGTTACAACTTCCATTTTACGACAAGAAGGATCGACCGCCCCTTCTTTTCATAGTGAATTGTGAAAAGCTTTATCGAACAATTCAGCTACGGCCATAATGGAGAATACAAGAAGGATTAATCGACCCTTGTTGCAGTGTCAAACTATTATGAAACAAATACTGCCAATATGAAGGGTCAGCCAACCCTTCATTTAGGAGGGAATTGTAACAATAGAAAACCTTGGAGAAAGAGTGGTCACTCTTTCTTTGAGAATATTTCCACTTGCCAACAAAGTCTTTAAAGCAAAAAATTCTATAAATTTTGTTGTTAAAATGTTGATATCTGGTATCCTAGGGTGACATGTGGAATGATCATATTGTGACACGTGGCATATTTGATTTGGAACTTTGAGCAGACCCAAAAGTATATTGTTTATATTTAAATAAAATGAAAAGAAAAAGAAAGAATGTTTATGTCTGGGTAATCGCAGTTAGAATCATTCCAACCAATGGCATCACTATCTGCATTGTCGTCATTGTTAAATTCCTTTTCTAACACAGTATCCTACTTAATATTTAATTAACATGATGGTGTGTCTGGGAAGGCATGCATGTGTTGCTTGTTTTTGAAATTATACATGGAATCAGTGTTGAATATAATTGTCACTGATTTTGTATCTACCCCATTGCAATAAAAAGTAAAATGTTTCTATTTAGAAAAAACAAAAAGAGAAAGTAAAATGTTTCTATTAAATAAAAAACAAAAATGAAGAATGTTTCTCTTTAAAAAGTAAAATGTTTCTATTTAAAAAAAAATGTTTCAGTTGTAGCTGAAAATTTTGAAAAATTGGGTGTTGGTGCATCCAGCAGGTTGGAAAGAATCAAAATGGAAGACACAATTTTATTGTGGAAGCTTAATTGGGAAAACCACCAACTCTTTCTAATATTGCAAAATTATATTTACAATTAATTTGTAAGCTCCAACTTGATATTCCAATAGAATGATGGAACAATCCGATGCAAAGATTACATGTTTGAGGAATAATGACTAATTATTTTTGCGGTTGCAGGGGATGAGTCTAGTGCTTCTATGTCTACAAGTCAAAACGCCAATAAAAATTTAGTCTTTTATTACTCCTGCAAAGGAGATGTTTTTTTTTTTCAAGTAAGCATAGGTCCAATCTATTACTAAAAACATAATAATGGTACAGAAAAAATTACAAACGAGCGCCGAGTAGCTTGTGCCATACAGAGTATAGTGAAAAAGCCAGAAAAGATCAAAATGAGGAGCATACAACCAGGATAAACAACCCATGAAGCAGAGGAAATTGCAGATAAAACCCAATATTACAATAGACTGAACATATCATGGCCGATAGACAGGTAACCGTAGAAAGAACAAAGAGGCCCCAAGCCTCAGAAGACCCCAACATGATCAGAAGGGCAAGGAAAACCTTAACCAAAAAGGAAGAGGGATCTGACTGAGCAACCCCCATAACAAAACCACGCTAACATCCGAAGTCTGCACCAAGGCTGAACTTCCCAAGACATGGAAAAATCCACAGGAAAAACAGAAAAGAGCATCAAATGACCACTAGTCACCAGCGCAGACGCTGACCACCAGACCGGCATGAATGCAGACCACCAAGACCAATCAAGAAACAGGGTGCTACCCCTGTGGGGAAACTGGTTCTTCATGAGGGAAGTTCCTTGAGGTATCCGTATAATCTTCTAAAGCATACTTGAGTAAGCGAACACTGGTCGAATTAGTTTGTTGGATGCCTTTTATAATTTGGATAGTTTCATGGAGGCCGTGAGCCAGCTGGTTCCTTGCTTGAATATCGTGAGGCAACAAGATCCTAACCTCCTAGAAGGGGTTGGTGATTAGTTTCCGTCCCAAGTGGGATTCGTATTCATAGAGAAGGGCTACTTCACGGCATGCTATCTACACCTTTATCGGAGTAGGCGTCTCTGCTAAATACTGAGCCCCCCAATTGAAGCTCTGCGGGGTAGAGTCTTCCAGCTCCATGATCTGCTATTGAGACGAGCCTTCTCCCTTAGAGCGACTTCCCCCACCAGGTCGTGACGACCCTCCACCCCTGCTGGATCTGCTGTGACTATGGGGAGCCATGATATATCGATTCAAAAAACTGAACCACCAGAACTCCGCCCAGAATTTAAACCAACCTTTAAATTGCACCTCTCTCTCGTCCATTGAGAATATTTATAGGAATTTCTATGGAAAGTAGGGCAGAGAGACGAATTGACTTGTAGAGATTTTCAAAGAAGCCCACACATACGAGAGGATTGCCATTAATGGCTTTGTAGAGATCGAATGACTCAAAATCAATGTAAAAGGCCATCTCATACAATTGAAAAACGTTTTTGCAGTACAATGATGGAAACAAATTGTGTAAACCGGCATCAGCATAATGATTGAGGGTGTAATTTATTGGAGGCATGAAGTTACAGGGTGTCTGGCTGACCCCTGCCCCGTGTCATCCTCCACTATTGTCCCTTCAAACGAGCCTGCATCCGTCCAAATAGTACTGTCATGATGGTTGATAGGGGTGTCATCCATGGCTGATTTAAAAGATGCCGCCAACTTTTAGCAATTGAAAAGGAGAATTACTGCCTTCAGCATGGAGGCAGTTATGCCTAAGGAAGCCAACTTCCTTGACGGAGCAATGATGGAAACGAATTGTGTAAACCAGCATCAGCATAATGATTGAGGTCATAATTTATTGGAGGCATGATGTTACATGGAGTCTGGCTGACCCCTGCCCCGTGTCATCCTAAACTACCATGCCTTCAAACGAGCTTGCATCTGTCCAAATATTACTGTTGTGATGGTTGATAAGGGTGTCATCCATGGCTGATATAAAATATGTTGCCAAAGTTCATCGACTGACAAGGAGAATCTAAAACCTTCAACGACTTAAAATTTTTGTGAACTTGAATTTAAAAAGAAATTTTTTATTTGAAATTTGTAGTTTTCATTTGTAAATGTTCAAAATTTGCACAAGAGATTTTCACAGAGGTCCACACATTTGTAATGGCTTTATACAAATCGAATTACTCAAAATCCATGTAAAAGGCCATCTTGTACAATTGAAATTCGATTTTGTAGTACTTGCTCGGTAGCACGGTACATTCAGAAAAATGAGTTAGACTTGACAAATTTGTTGACTAAGAAAAGTGCATTTTTCTATTCGAATAGTGTATTTTTGACTACTTATGAACCTTAAAATTGTAGGTTTTTGTTATAAAACTATGAATTTCAATTCAAAATGTTCGAATTTCAAATCAAAAAATGCAAATTTTGATCTGAAAAGTGTGATTTTCAAATTAAAAAATGCAAAATTTGATTTCAAAAGTGTGAATTTCAAATAAAAAAATGAAAAATTTCATTTGAAAAGTGCGAATTTAAAATAAAAAAATGCAATTTCTGATTTGAAAAGTGTGAATTTGAAATCAAATAATTTAATTTTTTATTTGAAAATTAAAAGTTTCATTTGTAAATGTTCAAAATTTTAAGGTGAAAAAATCAATGTCTAAAATATTCAGTGATTGTTTGAATAACAAGTCAATCAGCTAAGTTATAACATATAAAAATGGTTTTTCCCAACTTCCATTTTTCAACAAGAAGGATCGGCCGCCCCTTCTTTTCGTAGTTAAATGTGAAAACATTTATCCAGCAATTCAGCTATATCCATAATGGAGAACACAAGAAGGATCGACCGACTCTTCTTTTAGTGTTGAACTATTATGAAAATAATATTGGGAATAAGAACGGTCGGTCGACCCTTCAATTTCGAGGGAATTATAAAAATAGAATACCTTGGTAGTTATAACATATAAAAATAGTTTGTCCCGACTTCTGTTTTCCGACAAGAAGGATCAACTGCCCCTTCTTTTCATAGTTAATTGTGAAAACCTTTATCCAACAATTCAGCTATATCCGTAATGGATAACACAAGAAGGATCGACCAACCCTTCTTGCAGTGTCAAAATATTATGAAAAGAATATTGGTAATAAGAAGTGTCGACTGACCCTTCTTGTAGTGTCGAACTATTATGAAAATAATATGGGGAATAAGAAGGGTTGACCGACCCTTCAATTACGAGGGAATTGTAAAAATAGAACACCTTGGAAGTTATATCATATAAAAATGGTTTGTCCTGACCTCGATTTTACGACAAGAAGGATCGACTTCCCATTATTTTCATAGTTAATTGTCAAAACCTTTATCCATCAATTCAGCTATAGCCATAATGGACAATACAAGAAGGATCAGCAGATCCTTCTTGCAATCTTGAACTATTATGAAAAGAATATTAGGAATAAGAAGGATCGGCCTACCCTTCTGTTGATGCCTCGGATATCGTAGCATCAATCAGAAAGGGATTCTCCCCGATAGATGATCCCAATTAGATTATCTACCGTTTGGTATAGGGAATCCGTCCGGTCAGCGGTTCCGGCAACCATGGGTTTGGAGTTTAATTCCAATTATACCGGTTATGGCCCGATCCACCTTTCTTTTGGATTTTATGTTTTATAATGATATGTAAGTGCCTAGTCTATAATTAATCTAGATGCAAGACTGAGAAAATAGATCTAAGTATAAAACTGAAATACACCTAACTATCCTTGCAAGGACCACATTTAAAGCATGAGCAATGAGCTGTAAGCGTTATCTTTTAAAGAATGAACAGGCAGCCATTAAATCTTAAAGAGAAAGCTACAGCAAGATAAAAGATCTCAGAATATAGCTTCTAATTACAAATAACACATTTTCATTACTCATCAAAGATAGAAGCAAGATTATTTAATCTAGATGCAAAACTGAAAGAACAGATCTAAGTCTAAAACACATGAAATAAATCTAATTGTCCTTGCAAGGAGCCAAATTAAAGCAGGAGCAATGAGCTATAGTAGATATCTTAAAGAAAGAACAGATGGCC
Organism: Larix kaempferi; assembly: GCA_027924585.1. NCBI lineage: Eukaryota > Viridiplantae > Streptophyta > Pinopsida > Pinales > Pinaceae > Larix > Larix kaempferi. Next base: position 22,660,202 of record BSBM01000753.1, read on the forward strand.
ATTAAATCTTACAGATAAAGCTACAGCAAAGATGAAAGATATCAGAAGATAGCTTCTAATTTAATATAAAACACATTCATTACTCATGAAACAAAGAATTCGTTTGCACAGAAAGGAGTAAAATCATTTGTTGCAAAAGAAATAATTCAGATAACAAGAAAGATCTCACATTAAAGTATGGAAGCCACCAGAGTAATCCAATACACATCCATTCTTTATTCCCATGCAAAATGTCCTCTCCCTGGCTTTTATTAGAAGATTTTACTTTCATAGAACATACACAAGATAGCTCGTACAAGTCTGAAAATTAAATCCCTGCCAAAAGTCACTTCTAATCCTTCCTAACTTCTATTTATAGTTACAAAATTGCCCTTTGGGCTGCCACCTGGCCTCTTCCACTTGTCATCTACAGGAATTTCCTCTATAATAGACAAAATGTGACTCCTTCCTTTTACAAAAAAAAATATTTAAAAAGAAAATGGACAGCTGTCTCATAGCTCACGCTTTACACATTTGAGAGCTCACAAATACAACATATCAGACATAATGCTCTGAAATCAGCAATTTCACTCCTGTGCATGAGCTCCTGTTGGTAGAGAAGCACTCGATCCATCAGTTGCTGCTGTTGTTGGGACAGAGGGGATCGAGCTCACTGTTGCTGCTGGAATGGTTTGGGAAGGGGGAGTTGAGCCCACTGTCATTTCTGCTGCTGCAGGGAGAGAGGAAAATGAGCTAGCTGCTACAGCTGTTGTTTCTGCTTTTTTCTCCACCTCTGTAATATAACTATACCAAATACCAGTGTCCCTTATGACTATGTTTGCGGAAGTAGGGAGCAAGATTTTCTGAGAAGTCACATTTTTTCTAAGCTCTGCTCCAATGCCTTGAACTTCCGTTACTGCAGCTTGATACACTTCTTTAAGCAAGTGGTTGTGGACTGATGACATTCCAATATAATGTTGGAGGTCGTCAATTGCTAGGACATCAATTTTCTTTACATATTCAGTTTGGATGCCTAGTTCTTCCTTTAGTTCAACCAAGTGTTGCTCCTCACCTGGGAAGTCATCGAGGGATTTCGGGAAATTCAATTTGCACCTGTCATGCACTCCCTGAATTCTTTGATACAGACCGTTGATCCTATCCCTTGTTCCTTGTACACTGGCCATTAGCTTCCTGCCACAGTTTCTGCAGAAGTCCAAAAGGGCTATGTCTTCATTAAAACCCTCCACAGACTTGAATGGGAGATGTGCGGGGAAATCCACCTTTCCTTCTCGCCATTCTATCTGGCTCAGGATATTTGCCTTAACCCGAGTGTGCTTAGCTTTAAGCCTATGGGCCTCTACATTAACTTCTTTTAGTCTGACCACCATGGCCTTGAGCTTGCTAACTTCATTAGTGATTAGCTCTTGAGTGTCATGTATTTGATTCAGGATGCTGCAGGACAGCTCATGGAAGGGAGACATGTCCATCATTCTGTTCTCAGCTTGCTCTAATTGCTCAGCTAATGCCCGCTTGTCTGCTTCTAGCTGGGATGCTTTATCTTCCGCTTCATTCTTCTCTGCTTCCACAATAATCATCTGGAGTGTTAGTTGGTCCTTTTCCTCCTCCAGCTGGTTATACTTGCCTGATAGCTCTTTATGCTCGACATACAGGCAATTATACTTGTTTACCACAAGATCCCTGTAGGCTTGCTCATTAGCCACAGTCTGTTGTAGCGTACGAGCTCTCCTCTTTGTCAATTCATTTTCTCTAAATATAACACCTACATTGTCCAGTGATGCTTTTGTTGTTTCTACAACTGCAGATGCCATAGCTAAGGGATCCTTATCTGTATTCCGCATTACAGTGATCTCCCGGTGGGTAATGATATCCTCCTGGAAGAGTCTTTTGATCCTCTCTTCTGATTTAAGGACCATTGCTTTCCTTTTCTTATCATAGACAAATTCATTCCACCTGGACACCGTATGTTTTCCTGATGGAGTGTATGGGACAATTGGGAGGTCCATAATGTCTATTTCTTCTTCAGCTGGTGGGGTCCGGACTCCCTGAGCTGTATCTGTTCCCACATTTTGGGTACCAGAGCCACCTGCTTGAGGTGCTTCTATTTCCATGTCTTGGACACCGGACCCACTTGCTTGGGCATCTTCTCCTGCTTTCAGCTCTTCTTCCGCTTTTCGTTCAGCTTCCTGTCCTCCTTCCCCTCCTTCAACTTGTGGATGACCTTCATTTCCTCTCTGCTGCGTTTCATCTTTAGCCTCCTTCTGCTGTTGGGCTTCCTCGGCTTCTTTCTGCAGCCTCTCACTTTTGGCTTCTTGCTGCATTCTTGCCACTTCAGCTTCTTGCTGCAACTTGGCTTCCTCAGCCTTTTATAGCAACCTTGCTTCCTCTCTTAATCTGAGCTCTTCCTGAGCTCGGGCATCATCAACTTCTTTCTCCTTCTGCTGGTTGGTTTTCTGGGCCTTGGCTGAGCTAGAACTTGTTCCTGTGTCTTGGCGACAGATCCGCAGCTCATACATGTTGCTGATGCCTCTGAATGCCTCTTCCTCGACATCATGATAGTGAGAGTACTCAAAATGAGCATAAATTTCCCTACAATGCTCGACCACTTTTCCCTTCCTGTCATTCCTGTGGAAGATCACCTCGCCGAAGTGGAAGGCCTTCAGTTCCTGAACAAACTCCTCGGCTGCGGCAACCCCTGAGAACTTGTAAGCTCCTATGCAGAAAGGTAGAGGGGGAAATGAAGCCTTATGATGTTTGTGGAGCATTGCTCCAATTCCATCCAGGAAGATTTGTCTTACTGCCTCCTTAAGGACCACATAATCTGTAGCATATCTTGGAAAAATATATGGAGCTTTAGTTCCTCCAAACATTCTGAGATAGGTGCCTTGCTCCGAGAAATAAAAATCTCCATAATTTTCAAGGACTTCCATGGCATTCTCTGACAGGCAGTTGGGCTCTTCCTTGAATAACTGCTCATATAGGGGCATGATGAACCCCTCACAGATGAGCTTATAGCTGGGCTTGTAATTCTGAGCGCACAACATCCTGAAAGCAGTATAAACCAGGGTGGTGGCATTATCCCATGTGTAGCCCAATTTGGGGAAATCCACCTTGGCCAAAACACAATCAATCAGATATGAGGACATGAAAAATTCTGCCTTCTTCAAGGCTAGTCCTTCTCTTGCAGCAACTATCATTGAGGCTAAACTGTCTGACAGGAGAGTGGCCCAGTCAAACACAGTTCCTTTAAATGCCATGAAGTGGATGATAGGGACCCATTGAATCTTGTACACGGTGCCATTGGGCATGCCGAAGATTCTGCACAACATCAAGGCGATCAACCTGAAAGGAGGTCTCAGATTCTGGACGTCGTATTCGTCGTTACCTTTCTTTCTCAAATGCTTGCCTGCGACTAGTAGCTTTTTGGCCATCTCAACGTTGTTCATCTGGCCCAGCCATTCATTAGTCAGATATTGTTGGGCACAGGGAAACTTGTAGGCCATGGCCAGGTATGCTGGGTGAAATGAGGCAATGACTATCTTCCCGCTGTCATGAATTACCCTTCCTTCCGCATCGGCATGTTGGAGTATCCACCCGATTACTTCAGAGCATGGGAATAGTTCAAGGCGGGTAGCAGCTCTGGCTATGCCTGAAGCTCTGATATTTAGATAAATCTGCCCCTCTTCTAGCAACATGTCCGGGACATCCTGGTCTCGCATCATTCTGTAGATATCACTTCATCGGATTTCAGGAGGAACACCGGTGGTGCACCTAGTATCCTGGAGTGTGGTCTCAGTTTTAAGTGGTGTAGGCTGTTTTTCTGTCATCTTAGCTTTCTTCCTACCACCTTTTGGCATTTTGACTTATCCCTGATAGCAACCAAACACCAGTCATTATAAAAATGTGCAACATACTGCGATATTTTAACAGAGAGCGGCACCATTTAAAATAAAATGTGAAGCTGCATGTTGGGAAGCAAATACATCATTTGAAACAAGAATTCTAGATTTTAATCATCCTAATTCTTTTAAAGGGGCGGGTTTGGAATGCTCCTGCGAGGATAAACATGTTGCGGAAGCAACCTACTCTTGGTCCAGCATCTAGGAGGGATGGTATCCTTCGCCATGGTTGCGGTTCAAATGGCTAATGGTGGGGAAGTCTGGGGTGAAATAACCCTACGACGAAATAAGGAGCCTCTTTCAGCTTACGATCACGCGAGGGCTTCGAACGCCATCGTCATTTATGGCACTTGACGAGGTGCTCTATGGTGAGCTCAAACAGGGCCGATGGCGCCTGGCTTAGAATTTGAATTGGGTAGTGGCTATGCCGGGACTAAGGCTTATGAAAAAGCACGGGTGGCTATAGTTTTAGCTTTTGGCTCGGGACATGAAAAGTCCATGGGGCCTCGGTGGTTTTAAACGCAAAGAATAACGACTGGTGGAGCCGGGGTAGGAGCTTGGAAAAAATCCACCCGTTCAAACTGACAGTCTTTACATAGTATACAAACGTTTTACAATTTCTTTGGAAAAATGAAATTTAGACCGCATTTGACGGGAAAAATGAAATTTAGACCGCACTTGACGGGCAAAATAGCCCATGACCAATCGTCTTCGAAAAAAGGACAACCCAGTAGTAATTTGACACGTAGAAGAGACAAATTTAATGGTTAAAAATCCTACCTGGCGCCGTGAAGATAGCTGAATGAGGTGGCCATTAACGTGGATGAGTGAGCTGAGCTGGAGCGGTCGCACGACGTCCAACAGTTGTTAATCGATACAAATGGCAATGGGGTCGGTTCAAACCCCCATCGTTTATTTAAATAAGTCAGGCACGTGCGGGGTTTTAATACGGTGGGTGGCACATTGAAATGTGGCTTTAATACTGGTACGTCGGCGTCATATCAAGTCATCTCAGTTTGCATGCGTGACCGCCACCCGCGGGACCGACTTGTGAATTCCTTCCGCCATTGTGGGAAGACGTGGTGAAAGCTTCCGCCGTTTCGGGGGAAAATGGCTAATGGCTCCCGCAAAAGGCTTCCATGTCGCGGAAGGGAAATCCAAAACATTTCGAAAAGCTCAAATCTTTCAGAAGGATAACGCGGAAGCTTCCGCTGTTTCGGGAGGAAAAGGCGAACCTTTTTTGCAAAATGATCGTGAACGTGAAATTTTCGGAAAGAGGCTCCCACGGTAGCGGAAAGAAAACTTAAAAAGCTCCGGCGTTTCGGAAGGTCCTCGCGAATGGCTCCCACAAAATGAACGTGGTCGTCAGAGTCTTTTGGCGGGTAGCGAGAGGATAACGTGAAAGCTTCCGAAATTGCGGGAAGCTTTCGCAAATAGCTTCCGCAGTTTCGGAAGGCTTCTGTGAATGTCTCCGCAAAAGGCTTCCAAAAACTTCAAAAAAGTTTCTAGGTATCGGCCGGGCTTCGAGAGAGCTTCAGAAATCTTTTTCCCTCAGCCTCCGCTGTTTCGGAAGGAAATAGTGAATACCTCCACTGTTTCGAACGGCTTCTTTGAATGGTTCTGAAAAGGTCTGTTGTCTCGGCGTTTCGGAAAGCTTTTGTGAAGGTGTCTGCAACTGCAGGGGGAAAAACCAAAAGGTTTCCCCAAAATGTTCTCGGTGAGGTTTCGGAACGAAAACACGAAGGATTCCGCAATTGCGGGAGGCTCTGGCGAATGGCTTCCAAAACTTCGGGAAGCTTTCTTGAATTCTTCCGCCGTTTCGGAAGGAATTCGCGAATAACTTCCGCACATTTTCAACAAAAATTCTAAGTCTTTTTGGGAGGCTTGTGCGAGTGGCTTCCGCAACTGTGGGAGGATAGCCCGAATCGTTCCATGATTTTGGGAAAAGTTTCTAAGTTCCTTTTCGAAAGGTTTAAACAAAGGCTTCTGCCTTTTCGGGATGAAAACTCAAAAAAAATCCGCAACTGCGGGGAGATAGTCTGAAAAGCTCCGCATCTTCGGGGAAGCTTCCACGAATTCTGTCCTTTGGAAGAAATTTGGAAAGGTTTACGGCAAGATTTTCTGTTGAAAAGCAAAGTTAAAAAGGATGGAAAAGGCCTCTTAAGGCAGCTTTTCTAAAAATAAAGGAGGGGCCCCCGATATGTACAAATTTTTTTGGGGGGGATGTTGCTGCAACAACACCTTCATTTAGGAGGGAATTGTAAAAAAAGAACACCTTGGAGAAAGAGCAGCCGCTCTTTCTCTAAGAATATTTCTACTTGCCAGTAAAGTCTTTAAAGAAAAACGTCTATAAATTTTGTTGTTAAAATGTTGATATCTAGTATCCTAGGGTGACACGTGGAACGATCATATTGTGACCCGTTTCTCCCCTAGAAGCTTCCACTAGAAGCTATGAGTCACATTAGAGACAAATCCTGGTCTTGGGGCTTCGACAGTGCTCGAAGTGCTCATATATCATGAAGAGAGCAACCATAAGACTCAAGTATTTATGATAAAACAACAAAGGAAACAAAACAGAGGCAGTAAAGAAGAGTGCCATGACTTCCCGAAGATTTCATTTTGTTCTTAATATGTAAAATATAGTGAGTTATATTCAGAAATATATATTCATCATTTGACCATATTTCTATATAAAATACTTCTCTATAATTATATTGAAGCATATAGATGGATTTATTCACAAGGTTGTGCACAACCATTCATTACAAAAATGAGAGCCTGGGAGCATAAATAGCTTTCCCAGTATGGCTCTGTAAATTTAACAAGCTGATGCAAAAAAAATTCCAAAATTTATGTAAAAACTTATCGAATTTTGAGGAATAATGACTCATTATTTTTGTGGTTGCAGGGGATGAGTCTACTGCTTCTATGTCTACAAGTTGAAGCTCCAATAGAATTTTTGTCTTTTATTACTCATGCAAAGAAGAGATCTGATTCAAGGATATTAAGGAGAATCTAGATACCAATGACACATGATATATAATAAACAAGCTATACATGATATATAGATACCAACGATACATGATACATGATATATAGAATTATAGTCAAGAAATCAAGAAGTATTCTATTACTGAGGACCAAGTACAATACAATACAATCTCTCAGAGCCGAGCAAGTACAATACAATTCAATGCCTTTGTGCCGCTTGGAGCTGGATCAATCAACATGGGTGTCCTTGCTGTCAACATGGGTGTCCTTTTTGTCAACATGTTGTCTCTTGCTGTCAACATGGGTATTTTTGCTATCAACATGGCTATATATGCTGTTAGCGTGGCGATCCTAGCTGTCAACAAGGCCATTATTGCTTTAAAAATGTCTCTTCTTCTTGCTCTCAATATGGCTCTTCGTGCTATCAACATCGGTATTTTCGTTGTCAATATATTAGGCTATTCTGAGAGGACTGCTGGAAGCCTAACGTTGACGACAATGGTTGTTCATGTTGTTTCAGAGAAGTGTCCTATGAAACAATTACCGTGAACACCAATCAATATTGGTGGGAAGGAAAAGAATGCAAAATTGTGGTCTTGGGGATTCGAGAGTGCTTGAAATGCCCATATATCATGGTGTGGTGAGTATTTGTTATGGAACTGATGTCGAAATGCTCATATATCATGAAAAGAATTGGGGAGTGACCACAAGACTCAAGTATTTCTGATAAAACAACAAAGGAAATGAAACAAAGGCCGTAAATAAGAGTGCCATGACTTATGGAAGATTTCGTTTTGCAGTGATATGGGGTATGGTTTGGCCTATATATAGTGAGTGGCTAGTGAATTGGTTAATTGAATGGGATGGGGAACGATAATTAGCATAGTATGGCAGGATGGTTATTTTCTATTTTTTCATTTGAAGGATAAGGAAATTTACTGTTCATTAAGATAATTAGCATTGTTCATTCTTTTTATGAGATTTCATTCTTTTTATAATATTTTTTATCCACGTCGTTGCAATAAAAAGTAAAATGTTTCTATTTAAAAAAAACAAAAATAAAAAGTAAAATGTTTCTATTTAAAAAAAAATAAAAATAAAAAGTAAAATGCTTCTATTTAAAAAAACAAAAACAAAAAGTAAAATGTTTCTATTTAAAAAAAATAAAAATAAAGAATGTTTCTCTTTAAAAAGTAGAATGTTTCCATTTAAAAAAAAAGAAAGAAAATGTTTCCATTGTAGTTGAAAAATTCGGTGTTGGTGCATCCAGAAAGTTGGAGCTTGCAAATTAATTGTAAATATAATTTTGCAATATTAGAAAGAGTTGGTGGTTTTCTCAATTGGGCTTCCACGATAAAATTGTGTCTTCCATTTTATTTGTTTATTTAGTTTTTAATTGTGATAAAATTTAAGAATAGTGAAAATAATTATTCACCCCCCCTCTCAGTATTGCTTGATATTTGAATAGAATGATGGAATAGTCCGATGCAAAGATTACATGTTTGAGGAATAATGACTGATTATTTTTGCGGTTGCAGGGGATGAGTCTACTGCTTCTATGTCTACTAATTATTTACTTCCTCTGTTCTCTGTCCTTTGTTGTTTTATGAGAAATGCTTGAGTCTTATGATCTCTCCCTAGTTCTCCTCATGATATATGAGCATTTCGAAATCGGCTCCCTTGAAAATCCTCAGTACAACATGATGTATGGGCATTTCGAGCACTCTCGAAGTCCCAATACATGGATTTGTCATTATGTTCCTTGGAACCAATCACATTTTCAGCCATCTTCTTTCCATCACTCTTCTTTCAATAACTGATTGGTATGCAACGAGGAGGGGAAATAGGGAGATTGGTAGTCTTGGAAGCTTTCTTCTCTAAGACAACATGGGCTGTTGCAGTTATTTTCTGATTTCTTCAGAATGAAGAAAGGTATTGTTCATGAGGGAGATGTTGGATGATCTTAGGTTGGTACTCCGTTCGAGAACTTCAGAGAACATGTCAAACCGTCGTTTCGATCACTGTTAAATTTTACTTAGCATTAATATAGTGTGCTAGGAAGGCATGCATGAGTTGTTTTTTTTTTAAAATTATACATGGAATGTGTTGAATATAATTGTACCAATGATGACAAAACTATTCATTAATGACAGTCTATAAATTTCTAGTAATGACAGTCTGTAAATTACCTTCCTTCTATGTTAATTGTTATTTCCAGTAAATATTTTCCAATGTGTTATTCTTCATGTTTGGATGAAAGTAATATTAAATCAGAATTCATATGTTTATTCTCTAGTTTATCGCATCTAAGTATTCAAAAATTTTATGCTAAAATTGATATTGGATTCATTTATGACCAATGTCCAACAGTAATCGACTGACTGTAAGAAGATAACTAGCCAGAATTGAAGGAAATAAATTCTGGAAATATAAAGAAGACAAACAAGGGTGGAAGGGTGGTGCCAGGGTAGGTTGCAGCCTGCTAATGGTGTTGTTGCATCCTGTCAGTTGTAGATGACAAAACAGGGTGTTGGTGCATCCTTCAGTTTTAATTGTGATAAAATTTAATAATAGTGAAAATACTGATTCACCCCCCCTCTCAGTATTGCTTGATATTCAAACAGAATGATGGAACAGTTTGATGCAAAGCTTACATGTTTACGGAATAATGTCTAAAATATTCAGTCATTGTTTGAATAACAATTCAATCAGCTAAGTTATAACATAAAACAATTGTTTGTCTCGATTACTGTTTTCCAACATGAAGGATCAACCGCCCCTTCTTTTCGTAGTTAATTGTGAAAACATTTATCCAGTAATTTAACTATATCAGTATTGGCAAACACAAGAAGGATCGACCGACTCTTCTTGCAGTGTTAAACTATTATGAAAATAATATTGGGAATAGGAAGGGTCGGTCGACCCTTCAATTTTGAGGGAATTATAAAATTAGAACACCTTGGAAGTTATAACATATAAAAATAGTTTGTCTCGACTTCCATTTTCCGACAAGAAGGATTGACCTCCCATTCTTTTCGTAGTTAACTGTGAAAACCTTTATCCAACAATTCAGCTATATCCATAATGGAGAACACAAGAAGGATCGACCGACCCTTCTTGCAGTGTCGAAATATTATGAAAAGAATATTGGTAATAAGAAGGGTCGACTGGCCCTCTTTGGAGTGTCAAACTATTACAAAAATAATATGGGGAATAAGAAGGGTCGGTCGACCCTTCAATTATGAGGGAATTGTAAAAAAGGGGTTCTTTATCACTCAATTCAGCCATTAAATAGTTTAGTGTAGAGCAGAGAACCTGCCTGGTTGGTTGAAGGTTGGCTTGGGACCTTGGTTGACCTATCTCTTTCTGCACAGCTTGCTCCTATCGCTTTCTAATGCAAAATAGGACAGATAGAATCCAGCTCTCCGTGCATGCGAGTTTTTTATATTATTTATCCTTCGCTATCACCCCTGCATCTCTTGCGGTGTGGAAGTCTCCCTGGCCATCTATTTTCCTAATCGATTCTGGGTCGTGGATCGCCGCTGCTTTCTAACTCTATGATCCTGTAACATCCCGAATTTTCATAAAAAATTAAAAATTTTGAAAATAACATTAAGTACGATAATTATAAATTGCGGAAATAATAATTTCTGATTATGACAACATTAAATGAAAAGTTGTTAGTACTAAACTTCATTTAATTTCTATATTAGTAGCATTATGATAATGACGACTTTAACACACATTTGTGAATTTGATTAATGTAATCAAATGTACGGACAAGTCATAATTATGATGTGAAATTGTAATATTGACAAGACACTGACAGTTTGACTTCTGATGAAAAGGGTGTCCTATGAGGGATCCTGGAGCTTACTTAGTTGCAAGGTGAAAGAGGTATTTCCTGTCTCGTCTACAGCAAGGAACTCAACGTTTAACTGGTGGATAAGAAGAGTTTGGCCGCTTGCTGCAAAGGTAAACATTTTTTGTAAGAGTAGTGATTCTTTTGTTGCATTTCATCTTTCAGTTTATAATGTATCAGTTATCTAAACTCCAAACTATTGTTTGTCAATTGCAGGTTGTGAAGAATGATTCGAGCAAGGTTTGGAAAGGGGCGTGCTTCCATTCCTGGTAAGCCCTAGGTCTTAAACCCTCATAGGTACCCTTCGTCTGTGGTTGATGTGGTTTCAAAAGGAATGACTAATAGGTCTTCGCCATGACTCGTCGTTGTTTAAATGAAGCACTTCGAAACACCTTTTGTTATTTAAATGATGTCTATTCGGTAATGTGACTCTCATTTGTTTATGTGATACTTGGTTTGATATGTTGATACCTATCTTTATCGAACTGGGAGTTGTAAACTCGTCAATGCAGAGGGTTTTATGGACTCGTTTCAAATGTTGGACTTGGGAATAAACCCTGTACAATATTGTTTGGAAAACATGTTGTAAATTTTGTTTCTGAGTACATCGACTTTGTTTCTTGAAGTTGGAACTTTGTATTTGTTTAAAACTGTGAATCACGGCTTGTTGATTTAAGTTAAGAGAATAAAAAGTAGAGCCGAGGCTCGTCTACTATATAAAAAATATTTTTCTTCTTGGCAATGAAAATGTATGCTATTTATTTCTGTGTAAATCGTCTGTGTTAAACGACTTAATGCTGTAGGTTGATATCGTGATTTTTGAGCTATACTAGGGTTTGTGAAACTTGTCTTAAATATTAACTGTGTACTAAAGGATAGATGTTTAAATAAGAACTTCTAAAGAAAGCTTTGGTACTAGAACTAGGATTCGATCTGTAGCCTGTGTAAAATGTAATAGTTTCTGTTTGCAAAAACAATGATAATGGAATTCGAATTTTAACTAGGGTTAGATATGAACCCAGTTAAGAAATCAAATTTTTGCAGTTTATAATATATGCAAATAAGATGAAGGATAACAAAACAAGTATTATCATATTTTTATTATTTGATAGGATAATAATCAATGCAATGTTACAATAGGGAAATGAAAACAATGTGTGTGTAAAATGTTAAGGTGTGAAGACTGTGTAAAACAACTGTTATTTACAGCTTTGATATAATCAATACATTTGTTTATTTACAGCTATCTTATTTATATTGCAGACATAATATGATGTATGGAAATCTGAATTCTATCTATTTCTTATGTAAATAGTAAAGATAAGAAAATAAATACAAAGTGTCTATACAGGAAATAATCAATATTTGTTTTTCTATCATTCATGAAGTACTCTAAAACATTTTAAATATTATATTGTAATTGCTACTGTTATGAACTATAGAACAAAAAACTGATAAACATATCAATTATTATTTATCTATCGAATCAATGGCAATTTTCCTGTCTTCTCATCTATTCTTAATTTGTGTATCTATACTAGAGTACGATGGATAAAACAACATGTGGAAAAATGTAGATACTGGTTTATCAATTCAAAATCATCATTAAACTTTAACAATCAGACTTTAAATAATTTTAGAAATGATTCTTCTTTCAAACAGAAAACATAGATTACCAACTTTACTGAAAAGAAACTATTAGCTGAGATAAAGTAGAAAATTTGTAAAACCTGGATCAATCTGTAGGGCAACAAACAACCCAAGAAGATTGTTCCACCCAAACAATTTCTTAAAGCAGTTAAGTACTTGCCTTAGGACCCCCGATCCTATTCACTGAACCACCAGGAGGAAGAAACTTAGGAATTTAGGATCTCTTCTTGCTGTAGCAAATAACTTCTAAATCTTCAATAGCTAGCAGTCCAAAGGACCTGCTCCTGCGCTTCTGGTTCTTCTTAGCAAAATACAGACTTATGATTGCACTCACAGCTAGCCTCCCTATTCGAATCTCTTAGTGATCACCTGATGCGCATGAGGAAATATTCTGCAAAAATATTGTGTAAGAGCCGCTTGCTCAATTTGAATCTTCCTTATGTAGGTTTCCTAGGCCTTTTCAGATGTTACTGGGTCATTAAATGAGCTTCCTGCTCACTCCCTCCACCTGGGGGATAATGCCACATTTTTAGGGGTAGTTGTCCCATAACCAACAGCTAGTGGTGTGATGCAATTGCTGCCATCTGTCCCATACCTTCCAACAGCTTCCATTCCTCCTAGTGGGTCAGTGAACACTCATTTAACAGTCCCCTTAGGTGTTTGTCTCCTAATTAATTTATTTAAATAATAATAATCAGCAATTACATTCATCCTTGATCATAATTGATCATAATTACAAAACTTTGTAATTAAATTTAACATAAAGTATTTTGAAATAAAATAATAATTTTCAGAAATTTGGGTAGGTGACAGATCCTTGGTGGTCTCGAATCCCGCCACATGTTGCCTTTTCTGCCAGTTAAAACCACTGGAAGTCGCCCACCATTGATCTGGATATTGCATGAATCCTGGATGTCAAACGGTGCCACTTTTACCAACTTCGCAGATTTGGCTTGCGTTAATGTTTCATGCAAGTTATATCCACGAACAAAACCTCGGCCATAGATCTCATCCTAATTATACCTGCGCCATCCAAACTCGTGGACCTCTACCAAAAGTTCACGGATCCAAAAATTTGTTTGCTCCACATGTCATATCGGAGAAGTAATTCCTGACCGTCGATCTGCTCCATTGGCCGTCGAGCTGCTCCTTAAGATGCTTGTGGGATAAAACTCCCTCCTCCGTATAAAACACCTCATCATTTTTTCATGAAGCGTGCTCATGACTGTAGATCTTCACCACCTCCGATCTAGACCATTTATTTGCGCAGATATGTAACTGGATGCGGACCTTCGTAATGTAATTCTCCTTGCAAAGTTTCGGGCTTGGGATTTGATCATTCCACCATTAAGGCCGTGAATACCTACCACGATGATTCTACTTTTCTCATACCAATGAGGCTTTCTCCATTCTTTTTAGAAATTGAACCTCCCACTTTCATCCAAAACAAAGCTAGTGCTAACACCGACACACTAAACGGGCAAGCTAAACTTCATTTAAATCACCCAGTGTAATCTTATCCGTAGGATCAAGACAAATTGACGATTAAAATATAAACATGGGGGAAGGAAAAGAAGGCTTGCGGGGTTGGTCTTCTGCATCCGCAACCTGCAATTGCAGGTTGCGGAGGCAAAAGACCACAATTATTGAAGAATATTTTGCATCCACAATCTGAATTGCGGATTGCAGGTTGCAGAAAGAAAATGTTTCAAAACCGAAAACCAAGATTCCACAATCCGCATTGTGGATTACAGATTGCAGGTTGTGGAAAGAACCTAACTTTTGGAAAAACTCAGGGCTTTCCTCAACTCACAAAAACACTCAAAAATGCAAGAAAATTTCAAAGGAAAGTGTCAACATCTACCTAACTTTGAAAGTGTCAATATCAACCTTTCTAATGTGCAAAATCAAGTTCTGAAAATGGCAATATTAACTTTGAAAAGTGTGTTTTTCTATTCGAATAGTGTGTGTCTTGACTACTTATGAACCTTAAAAGCGTGAATTTCAAATAAAAAAATATAAATTTTGATTTGAAAAGTGTGAATTTCAAATCAAGAAATGCAATTTTTATTTGAAAAGTACAATTTTCATTTTTAAATGTTCAAAATTGTAAAGTGAAAAGTCTAATGTCTAAAATATTCACGTATTGTGTGAATAGCCAGTCAATCGGCTAAGTTATAACATATAAAAATTGTTTGTCCGGATTTCTGTTTTTTGACAAGAATGATCAAACGCCCCTTCTTTTCATAGTTAATTGTGAAAACATTTATCCAGCAATTCATCTATATCGATAATGGAGAACACAAGAAGGAACGACCGACCCTTCTTGCAGTGTTGAACTATTATGAAAATATTTGGAATAAGAAGGGTCGACTGACCCTTCTTGCAATGTCAAACTATTATGAAAATAATGTTGGTAATATGAAGGGTCAGACGACCTTTCAATTTCGAGGCAATTCTAAAAATAGAACACCTTGGAAGTTTTAACATTTAAAAATAGTTTCTCCCGACTTATGTTTTCCGACAAGAAGGATCAGTCGCCCCTTCTTTGCGTAGTTAATTGTGAAAACCCTTATCCAATAATTCCGCTATATCCATAATAGAGAACAAAAGAAGGACCGACCGACCCTTCCTGCATTGTCAAACTATTATGAAAATAATATTGGGAATAAGAAAGGTCGACCGAACTTTCATTTATGAGGGAATCGTAACAATAGAACACCTTTGGGAAAGAGTTCCCACTGTTTCTCTGATAATATTTCCACTTTCTAGCAAAGTCTTTGAAGCAAAACGTATATAAATTTAGTTGTTTAAATGTTGATATCTAGTGTGCCAGAGTGACACATGGAATGATCATATTGTGACACATGGCATATTTGATTTGGCACATTGACTATTAGAAATATAGTTTAATTATAATATTTGTTCGTATAGAATATTTTCTCTTATGAGCACTGCTGAATTTATCACTTTGAGTATAATTACTATGAGGATAATTACTTAATCATATTTTAGTATTTAGGTAGTTACTCCGAGGCTAATTACTTGATTTTAAGTGCAACGGATAAACCACTACTAGTAATTAAGGTGTTAATTACAACACTTAACGACAGCTAGTGCGCAAATGACGACGGTGATCACAAATCCAAATTTTTAATAGATAACCATCCATTATCAATCACAGTGGCCTTTCCTTTTATAAAAATTGATTGATATTGAAAAAATACAACTTTTTGTTGACCAAGTGGAAATTTAGAAACACAACAATTTTGTTGCCTAAAACTGCCACATAGAGAAATTTAGAAACCAATTTTGTCTACTATTTAGAAACCATATTTTCTCGTTGTGCCCTGACTGTTACAAGGCCCTTCTCGTTTATGGTAATTTTTTCTCCTGCCCATCCTTTCTTTGGTGATCATGCCCATATGATGTTATTTACGTCGATCATTATATTTTCTTCTGCACCAACAACTCATTGTTTCTTTCTACCTAAGCATTTTATGTACAAGACCTTCATATCCTTCGATGCTCCTATTCGCTTCCACCATTACACCTCTACTTTGAAAGACCCAACAGTACTAGCATCTGACTCCTGATAAATATCACCAATCGACTTACCCAACCAGATTGCACAATTTGGATCTAGTGATTGCACAATGACCATTTGGCCCTTTACAACATCCACTCTTGGAATGAATTCATCTCTAGGCTTTTTACACAGTGGTCCAACATAGAAATCCTGCAAAGTAGGAACATTTTCCTTCAAATAGGAATCCATAATTTCATGTTCAGATCTTGTAGGTTCACTACTACAAATATCATGGCTTGTCGATGGCCAAAAGTTAGTTGATGACTGATCAACACTCTCGAAGGGACTGTCCAAAGCTTTAAGTATAGCCTCCCAATAATTTAACTTGGGACGCAAAAATTGTTCACCTCCCTTCTCAATCCCTTGATTTTAGAATGAAATATATGTTTCTATTCCCTTTTTATTTCGTCAATCTCCGAAGGACTTTTTGATTGCAGATTTAATAACCTAGGCTGTCCCACCGGCAAGTCTGCGCTAGCTACCATTTGGCAATGACCGCCATAGATGAATAGGAGACGACCAAGCTTCATCCCGAAGTGATGCCTTCCATTGCATGACTGGAATGTCATCTATGGGATGAAATTTAAAAACCTGGCATTTTTTGATACCGATGATTTTGGCGTTTCCATCCAAAAGGCGAGGTTTCACAAAACTCTTAAAATCGTAAATTTCATCAATTAGATAAGGAACATAGGAATTTTGATCTTCACATGTCCTATACGTATCCATAATTTTCGAGAGTGAAAATATATCCTTGCACATTAGCTTTGCTGATAACCTGCCATAAGTCTCATCTATGTATTCATTGGTGTGCTCGACCGGGAGGAATCCAACTTCAACTATCTCGAACACTCTCCTTGCTGTTAAAAGAGATAAAAATGAAAATACAAAGCGGTTTTTGCTATCGCTTGAACAATTATCCATTTGCAACAATAATATGGGTGGTAGTTTTCTATTTAGCATGCATTGATTAGTACCATAGACACACATTACATCATCTTACATTACATCTTATATGTATATCGAACACTTTTCATATGATTTTGATTGCAATAGAGCATCATGCAATTGGTGCTTAGATGTTCCACCTTTGTAGAGCAAATCACCATATTTATCACCCACTGGATCTTCAAGACACTTCAAGCATTTAGCTAGGGATGTCACAGTGAAATTCAATCCCATCTCTAAAAATGAGAGGCTAAAATGACCAAAACCCCCAGTCCTGTGCCCATGAGTCAACATTCCAGTCAATGATATGGGAATATTCATAACATTACTAAAAGCTTTCTCCTTCTTACCCATCCTTGGAATGGAAGTCTTTGACTTATCCATTTTGTCATGAACAATACTGAGATAAGTCTTCGGATTGTTCTATGTAGCCAACATGTGCGAATAATAGAGTTGGCGACAACTTGCGATATATTTATTATGAGCTGCTTGGTTTGCTCACAACTTTTCCACCTCAGCTGGATCAATGGTCCTTTTAATCCTATCCTATATTGTAATGCACTCATTACACCTTGCAAAGGAGTTTGATTCAGAAATTTTAACATCTGGAAAATCTTCTCTCATCACCCTGCTAAAGGAGGATTGTGATACTGGAGGCAAACCAATTCTCTTGATTTCATCATTAGCCATTTCTCGCAGCAAATAATGGGACATAATAGCAGGAAATAATTTCAAGGTTTTCCTTGTTCCATCTCCACTGATTAATCGTGTAAGATGTGGAGATTTGTCTGAATTCTTTACTACAATTTTATTAATAGTAGCTACCAGTGCAATAGTGTTCTCCCTAGATTTTTCCAAGCCACTGTTACGATGTATAGCTCTCACATCACCATTCAAGAACATTGTTTTATAATTCAAGAAAGTGCTCTTTTTTATCCCATTGCATTTATACCATAAATTTTGACAGGTGTCTCTTGTGTCTAATCTCATTGTAAACAAGCTTCTTTTTCTGTCATCTCCTTCTTTGGCCAGAGGATCATTTGATCCCATAGAATTTATAACATACTGTATTTTTTAATTTCCATTCATACTATCAAATTTCTTCCGACATTCAACTATTGATTGAAGTGGAATTTTTGATATACAAATTTTTGAGAAACAATGTTTGGTGCCAATTTTTTAAAGGAATGAACCCTGATTTATTGTAGGCCTATAAGGTACTGATCTTGAATTTCTGTCGAAAATTTTAGTTCTAGCTTGCTACTTTACAGAATTGTATGGCCTTGTTCCATTACCATTAACATCTGTATATTCACAATGGGGAGTACCTAGAAGGACCATTGGTAAAGGACATTCTTCAAAAACATTCCAAAAGTTGACCATAAGTTCGTCTACTTTCTTTTTTAGTATAACATCCAAAGGAACATCATGGAGGTCAAGCAAATGGTTTGCAGGACATCTTATAAGGGAGCCTTCAAATACATCACAATCATCGCAATTGCAAAACACTTTATGAACTAAGATACCAAACTCACTAGCATCTAGTGCTTTGAATTGTACAATGTCTCCCTCAAAAACATTTGAAACTATTCCCCGAGCAACATATTGTGGCTTTAAAGAGCATTGATGTATCAAATTAACTTTCTAGCCCAAAAACCTGACATTGCGATTTTCTCTTAATACTTTCAAAGTAGATTCAGATTGATTATTGTTGAAATTGATTGCAACAGAAAGCAATGTTTCTATACTAAAATCGATGGTTCTTTTAATCGTCCATACAACAAAATTTCCACTGATCAAACCTAAACAACATTCCATACAAGAAAACACCACTTCATTCACCAGAACACCAAAGGAGAAGTCACGCAAAAATGTTCCCCCAACAAAATCAGTCCCACTCACATTTGTTACCAAACCTATGGAAATGCAATCCTTTCTTTCTGAACACTTATGTAACAACTTAACTTTTCTCATAATAAAAGAAGATCTATTCTCAGTTGTTATGATATGTGCTACACTCGTCGAAGTAGAAGCTGGTATATCATTCATCTCATTCTCAGTTGTTATGACATGTGCTACACTCGTCGAAGTAGAAGCTGGTATATCATTCACCTCATTCTTGCGAAGATCATACCTAATATGGTTAATGATCTCAGATACAAGCCATTGAATATAATCACCAATAGCCTCTGACAATGTATCTGCACCTTCTGATGGATAGGGCAATGAAAGAATTGCATTTAAATTCTTGGAAACATTTACAATGATACATCCGAAATTAATGCTGATATTATGAAAAAAAATTCGTTTTGGAAAAGAGATTCCCTCAACAACTTTCAATCCATTCAAAAGTAGGTCCACACATTGTTGAGTACCAAAATCCATTTCTTAAATGATATCTAAAATATAAAATAATAGGAGGACATTAAAAATCATATTTATTTTAAACAAAGATATAACATAAGTTATAATATATAAAAATATGTCTATCCGAACTCCAATTTTCTAAATGGAAGGATCGGCCGCCCCTTCTTGAAGAAGAAGAGAACACAAGAAGGATCAAATGACCCTTCTTGTAGTCTAGAAATATTACAAAAAGAATACTAGGTAGAAGAAGCGTCTCTCGCCCGTTCATTTATGACCAAATATTAAAAATGTTCAACCTACGAATACTAGGCCGTCAATACATGTATTTCCAAAATTGTGAACAAGGGAAGAATACTGAGCATGGCAAGGGTCGTCCGACCCTTCATTTACTATATTAATTTAAATATATTTAATCTACGAAGGCTATGTCGACAATTCCCAACTTTCGACTTCTGTTGTAAATAGTAGGGACCCAAACATCATCTAAGTTCTAACATATAAATTTTTTTTGTCCTGACTTCCCTTTTTATAAGATAAGGATCGGCTGCCCCTTCGTTTAGGAGATAATTGTGAACAACTATATCCAGCAATTCACCTATATCCATAATGGCAAAAGAAAGAAGGAACTACCGACCTTTCTTGCATTCTATAACTATTATGAATACAATACTGGGTAGAAGAAGGGTTGGCCACCCCTTCATTTTTGAGGGAATTGTAAAATTATTCAACCTACGAAGGCTAGTACGTCAATTCATCTATATCTAAAATAGTGAACACCGGAAGAAGGGTCGGCCACCCCTTTGTTTAGTAGATAATTATGAAATCCTTTATCTAGAAATTGAACGATATCCAGAATGGTGAAGACAAAGGAGGATCGACCAACCCTTCTTATGGTCTCAAGCTATAACGAAAAGAATATTGGGAAGAAGAAGAATCATCCGCACCTTCTTTTACGAGGGAATTGTAAAAATAGAACTTGGAGAAAGAGAGGTTGATCTTTCTCTGTGCATATTTCCACTTTCCAGCAAATGTGCGAAAGAATGTTCCTATGAAATATGTGTTTAAAGTGTCAATATCTACTTTAGCCACGCCAAAAAACTCATCCCTAGGGGAAGGAGCGGACGCTCTTTCTCCTCAACATCTACTTCCAACACCCCTAAATGGAACAACCTAACGAAAGAGCGACCTCGCTTTTTCTAACAAAATTTCGACTTGACAACAAACTCTTTGTAGCAAAACGTTTGTAAATTTTGTCATTCAAATATCGAAATCTAGTCTCCAGGGTGACACATGGAACGCTCAGATTATGCCACGTGGGTTTGATTATTCCAGAATTGATTTGTGCTACACTCGGCGAAGTAGAAGCTACTGTATCATTCACATCATTCTTAGGAAGAGCAGACCCAAGAGTATATTGTTTCTATTTTTTTTTTTTAAAGGAAAAAAAATGCTTCTGTCTAGTTAATCGCAGTCAGAATCATTCCAACTAATGGCATCACTATTTGCATTGTCGTCACTGTTAAGTTCCTTTTCCAACACGGTATCCTGCTTAACTTTTAATTAGCATTATGGTGTGACTGGGAAGGCATGCATGTGCTGCTTGGAATGTGTTGAGTATAATTGTACCACTGATGACAAAACTATTCATTAATGATAGTCTATAAATTTACTTCATTTCTCTGTTAATTGTTATTTCCAGTAATGACAGTTTGTAAATTTCCTTCCTTTCTTTGTTAATTGTTATTTCCAATAAATCTTTTCCATTGTGTTATTCTTCATGCTTGGATGAAAGTAATAATAAATCATAATTCAAATGTTTATGTTGTGGTTTACCGCATCTAAGTATTCACTAATTTTCTGCTAAAATTGATATTGGATTCATTTATGACCAACACCCAATATTAATGGACTGTTTTCTTTTCTTCATTATCAACCTGCAAATTAAGATAGACAAGGGTATTCACCAATTTTCACCAATTTTCTGCTAAAATTCACTTAATTTTAAGAACATTTTTATCAGCTTTATCTCTTCAACTAAGTGCCTTGGTATTGTATGCAAGACTCACATGTGTTCTCATTGCATCCAACAATTTGAGTCATATACCATGTCCAATTACCCAATACATGGGACTTTTCTAGCCAAGATAGTGTATTGGCAAACAATTATACGTTAATAAATTTGTTTAAAGCTATTTGATTGCTTAATTTTATTCAATTAAATTAGAGACTTAAATTATATATATTTATAAAGGAAATGTAATCAATATTATATAAATTAAGACATAAATTATCAATTTCAAATATTTCAAATAAAGTATAATGTTTACATAGATCAATATACTATAGTGAATATTAACTGCAAAATGATATTAAAAACAAAAAACATGTTTCAATTTTCCGAGTTCATTTGTCGTTATCTTTTTCCAACAAACCTAGCCAAATGCTAGAGGGTTTGCAAAAAACAATATGGAATATATGAAAATAAAACTCTACATCACTAGACAAAAAAATGTATGCAAGCTGGAGACAATCGACATTAAACCTGTTAATTCTGTTAATTTAGCCCAGTAATGAGTAACGCATGATTTTGAAAATATAACGATGTGAATTCATATTAATGGACTGTAAGAAGATAACTATCCAGAATTGAAGGAAATAAATTTTGGAAATTTAAAGAAGATAGACAAGGGTAGAAGGAAATATGAAGAATCTAAAACGTTCAGCGACTTTAAGTTACTGTGAACTTGAAACTTTCATTACATTGATTTTTGACAACCATGGAAGATATGGTTTTTAGCTTGGAGGCTGAATAAGCATGCTCTGTTACAAATTTAGATTTATGGTTTGAATAATATAAATACCTTCCAATTGAAAAACTAGCACTCGATTCTTCAAACCAATCTTACTGCTCTACCTGCCCAACAATCTTCTAGGTTCCACCTCAGCAAAATCAAACCTCGGCCCTGATAAAAAACAAAGCTCCATACTGGAAAAGAAAGAGAGTTTGAACTTTAAGTTTCAATGTAGGTAGTGGGCGGCTAGTGCAGTGTGGCAGGATATCATCACAGTATCAATGTAGAAAAGATGGTGACATTAATTATCACAGTGTGGCGTGATATCATTTGTACATAGTGAAACATAAACACAATCCATAATAAACGTGACATTAATTATCATAGTGTGGCGTGATATCATCTGTACATTGTGACACATAAAACACAATCCATCATAAACGTGATGAGATTATTCACATGAGTGATACAATCCTCAGGATCACCTCCATGCCAACGTACAATCCATTTTAAATAAAGGAAAAGATCAATCGGGCGGGGAAAGATCATGGGTCCCACGTTCGTTCCGCATCCCCAACATGCAAGCTAGGATGGAGGGATGGGTGGTTTCGGAATCTGAAACCACTCTCCATGTGGTAGTACCACATGATTTCGCAAGTTTGAAGGGCGATAAGGAAAACCGCCTTCCTCCATTTGTGAAACCACCTTCTCCCATCCTTCACGGTCATTGGCACATGTGGATATGATGTGGCCAGTCCACATCACACCTTCTTCCCACGCAACTCCTCCATGTTGGGGCTCCTACCCATGTGTCTCCTCCGTGCTATAATTCCTTCCCACGTGGCTTCTCCACGTCAACCTACACATGCACAATGGAAAACACCTTTCAATTACACAATCACATAATTACCTAATACATAATAACATCCAAACAGTGAGTTAAGAAAAATATGAAGCAACAAATCAGATGCATTCATAAATTGAAAAGATCAAAGCAATTGAAAGATAGATAAAAAAAACCAGAACATGGATCGCAGTAGATCTACAAGGAGAAAGCTAAGCATTGAGATGCAAAGAATTAAATGTGGAAGCTCAGTGCTTAAGGTCCATTGTATCTGAAAAATCTACAGATTCAATTGACCCTAACCACTAAGTTGCCACATTTAATGCTCTACAGCTCAATGCTAAGATGCTGCATTTAAGGCTCTGGTTAGCTCAATGGTTAGCTCTAAGAATTAAAGATCAAAGCAATTGAAAGACTGTTATAGCACGTTATAGGACAATAAGGGTTAAAGACATTACCCTTTCATTTAATTGATGGGACATATTGACGGCAAGGGTTCATAATTAGTAATTCCTTACTAATTAAAACAAGATTAAAAGACTATGAAAATCAATGATGAATCGATGCATGATCCAATATTTTTTTTATGAAGAGGCATGATTTTCCTTAATAAAGTTCTCAAATAATAAAGTTCTTTGAAAATATATATAACCATACAAGTCAAATGTATGAAGATGACCATAGGTGTCTATGAAGTTCTGGTAATTGCATATCAAAAGCAAGATCTGAAAAGCCAAAGCAAGATCATAAATTAGAGGTTTGTTGGGTGCTCCTTGGGGCAGGTTCAAGCCTTCTAAGGGAATTGTTGCCTCCTTCCAGTCGTGGGTAGAGATTTAGGGTGGTGGGGCATCCTTGTCTGTTTAGCAGGTAGAAAACTAGGGGTGTAAGAGCATCCTTTCTATAGCAGTAGAAGAATTCATGGGATTAAGTTCTCCATTAAGTTGGGGCTTGTAGAACAATTTTGTATCGATGTGTTCAAATTTTTAATTGTTTTATTCACATTGGGAAGGATTACTTAACTTGTGCTTAATACTAATTTTATATAAAAGGGTTGAAACAGGAAATATTGATTACCCCCCATCCCACCTCTTAGTATTTTTGGATGAACCAACACCTTCCACATAGCACCCTCATCGTTGCCTAACATGTTGTGCAGTTGATGCTCTAGCGCCTCTGCTTAATATTTTAAGCACTTGGGCCTAATAATTGGCATAATTTTGTAGGCCCCCTAAGGTAATCTTACTTCCCTTATACTTTTTAAGCTTTCTTTGGACTCCAAATCTCATGAACTATTTACCCGATCTTTTTAGGTACTCGGGACAAAAATAATGCTAAGAATGGGGTCCCTTTGTGTAGATATTTTGTACCTTGTCCCACTTGATGAACACCTCCAAATTCATCTTTCACATGATCATGTATTCCATGCAACATGATATCCATTTCCATTGCATTATTATTTGTTATATCCTTCATGGATGTAGTTTTTTGAAGTCTTTTTAGAGCGATGTAAGCATTTAGTACAGATTTCCAGATATCAAAACCTTGTGCATTTAAATGGAGTCTCATTCTTATAATCCAATCATATCAGAATTTGATCCATAGAACAGTCAGACCCCATCTACGGAGTAAAGACTTTCATGTTCGTCCATGTGCTCTAGAGATCTTCGGTCCATCTATCAGAATCTCTCGAAGGAATTGACTCCATGATTTAACTGCACCAATTGGAAGGAGGCTCAAAATCTAAGGAATCTCCAACTCCTCGGTTTACTAGCTCCATCTAGAACGAGGCTACAACCCCTTGGTTTTCATAATTTCCAACATATATATAAGACTCTATACCTCAGTAAAGTCCAACTCAATAGTTTTACTAGCACCAACTGGATGGAATCCCCAAATACCTGAGATCACGAGCACCAACCCAAAGGAGACTTCAATCTCCTATCCTTGCTCGATCCTACCACCCTAATATGAATAAGAAGAACAATATGCCTCCAAAGAGTGTAATCAAAACCCATAAATATACACCAATAGAATTCATTTATTTTCACCTTCAAACCCTTACATCATAGACCTCATAGTACATTCCAAAACCTTAGAGGGATCTCATGCCAATATCATTACCATGGAATATTCCAATACAATCACCAGTAATATCTATGCAATTGGAGAGTGGTTTTTTATCATTTCTCATTTTTCATATTGGAGAGCATAACTTGTCCATTCTTATAGAGTGTTTACTCTACTTGCCTTAGTACCAATTTTGAGGGTGAAAGATTACCATCCTAATTGGGAATTGGAGAGGCCATTGTGCATTGGACCATGAGGATGCATATTAAGAGGTTATGGGACCCATTTGTGGCAAGATTCCCCACTACACATGGCATGATTCTCTCACCAATTCAAGTTCAAGATGAAGGGTAACATACTTGGGGTTGTTTAAGAGGTATTATTCATGGCATGAGTCATGTAAGGTCGAATTGGAGTGGAAGAATAAGTCCCATGGAAGAGGAAGAGGCATCTTATAAGAATTGTTACAATTGGGCTAGATTCCCTAGCCTCTAGTATGACAAAAATGATGAAGATGGTATGACACCTATGACACAAATTAGACTTGAATGTCGACATCTGAAATATATGACATGTTAGGGATAAAAATAGCCTCCAAGAAGGTGCACAAGGGAGTTAGGGCAGCCAAAGAGACACCCATTCGAAATGAGGGAATAAGGAGAGTCACTAAGAATTGTTGGACAAGTGGTACACATTGGAATCTCTTCCAAAATTTACTTGGAATGAATCCTTTGGAAGGAATTCAACCCATGGAGGACTTGAGAAGTTTATAAAACTCACAAGAACAAAGAAGGAGAGTAGATTTTGATCATTTTTATTTGCATCTTTGCAATTTGGAGAGCTTGTACCTTGTCCATGCTAGTGGAGTGTTTACTCTACTTGCCTTAGTACAAATTTGTGGAGTTTTCAAAATATAAGCACACTAGTTTGCTCGCCTTAGTCAATTGCATCTCCATGTCCAGTCAGAAGTTTGAAATTTCAATTTTGGATTTTTACGGTTTCTTTATCAAACCCTAGCTAGCTCCAAATCAAGTGGTAAGATCTAAATCTTTTATTTCCATTTGAGTTTCTCATTAAGATGTCTCACCACACCAAGCCTGAGGATAAGCTTGAAGGGGATGATAACTTCCGAACATGGAAGTATAGGATTGGGTTAATCCTAGAAGAGAATGAATTGGATACCTACATAAGTGAAGAGGTTCCAGTACCAGAGGGAGATGAGGCTAAGGCCTTACATAAGAAGAACTTGGTCAAGGCCATGAGGATCGTTGCAGATTCTATCAAGGACCATCTCATACCACATGTGTCATCCCTAAAGACACCCAAATATATGTTTGACTCCTTGACCAAGTTGTTTGAAGGAAAGAACATAAATCGGAAGATGACTTTGAGGAATCAATTAAAGAATGTCAAGATACAAAATGCAGAGACGATGCAGTCACACTTTACAAGGGTCTCTCAAATAAAAGAACAACTTGAAGCCATTGAAGAATATATAGAGAATGGAGAAATAGTGATGACCACCTTGAATGGTCCCCCTAGGTCATGGGATTATTTCATCACATTCAATAGGTTGTGGGAGGAAGAAACTCATCACATTCAATAGGTTGTGGGAGGAATGCTCACAAGAAGAAGCTGGAATTGTAGCTCGAAAATAAAACATGGGTAGTGAAGACCAAGCTCTCACAGCACACACCAAGAAAAATTACAACAAGAGGGAGCATCCTCACCACAAGAAGGAGATTGTCCCAGGAACAAAAGCAGCTACCACAAGAAGAAGAACACTCTATTAGAGACTCCAGTAGTTCCTGCAAGGAAGCAAAGATTGAGAGGGATTTCACCCAACAACCAAACAAAGCTAAGTATTTGAATTATTATTTCTTGTATAATATATGATTACTTAAATAATTTTGTTCACTCATATACATACTTATGTTCCTAGATTTAGGATGTATATTATGCATGTTAGAAAACAATTGCATTAAATTATGATCAAGATACTACTTATATGCAAGTGATACTACTTATCTAGAATAAAACCTCTTTGATGACATGTTGGAGTAGTGCACACTCTTAACAATGTTCTGGTGGAGATGGAAGGCATCTAGAAAGCTACGAGATATGTGGACAACATTTTTGAATTATGGTGTAGTGGAAGAGGGAGTGTATGTGGAGCAACTGCTCAGGTTTGAGACACATGACAGGGAGACTCATGTGTGTAAACTGAAGAAATCCTTGTACAATTCAAAACAGGCACCCAGGACATGGTCCGGAAAAATTGACAATTTCTTGACTAGTTTGGGATTTACCAAGAGTAAAGTGGATTCCAGTGATTTTTGAAGAAAGCCTTGTACGATTCACTTGAAGGTTGAGGAAGGCAATCCCGTGATACTCCTACTATAAGTGGATGACTTGGTTGTGACAGTTGAGGATGGGTTGATTGCTGACACGAAGAGGAAGTTTACTGCTGAGTTCGAGATAAGGGACTTGGGTACGATGCACTAATTAATTTTCTAGGCATTGAGGTGTGGCAAAGTGCGGATAGAATCTTCCTTGGAAAAAGAAGTATGCAGTAGAGATCCTGAAGCGGTTGGGGATGATGGAATGTGTTTGTGCAAGAAATTGTTTGTAAGGCCAGAGAAACAAGCTAACACAATCTCAAGAGTAAAACTCAATAAATAAAACAAAGTTTAGGTTTTTTTTTGTATGATTTAAATGGTTATAAACTTTGAGCACAGTCAGGGAATACATTCAAAAGAAAAGTAAAAACTAATTCATAAACAGAAACTGATAAAGATGTATAACATATCACATGAGATCCCACAGAAAGAATGTGCTGAGGTTTATACATAAAGGATAAGCATCACAAGAAAATACACATTAACTAGCAATGAATTTATCATTTAAGAAGCTAAACAAGCTCAATAACAAAGCCAACACAAACAAACTGAAGGGGAAAAAGTCATATATCTCATTATTTCATCAGCAAATACTTATAAGAGCCACAGTACTTATCTCTGAACAAGTCTGAAGATACAACACAGTCTGCAGACCTCCTGATGCCCCCAAAAAATCAGAACCCTCTCAATGACTTGCTAACATGTATAAATACTATGCTTTACAAAATCAGCTAGGTCTCTAACCCTAACTGTCTTCCAGCTCTTTGATGAGGTAAATCAAAGGCAGAATATTTACAAATTACAAAATATGCTAAAAATAGCACCTCATTAACATATCAGTTTGCTAATTAATGACAACTAACTGAAAGCACAACTGTTTTATAGGTCTTTTTCCACCTCAGCTAGGAGAGCGATACCATCTGAAGCCTAGTCTTTCTTCTTAGCCTTCTTTTGATCCTGCTCCATGTCATTAATCTTTTTTATGAGCTCCTTGTTTTTCTGCTGCAATCCCTGGACTGTCTTCTCCAATTGGGTGCAATGACTGTCAGCAGCTCTTTTCCTTTTAAGTGCTTCTTTTGCATCAGCCACTAGCTCCTAAAAATTATCATTTACATCTTGGAGATCTTTCCTTAACCTTCTATTGGCCATCATCAAACCATCGTTGACCTCCTGCATATAGCTCATCTGGTGTTTCTATTGTTTGACAGCTCTCTGCAAATTTTTCCTGTCAGAATTAGCTAATTTATCTACTGTAGAATCTTGATCTTCATCAGGTCTCCAAGGAATGTCAAGCTTCTTGAAGATTTCTGTCTCTTCCATCAACAACTTCGTAGAAGTGTCATCAATGCTGGGCTTTGGATTTTCTTCACCTGCTGCTTCCACTGAATGAATTTCTTCTTTTAAACATGGCTGCAATTTCTCTAGTTCTGGTTTATCCTCATCTATGGACACTTCATCTAAGACAATCACATCATCTGTATTTAATTTAGGATTCAGCAATTTCTTCATATTTAATCTCAACTTGTTCTTTGACCTAGTTTTAGGTCTCCAAAATGCAGTTGCCTCTCCCATCATCTTCAGTTCTTTCCCTTGGTACTGAATAGCAGCCAATTCCACTACTTCCAGCTTGTTCCTTTTCCTGTTAGGCCTTGTGGTTTTGCTATCTGAAACATGAATTTCTTCAATTTCAGCTTTGACTTCTATTTCGGAAATGTGCTGTTCTTCTTCCAACAAATATCCTTCATCATCTGAAAGAATTGTGATAGGGCTTCTTGGCTGAGTATGAATCTCTTCTTTAGGCACATGAATCACCTTAATATCAACCTTTTTCTCCTCCTGATGATCTGCTACAGGCTCTAAATTCTTTTGAGGCTGCTCCTTCTTATCTTCAAACAGTGTAAACTTGCCTTTAGGGCTAGATGAGAATGTCTTTTGTTCACTGTCTTCTCCCACAGGCTCTGCTGATTCTTCATTTTTTATATTTCCCTTATCTTCCAGTTTGGGCTTATGGCCTAATTTTCTGAGTAAGACTTTGCCCTTATCTGCTTGTCTTTTAGATTTTTGATCTTCAAAACCAGACCAAAAAACGAAGAAGTCCCAGGTCTTTCCTTCATGTTGCAAGGCAGTACTAACAATCAACTTGATTAATCCATGATGAAAGATGGACTGAGAGGAATGATCTACTGGCCCTTTCACCTTGTTGGACATAACTTTTCAGGAAGAAGAATGGCAGGTTCATCTTGGATACTCCTACCATGTGCTGAAGAAATCTAAAATGATACTTGTATACGAAAGCATACCTGCCCTCACAAGTGACATAACTCTGTAATATTCTGATTGGTTCAACCCATTCTTTTTTGACATTCGGGATTAGGACACCCTTATTCCAATCAAGTATGACATTGGGTAAGAGGTATCTTTGTGGATCAAAGTCAAAGGGAAACTTCTTAAACCATTGTTCGCCCTCATCTCTAATTCATGTGGCTTCTGAAATCAATTTAACTGTTAGCTTGAATTCCAGGGTATCAAAAACCACCATATCATTCTTGAAACCCTGGGCAAACTTCCAGGACACCCTTGCATTATATCCATCAATTTTTCTGAAAAAATCCATCCAGCCAGCTTGTTTGAATAGCTCCACACACTCAGGCAATTTTTCAACCCATTCTCCATCTGTTGGTTCAGCTCTGTTTATTTTACCACTCCTGCCCATTATGCTTCAATCACTGCAAATTGAATGTATACTCTTGTATTGTTTGTGAATAGGAGCTGAATTTTGGAAGTTAACAGCACTATTGAATGTACAGGTTATTCGTAGAACTTACAGGGTTAAATATAAAAACGAGACTGTTATCTTCAACCCTCCTTCAATCTGGCATCGCAGCTTATCAACAAATAACTATTTCTCTCGTTAAAATTGCGTTTTAAAGCACAATTTTACCTAACCTTTGATTAATTTGAACAGAGTAAGCTGAAACGAAAAAGCCCCAAATATGCTGTTATATGGGCTTTTTAAGAATACCTGTAAATTGCTCCACTGTGGTTGTTTGAAATCACGACCCACACTGTCAGATGAGTCAGCTTTGTTGTACAGATGTCGCACAATCTTCAATTTAGCAGTTCACCACGGAATTAGGAAGCCCTAATTTCCGTGAAGCCCTCAACACCTCTTACTTGTCCAGTTGGCAACGATGCTCATCTTTTTCAAGTGGCTATGGTTATCTCATTAAATCTTCTGTGTTTGAATAAGCTTGTAGATAACAACTTCATGCCACATTACCTGAACCCGTGTGAATATCTGTCAAACTGAACTACACCTATGATGATGATGAGCACGATTTCCTCACGACGTGCAAGCATTTGAAATCATGATATCTTCTGCATCAACACGTCATGAAACCTCTAAAACATATAATCAATCATTCATTAGCCCGAGCGTGCCAAAATTTGCTAGAAAATCAGAAGAATCTGGGATCACGATATTCTTGTAGCGCTTCTTTGATGAATTTCGGCTCCAGCGCTACAAGAAAAGCTTTGACACTGTTTTGTTGCTTTTAAACAACTTTATATCATTTTGCATCGGACTTTAAGGCTATCAGGATTAGGATTGTACATATCTTCAGTTAGAATAATATTTATGAGCTTCTTATTTGATATAATGAACTTTTAAAACTCCTCATCAAAAACAAATATAAATCTTTAAAATCTAAAAACTCAAAAGCAAGCCCAAAATCTTATATAAAACCTAAGGAAAACTTACTAAGGAGGAAGAAATCAAGTTTAAAGAAAATAAATACCTTAAAATAAAGCGTAAATCAAACCAAAAGTGTAAATCAAACCAAATTTGAAGAAACAAAATACTGACTTATCATCTGGCTCCAGCTGTGGGATGAAGACCTCCTTGCGAGGCTTCAAGAACCTGAAGACCAGTGCCTTATCCATTGGGCTATGGAGTCTTATTGTGATTCTCTCACCGGTATGTACAATGATCAGTGAAAATGCTCTTATAAACTGTAAAAATGTTTGAGGAATCGCCCATTAACAGGGCTAAACAACTCCTCACCTTCCAAGGACTGCAGAATAAAGGTATTGTTCTCTAAAACCTTTGATATCAGAAAAGGGCCAAACCAAAGATTATCAAACTTACCATGCTTACCTTTCTGTTCCTTTCTTGCATCCCATCTTAGAACCATCTCACCTTCTATGAAAGTATTTTCTTTAACATTTTTGTCAAATCTACTTTTAATCTTGGATATGCACAGCTGTGCTTTTTCATCCACTTTCTCTCTATTCTGCTGTAACTCTATCATTTCAAATAGTCTCCTTTGCATATCATTAGATTCCTCTTGAGAATTCTGGAGAAATTTCATCATAGGAATTCCCAATTGGACAGGGAACATTGCCTCTGTACCATAAACTAGCTGAAATGGAGAAGTTCCAATTGCTTGTTTCACTGTAATCCTATCTGCCCATAATGCATACTTTAGCATTGAATCCCAAGACCTTTTGTTATGTTTCAGCAGTTTCTTCATGCTCTGAATCATATTCTTATTGGAAGATTCAGCTTGACCATTTCCTTGAGGATAATAGGGAGTTGAATGCTTCAGAATGATTCTATTTCTTTCACAAAAGGCCACCATTGCCTTGGATTTGAATGCCTTTGCATTATCTGTTATTAATCTCTGTGGGCATCCAAACCTGCTCAAAATATTTTCTTCAATGAATTCCATGATTACCTTGTCTGTAGCATTCCTTGTGGGAATGGCTTCTACCCATTTTGTGAAAAAATCTGTGGCAGTTAGAATCCAATGATGCTATCCTGAAGATGCTGGATTTATTTCTCCAATAAAATCCAGACCCCACTGCTGAAACGGGGCATTTACTGCAATAGGTTTTAAAGGCAAGGACAATAATTTTTGTTTACCTGCAAATTTATGACAAGGAATGCATGCTCTTACCTGATGGTAAACATATGTGAATAGGGATGGCCAATAATATCCAGCTCGCAAAATTTTGTAAGCTGTTGCTTTCCAATACTTGTGACCTCCACAGGCACCTTCATGAGATTCTGAAATCACCTCTCCTATTTCAGATTGGTCAAAACATCTGAGCAAAATACCCCCTGGATCTTTCCAGAACAATTGATCCTCAACTAAACAGTATTTAGTGGCTTTGAGTTTTAAAGATCTTGCAGCTTTTTTATCCAAATGTTCAGGACATTGCAGAAATAATAAGAAATGAACAATGTCTGCATACCAGACTGATGATGAATAAAAATCCATGATTTTTTCTTTCTCCAGTTGTATTTGATCTTCTTGAGGAAGTGAGTCTTCAACCATAACATGCAGTCCTAGGGCCTGGAAATTTGAGTCAGCCAACAGCTTGGCTAAACCTTGTCCCTTGACAAGCTTAGTAGGCCTAATCTCTACATCATATTCCATAATCTTTGCAATCCATCTGCCTCTCTTTCCTTCACTATCAGGCTGAGTTAACACCTCTTTCATAGCAGGATTAGGTACAAAAGAAATTACCTTTGAATGCAGGATGTAGATTCTGAAAAATTTCAAAGCTTTTACCAAAGCATAAGCTTGCTTCTCTAATATACTATACTTCAGCTCCGAATCTCTGAGAGTTTTGCTGAAGAAAGCAATAGGCTGTTCCAATCCTTCTTTATTTTTCTGAAGTAAGATAGCTGCAATCATGTCTTTTGATGCAAATGAGAAGGTGAGGAATTATTTGGTAAAATCAGGACTTACCAATACAGGTGCTTCAGTAAGATCTACTTTGATTTTCTCAAATGCTACCTTTGCCTCAGCAGTCCACTTTACTTCCTGATCCTTCTTTAACATGGCTGTGATTTGTTTAATGGTTTCAGCAAAGTTGGGAATAAACCACCGCAGAAAATTTATCTTGCCAATAAATGATTGAACATCCTTTTTACTTCGAGGTAAGCTAATATTCAGTATTGCTTTCACCCTTTCAGGATCTATTCTGATGCCATCAACAGACACCAAGTGACCAAGTAATTTACCTTCTTGCACAACAAAATGTGATTTTTTGGGGTTCAAGGATAGGCCAAATTTTCTACATTTTAGGAAGGTCTGCTCCAAATGCTTCAAGTGTTCGTCATCATATTTTGAGAATACAGTAATATCATCCAGATAAATAACCACAAACTTATCTTT
Organism: Larix kaempferi; assembly: GCA_027924585.1. NCBI lineage: Eukaryota > Viridiplantae > Streptophyta > Pinopsida > Pinales > Pinaceae > Larix > Larix kaempferi. Next base: position 22,693,792 of record BSBM01000753.1, read on the forward strand.
CTCACCCACAAATGCAATGTCCATGGCTCTCTGAAAGGTTGCTCCAGCATTCATCAAGCCAAAAGGCATCTTGTCATACATAGATGTCCCCCAGGGGGTTGTAAAAGCTGTCTTTTCCTTGTCATCAGGATGCATGACAATCTGATTGTACCCTGAGAAACCATCTAGCATAGAAATCCTTTGAGCTCCAACTACTTGCTGCAAAACCTGTTCAATCTTGGGAAGAGGATAATTGTCTTTTAATGATGATCGATTCAGATTTCTGATGTCAACACATAATCTAATTTCCCCATTCTTTTTTCTAACGTGAACTAGATTAGCAACCCAGGAAGAGTATCTGAGAGGCACTATGATCTTTGCATCCAACAGCTTCTTTAGTTCTTTTTCAATTACAGAAAATAAAGCTGGATTGATTCTTCTTAGTTTCTGTCTGAAAGGCTTGACATTAGGCTTCAAAGGGACCTTGTGTAGAATAATTGCTGTATCATAAGTTTTTAATTCCTTATAAGACCAGGCAAATGCATCCACATGTTTTTTCAACAGCTTGATATATCTATTTCTTTGTTCCACTGTTAGAAATTTGGAAATTTTTACCATCCTGGGATGTTCTGCTGAGCCAATATTGTAGTCCTCTACATTGTCTTCTGAAGATTGAATTACTGGCTTTGAGGGTGTATCATCCTTTGTGAATATTCTTTCTAAAGGTACTAAACCTTTAGGAATGAAATTGCTCTTCAACTCAATAATCTTATGTCCTGCTATCTCTTCTGCAGCAAATTCATTTAACTGTTCATCATTTTCATCTTCTTCCTGATCAATTTGAGTATTTGAAAACTCATCTATAAGCTCAAGAAATTTTTTTATTTCAATGTCATCTTCGAAAACCCTCCAGCGCTTCACATTGTCAGGGACACATGGTCTATACCTCACTTCTATAGGATACTTTAATTGAGTGGTTTTAGGGATTCTGAAATGTGTGGCAGCCAGAGCTAAAGAATCTGTAGTCTCATTATGATTTCTGGGAATATGAGTGATATTAAATGCTATAAAATAGTTTTCAAGCATATCCCATACCTCATTTCGATATACTTTCAGCAAACCCTGCTTTACTTGATATTTGTTCTTCACCTGTTGAACAACTAGTTCGGAGTCGCCAAATGCAGAAATATGCTGAATTCCCAAATCTTTAGCAGCCTTCAATCCCAGTAGCAGAGCTTCATACTTGGCAGTATTGTTAGTGGTAACAAACTCCAATTTATACATGAGTTTCACTGTTTCACCCCCAGGGGAAATGAGTAAAACTCCAGCTCCAGCACCCTCTTTGCATGAGGATCCATCAAAGTACAACTGCCACAATGCATCTTCCTCTTCTCTGATGCGTTTTACGTGCTTTTCTTTTTGCACTTGTAACATACCAGTAGAATTCTCCTCTTCACTAAAATGTAATATGCATGAACCAAGGTCTTTGTCCACAGAGTACATTGGGTGATTGGTGGGGTTTTTATCATCTGTGACTATGTAAGAAAGCTGCAGCTCTCTGTAAAGTCTCCTATTTTCTCCACCAAAAACAGGAATGGTGGCATAAGAGAGGTCCATTTGTAATGTTCCCCCAACTTTCTTATCCCATGAACTAGACAAAAGTAGGCCAAATTTTGGTGTGATGTCAGCTACCACAACATCCATTATCACACTCTTCATGGGCAACTGAGCTAGGTTGACAACCAGGTATTTTATTACTCCTAGACACTTTACAGCTCGGGAGTCAAAAGCATATAGATCATGGTAAGGTTTGGTGACATTAAGGCCCAGGGCTTCCATTACAAGTTTTGGCATCAAGTTATGAGATGCTCCTGAATCTAACAGGCAATTATGAATCATTTGCTCATGTACAGTCAAGGTTATATAGAAAGGAGGAGAAGCACCAGCCTCATTTTCAGTCTTTTCAGCAAGAGCTGATCCAATGAAAATTCTAGGGTTTTCTTCCTGCAAATTAACTGTATCTGAAACAGGCTGATTACTGGGTATATTCATCACTTTCAGAACTGTATTCTTATATGATGGATTCTTTATTAACTCAGTCAAACGTACATGAATCTTTAACTTCCCCAGTTCATTCTCTAAACTAAAATTCTGGACAGATTTGTTTACCTCTTCAACTTCAACATTCTTCTTTGACTTTTCTGTAGACTGCTTCTTCTCAATAACAGGATCAGCTATCTATTTAGCAGGAACAGGTGCAGCAGGAACAAGTGCCCTCTTCTTTGGACCTTGAGTCACTTGTTTGGACCTGATCTAAGATTTAGGGTCTTCTTAGGTGGTCCATTCTGATGAATAGCAGCAGTTATAGCAATATTCTCCCCATCTACCTCATCTTTAGTTTCAAACATGCCAGCAGTGTAGCATTCAGAATTCAAAAAATCTTCTTTAGTAACAAAACCTGTAAACAATCTATCTCCGATGTCGTTCATGTCCTGATCAGTCTCAGTTTCTTCAAAGAGCAGCTGTTGATCAATTTCTTCTTCATCAACCAAATTATTTTGAAAAGGTGGGGGCACTTTTTGATCCTCATTTTCCCTCCTTTCTCGCTGGATATCATTATTCCCGCGCTCTCTTGGCATGAACCCAGGAGCAAACTACATTCTAAACTGATTTTGGTTATTTGGATTTTGATCAGCTTCTGGAGTGGGTTTACTAGCATTCTTCTCAAGCTCTAGTTTATTCAATTTTGCAGTAAGAATCTTAACCATTTTAGCCATCTCATCTATTTTGGTCTCAGCAGACTGAGAAGCAGAACTTGCTGTAATAGCTTCTTTCTTTCCTTTTCTTTCATACAGCTGTTGGGCTGTTTCTTTCTTAATTCTGTTTGAAGCTATCAAATTAGACTCTACCTCCAAAGCTGCATCTTGCATGTTCAGCAGGGTGATAGGTCTTCTTTTTTCCAGTAACAAAGAAAATTCATGATCAAAAGCATTTTCATAGGTTAGCTTAGCTGATGTTTTTGTAGGTTTAATTTCTACTGGAATTCTACTGTACATCTTGTTAAACCTTTTGGAAAAATCTGCAACAGTCTCATCTTTCTTTCTTCTGAGAGCTCCAAACTCAGTTATATAGTAGGTGTGATCCTTTGTGTCTCCCCATTGTCTCATGAAAAGATCATGGAGTTCTTCAATGATAGTAATTGAGTTAGCAGGAAAGTCTCTAAACCATTTTCTTACATCCCCATCAAGACTCTGAACAAATACCCTCATCCACACATCTTTAATCTCAATGTTCTAATTGTCAGCATAACTTAGGAAAGCCTCCCAATGTTCCTCAGCAATGATTTCCCCCTGTCCATTGAATCTAGGCATATATTTCTGGTAATCACCTCTAGGCAATGCATGTAAAGGTTGAGGTAAAACTAATGGTGCATACCTAGCTGCAACCATGCGGTCCATCATATCCATGGGTGGGTTTTGACCTGCCATTTTTGTACTGACTGATTGGGAAGATGTGGAAACTTGACTGGAACCTTTTTGAAAAGGATTCTTTCCTACTTTCAGCTGAAAGATAGGTATTTTATCAGGAGAGGAAGTCTTAGCTTTCAAAAAACTTTGAGGATTAGTAAAAACTTGAAAAGTACTTTCAGGGATGGTAGGTTTTATCCCAGGTGAAGTTTCAGCTGAACTTAATGATACACCCAACTGGTCAAGGTCACAGGAGGCTGGAAAAGATTGAGATTTTCTGAGTTTATTTGCTGTTTTCAAGATTTGTTCAGGGTCTGTCACACCCAGTTTCAATGGAGAAACAGGCCTGTTCCTCGTCCCAATCCCTTTAGAAGCCATTGTGACTACCTTTTGGTGAAAATAGCCTTTTAAAAGATCTGATTTAAGTCCACCTCTTAAACCAGTAAAACTGATGAGTATCCCAGGGAAGATATGCTTCAGCTTCGTCCTCGGCAACGGCGCCAAAGATGTTTTTGCCAGAAATTGTTTCTAAGGCCAGAGAAACAAGCTAACACAATCTCAAGAGTAAAACTCAATAAATAAAACAAAGTTTAGGTTTTTTTTTGTATGATTTAAATGGTTATAAACTTTGAGCACAGTCAGGGAATACATTCAAAAGAAAAGTAAAAACTAATTCATAAACAGAAACTGATAAAGATGTATAACATATCACATGAGATCCCACAGAAAGAAGGTGTTGAGGTTCATACATAAAGGATAAGCATCACCAGAAAATACACATTAACTAGCAATGAATTTATCATTTAAGAAGATAAACAAGCTCAATAACAAAGCCAACACAAACAAACTGAAGGGGGAAAAGTCATATATCTCATTATTTCATCAGTAAATACTTATAAGAGTCACAGTACTTATCTCTGAACAAGTCTGAAGATACAACACAGTCTGCAGACCTCCTGATGCCCCCAAAAAATCAGAAGCCTCTCAATGACTTGCTAACATGTCTAAATACTATGCTTTACAAAATCAGCTAGGTCTCTAACCCTAACTGTCTTCCAGCTCTTCGATGAGGTAAAGTAAAGGCAGAATATTTACAAATTACAAAATATGCTAAAAATAGCACCTCATTAACATATTAGTTTGCTAATTAATGACAACTAACTGAAAGCACAACTGTTTTATAGGTCTTTTGCCACCTCAACTAGGAGAGCGATACCATCTGAAGCCTGGTCTTTCTTCTTAGCATTCTTTTGCTCCTGCTCCATGTCATTAATCTTTTTTATGAGCTCCTTGTTTTTCTGCTGCAATTCCTGGACTGTCTTCTCCAATTGGGTGCAATGACTGTCAGCAGCTCTTTTCCTTTTAAGTGCTTCTTTTGCATCAGCCACTAGCTCCTGAAAATTATCATTTACATCTTGGAGATCTTCCCTTAACCTTCTATTGGCCATCATCAAACCATCGTTGACCTCCTGCATATAGCTCATCTGGTGTTTGTATTGTTTGACAGCTCTCTGCAAATTTTTCCTGTCAGAATTAGCTAATTTATCTATTGTAGAATCTTGATCTTCATCAGGTCTCCAAGGAATGTTAAGCTTCTTGAATATTTCTGTCTCTTCCATCAACAGCTTCGTAGAAGTGTCATCAATGCTGGGCTTTGTATTTTCTTCAACTGCTGCTTCCACTGAATGAATTTCTTCTTTTAAACATGGCTACAATTTCTCTAGTTCTGGTTTATCCTCATCTATGGAGACTTCATCTAAGACAGTCACATCATCTGTATTTAATTTAGGATTCAGCAATTTCTTCATATTTAATCTCAACTTGTTCTTTGACCTAGTTTTAGGTCTCCAAAATGCAGTTGCCTCTCCCATCATCTTCAGTTCTTTCCCTTGGTACTGAATAGCATCCAATTCCACTACTTCCAGCTTGTTCCTTTTCCTGTTAGGCCTTGTGGTTTTGCTATCTGAAACATGAATTTATTCAATTTCAGCTTTGACTTCTATTTCGAAAATGTGTTGTTCTTCTTCCAACACATATCCTTCATCATCTGAAAGAATTGTGATAGGGCTTCGTGGCTGAGTATGAATCTCTTCTTTAGGTATAGGAATCACCTTAATATCAACCTTTTTCTCCTCCTGATGATCTGCTACAGGCTCTAAATTCTTTTGGGGCTGCTCCTTCTGATCTTCAAACAGTGTAAACTTGCCTTTAGGGCTGGCTGAGAATGTCTTTTGTTCACTGTCTTCCTCCACAGGCTCTGCTGATTCTTCATTTTTTATATTTCCCTTATCTTCCAGTTTGGGCTTATGGCCTTATTTTCTGAGTAAGACTTTGCCCTTATCTGCTTGTCTTTTAGATTTTTGATCTTCAAAACCAGACCAAAAAATGAAGAAGTCCTAGGTCTTTCCTTCATGTTGCAAGGCAGTACTAACAATCAACTTGATTAATCCATGATGAAAGATGGACTGAGAGGAATGATCTACTGGCCCTTTCACCTTCTTGGACATTTTCTGCAAACTTTTCAGGAAGAAGAATGGAAGGTTCATCTTAGATACTCCTACCATGTGCTGAAGAAATCTAAAATGATACTTGTATACGGAAGCATACCTGCCCTCACAAGTGACATAACTCTGTAATATTCTGATTGGTTCAACCCATTCTTTTTTGACATTCTAGATTAGGACACCCTTATTCCAATCAGGTATGACATTGGGTAAGAGGTATCTCTGCGGATCAAAGTCAAAGGGCAACTTCTTAAACCATTGTTTGCCCTCATCTTTAACTCCTATGGCTTCTGAAATCAATTTAACTGTCAGCTTGAATTTCAGGGTATCAAAAACCACCATATCATTCTTGAAACCCTGGGCAAACTTGCAGGACACCCTTGCATTATATCCATCAATTTTTCAGAAAAAATCCATCCATCCAGCTTGTTTGAATAGATCCACACACTCAGGCAATTTTTCAACCCATTCTACATCTGTTGGTTCAGCTTTGTTTATTTTACCACTCCTGCCCACTATGCTTCAATCACTGCAAATTGAATGTATACTCTTGTATTGTTTGTGAATAGGAGCTGAATTTTGGAAGTTAACAGCACTATTGAATGTACAGGTTATTCGTAGCACTGACAGGGTTAAATATAAAAACGAGACTGTTATCTTCAACCCTCCTTCAATCTGGCGTCGCAACTTATCAACAAATAACTATTTCTCTGGTTAAAATTGCATTTTAAAGCACAATTTTACCTAACCTTTGATTAATTTGAACAGAGTAAGATGAAACGAAAAAGCCCCAAATCTGTTGTTATATGGGCTTTTTAAGAATACCTGTAAATTGCTCCACTATGGTTGTTTGAAATCACGACCCACACTGTCAGATGAGTCAGCTTTGTTGTACAGATGTCGCACAATCTTCAATTTAGCAGTTCACCACGGAATTAGGAAGCCCTAATTTCCGTGAAGCCCTCAACACCTCTTACTTGTCCAGTTGGCAACGATGCTCATCTTTTTCAAGTGGCTATGGTTATCTCATTAAATCTTCTGTGTTTGAATAAGCTTGTAGATAACAAATTCATGCCACATTACCTGAAACCGTGTGAATATCTGTCAAACTGAACTACACCTGTGCTGATGATGAGCACGATTTCCTCACGACGTGCAAGCATTTGAAATCATTATATCTTCTGCATCAACACGTCATGAAACCTCTAAAACAGATAATCAATCATTCATTAGCCCAAGCGTGCCAAAATTTGCTAGAAAATCAGAAGAATCTGGGATCACGATATTCTTGTAGCGCTTCTTTGATGAATTTCGGCTCCAACGCTACAAGAAAAGCTTTGACATTGTTTTGTTGCTTTTAAACAACTTTATATCATTTTGCATGGGACTTTAAGGCTATCAGGATTAGGATTGTACATATCTTCAGTTAGAATAATATTTATGAGCTTCTTATTTGATATAATGAACTTTTAAAACCCCTCATCAAAAAAAAATATAAAGCTTTAAAATCTGAAAACTCAAAAGCAAGCCCAAAATCTTATATAAAACCTAAGGAAAACTTACTAAGGAGGAAGAAATCAAGTTTAAAGAAAATAAATACCTTAAAATAAAGCGCAAATCAAACCAAAAGTGTAAATCAAACCAAATTTGAAGAAACAAAATACTGACTTAACAGAATGCAAGGACATGGCCACACCTATGGCATTGAACCTGAAGCTATTGGGTCATGCTTCATCATTTCGGTTGATGCAATGACAGTTTTTTCAGAGATACTGTAATCACTCTTGAGATGTACCCATGGAGGAATTGAGAAGTTTATAAAAGTCGCAAGAACAAAGAAGTAGAGTAGCTTTTGTGGTGGTCCAAGAATATCCATTTATTTGTATTCTGATAGATATACTCTGTATTTAATTCTTGGAATAATCTCAAGTTGAAAGACCATGTGAAACTATGTAAAAATACCAAACAATGCATAAATGGTGCCATTTTCCCTATATGTTGTTGCTAGAGCTTGAAGAGACATTATTTCGAATTGTATAAGTCAATATTTGTGATTTTGTTTATGTATGTAGTGTCATTAATGTTATAAAGAAGTTTCATTAACATTGCACAAGTCCTTGGAACCTAAATCTTGAATTTCATTACCAGTGGTGAAATTTACTAGCATTCCCCCCTAGTATGTGAAGACATGTATACAAACATCTGATTTATGGTAGTTAAAAAAGTGAATATAACCTAATTGATGATGCATTGGGGAGATCATTGAAGTTCTTTATCAGTACCATGTATCTATTCTGAAATTTGGGAAGTTCTTACAACATTTGGGAAGCCATCTTTGTCCCCTATCCTTGGGCGTTTTGAACCTGGATTTGACTAGTAAAATTCCGCAACTTCTCTTGAAGTTAAATGGATGTTTTAGAAGTATTCTGATATTAGTATACAATCACTGATGAGGTTCCTTTTTATGTCTTAATACCCTTCATATACCTTTAGACCCAATTCGAAATCCTTTAAAAGAGTCTTTTGGAGCCATCTACCCTTGGGAGCTTCAACATAGATTTTCCTAGTAATTCTGCCTTTCATTCTCTAATTGTAAATGAAAGTGGCTGAAGTCTTTTGGAAGTTTCCAAGCCTATAATAGCTGCATAAATGTGTTATATTACACCTCAACAGTTATGAATATTTTTCAAATTGTTAGGTATTTTTTTATGTTTCTACAATTTCCTCTATATGGGTTCTTGGTTTATCCCAGTTAGACATTGCTTATTAAAAGCTGTAGAGAGGAACGCTGCAAATTTTGTCACTTTTTATGTCCGAATACATTTCAAACACGTTCAGGTCCAAATCATAAGCATTTGGAGCCATTTGGAAGCATTAGAGTCATTAATAGTCTAAGGGTTGAATTGGCCAAAAATTGCAATTTTCCAATTTTAACAAATTTATTAAAAGGGGACACTACATGAACAATAGAATTCTACAGCTAATATGAAATGGGTTGTGTAAAAAAACAACACCAACCTTATATGTTATTTCTACGACATGTGATCTCTCATTCTTTTCCTAATTTAATGTTTCATCTCAATGTCATCTTGGAAGATCGATCTTGTTGTTTAGACTTCTCTTATCTCTCATGGTCATTTATCCCTCTTCTTCATCGACTTCTTCCCATGCTACACTAGATATTCTACACACCCATCTACAAACAATGTCTAGAATTGGTATAATTGATCAAACAAGTGATTTCTTCATATTGTTAGCATTTTTGTCTTTATGTTTTTTAAATTTATTCTATATGGATTCTTAGGTTATTTAACATTAATATAACATTGCTTATTAATGTTCATAGACAGGAGTAGTGCAAATATTGTCACTATTCTAAGGTCTCTACATAAGGTCTCTCACTCCAAGGGTGGAGGTAGAAAATGCGCTAAAAAACTAAATGACTCACACCAAAAGTTGCAAATGTGTAACAATGTGGCAGAATAATGATGCAGAAACATCTAAGGTTCCTACCCATAAGCAAATCGACGGTGGAAATGGGTTCCCGCGGTAGAAAGTGCACGGTGGTTAAACTTGGAGAAGGTAGAGTGAAAATAAAACTGCTTACCACGTGGCAAGCGTTGGTGGAGTCCGCTATGAAAAGCGGTTAAATTTAAACCGCTCATCCCAAGTTCCGAAACCACCTAAGCATATATTCTATAAAACTTTTGCTCGAAATTTCAAAAAATGTTTTTGTCGCTTATTGCCTAGAGGAAAAGAACCTACGGGAAACACGCCATTGTATTCGTCAATTGGAACAACACGCAAGAAGCTCACTTCACAGGTAGCTCGAAACCCTTAGTGTTTAGATTTTGTGTCCCAAATGGAGAAAACCCAAGACCTTCTTCCCTTCAATGAAAGTTCAGATGAAAATGAGAAGCTTGTATTTGACATGGAAAGGGATATTTTCCACCTTGTTTTGTCTGTGTGTAGTATTTGACAATTTAAGTTGCATGGAAAGGATGTATTTAATGTTTTTGGTTCTTTTTTGTACTATTTTTGTGTCGAACAAACCCTAGACTTCCCCGAACTTGTTTGTTGGTGTGCGATGAATTATTCGCAGGGTGAAAGGGTAATCATTAATGTAAAAATGACCAGAATTCTATGCCAAGTAAATGTGCAGACTGTCCGTGAGGTTATACGTTTACCTGAAACATTTCCCAAAAGCCCTGAGTCGTTTAACGATGAAAATTTGGCAAAGTTTTATAGAAACTGCAGTCCTACAGAAAAACACAAGTTTTTATTACAAGTCTTGAAAGATGGTCAGTCACATGAAAACCTATCGTTCCCTTTGAGTATTGATCTCTTTCAGCGAGCTACCCAATTAGTTCTGTCCTTGTTGAGTCAAATTTTAGGTCTAGATAGTGATAAGTCAATCACGGAAGTTATGTTAGGTTTCATTCTCCAAGTAATTTCATGAGAGTCATAGTTGAGTCCAATGTGTTGTTTTAATTTTGATGAAATCCTAGTTGAAGCGATTCATGTCCAGTTGGTGAAATTCAACTAGTTGAAGCATTTTAGATATTAGTCATATCTCCTGAAGTTGTTCGTGTGTTCAAAAATTTTGGAATCCAAGTTTCTAGGTACCATATTTTCTTATGACCTTCCTAAACAGGTCAATATGTTTGAGTTCACCCATAAAATCATGGCAGAAGCTTACATAATTATTTTTAATGCTGAAATGCCCCGAGTGTTAGAAGCAATGAAAGAAACTTTGTAGCCTAGACCATAAGGCCAAACAGGTGGTTGATTATTGTATATAGAACATACTATAATTAGGGTGTATGGTTTTAATGGAGCACCATATTTGTTGTCAACCTTTTTAACACTGAGGGTTTTTGCCTTGGAATTTATTAGACAAAGGTTGCATTCTGAAGAAGAATATTTCTGTGCTTTCAAAAGAGCATCGGATGTGAAATTCCCTCTTAAAGTTGGTCCATTCATCATTAAGAATAAGGAATCCCTCTCTGTAATAGAAAAATTATTGAAGATTATGGATTTCCAAGAGGCTGAAAGGATAAATTATGATCCTATGTCATGGTCAAAGGATTAACTGGAAAGACAATAATTGATAAATTGATCGATTATTTTGAAATAATTGAACAATTTGTAATGATTAAGAAGGGTCTGCCAGATGTATGTTACACAGAACGCATAGAATTGGAGGTGATGGTGAAATAAATGATGGATTATGAAATCCCAACTCAAGGGAAATGGAAAATTGTTGAAAGATTTGGGAAACCAAAACACATGTTATGTTAGGAATAAATATTTGAGAATAGATTTGGATGTCCCATTGGTAGATTTATTTGAAATTTCTTTTTTTAGCGAAGAATTCAAAAAATGTTTTGTATAATTTTTATTTTACAAAGTAATAGGGGTTGGATCCGAGAGCAAAAAATACAGTGACGTAATATTTTTTGAAAACTTTAATGAATAATAGAAGTACAAGCATATTTGAAACAAAGATTCATATATGTTACTTTCTTCAATATTTTAATTTCTCTTTTGTGAATGTATTTCGTGTTACACCATCTTATCACTTTGCCTCATAGTTGACTGTAATATCTGAGTTAGAATTCATTTTATATGCTTTGATCCACACATTTAAATATTGTCAATGTTCTTTCTTCCAAATTAATGCAGAATTCATCCTAGAATGGAGATTGGCTAAGTTATAACATATAAACAATATTTATACCGGCTTCTGACATCCGACAAGAAGGATCGGCCGCCCCTTTGTTTATTATAAAATTGTCAACAACTATATCCAACCATTCACCTGTATCCAGAATGGTGAACACAAGAGGGATCGACCAACCCTTCTGGCAGTCTAGAACTATTTTGAACAGAATACTGGGCATAAGAAAGGTCGGTTGACCCTTCACTTATGAATGAATTGTAAAAATATTCAACCCGCCTAGGCTGGGACAACAATTCCAGACTTCTCACTTCCGCAATGAATAGTTTGGATTGGTGTATTGGCTAAGTTATAACATATCAACAATATTTATCCCGACTTGTGACAAGAAGAATCGGCCGCCCCTTCATTTAGTAGAGAATTGTGGACACCTATATGTTACAATTCACCTATATCCAGAATGGTGAACACAAGAAGGATGGACCGACCCTTCTTGCACCCTAGAACTACTTTGAACATTATAATCGGCACAAGAAAGATTGGTCAATCCTTCTTGCACCCTGCATGAGGATTTCATCGCCTTTTTCGAAGATGCAAATATATTGCAGATTGTGGATACTTAGATTTCTTAAAACATTCCATCAATTCCGCTATCCCGCAACCCACAATGTAGATTGTGGGATGGGACAACAATTCTCGATTATTGAATTCTGCAATAAATAGTCACTAATGGAGATTGGCTAAGTTATAACATATAAACAATATTTATCCTGACTTACGACCTTCGACTAGAAGGATCGGCCGCCCCTTGATTGCATGTGAATTTTTAACAAAGCCAAGGTAGTGATTTAGTTATAGTCAAAATGCTTTGTTTTGGTGGAAAAGAGATAAGAAACAATCCAATCAATACTCTTTAATAAGTTTTTTCTATTATCTCTATATGATTTGTAGAGCTTGTTGTCCAATAATTGTCCAAGCTTAATTAAGGTTGCCATCTTATCAATGCAGCAAATTCCATTTTTACTACCAGAAATATTTTCAAATTATCGGGTGCCCTACATATACTTTTGTCCAAATATTCAACCTCTAAAGGTGAGGGTGTCAATTCATGTATATGAAGAATGGTGAACACTAAAAAAAGACTGAGGACAATAAGGGTCGGCCAACCCTTCATTCATGAGATAAATGTATACACAACAAAACCCCTTTCACTGGCCCCTTTGACATCACCTTGTAAACAGGTTGAAGTCTAATCTGAAGCAAATATGGGGGTTGCATAATCAAGATTCTCTTAACCATGGCGATGCAGAGATGTCGTTACGATCTTCGCATAATGTTGTATTTAACATCAACTAACTAATGGGATAGAACACCAGATGTCTTCGCACTTGGCAGCTATCGTAGTATACAAAACTACACTGAATCTTTACTGTATTCACCAGTTAGCCATGAATTTGTCAAACTATGTGTTTCTTTTTCACAATCATGCACTTGTATTCCAATTAATCAATGTGCAATTACCATTCACATACATATAAATTAAGTACAAAAACTCACATAAACTCGAATACAAAACATGTAATTAACTCATACACTATAAACAAGAAGGATCGACTGCCCCTTCTATGATGATCGCTCGTTCTATGATCAATCCTTATCTCAAAGGACTCTCTAAAATGTGCATTCGATCTCTCATGGATAATGCTAGTAGATTTGTTCTTAATCAATCAATTGAATTTGAAAATGAGGGGTCATTCCTTAACACTCGATCATTAGCATGAAAATTTGCAAGTATACATTTAATATTAAAACACTAATTTATAATTATAGACATTGTATGCATTCTTATATTGACTACTTAATATTGACTATTTTGCAGATATAGCATGGCTGCATTGTTGAGCCTCAGTAACTACTAGGAAATCCCTCTCTTTGAATTGATAACAGATAACTACTACCTTCATCTATTCAGAATGGATGGTATGTTGAGATGGAAGAACCAGATAATTTGTACTCAGATTTATATCTTTTCTGCTTGAATGAGGATGGAGCTCATACTAGAGTTGGAATATTGACATATGCGGATCCCATTGAATCTGATGAATGATTGAAAGTTCAAGTTGAAGCGGTCAATGGTGAAAACTGTTGCATTGTACAACTTGATCTTATGGTTTGTAATTATTGACCAGATCTACTGAAAAGTGGTCCCGATCCAGATTCGATTTCCTGTGCGAAGAAAGGGTGGGTTTTGCCCTCATATGAGGTTTCTAATCATTCTGGAATTGATAACGCGTCATCCCTGAAGAAAGGATTTTTTTCGGTATGGAGGAAAAGAATGCAACATGCGAAAACTTCCTCTGTATTGCATTACATGAATATTAGTAAGAAGCCGATAAAGGTGTGCCATGAAAGGAATCTTACGTACAACAGAAGAGCATTTCTCCAATTTATTGTAAAAGATGTGGAAAAATCTTCCTTCAAAAAAATCAAAGGAAGTCCTTCTAGAGCGATGATGCAGAAAGTGACTAAGAGCTTCAAAAGTTCAAAAGAAGTTCAACAAGAGTAGGTCAAATTCTTTTTGTTCAATGAGAACATTTTTTCCATTGATGTAACAAGATGTGTTGTTGCGCCTCTGCACTTACAATATCTAAAGGTTGATGAAGAGGTCATGCAAAAGATGGTTGTATATCTTGTAAAATTAGTCACAAAAGATCTAATGAACAAGTAAATCAATCACAACAGATGAACATAGAAAATATGGTGCAAAACTGTGCAAAACATGCAGCAGTGCTCAATATCCCAGAAAGGGTGAATGAATTACAATAGAATACAATATCAGTCAATGAGAAATTCGAATTGACTAAGTAGGCCATTCGAATCACTGAATGGAGTAGCTTGACTCCAACTAGGAGTCCTCATCATCAATCGGTGGTGGTCATCAATGCACAAGAACCAGTCATCCAGGTGTCAATCTGAGTCTAACTGAGTGTGTCATGTGTAACTGAAGTGTGTAGCACTGATTAAGGGAAGGAGGCTCAGTGGGGGGCGCATGGGAGACTATCTGAAGTCAGAACAAGTCATCTAGTCAAACTGGAGGTCCAACGGAAGTGAAACAGTCAGTCGGGAGTGAAACTAGCCTCAAATCAGGGAGAATCGGAGCTAACTGAATGTAACTGAAGTGGAACTGCAGTGGTAGGTGAACAAGTGCACCCTTCTCTGGCAGTAGGTGAGAAGTGGGTGCCTTTCAGCCTAGGAGGGCTAAAAATCTGAAGGAAGTGGCTCCCGGGTGCTAGAATAAGGTGGCTAAGGTGTTGGAGGCATCAAACTGGTGACTCGGATGCATGCAAAGTGCATGCAAGTGCATGAAAACCCTAATTGCATGCAAGATCCTGGAAAAGATGATGTGGATATCCAAACAACCCCCCTCAAGCTAGACTATGATGTGCAAAAAATAATGTGGGTCCCTGGTAACTAAGACCAAAGGTCACCCCAATACAATAATCCAAAAAATGCTGAAAATAAACTAAGTGAGGAAAGAGGGAAAACCCAGTGGGAAGAAAGCCACCCCTCAAGCTAAAGCATAATAATGAATCAATCTGTCTCCACCATGATGGAACTCACCCCCAACAGTGAACGGAGGTAAGAGAACTTCTTCTCAGCGAAGCTCTTGGTGAAGATGTCTGCAATTTGCTCATCAGTAGGGCAATATTGCAGAATGATGGTGCGGTCATGCACCAACTGTCGAATGTAATGCATATGAATCTCAATGTGTTTGGTCCTCTGCCGCTGAACTGGATCTATGGAGATCTTGATAGCACTTTGATTGTCACAAAATAGGACAGTCGAAGTAGTGCCACCAAAACCAAACTCGGAAAGAATACCCTGCAACCAAACTGCCTGAATGCAGGCATTGACTGCCCCTCGATACTCTGCCTCTACTGAAGAAAGTGCAATGGCTGCTTGCTTTTTGCTGGACTAGCAAATAGCACCATGACCAATCATGAAAAAATAGCCGGAAGTGGACTTCTGATCAATGCTATCACCTGCCCAATCTGAATCAGTAAAACCAATGAAATCAAGCTCAGAATCTGCAGCATAATGTATGCCAAAATGTCTCGTACCTTGCACATACTGCAAGATCCGCTTGGCTGCTCGCCAATGAAGCTCATGTGGCTGCTGCATATATCTTTACATGACACTCACGGCATATGATATATCAGGCCTTGAGTGTGTCAAATAAAGTAGTGAACCAATCAACTGTCGATTTATACTGCAATCTGCAAGCAGTGTAGAATCTCCCTCCTCAAGACTGATTCCTGAGAGGAATGGGAAAGGGGCTGCCTTACATTCAGCCATATTAAACTTCAATAACAGGTCGGAAGCATATTTTTTCTGAGATATAGTGATCCCATCAAAATTTTGAGCTATCTCCAAGCCCAAAAAGTGACTCAGCAAGCCCAAATCGCTCATGTCAAAAGCTAGATTTAAGGCAGTTTTTAGCTTGTTTATTGAAGTAAGAGTGCTACCAGTAATGAGAAGATCATCAACATAAAGTACAATAACCAACAAATTACCTTTAACTCGCTGAATATACACATTCGGATCAGATTTTTATCTTTGAAAATTCTGAGAAAGAAGGAAGGAGTCCATCTTTGCGTACCAAGCTCTTGGGGCCTGTTTTAACCCGTACAAAGATTTCTTCAATCTGCAAACCAATGATGGATCTGATGTATAACCCTCTGGCTGCTGCATATATACCTCTTCAGCAAGGTCTCCATGTAAAAATGCACTCTTCACATCCATGTGGTGCACTTCCCAGTTCTTGGATGTGGCAATGGCTAAAACAAGGCGGATGGAATCCATCTTTGCAACCAGTGCAAAAGTCTCAGTGTAGTCCACTCCTTGGACTTGGGAGAAACCTTTTGCCACCAACCGTGCTTTGTATTTGCTGATAGTGCCATCAGCAGCAACTTTAGTATGGTAGACCCATTTACACTTCACTAATTTTCTTCCAGGTGGAAGAGAAACTAGCTCCCATGTGTTGTTCTTTTGAAGAGAACTGTACTCTTCATCCATGGCACTTTGCCATCTCGGATCTCGGTGGGAAGAATAGTATGATGTGGGATCTGAACCAGCCATCAAATAACAAATCTTAGGAAGTAATGGATCAGAAATAGATAGTGCCATACCTGCTCTTTGAAAGTCTGCTCTTGTTCATCTCAGATCAGCAGGATTTCCAAGGTTCGAACCAGCAGATTGGAGAGTGTTTTGGGCCACTTTGGTAACTGAGGAGCATCATAATGGTCAGATTCTGAACCTGATATGTCATGATCATCATATGATACTGAAATATCAGAAATATCAGAACTCATACCTTCATTATCGCTACACGGATGTTCTTCTGGTGAAGGCGGTGAATCGGCAGTCTTTTCCTCAACTAGCTGCAATTCTTGAAGCGGTTCTTCAAATTGCACACTGCGCTCTATGAATATCTTTTTAGATCTGATATCCATGAGTTTATATGCTTTTGATTCTTCCCCATATCCTATCAGTATGCACTCGGTACTTTGTGGATCCAAAGCTCGTCTCTTCTCAGAAGGAATTCTAGCCCATGCAGTAGAGCCAAAAAGTCTCAAATTTGACACATCCGGTTTGTGACCAAAGAATGCTTTGAAAGGAGTCATACCTTTCACGGATGAATGTGGAACTCGGTTCTGTATGTATCCAGCAACATTGATTGCTTCAGCCCAAATATTTGCAGCCAAACCTTTTGATTCAATCATGCATGTAGCCATCTCTTTCAGTGACCGGTTTTTCCTTTCCGCTACACCGTTCTGCTGGGGTGTGTAGGGAACTGTATGTTGGATCTGAATTCCACTTTGGGCACAAAGTTGCAGAAACTCGGACTTAATATATTCTCCACCAATATCAGATCTAAGAGCTTTGATCTTGCTCTCAGTGGCGGTCTCAACAGAAGCCTTAAAATCCTTGAATTTTCGAAGCACTTCTGACTTGTTTTTGAGAAAGAATACCCATGTAAAGCGGGAAAAATCATCAATAAATGTCAAAACATACCTTGAACCATTTAATGACATATGGGGCAGTGGACCACTGATATCAGAATGGATCAACCCCAAAATAGTAGAAGGTCTGCTAGCTTTTCCACGGTCGAATCTGTGCTCGGGGTGCTTCCCAATGATGCAACCGGCGCATATTCCCTTCGAGAAACGGAGTTGTGGAAGACCATCTACCATGGATTTGTTTGATAGAAGTAGTAAATACTTATAATTAAGATGTTCAAATCTTTCATGCCAAAGCCTACTAACCTCATTACCATGTGTGCGAAGAGCAGTGGGCTTTGCAAGCGGAATAAAGTGTGAAAACTCATAGCATTTTGCAGTGTGGTTTGCCTTTCCGACTGCAACTAGTCTTCCACTTTTGATATCAGAAATTTCAACTGTATTAGGGCTGAATGTAACTTGCTTCGGTTCACTAGTGTGTGTCATTTGATACACAGAAAGAAGATTTGAAGCTAAGGAAGGCACATAGAGAACATTCTGAAAGCTTCCATGATCTACATGAATCGTACCTTTGCCCTTTGAAGAAATTTTTGAGTCATCTCCCAAATGGATGGGGATGGAGCTGTTTGGATCGAATGAAGAAAAAGAATCAATATTTGCAGCCATATGATTCGATGCACCCGAATCTATCAAGAGAGTAGTGGGCTTCGAAACAGTTGCCATGAGTGCTTGTCCTCCTTCATGATCATCATTCCTATCCTTCTTCCTTGCACCGTCGGGAAGAGTTATGTTGTTCTTTTCCAAAAGGAGGGCCATTTGATCTATAGTTTTCTTCATAAATGAACTTTCGGGATGAAAGCCACGATTGCAATAAGTACATTTAGATTTTGGGTTACCTTCTTTTCCCTGTTGCTTGAACTTCGAACTGGATGGTGCATCCGTTTGTTTGCCTTTGTCTTTTTGCTTGTGAGGCTCGAATTTGGGCTTCTCCTTCTTTTGCATTCCTTTACCATTCGAGATCTTGGGTCCTTGAACATATAGGGCTGAATCTTTGGAGCTTATGGACCCCATTTGAATCAACTTGTCATGCTCTTTTGTGATGGACTCAATGAAGGCATTCAAGGTAGGCATCTTCCAATTCGGGGTAGTTAGCCGACCGGAATTGAAAGTAGAGACAAATACCGAATAATATTTCCCAAGCTTGCTTAGAATGGAGAGGATCAATTGTTTATCCTCTTTGATAACTCCACTGTTCTTCAATTGCAAGTTCAAGTTCTTGAATTTTGTGAAGAATTCATTGATGGTCTCGAAATTCTCAGGATTAAGGCCAATCAATTCATTCTCTAATTGAAAAGCCCTAAGCTCATCCTGCTTGCCAAATAGTGTTTCAAGTTGCTCCCATATGGCTTTTGGAGTCTTCAATCCGCTGAGATGGAAGTGAAGATCTTTGGAGATGGAGAGACAAAGAAGACCATAAGCTTCATCAAGCTTGTTGTAGTGTTTGGTTCGATCTGACACATTGTTTGGCTCCAATTCAAGACCAAGAGTGACTCGGTAGTAACCTTTTGAACGTAACATGATCTCCATATCATCTTTCCAATCAAAATAATTGAATGGGGTGAGGATATGCTTTGAAGAAGAATATTCCATTGATAGGAGCGAGTCAAACTGATGTAGAAGGAGCTTGCATGCACAGTGTAGCGAATGCAATTGCTGTAGAGGATCTTGCATGCACAATGTAGCGAATGCAATTGATGGAGACAATAAACCTGCAAATCACAATAAACCAAGAACAGTAAGGTCGAACAATCCACCCTTTTAGAGTTGCATCACACCTAAGATTGGAGATCAAACAATGTTGAATGGGTCCAATGTATCAGATCCAGGAATTATGTGGTAACTCAAGCTTCTGGAGTGGTATTGGATGTATTTTCAAGCTTTGCATGCACAGGAGCGAATGCCCTTGAGATATCTCATGCCAAAACGTTTTGCAAATTTTGAGCAATTCAGTCAAATCTTCTTGTAGAAACACCTGTAGAAAAGAGATCTTGTCCCTGCAATGGCTCTGATAACATGTAAAATTAGTCACAGCATATCTAATGAACAAGTAAATCAATCACAACAGATGAACATAGAAAATATGGTGCAAAACTGTGCAAAACATGCAGCAGTGCTCAATATCCCAGAAAGGGTGAATGAATTACAATAGAATACAATATCAGTCAATGAGCAATTCGAATTGACTAAGTAGGCCATTCAAATCACTGAATGGAGTAGCTTGACTCCAACTAGGAGTCCTCATCCTCAATCGGTGGTGGTCATCAATGCACAAGAACCAGTCATCCAGGTGTCAATCTGAGTCTAACTGAGTGTGTCATGTGTAACTGAAGTGTGTAGCACTGATTAAGGGAAGGAGGCTCAGTGGGGGTTGCATGGGAGACTAACTGAAGTCAGAACAAGTCATCTAGTCAAACTGGAGGTCCAACGGAAGTGAAACAGTCAGTCGGGAGTGAAACTAGCCTCAAATCAGGGAGAATCGGAGCTAACTGAATGTAACTGAAGTGGAACTGCAGTGGTAGGTGAACAAGTGCGCCCTTCTCTGGCAGTAGGTGAGAAGTGGGCACCTTTCAGCCTAGGAGGGCTAAAACTCTGAAGGAAGTGGCTCCCGGGTGCTAGAATAAGGTGGCTAAGGTGCCGGAGGCATCAAACTGGTGACTGGGATGCATGCAAAGTGCATGCAAACCCTAGAATTTGCATACAAACCCTAATTGCATGCAAGATCCTGAAAAAGATGATGTGGATATCCGAACATATCTTCTCCATACATTTACAACAAAATTGAGAGATGCCATTCTATTGCCTTTCGATAAGGAGACCACATTGCCCTTTCTTCCTAGAAATGAAGAAGAAATTAATTTGCCAGTAGTAAATTTTTATATATTGGATGGGAAGCATACTATTTCTGCGAAGAAAATAATCATTGTAGATGATCGATATAAATAGCTCCATTCAAGGTATCGGCATCGAATAGCTTGTCTTCTACATAGGGATGTTCCTCAGCACATCATCAGCAAATTATGCAAACAACAAAATTTATCGAACAAGGAATTTTCAGAGACTCCATTCATTTCTCAAGTTGAAAAAGCAAGGGACAAATGGATATCCCGCGGTAGCCCACCCCGCCCTGGAAAGGGAAACATTCCAAGTGATGCTTGGCAGGTATACAAATTTTCTTCCTATCAATCAAAGTCTTTAAATTGCTTTCTGTGTTATGAAATTAGCAAATTAACTGGAATATTCAATTTTATATGTTTGCAGTCTTTCCAATATGAATGCATGGATATCTTTCAAGTTCAAAATAAGGAGAGCCTTAAAGACAAGCTAACTCTTGTTTTGACATCGGATCGTGTTAGGAACCTATGTCAACCCTTCTCTTTACTATGTTAGTATATTGTTGTTGGACGCATATGCTTTGTAAGTCGTCCCGTAGTATTTGTTGATTCGTAGTTTATATTATCCCATAGTATTGACCCATAGTATTGGACGCATATGCTTTGTAAGTCGTCCCATAGTATTATATGTCCCATGGTTTTGACTCATAGTATTGGGCATAGACTTAGTATATAAGTGTTTGTTGAGGTCATTGAAGGCACTGTGAAGTTACTTGTATTGAGCTTGCTCAAAGCAGGTTGCCCCCTTGAAGTGGCCCGTGATCAATATAAAAGAGATTCTGAGTTCTATTATTTCTGATATCTCTTGTATTTGCATTAATTAATTATTGCAAGTTCATCACATCTGGTATCAGAGCACTTTCTTGGGCTCGTTCGGTGGAATTTTTGCCAAATTGTTTTTTTCGCATTTGTTGCAGCTTCGGATTTGGGAATAATCCCTATCCTCTTAACTATGGGAAGTACTTGGGGATAAGCCCTAAAACTCATTGTGAGGAGTACCACAGGAACCCCAAAGTAGCTAGCCCATTGAGAGGACATCCCAGCGAAAAGGGCAATGACCCCTACTTGATTGACTAGTTCCCACCTGTGAGGTAAACTAAGAGCTATCGTTTGTGGCAAAGCGGTTATCAATTTTACCTGAGCCGTGGAGTGAGGGGTACTGCCCCAATACGCAAGCCGTTAGACAGCATTGGTGGCCGACAGAAACACCTGAACTGTTAGGAAGCTGTACATACCTGGGGTCCATATCTATTTAACTATTGCCGATCACTTCCGCTCCAGATCCAGCCATTTCAGATCTATTCTGAAAGTCGTTCCAGATCTAGTCACCATTTCAGATCTAGTCATTTTCGATCCCTTCCGCACCGCTGCAGATCCATCCATTGTGGATCCCTTCTGAGCCACTGTTGCCGATCCATTTCTAAAAAGCAATTCAGTTTTTTCTCCATATCTCCCTTGTTTTCACTCTGTTTCCCTTGAAATTTTTCAGGAACCCCTGTCATTCCATTCTGCATCTTTCATTCCGAAGGACCCTATCCCCAATTCCCCTTCCCAAAGCCCGAAATCCCACATTTGTCTATTTTTAGGGTTTTCCATAACTTCCTCAAATTTCACCCAATTACCTTCAAATTTTACCACAGAGTTCCTTTCTAAATTCTGCTTATTTGTCCCTCTCTGCCAAATTTTCTCATTCTATCACCCCGCTTCTGAAATCCCCCTTTTCGCTTTCTTGTCCTTTCGACAGTGTCCAAAATCTAGTCAAACCCCAATTACCCATTAGATTGTTTCCCCAATCCAAATTTTCCTTGACTAAATCCACTTCTGTTTATGTTTTTCTACCCATTCCACCTAAAAAAAAACCTGGTTATGGTTGTAACTCGTGCAAGAGCACACACCATGGAGGAAGCACTTGCAGCCATCCAAACCAAATTCCAAGATCTGGATGAAAAATTTCTCAGCCTCCATCTTTAGCATTCAACCATGAACAATACCAGACAGCCAGAATCTTTTGCAGCCACCGGGTTCTCTTCTTCCAGCAATTTTCGTGGGCCGAAGTTTGATTTTCCTCGCTTCAATGGTATTGATCCGAATGGATGGATATACCGAGCAGAACAATATTTCAGTCTCCATAATAATTTTGATGTTCAGAAAGTTCCACTTGCATCCTTTCATTTGGAACAGGAAGCCCTTCAATGGTACCATTGGTACATCAAAGCTCATCCCGAGCCAAACTGGACAGATTTTTGCCAACTCCTTTTGTCACGATTTGGTCCTAGTTCTTTTGACGACTTCACAGGAGCACTCACTAAACTTCACCAAACTGGCACAGTGAGAGAGTATTAGACAGAATTTGAGAAACTAGCCAATCACACAGAAGGATTGTCCGATGAATTCTACAGGAGTTGTTTTATCAGTGGTCTCAAGGATGAAATCTGCTCAGAGGTCAAAATTTTTTGTCCCAACACAATGATGGAATTCCTAGGGTTGGCTAAGATGGCCTAGGACAAGATCGCAACTCAACAACGCTCCAAACCCACCTTTGTTCCCTTCAGAAATATGTGTTACCAATGACCTTCCATCATGCCTGCTCCTCAACCAACTCCTATCAAGCATTTGTCTAAAATAGAAATGCAGGCACGCCGAGAAAAAGGGCTTTGCTATAATTGTGATGAGAAATTCACTCGGGGACATAGATGTGTTCAACAAAAGCTCTATCTCTTGGATGTGGATTCTCCGCTTGCCTTAGAACTTGGTGAAGAAGCTACAGGTACAGTAGATGATCAGGTTGACATTCAACACCCGCTTCTTATTGACTCCCCATCTCAGGACGACCCACCTGAGATCTCTCTCCATGCTGTAACCAACGTCACCACCCCACAAACAATGTGGGTCAGGGGATACTTCAAGAAGCTCCCTCTTACCATACTCATTGATTCTGGTAGCACTCATAACTTCATTGACCATTGGATTACCAAACAGGCTGATTGTTTTGTCCATCCTTGCTCCAACTTTGAAGTCATGGTTGCCAATGGGGTCACCTTACCTTGCAAGGGGAAGTGTCACAATGTGCGTATCTCTGTGGAAGATTATAACCTACGCTCTAACATGTTTGCCTTGTCCTTAGGCGGATGTGATGTGGTTTTGGGCGTTCAATGGTTACGCACACTTGGCCCCATCTTATGGGATTTTGCTGAAATTTGGATGCAGTTTAAAGTCAATCAAGCACAACACAAATTTATGGGCTTACAACCAGGGTCTCTCTGCATCATCAGTTCACATCGCCTGGAAAAAATCCTTAAGAAGAATTCACATGGTGTCATTGCTCAGCTCAATTCCATTCAGATGCACCCATCAACAGTCTCCAGTACTTCCTTGGATAGATATGTAGGTATCTTTGCTGACCCAATGCGCTTGCTGCCTTCAAGAGACCTTTTCGGTAAGAATTTAGCCACATCTACCTCTCAGCAGGAAATGATGGCTATTTTGCATGCAGTACAGAAGTGGCAGCCATACCTATTATGGAATTATTTTTGCATCAAGACTGATCTCCCGAGTCTGGAAAATTTTCTGGAACAATGGGTCTCCTCCCCAACACACCTGGAATGGGTTATCCAACTCATGGGTTATCCCTATGTGATCACTTACAAGAAGGGTAAGGACAATATGGTGGAAGATGCTCCTTCTCGCACAATTGATGACCCAGTTTCTCTTACAGCTCTTTCTCTGCTTGTTCCAAATTGGTTGCAATCTGTTCAACATGGCTATCTCTTCTATGAACTCCATGCTTCTTCATCAACAAGACACTCTGGGTTCTGCAAAATATATGACCGGGAACAATGTAACTTCTTTTGGTAGGGACTAAACATGACAATTCAACAGATGGTAGCTGACGATGATACTTTCCAAGCCAATAAGGGGGAAACGATACTCCTTTCGGGATTGCTCAAACCCTTGCCCATCCCTACACAGCTTTGGCCAACTCTTTCTATGGATTTCCTAGCAGCGCTCTGGTGGTACAATACCACATCTCAAAAGACACCATAAGAAGCAGTGTATGGAAAAACACCGCCAGTTCTTCTTCCATACACCCTTAGCAACTCCCCAGTTTAGGAAATTGACTTGGTTCTTTGAAACCGTGATCAGATTCTTCTCATTCTGCAGGACAATCTTCACATGGCAAGAATTCGCCTGAAACAACAAGCCGATCAACACCGTTCTGAGAGCATTTTCCACGTAGCTGACAGGGTTCTTCTTCATCTACAGCCTTCCAAGCAATCCTCCTTGACACTCCAAAGGCGTTAGTGGCCCGAAATGCAACTCTGGGATGCTACTGGGGAACCACTCCTTCAGATTCTGTAGCAATTTCTCCAACCAAAGCTTTGAGGACAAAGCGTTTTCTAAGGGAGAGGGGATGTTAGGATCCTATGTCAACCCTTCTCTTTACTATGTTAGTATATTGTTGTTGGACGCATATGCTTTGTAAGTCGTCCCATAGTATTATATGTCCCATGGTTTTGACTCATAGTATTGGGCATAGACGTAGTATATAAGTGTGTGTTGAGGTCATTGAAGGCACCGTGAATTTCATTGTATTGAGCTTGCTCAAAGGAGGTTTCCCCCTCGAAGTGGCCCGTGATCAATATAAAAGTGATTTTGAGTTCTATTATTTCTGATATCTCGTGTATTTGCATTAATTAATTATTGCAGGTTCATCACAGATCGACTATGGAGCAAATGGCAGTCTGTATTCAAGATTTACAAAAGTGGCTCCTTGCCATGCTCTCCCAAGAGCATCAATCAGGAAAATTTTGTTCCAAATAAAAGAAAGAGTTATGGCTCTAATTTTTTAAGACCATTGCGTGATCTTGATGAAGATGAATTGACCGCTGTCGTGGACAATATAATCAATGGATCGGTTTGGATGAGCACATCAGTGGATAAAAGCGTTTGCACATAAACGTTAAATCAATATTGCAAACGACTCAAGGGCGAGAGGTCAACCAGGCATTCGATCGTTGAATATTTTAAAGTTAATGATGTTCAAAATGATCGATCACAGATTGTCACTGACCATAATGTCATTGAAATATATAAAATTGCACCAAACCATCTCCAGCAACTGTGCAGTATTTTATGCTCTGGAAAGCAAGTAAAATCTCCAAGTAAAAAGAGAAAGAACGAATTTGAAGTGGATAATGGTACCAAAATACCAATTGATGCTCAAATAATATTGAATCTGTATATCGATAAAGAGAGGATTGGTATGTCCATTGGCAACGTTGAAAATAGTTCACAGTTTGCTTTTCAATGTTGATACCATGAATCTTTGGTCAACACACTCAGATTAATTCCATTTTCTAGTGCGAAAGTCGGCTGTGAATTTGTTGTTGTGGATATGTGTAATTGTGATAGTCCATGGATAGAACAAGACATGCTTGCATTTTTGTACTACTTAGAAACAAATCAAGAGGAATGCAGTTGTATTTTTTTAGCTGATATGGAAAACTCTTGTATGATTTATAAAGCTTTCACAATGTTTAGCAAGAAATAAAAAAAAATATTACACCGAATCCTACAAAGGGATTTTATAGAGAATTCTCCAGGGACTCGTTTATAGGATTCTCTATTATAGAGTGTTGGAGCATTGGAATAGATAAGGATATTTTATCTACTTCTGAAATTGATATGGATTAGAAGGATGAAGGCCTACCGATGATTGATTTACATTGACCCAAGGTTAACAACGATAGTGCTAGAAGCCATGTGTTTGCAAAAGAAAGGACACGGGAATTATGGGATCACATAGTTTCCAGACAGGTCTCTTCTCAACACACAGTTCTTTTGTTGTACGCAGGAGGTAGGCTTCTTCGTTCGTTGATGAGGGCTCGAGAAAGAATAGTTATTTCTATTGTGGAGACAATACAACAAGAGCTGTTTATGAACAGTTTCTATCATGAATTGGGTGTAAAACAAGGTATTTCTATTAATTTTTTCAGATGTCTTTTATTTTATTTTACTTTTCGAAAACAAGGTATTTCTATTAACATTTTCAGATGTATTTGATTTGATTTTACTTTTCTTGCTCGGTTATGCTCAATAACTTCTTCAAATTCCTATTCTACTACAGCTTCAAATAAAGAGCACACCCAGGTATCGTCCAATCAAATTATACTATCCGATGACAAAAGCGAATGTGATATAGAATCTACAAAGAACTACCAAACAAGAGCACAAACAGGACAAGAAGGTAAAAATTTATTTTTCAAAGATCGTGGTTAAATTAACTCAATTATGAAAGGGGATATTGACCTTGAAATTTATTTTTCAAAGATCGTGGTTAAATTAACTCAATTATGAAAGGGGATATTGACCTTGAATACTTGCAAAAAATTATATAAAATGTATACCTGCAAATTTCTAGGTCAACATGTGAATCATCCACAACTAGAGATGGCATCGATTATGTCCCTAGATATTGGCCAGCAAATCATATTGGAGAATAATGGACCAGGCGGGAGCTTGGACAATAATGAACAAGGCGAGAACTTGGACAATCAAGAACTAGAAGACTGCTTCAACAATATTTAAACTGGAGAGGGCTTGGTGTCAAAATGCAGTGTCTCCAACGATGTTGCTCACCAGTCAAATGTTGGCCTGCCATTGACAGGTAAAAGACAAAGAATATTTTTTACTTAAATTGATAAAACAAATTTATTCCGAAGTATACAATGACAAGAAATATTTCTGTGCAGCTCCCCATACAAAAATGTTATTGATATTAGAAATGGAAGGTTTTCTATTTCGCAAGAAAGCCATAGAAAATGACTGCAAAAGAGAAAAAAAGGAAATAAAAAAAATACTTGTGGAGGGGAAAGAGGGAAAAAGGGGGAAGAGATTACTAATGGTGAATTTGAATTTAAACATAAAATATCTTCATATGAGTCGCAAACACATGCCATTGAATTTTTGGATTTACTTCTTTCCAAATTCAATGTTGGGATTTGGTCATCTAAATGTAGTGTCAATGAGGGGAAGCCACTGCTTACAATTTTTTTTGTGGAAGGCGGTAAAGATAAATCATATGAGCAGCTTTTTTTATTTATTTGGTTTCGAAAGAGATGTACCTATGATCAAGAAGGAAATACACACAAAAATATGCAGAGTGTGTGGATGGAGTTCCCAACGAAAACTTCGGAAATTAATACATCAATGATTGTTTTGGAGGGTGATAGTGAGAAAGCACTTCCATTTCAAAACTGTATTTTGAGTAAGCCCTTTATTGAATCGTCCCTTAGGATAGATACTGAATTGGTAAATGGACTTTGGTAGCATTTTAGTACAATGCACGAATCAATTGATATCAGAACCTTCAATGCCTTCTCCTAGTTGAATCTTGGTTGAGTGACAACCATCAAATGTAACCTATCATTGCCTATTTCTAGATGTAATATATCATTGCCTATTGTAAATCGTTCAATATGTTTTATGTTTTTTCCCAAGATGTTTCTATTTTCGTCTGAATGTAACATATCATTAATTCAGTGTGATGCTTTTATTAAATCAATTGAAACTGTAAAATTTTGGGTGATTTTTGTATTATTCTTTGGAAATCAACATCTTCATGTACAGTTGCATGGTTGTGATCATTAACTTCATGAACAAAGTGTTGTTGTTGCTGTTATATATATAGTCACTGTTCTTGTACGCAGTCAGGATATCACCGCAAAAGAAACTATTGGTTCTTGTAGTAGAGGGATTTCTCTTTGGAGTTCGGATGTTATCCAACATTATAGATTCTTCAGAACAACCTCACTATGTCAATAATTTCTATCGTTATTATACACGCATATTCAGCCCCGAAATTATCAGTGTTGCCAGAGAGCATTTCGACGTTGCACTGTGGTTTTCCTCGCTCAAGAACATGGAAATTAAAAATTTCCTTGACGTATTTGAATGGTTGAAAAATGAATAATTTGTATTTATTTTGGGTTGAGAGCAATGTAAACTTAGTACTATTTATAATCACTCAATGTCTACATACTATAATGTTGGTGAAGTACAGAACATATACAAAAAGTCGTTCAAGGACGTACTTATCCAATATGGAGATATATATAAACAAACATATATGTTGTTTATAGATGAAGGGAAATATCAATCAGCAGACAATTGCAAGGAAAACTGCTTGAAAATGCCAACTAGTTGGAAATTTGACAGTTCACAAGAGAGAGATATAACTATAAAAACAAAATTGTGTTGTCTGCCGAATTATCTCGGGCCTCGTTAAAAAATGGGGCATTGGTTAAACACATTGAATTTGAAATGACCGTCATATTATACAAAAAAAATTCATTTAGTGATTTGTAAATTTTTTACAACTCCTGCATTTAATTGATGTAAGTTTTATTGCAGTTCTCGTAATATTTATGGAAATCGTACCATGTATCTGGTAATGTGTTTAAAAAATTGTTGAACATGAAAGTAATATACTTAGAAACATTGAACCATAATATTTTATTGACAGGGTTGTGTGTGTGTGTTTTTTGTTTGCAGATAGTACTAGAAGATTTGTTTCTAGTAAACCATTGATAATTTTTTATTTCAATGGCGTTTTGTTACACGCATTGCATAGAAAACAGAAACCTGGATTACGACAACAATTGGACTTCGAAACATCAACAAAGTATTATTTTATATGTCTAGGCTTAAGGGAATTTTTTGAAAAATGATTTAGTATTTTTGAGGTTGGCGTATGGACATCTGCTCAACGAAAAAACATTGACGAGTTTTTGCCTAGATTATTAGAAAGAAGAAGATTGAAAAGGGAACTATTTAGATTAATTTTAACACAAGGAGATTGTTCTTCCGTAGCCAGAGAGGGTTTTCAGGGTGATGGAAATCCTCATGTATTTCGCAAGCCTTTGAGTATAGTTTGGGACACTTTGATCCATGGTTGGGATCAGAGAAATATTGTGATTGCCGATGACTCTGAAGAAAAACAGGTTTCTAACGAGGAAGGAAACTATGTTATAAAAAAAACTTATACTTACGACAATGTCAAGGACACATTTTTGTTAGATCGATTATGGCCTTGCTTGATGCAACTGAATGGCATGAGCGATTTGAGGCCAATTGTGAATAAAATGAAAATGTAAGTATTTTGTTAAATAATACACTTGGATGTTTGTTTTTACTAGTATGTTCAATTTCACTGTGAGTATAATTCTTGTAAAGTGTCGAGTTTGGTTTCTGAAAATGCAAAATCAGAGTTTGAAATTGCTAGAATCTGTTTTAAAATTTCAAGATTAAGTATTGGATGTGTAAAAAGCAGCCTTCCAAAAGGGCAAGTGGCAATCTGCCCTTCGCAAATCAGATGAATGGGGGAACCATCGAAGGAAAAAACTGGAGAAACTCTGTACTTGGAGAATTGTAATGTTTTACAATCTTAAAAGAATTTCAGTTAGTTTCTCTTCCTTTCTTTTGTTGTGTATAAAGTTTCCTTGATTCATTTTTTTTTTCATACATACATCTAGTACCTTTGTTTAAATTGTATTGTTAAATCATAAAACATATAAATCTGTCTGCTTGATTTGTCATTCATATGATTTATATGTAGGTTATGCATTAGTAAATTTATTTACTTGATTCATATTGTTTCACATTATGCAATTACATAACAGTCATTATTATCATATTAAGTTAATTTGCTAAGTTAAGTTATTAAGCATCTAATTAACAACCCCTTAACTAGGCTTATGCCTATCATTCTAAGAACATACAGGAGGCATCCATCGATCATTGAGGTTGTGACATGGTGTTCTTGGTTATTAGTTTGTGAAATGGTGTTCTGTTGAATTGCTGCTAGTCCTCTACTTTGTAGGTTAATAATTCTTTGTTGCACTCTAGCAACAATATAATTAGAACTTTTCAGTATTTGTACAAATGAAAGGGGTCCTCTAGTAGTTTATATGATAAGGATATCCCTTCTATTTTCCTGCTGAGGTGCAGGTGTACCAGGAATTACAGTCGGTTGTGGGACTATTTGTTGTTCAGAGGTAGATGCCTGCGACTGGCTATGAGTGACAACCGATGATGTTCTTGATGGAGGAGGTTTATGAGTATTTTGTTTAGGCATATTTTAATTCAGGCCCTCCTTCTAATGCCACTTGTTGAGGCCTCGAGTGTGTATGTGTTGGAATGGGTTCCAAAGATCTCCATAGAGGGAGAAAACCCAGCCAGAGGCTTCAGATAATCCTATGCAAGTATTACTATTAGGATATTTAGACACTTAGGAGTTATTTAAGATCAACTTGTGTAATATATCCGTTAGGGATAGTGTGTTTCTTTAGTATGCATTTAGTATGCATTTGTAAATACTTAATTCGACGGTCACGATATGTTCCCGACATAGAGTGATCCGACGGCTCAACTTCTCTTAGATCAAACCTAACCTTCATCTGTGGCTTAACACCCGATTAATCCATGATCTCTATTTAAAGAGCATGGAGGGTCATTTTTTAGTTGATCGATTATGAGAAGCTCATTTGTAAATTTCTTTCTTTGCATAATAAATTGTCTCGTAGAAGCTATTTGGCCGGGGCCGTGGAGTGTTTCCTTAAAGAGGGTTTAAACCACGTCAAAACATCGGTGTGTTGATCTGTGATCTATTTGTGTGAAGTGGTTGCTCTTCGTGTTTGGTCCTTTGGTAGTACCTTGTGTACCTGAACATGGTATCAGAGCTTTTATGAAGTGTCGCTTCCGGTTATGATCTAGATCTTGAATTACTATTGCCGAAACTCGAGAGGGTTTCTAGTTATGGTATTTTTGTGCATTTCTGGGCTATGGGAGGTGTTCCATTGCGTCTAGAGCATCGTTTCCATTGGAAAATAGTTTTTATTATTATTGAAAACAGTTCCCAGTTGCTCCAGAAATGCGTATTTCATCAGATCTGAAGGTATAATGTTACAGTGACACATTTTTTTTTTTTAAAGGAAAAATCTCATATTTCATCATTTGTTATTGTTAGATTTTTTTTTGGGTTTGGATTGTTGCTTTCCCATCTGCGTATGCTCTTTGCCGTGCACCTTGAGCGATCTTGGCAAATCAGAAACAGAAAGGGAAAGGGTTTTTCTCAGCTGCGTATGCTCTTTGCCATGCACCTTGCGTGATCTCGGCAAATCAGAAACAGAGAGAAAACGTAGACTTTCCGGGAAAGCTAACAAGATCTAACTCCACAAGTGTGGAAAAGTTTTTTTTTGTTTCGATTTGTGGTGTGTTTTTCAGGAAAAAGGGCAAGCACGCAAACCGAGCAAGAAGAATTAAAAAAAAAAAATCCCCCTTCCTCATTTCCATATTTTACATACCTTTTAATCTAGTTCACTTGGTTCAAAGTTGCTTTATTCCTTAATAGGTCTTGAGTTCAAGTCTTAGGAAGTTACTTTTAAAAGAAAAAGTGCATGCAACTTCTATTTTCAAGTTATTTTATTGTAAAAGTGCCTCTCACTTAAATAATAAAAAATAAAAATACAAGTGAGTCACTTAAGTTTTTTTATTGTTGCACTATTTAAAAGTAATATCATTGTAAAAGTGAAATCACTTATTTTACAAAAGTGGTTCACTTAAAGCAACTTTCTTGTAAAGTGATTGTCAAAAGGTTCATCTTGGGAAGAGGGGGGTTCTTTTTTGCTGGACATTCTCTAGCTGCCATGTCACTATTGGGGACATCTTCAACAGTTTCTTTGTTCAAGCATAACTTCATCATACAGAGTCAGTTTTCAGTGCCGTTTTTTTTTAAACCGCCTATTGTTTTGAGCTCTTCACATCCAGACTATTACAGCCATTAATTTACAAATATGGCCGCCCCTTGTGATATTCTACTTAACAGTTCCAACTATTTCTCATGGAAATCTTGTATGGAGGATGTTCTACGAAGTAGGGGACTTTTTAGAATTACCTTAGGGAAAGAAAAAGAACCCACTGATGATGATAAAAAAATAAAATGGGCAAATAGATGTGATGAAGCTCGTGGATTGATTGGGATGTTAATCTCTACTGATTTGCGATTCCATATATCTGGAATTGATGAACCTAATGCTGCTTGGGACAAGTTGGAATCTATGTTTGGTAAACACAATGAAATTCGAGGTCACCAACTCGAAAATGAGTTGATTTCTTTAAATCCAAGTGACTTTTCATGCATTCAAGATTATTTATCTTAGTACAAAACTCTTAAACTCTTATGTTGAGAATGTAAGATTGAGAGGGAAGAAAAATAATGCATTTATCATATTCTTTCCAAACTTGGACCTGCATATTCTGTTTTTGTATCTACATTTTACTCCATGAAAGCATCCTTGAATGCAGCTAGCTATCAAGAGCCTAGTCTTGAATCCTTTTGTGATTCCTTGATTAGAGAACAAGATAAACTCATTCATCTTGGAATAATCAACAATGCAGATACATCTGGGAAAGCCTTTTTGTCCCAACATAAAAAAATTCCAAGCCTCCCAAGAAACAAAATTTTCGCAATAATAAGTCAAACAAGGGTCCAAAACCCTCTCAGTCAGCTCCTTTAAAAAATGACAAAGTATCCAATCCAAAAGGCAAGAAGACTGAGCGTCATTGCAACTATTGCGGGAAATATAATCATGATGAATCTAAGTGTTTCAAGAAGATGGTAGCCTTGGAAGTAGCAATGAAGAAGCACCACATCAGCGTAGATTCGTCTTCAGAATCTGCCTCTCATGGACATGCACTTTGTGCTTCTGGTTATTCTTATAATGCATCTTCTTCTTCTACTTCAAATGAATGGCTCATTGATTCTGGAGCTTCTTATCATATGGCTAAGTATCAAGCCATCTTTTCTACTATGCATGAATGTAACACCAAACAAATATTTGTTGGTGATGATAGATCTCTAAGTGTTGTAGGAGCTGGAACATCTCTAGTAGATAATGGTCATTTTATTGATGTACTATGTGTTCCAAGAATTTTCTGCAATTTGTTATCAATCTATCAGATCACTCATTCTAGTGAAGGTAAAACTGTGACCTTTACACCTTACCAAGTTGTAATCAAGGATTTTAAAGATCCTCAACAGGTCCTAGCTACTGGAATTGTTGATGATATTACCAGGTTGTACAAGTTTAACAACTTTGGGTCAACACCTTTCCCTTCAGTTTTTGTTGCTCATAGTGATAACTTGAGCAAACTTTGGCATGAGCGATTTGGTCACTTAAATTATTGCTCATTGCAACAACTATGTAAAGAAAATATGGTGACAGGTCTTATGATGGTATCTTGCAGGGATGGTGTTTGCTCCGGTTGTGTACTCGGAAAACATCATCAGGACAATTTTGACAAACGTTCCTCTTGGCACGCCTCGGTTCTCTTGGAGCTTGTGCATAGTGACTTGTGTGGTCCTCTTCCATTTGCTTCCTTTTCTGGTTTCAAATATTTCTTAACTTTCATTGATGATTACACCAGACGCACTTGGGTTTATTTCCTAAAACTTAAGAGCGAAGTATTTAACATGTTCTTGGACTACAAGGCCCTTGTGGAAAAACAATCTGGTCATCAAATTATTAAGTTAAGATCTGACAATTGAGGAGAATATGTTAACAATAAGTTCACTACTTTCTACACTGAACAAGGCATCCAACAACAGCACACTGTTCCATATACACCACAACAAAATAGTGTAGCTGAGCAGAAGAACCGCACTTTAAAAGAAATGGCTAATTGTATGATCCAATCTAAGGGACTAAGTCTTCAATTTTGGGGTGAAGCCATTAATTGTGCAAATTACATAGTTAATCGCCCCCCACTAAAGCATTACAAGGTATAACACCGGAAGAAGCATGGAGTAAAACTAAACATGATGTAGGTCACTTCCGTGTGTTTGGTAGTGAAGCATGGGCTCACATTCCGGATGAAAAACGGAAAGCATTGCAGCCTAAAAGTGAAAAGTGCATATTTGTTGGATATTATGAAGATGTAAAAGGTTATAGACTTGTTCAACCAAATTCTCATGATATAATCATTAGAAGAGATGTTAAATTTGATGAAAATCTCTTGGCCTACGAGCCTAACTCAGCGATTGTGCCATCTTTGGCCTGCGAGCCTTATTCGGCGTTTGTGCCTTCTTCTTCTTCTTCCAACTTCCTTGACAGCTTTCCAACTCCAGTTTCTGATGATGACAGTGAGGATGAAAATCCACCTCCACCTGCTCATGTTCCTCCAGTTGCACCAGCACAAGTGCTTCCTTGATGAGTCTGTTCAACATGTGAAGCAACTGGTGATCTTGTCGGTGATCCTAGAGATCAACGTCGAACACGTTATCAGTTTCAGTGAGCCTCTTCTCTTTTGGCTCAAGTTTCCGAGAATCATGATCCAGAAACTTTTGCAGAAGCTTCAGGGAATCTAGATTGGGATGCAGCCATGGATGAAGAATATCATTCCTTAATGGCAAACGATACTTGGGATCTTGTACCTCTTCCAAAAGGAAGAAAACTTGTCAGATGTAAATGGGTCTACAGAACTAAGTATGCATCAGATGGAAGTGTTGAAAGACTTAAGGCAAGGTTAGTTGCCAAAGGTTTTTCCCAAGTTGAAGGAATTGAATACAATGAAACCTTTGCTCCCGTCGCAAAAATGAACTCCATCCGCCTTGTTCTTTCCCTTGCAGCCTTACACAACTAGCAAGTCTATCAAATGGATGTCAAGTTTTCCTTCTTACATGGTGATTTACAGGAGAACATTTACATGGAACAACCTCCTGACTATGTTCAGAATAACTCTAGCCTTGTCTACCGCCTTAAGAAATCTTTATATCACCTTAAGCAAGCTCTTAGAGCTTGGTATGCCAAAATGGATAACTTTCTCCTTGACACTGGTTTTTCTAGATGCCATTCTGACCCCAATGTCTATACCAAGAAAGTAGGAAACCATCTCATCATACTTGTTCTATATGTTGATGACCTTATTCTTACTGGTAGTGACCCTAAGCTTATAACCCATGTGAAATCCAATCTTAAGCAAAATTTTGAAATGTCAGACTTATGACATTTGCATTATTTTCTTGGTCTCCAAGTCCTGCAAACCAAAGAAGGAATCTTTCTTTCTCAGTCTAAGTATGCTTGTGACCTTCTTCGTCGCTTTCACATGGAAGATTGTACACCATCCCCTTCTCCCTTCCAGTCTGGAGTCCAACTTTCTGCCACTTGTACTTCACTTGAAGTCGGTGCCACCTTGTATCGTCAGCTTGTTGGTAGTCTCTTGTACTTGACTCATTCCCGTCCTGACCTTTCCTTTGCCGTTGGTCATGTTTTCTGTTATATGCAAACACCTCATGAAAGTCACTGGAAAGCAGCTAAAAGAATACTTCGATATATTCTAGGTACAGTTCAGTTTGAGATTCATTACAGTACAGGGGGGAAACCTTTGTTGGTTGGTTTCACTGATTCAGATTGGGCCGGCGATTCTGATGATCGAAAGTCTATTGCAGGTTATGTTTTCAGTCTGGGATCTGGAACTATTACTTGGGCTTGTAAGAAATAGCAAGCTCTTGTTCTTGCTTCAGCAGAGGCAGAATATCGAGCAATAGTTAATGCTAGTTAGGAAGTTTTATGGCTTCGACAGATCCTTTCAGAGTTTGGATTCGAGCAGCAACAACCTACTCCACTTTGGTACGACAATCAAAGTGCCATCAAGCTTGCCAAAGATCCAGTTCTACATCAACGCGAAAAACACATTGAGCTACATATGCACTTCATCAGAAATCTTGTTCATGATCGTGTTCTTGAAGTGCTCTTTTGCCCTGCAGATGATCAAGTTGCATACATCTTCACCAAGTCTCTTACAGAAGCGAAGTTTTCTAAACTTCGATCTATGTTAGGAGTTCAGGAACTTGTCATTAAGGGGGGATAGGCTCTAATGCCTCCTTCCTTCTCCTAATAGTGTCACTTTTGTAAATCCTTCAATCCTATCCCAAGTTGTTCTTAAGGGGGGATGTTAGGATATTTAGACACTTAGGAGTTAGTTAAGATCAACTTGTGTAATATATCCGTTAGAGATAGTGTGTTTCTTTAGTATGCATTAGTATGAATTTGTAAATACTTAATCCGACGGTCACGATATGTTCCCAATATAGAGTAATCCGACGGCTCAACTTCTCTTAGATCAAACCTAACCTTGATCCGTGGCTTAACACCCAATTGGTCCATGATATCTATTTAAAGAGCATGGAGGGTCATTGTTTAGTTGATCGATTATGAGAAGCTCATTTGTAACTTTCTTTCTTTGCATAATAAATTGTCCTGTAGAAGCTATTTGGCCGGGGCAATGGAGTGTTTCCCTCAAGAGGGTTTAAACCACATCAAAACATCGGTGTGTTGATCTGTGATCTGTTTGTGTGAAGTGGTTGCTCTTGGTGTTCGGTCCTTTGGTAGTACCTTGTGTACCTGAACAATTACCGTATCCTCGAGTTGTTTGGGCTAGTGATCTCCCACGGATACAAAGGCCTCCACTGGCGCTTGTAGTTTTGATCCTAAAAGGGTCTGTCTTCCAATGAAGGAAAACAAAGTGTGTTCAGTCTGAAATGAATCTACCTATGAAGGAAAATCTATGCTAAGTTAGACCTACTCTAAAATGTGTCTTGTTTAAATGCATATTAACTTGATGCGAAAATAAATAAGTGCATTCATCCACTTAACATAAATGTGAAGAAGATCAATTCCTTATTTACTTAAGTTACAATTAATCAATTAAAATTAACTGAATGCAATATTAAGTGTTTAAGCTCATTCAAGATTAACCTATAACCAATATGTCAGCTGAAAAATTAACATAGATTATAATTTACTGTAAATCATTTGCAGAAATCGATAAATATTTTAGTTGAAGAAATTCGTTTAAAACATAATGCAAACATAGATTTAACATAAGGAAAAATCTAGATTAACAACCTCTACATGAAATAATATTTGCAAAGGATTAAACAACACAGATAATAACCTGAAGTAGAAATCAATATTTACCAAAGAAATTTGATCAATGAACAAAAGATTATACAAGAGAATAACTTTACTGTATTAATGAAAATCTGTAAGAAATTACAAGCTTGGCATAAAACAAAGAATCTCCGGTCTTCTTTTGTCGATTTATACCCCAAAAATGATCATCGCTTTCCTGAGAGAAATCTACCCCTTAAATCATAAATTACAAAAATAATACAAAGGATAAATTCCCCTTAAACAGGGATTACAAGATCATAATATTCTATTTAGTGAGGAAATCTTCCCACTTGTCCCAAACTTCTATCAATTCATCTATATCTGGATAACGAGGAGATTCGAGCCCCAGTTGGGCATCACACATGAATCCTTCAATCTCATTTTGGGCTATTTTATGCCACGTGCGGATAAACATATAGATCTTGGCCTCCAAGGAAACAAGTTGCTTAATCAACCAATCCATGTCTTCAATGTGGATATGCTCAATCTGCAGGATTTTCTCCTTGACTTGATCACAATGGGCTTCGACCCGTTCTATCATCAATTTTGGAGGATTTTCCCCCTTGATGAGCCCCATTGCAGGGAATGCCAGTATCTCCATGAGATTCTCTGAGGCATACCATCTTCTTCTGCAAAGGGCTTGAGCCTGGTTGATAGTATCTTGTACCATGTCAATAACATTCTCCCAAGCTCGCACAACAGTTCAGATCCTTCTGAATTTGAGGATATCCAACTCAGTGATATCAGCTAGCTTATCTTCAATATACTTCTGCCAATCCATGATGTCTTCTGCAGCTTTAGAAGCCTATTTTGTTTCCTTTGCTTGCTGGCCCAAGGTGCCAGCCATTTTGTCAAAGACAATGTAAGTCTCATGGATTTCACCCAAGGTAGTAAATAGCTTAGCTAGAAGCTGATGATGCTCCAGGTTGACTTGATTGGTTAGGTCCTTGAACTCTTGCTGTGAAAACCTAGGAAATGCAGAGGAGGTTGCACTTGCAGTTGCATCCTTTAGCTGTTGTTCAAGCACAACTATCTTTTAAGCATTGGCAGTGTCCAAAGCTTCAACATCTTGCAATTGGACTTGAAGAGAAGAATTATGTTCTTGAAGGTCTTCAATCTTATTTTCAAATGCTTTTCTCAGTTCACGAATGTTAGCTTCATGTTCTTCATTGTCCTTAACCAACTACTCTTGAAGTTTCTTGAGATCCTCCTTCTTGACATCAAGTTCTTTATTCAGTGTGATTACTAAATCAAAATTGCCACCTGAAAAAGCACCCATGGCAGTAGCAATATCCAGTGCTTCTTTTTGTATTTCATCTGATTGCTTGGCCCAAATAATTTGATTAGGAAAGGGGCCCTACAACAAATTCTGATCTCTGCCCCTTTTGTTACCCTTCTTCACCACTGCCTTAGCCTTTTTTCTATAGAAATAATCTCTAAGGGAGGTTACAATATCTTCCTCATAAGTAGCTGCCAATTCAGTGGAAGATGTAGCCACATCTACTGTTGCAATTATTGGGGTTGTCTGAGTAACAATGGTATTAGGTATTGTCATAGTAATCTGAGAGGTCGTTAGTGGAGAAGGGATAACTTCAGGGACTGAGGGTAGAGATGCTGGAGTAGGGATTGAAGTAAAAACTTCAGGAAGTGAAAACGATGCACCGACAACTAATGGTGAAGATGAAACAACCGAGATTTGGACATCATTGGCTGGTGGTGATGAAATAGATGATGGTGGTTGCAGAGAGACAATTGAAGACTAGATCTCTGCACCTATTGATGGTGGAATGGAAAGTGGAATTGACAGGGTTAAAGATGGAACAGTAATGGAAGTTATTGCATGAAATAACTAGGATATGGTGGATGGTGGTGTTAGCACATAAGATAAAGTGGAAAGAGCTTGAATGGATGAAAGTAAGAGTGCTGAAGTTGTGGTATCAACAACAGTAGTGGTTTCAAGAGACTGTTGATCTGCTACAAGATCATCCATGACTATGGCATCCAACACATTTGCAATTTCCTGAAAACTTTCAGTTTCTTCTTGCACCATAGTCACAAAAGGAAGTGTTTCATCTTCCACATCACTGTCCTTAATAGTAAGAGTAGGAATCTCAGAGGCAAAAGTTTGAATTTTTTGTCTTTCAGCTAGTTTACTCACAACAATCACTTGAACATCACTAATCAGGTTGGTTGTAGAAGCCACTTTAATATCAGTAGTTGGTTTGGGTACTGCAACCACTTGGGTATCTAGCATCGAACTCATCTGTGCTAATTTCTCCTTCAATTGCTGAGATGTATGCATCCACATCTTTAATTCTGCAGCAATTTTCAACTTTGGAGCATCCTCCATAAGGCCTTTTCCTTTGTCTCCATCCAGGTAGGTCAGCATCAATGGAGCATTGGCTTTGTGAGCTTCCTTTTCTTCCCTATCTTTTTCTTGTTTCCTCATCAAGCTTAAGTTCCATGCTTCTATAGCTCAAAACCTTGGTTTTAAGATCCCACTGACACTGAAAGATATGGATTTGTTATTCTTTGCTCTTTTCCCTCAGCAAGACTTCAGAGAAAATATTAACTCACTAATAAATAGATTCATCAGGGATGTGTTGATGTGTATAACCAATTTTCATATGCGCCTGTTTGAAATGAGCCTCCAGAAATCCTTCGGGGTCATGAGTTCTTTTGGGAGCAAATCCCAATTTCAAAGAAACAATCCTGTCTCCCAATGTTGCAGCCCAAGTTGAAGCTCAGATAACCAAAGGCCCGAGGTTTAAAGAGAACTTAGGCCATCCCTTCCTTTTGGGACTAGTGAGCTTAAGGTAGACACCATCTGTAATAGTCTGATAAGATATCTCTGTTGGTTGTGAAGCCAGATCTTCTAGTCTAATAGATGATATTGTATCAGCTGTGTTTGTACCCCAGTTCTATATGATATGTAGGTGGACTGTACACTCACCCGGCGGAGGGGTGTGGGGGGGCATCTCACCCCCACAGGGTTCCAAGGGGGACCATCCCCACTGGCTGGGGGGTCCGGGGGCAGTGCCCCCGAGAAATGGGGGTTGGGGGGCAATGCCCCCGAAGAAATTTTTGGGGTTGTTTTCGCCAGCTATTTTGCGGGCCCATGGTTTTGGGTATCCCGTGGTATTTTCCCATTGTATTTCCCTTATAAATAAAGACATTGTAATACGGCTAGGGAAGAGGATGTATTAGGTTTTAGGCATTGTAAAGATCTTTGAGATCAGGAGAGAGACTGTGAAACAATGAAGAGGAAGTGCAGTGGTTGTGTTGCAGGTTGTATCCCTTCACCTTGCTGGACGGTAATAATAATAAGGACTAGAAAATTCAGTGTGGATGTATCCTAAGTTGGGTGAACCACGATATATCTGTGTCTCTCTTGTAATGTGTATGTGTGATTATATTTGCATTTCTGTTTATTGTTATTGCTCTGCGATCCTGTTTTTCTAACAATCTTCTCAAGTAATAGTTTGTGAGGGACAACTCTTGGTAGAAAATGTACAGTACTGGTTCCCCAGACTCTAATGTAAGCAAAGGCTTCTCCCACATACTAGTCACACAATGTATGGATGAGAGTTCTGGCATCAGGAGAAAAGGAAGAAGCATCTTCCCTGAAAATCTACTGGTAAATTGCACCAAAGAAATGGTCGCAGATGTCATAGAGCAAGGGAACAAAATTGCTTTCCCATAAGGAAGAAAAATAAATATGAACAGGGGGTCAGGACTTAGTTCAACTCCACCCCATGGTGGGATACTGAAACTCTGTATAGAAAACATCAATTACAAATGCAGAGAAAAATAAGTATGGCTTCCTTGTAGCTGTTGTTTTTCGATATTTCTCAATGGTTTTCTTTAACTCTGCTGATAAAATTAAATCCCAAGCAAATGACTGCCCCATTGTTAGGACTTGATGGGAAATAGGAACCCATTCAGATTTGAATACTGAACAATTAGGGAGACCATAAAGTATGCAGAGCATGGCTACTAGAAGAGAAAAAGGCTCTTTGAACCAGGAAATTGAGTTTAATTATCAACCCTAGGCATGAAATTTGCCAGTATGTGCATCCAGAACTTCATCATTTCATTGAAATTGTACCTAGTCTTTGACGACTCAAGGAATGCAACATTGACGGGTTGAACAACTGGTTTTAGGGCATAAGCTCTAGTAAAAACCTCAACGTGAAAAGTATCCAATTGAGACCCTGCGCTATCATTGAAAGAGAGGTCTTTAGGGTTAGCATGGTCTATAATCCACTTAACTGCATCAGTGTAGGGAAGGATAGTAGTTCTGGCAGCTATAACGTGGAGTTGTGAATCCCTAATATTTTCATATGCAGAGTAGTCACTTGAAATATCAGTTAGGTAGTCATTGTCAAAGATGGAGTAAATTTTGGACCAATTTATTTGGTATGTCTCAAAACAATTATCGCTGGTGTCAACAAGGATGTCGAAGTTTGGGTCTTTGTTCAAAAGATCTTTCTGAGGAGTTTTGCAGTGAGTGTTACGAGACATGTTTGAAAAACTGGAGAAATTTGATGAATAAATAAACACCAATAAGAAAAAAAAAACTAAAAATAGCAAAAAACCTTGAACAATTGAATAAGAAAGTGACACGAAGCCAACCTGTGCAAGCTGGAAAAAATGGTGAAAACGACCCCTGGTAAAAAGTCGCGAAAATGACCCCTGGTAAAAAGTCATGAAAATGACCCCTAGTAAAAAATCGCGGAAACGACCCCTGATAAAAACTTGCAGTAAAATCTGCACAAATGGAGAAAATGACCCCTGGTAAAAACTGGCAGTAAAATCCACACAGCGGGCAATTTTTGAAAATGAAAAATGATAAAAGAAAACATAAACAAAATCAACATATTTATTAATTTCGTCGGGTTACATCTGGGCCATAAGATTAAGACAAATCGATGGCTAAGATCTAATCTGGGGAATGTGGAAGACAAGTTGCGGGGGTTTAATTTTTCAGAAATATATACAATGTTCCTGCAATCCGCAATCTGCAAATGCGGGTTTCGGGACCACAACTCCAAATAAAAACAAAACAAAGTGTCATCACTTCCTATGATGTCAGTTCTCTCTTTGAGGCTCACACGTGTGAGATTTTGGCCTTACAAAATAGAGATCAATTCATGTATAACCAGAATGGTCAAGAACGGAAAAATATAAATAAAAGAAGGGTCGGTTGATCCTTTGTTTAGTAAATAATTGTGAACAACAATATCCAGCAATTCACCTGTATTCATATTGGTGAACACAATAAGGATCAGACGACCCTTCTCGCAGTTTAGAACTAGTATAAAAATAATAATGGGCAAAAGAAGGGTCGGTCAACCCTTCATTCATGATGGAAATGTGCAAATATTCAACCTACGAAGTAGGCTATCAATTCATGTATATCCTGAATGGTGAAGACTGTAAAAATACTAATCACAAGAAGGGTCGGCTGACCCTTCATTTAATCTGGAAAAAATGGCACAAATGACACCTGGTAAAAACTTGCAGTAAAATCCACACAGCAGGTAAATTAAGGTTGCCATCTATTCAATGCATGTAAATTCTATTTTTAATACCAGAAATCTTTTCAAATTATCGGGTGGCCTGCATATACTTTCGTCCAATTTTAAGTCTTAGCTCATTTGATTTGATGGAGGAAGAATATACCTTTGGAAGTGGGAATTGTTCTTGCATCCATTGGAGCAAGCTTAAACCCCTAGATTTGCTTATATATCAAACATTCAAAATGATTATAACTTTGTTCCATATGTGTCATGTGACTTTGCATTGTAGCTCTCTTAGCTGATTCTTTGAAGTTTTCTTTGAGCTAGTTGTTAAGTTATTGCATCAGTTTTGTTGGACTTGGTCCCAAATAGAATGTGCAGTCAACAAGGTGCTAGAGTCTATTAGAGTCTATCTGAATTAACCTGCCCACTTGACCTCGACCAAGGGGGCAAGGGGCAACCGAATGATAAAGTACTCAGATCCCCATGCATTCCATTTTTTCTATTATCTATCATTTCCTATCATTCTTGCACCTCTAGCGATAAAGGAATTTCTCTAAGCCGTCCATCTTGCATGACCGATCTGGTACCGTTGATCTTCTTTCATGCTTATCCCCATGGCCTTCCACGGTCTTCAATCTCTCAAATGCTTCCTTCCTCGCACCTTAGATCTGCGTAGTTATTATCAATTGTCGATCTGGCCCCTGTCCTCATCCTTACTGTCCAAAGGTATGGCCTTTGCCGAGGTTCATGAATTTGGAATGTGCCGATAATCCATGCATGTTCAATCTGTGAACTAAACCTCTGCTGCTGATTCCTTTCCTCGCTAGATCTACACCGTCGAAACATGCGGTCCCTACCAAAACTTCGCAAATATGAAAAGTCCATTTCGCCATGCATCTCAAATCACCGAAGTACCTATCATTCGTATATCTGTCCTTCTACTCGTCGATCTAATTTCCAACTTGCTCACAGGATAGCAACACTCCGCCCATGCTTAAATCGTCCTATCTTACTTTAGCGAACAACGCTTGTGGCCGTCAATCTCCGTCA
This sequence comes from Larix kaempferi, assembly GCA_027924585.1. Taxonomy (NCBI): domain Eukaryota; kingdom Viridiplantae; phylum Streptophyta; class Pinopsida; order Pinales; family Pinaceae; genus Larix; species Larix kaempferi. The sequence goes on from BSBM01000753.1 coordinate 22,737,980, forward strand.
AGCTTCTGTAGTCGTCGATCTCCGTCAAGCTTCTAGCAGTCGGGTAAAATATGTGCTGTACGATTAAGACAAATCGACGACTAAGATCTAATCTATGGAATGCGGAAGATGAGTTGTGGGGGTTTATTTTTTTGGAAATATATACAACGTTCCCGCAATCCACAATTGCGGGTTGTGGGACTATAACTCGAAATAAAAACAAAACTAAGTTTCCGCAATCCGCAATCCGCATTGCGGGTTGCGGGTTGCAGGAATGCATGTCGCAAATCCATTATTCAAACAGTTCCCGCATCCACAATCATTTATAACTAGCTAGCCACTTCAACAAGCTATAGCATGATATGATGGGCTATACATTTTTCTCAAATCATGAACTATGGCGTGCATTGTCTTAAAGCAGTTTTGACTACTTTTTCCATACTATTTCAAATTCAAAAGTTTCACAAATGTAACATCTCCTCCATTTGCATGTTAGTATTTTGGTGAAAATTAAAATTTTCTTCCCTTAAAGTTCTTCACAATAAAACAATATAAGAAAACAGCCAACATGTAATTAATCCTTGTACATACACTTGACATTCTTATAAAGTTGATTTGCTTATGATATTAAGTATTACATAACCATTACACAAATGATCGAGAGACCAGATGTAACATACCTCAAAGATAGGTTAGGATTTAATGAATGTTTGAACACATTTCATAACACCTAAAGTCTCCTCAAAGATATTATCGTTGATAAGGATAATTAAAAACTTGTTCTTCTCTTATCACCACATTCAAAATGTTAGTCACCCTATTTATGAGAATATCTTAAGCAAATAAACAGAAATGCATATAAACCATTTAGTAAAAGACAAAGACTATTTAGCTACTTTGTATTCCACTTGTACATTTGCATTACACAACAATTTGTATTAATTTCTTACTTTTCAATCCATATAATTAAAACTATCCATATTATCATACCCCAAATCCATGACATTAGATCCATGACATTTAAGAACCTACAATAAAGATACATCTAGATAAAAAGCAACCACCACACATAAGAAGACCACACATAAGAAGAGTGCATATTCAGGTGGTTCACCCCTATTGGGCTACGTCCACAAAGGAAGGTCATTTCTTTTATTACTCAAGAAGAAGTAGGGTTTACAAAATGCAACACAACTGTTGCCATCTCTTTTCACTTTCTCAAGATCCCTTCAAAACAAAGGTTCTTTTCTGTTCCCCTAGGTTTTTCTTTCAAAACCTAACATTCAACTATAAACTTGGACACTAACCTCGAAAGGCTATACAAGGCTATGCCCTTATTGTCTCCCCGTGGACATTAATTATAGTTTCTAAGTACAATTTATAAGAGTCTCCAATGTTATTCCACATGGAAACGACCTTTAGAAACACAAATCTCTGAACTATAAAATAAAAATATAACATAACCGATCCTAATAGAGATGATGCAATAGAAAGGTAACTACGCAAGTTTTAGCTTCTATGTTGCTTCTCCTTTCAACTATTTACAACTTCACGAAGGCAGAATTATCAATACATTTTCCAGCATTTAAAATAAACACCAACGGAAAACACACACCAGACTTTCGACCTCTACACTCTTCCTCTAAATTCTCTAATATAAAAGAATATACATAAATCATAAGAGACAGACAGGGATCATGCCTACGGCTTCTTTCCTTAGACACAACGCTGCAGGGATCTAAAATTCACAATCCACCACAGAAATACGGTATGTATCAACCTAGCATATATTATTTATAGAGGTATGCGGGGTTAGTCCTTTCGTGGCATCAGAACAATAAGACCAAGATCGACAGATATAGAGATAGAGATTTTTAATCTATAAAGATATATAAGCTTCAGCAATTACCCAAATCATTGTCATGCATCATGCAGAAGTGAAATAATAATTATATTTAACACGACAGAGTTCAGCATCTTTCTAACTGCATAGATCGGTGTTTGTCCTGCGTTTGAACAAGGGTTGAAAGATTCTACTGTATAATTTAAACAAAATTAGTTCGATGCGATATAAATAGCTACTACCCAAAACCTATAATACTTATGAGATCTAGAACACTACAAGAAACGTACCACTCCCATGTGAATCGGATCATGGAATAAACTTTCCATCGCACTCACTGTAGGAAATACCCTCGATCCAACCTAAAGGTACACCCGATTCTAAGATACATTCATTACAACTGTAAAGAACTGCAAGAATGCAGGGTTATGACTGTAGAGATCGAGATTATGAGCAGAGGGTTACTACCGCAGCGATCATGGTAATGGGCAGAAGATCACGGCTTCCGATCACCCAACTAAGAAACAAATAGTACAACAAAACAAAGATCCCATAGAATGAACAATACAGATATCGGCTCTGCAATCCCCTTAAAAATTCTAACACTATCAACGCTGAGGTCTAGCCATGTGGTGATCTCAAAAATTTAAGATATCCGTAGAAATACTGTCGGATACACAGATCCATAAAAAAAGGAACTAGCTCTATCCAATCCTGCATTAGATATTAAGCAAGACCACGCTGGATGCAGAGATCCCCGAACACACAGGTTAAATTTAAACAATGCAAAAACGTATAAGCACATAACTACTATCGCTATTTCAATAGAGATCTATCACATCCTGGTGATATTCTTTTGTGAAAGGGATCAACATTCAAACAAAACAACGCCGGGTACCAAGATCCGTTTAGTACCAAGAAACTATTGCAAATAGCCAGATAAAGAACAAAGCCAAGTTCAAGAACAAAAGACCCCGGGTTCTGCAAATCCATGCACTAATATAAACACATCAATGTCATGTACTTACAGGTAGCGGCGTTGAGCTTCCGATGGTGAAATCTTCTAAACCTATCCACCAAACTTCTCTCATGAGGCGGAATTCCTACTTCCGAAGTTCACCCATTTTTCCCTTCCTGCTTAACCCGTAGTAACATATCGAACCACTGAAAACAAGCAACAGATCTTCAGATTCCACAGTGGTAGCGCCGTTCCCAAAAATAAAGCATCACTCAAATATCTCCCTCCATATTTTCGATAAAAACAATGTGCGGCAAAAAAGTGAACCACCCCCCCTATTTATGAACGGAGATCCCCAATCTTTATGAAGAGTCCGCCTTGGGTTCTAACAAAATCCTTGTGCCAAGTGTAGTTCTACCCCGACAATTAAGGTAGGACCCGATCAGTGGCATCCACGAGGAAACTCTAGATTTAACAACCGTAGTGGTGTTTAATAGTAGTGGAGACAACCCTTTTTACATTTATTCACTAGGCCTTCAAGTTCCTTTTAAAGGGCTCTAAAAAATACTTCTCGAATTCTTATTCTTAGTATTTTTTTACTTCATCACAATATATAAATAAGTCAAAGTATATCATGGTATCTTCCTTTATACCTTTTAAAGTGAAAACTAATTCCTTAGATTTTGATACCATAATCATTTTTACTTTAACTTTATAGCTAACTCTTCGACATTTTTATGTCGAGATTAATATGAAAGTAATCTCCACTATCATGGCTTAAACATATAAGAATTAGATAACTAGGTTATAGTGTCTTAGTTGGATAATTATGGTGAAATAGGAATTCCTTATAAGGACGAACCTTAAACCTAACATTGCCATAATTATGATGATAGGTAAGACTACGGTGTCGAAGTTATGGCTTACTAACCATTTTGCTTCTCCCCCCGAAGTGGGTTTCGTTACCCATCATTAAGTTACGTCATGGTTTTATGTCTCATAAGTTTGCAAATTAAGAATTTAAACCACATGACTTCACAAGGTTTGCTGGTGGGGCCTTGGCCTTGAGCTCCTCACCAGAAACCGTTCACAATTTACAGAATAATAGGGTATAAAAAGTGGGATGTTACATCCTTTCCCCCTTAATAATAACACCATCCTCAGTGTTCATTTATACAATAGTGCTTTTTGGTCCTCGAGTTATCTTTGGCTTGCTTTCTCTTCTCTATCCTGACCTTCTTCAACTTTCCTGAATTTCTCGCAAGTCACTATCAATCACCCTGCATTTTTGCTATAAAACCGGATTTCAAAGAAACCGTAAAACTTATTATCAACTTCACAATCAAACTCATATTCATAAATACTGAATCATTTATTGTAACATAACATTTGCAATCTATGGAATATATTTTAGTCATTGTTTGTGCTTTTATTATCACAAGCACACATAATTCCAGTGATCCAGGAATGTAGACTATGAACTTAATCACAACAAGCCATTCACTTGATCCAAGAAATTCTTGTCTAACACCCAAGTGCTCACACAACAATCCTTTCGAAATTCTTGCCTAACACCTCAGTGCTCACACAGCAATTATTTTACAGATTTCTTGCCTAACACCATAGTGCTCACACAGCAACACTTTCTCTCATGCATACTAAGCAGTGTCCTGCCTCCCGCATATGCATTCTCTTATAGTTTGCCTAGGTCTTTACAGCTTGGTGATTCCTTCAAGAATCCTAGCGGCTGTCAACTCCCTGATTTCTAGGGAGTGTTTCAGTGCCCTTAACGCACTCTCACAGAATTCCCCTCAAACTTTCTTGTTTGATTCATGGAATCTATTTCCCCTCAAACCTCCTCGCTTGAGTCCAGGAAAATCTCTTTCAGATTTATCAATTAGTTTGTCATATTACATTTTGTAACCATAAGATTACTCTCACCAATTTGGGTCTAGTTCTTTATTCAACAATAATTATAAAAACATTAAAAGAATAAATAGCAGTTGTGATGTGTATCTTAAATCCTCACCCTCTTATTTTACCATGCATAACATTTATTCTCTTGTCTTTCCACAAGCTCCATAGAATTTTGACCATCTGCCAAATTCACTTGTTAGTAACACAATAAATATTTGCAAGAATATATTTTTCCTATGCAAAAAAATAAAGATCATCTATACTTGATCATATACATAAAACATTCTTTTCTTACTAGGCTTTTCTGAGTAAACAACAAAATTGGTGTACCCATGTTGAAAATATCAAATACCTCTATTCATCACAAAACCAACTTCTATTAATAAAGGTCTATATCCTATTTACTTACTCATGGTAACTTACTTTAAGCATATAGGTGTTTCCTTCTTAACATTGACATAATAAGTAACCCCTTTTCATGTTACTACTTTTTAACTATGCCATCTTCAACTTCATGGATTTTCATATATGAAAGTTGTAATGTAATACGTTTCATACCTGATTCATTAGATACACCTTAGTCATATCGAGTTATCACCAATCTCATAAGAACATAAACCATGAACCTAACATTTAAAGAACTACTCCATGTAAATGCGTGTCTTCCATTATGCGAACCTCATATTTTAGTTAAATATCAAAGGTGCTTCCATTCATCACACAAAATCAACATATCAAAGACTCTACTTATGTAAATGAATCAAACAAGGCATTCATGACGACTATATAAATACAATATAACCATGAGATCCTTTATAATTTAAATCAAAATCGCTTATCGAGACAACTCAAGATTAAAAGGCACATATTCATACATTTTAATATTATAAAGCAATGCAATGATTCATGAGGATTACTCTAGAACAAATAGGGTCGAACCCTTTCTTCACTACTTATATTTAGGACTATCCCTAAGGGTGACACCCCTTATATACATAATTATAGATGCTATGTCTTTAATTTCTTGAACACTATTTTTGAATAAAAGTTAACATCATACCATCTTAATACAAGTTAATACATATGTTTACTCTTTACCATCTTAACAGTATGAGCTTCTAAATCAAGACTTACCTTCTTACTCATCTGGAAACATATGGGAATATTGCAACACCCTTTAAAGGTAAAATATATAATCACATAAAACGAAACCAAAAGTTATACTAAGATCACTTTATCCTAAGGAGATTCACTCTCAACAAAGATCTATATTCACGTCACAATATAAATGTAGAGATCATCATCTACAGGTTTACAACCTTATGCGAATAACATTGTATATAAATAATAACTATACAAGGATCGTATTCAAGCAAACAACTCTACTAAATACAGTGAGATCGCTATCATCCGGCTCTTATCACACGATACCGAGATAACTTATTAGGGTTTGCGGTTATGTGCAAGGGCTTGCTATCAAATAGAATGCAGATATCATGAGTGTAAGGATTGTTTGTCATATGAGATTCAGAGTTTGTATAAAGTGGTTGATGTACAGAGGCAACGATCGATACAAACTCGATCGAGCACCATCTGCAGATCGTGTGTGCAAATCGCATTTCTCGGAGTATTAACATATCTGTTAATACTAATAGTCAACTAGTGAGTCTGGAGGTCGTTCGGTCTTAGATTAACTAGATTCTATTCTTTTCCTTGAGATAATTCCCAATCATAAAATAAAAACTCAATCGACATTTAAATTCGGGTCAATCTTCTTGGTGGAGAGAATGCCCATTTTCAACAATCCAAACATATCATTACTGCCCAATCCAAATTGCAAACTCAGGTCGATCCTCTAGAAAAGAGATCGCCCTACCGGTTGATCAGTTCCCATAAGTTACAGAATGTCAAAAACAGAAGCAACAAGGTATAAAGAATACCAACAATCGGTTCAACAAGCGGAGACGATCTATTTTTTTGGGATTGATGTAGTAAATTTGCCAGATAAGGAGCGAGGAAAAACACTCAAATACAGAGACGCCATACCTATACAATCTGTGCAATGATATAAACCTACAAATGATTTCTGAGATCGCAGATGTAAATCAGACGAACAATAATAGTTCGGATCAGGAATTATAAGATCGCAGAGGTCAATCGAGAAAGAAAGAAAAATAAAAAAATAAATAAAAGTCAATAGTTTTTCACTCACACATACATCATATCCTCAAGTTTCAGCTCTCCGAGAGAGGCAACCCTCACTAATAAAAGAGTTGGATCTTTATCGCAGAGTCTACCATTCGTATATAAGAAAATAAACCAATAGGTGATGGGGATGGCTCTCTATTGTAGAGGCCGCCATATTCTACAAAGTTTAGCAATTCAGTAGTAACCAAACAAACTACAAGCAACTTGATTTGGGATCCGGATTCCTAGAAACAGTTACTTCCCCAGTTTACACGCACACCTAAAATCTTCTATAGGTGGAACCATTCTTCCGAAGGCAGACGAGTCCTTTCAAAATTGTCGAGTTATAATGGCTACTTTAATCCAAAACATTTACTTGAGTATTTATAAAAAGAATATTTCGCAGCTCGTAGTCTTATCATCTAGACACCTTTGCCCATAGTTATATATATGAAAAATATTTTAAACTCACATCCATAGTTCTTCCCGAATACCTTAGGAGTATATTGTACCCCATATTCCCATTATTTAGTGTACAAGTAGAATGAAAAACAAAATGAAGGTACTACTGGAAACTTACAGATTTCAACCTGACTGATTGGGCTAGTAAGGTAGTATAGAATACCTCTGGGAGAACTTGGAGCCTGTTCATCCTTTACGTCCATTCCTTCTATGTATGTTTGACAAAATCAATTTGTTAGTTTGGACGCACTTCGTATCTTCTTACTTTGTGTTGAAGGCATAAAGTGTTGAACCCATAAAGGCCAAGTGCTGCAACCTGTGCTCTGATACCATATGTAACATCTCCTCCATTTGCATGTTAGTATTTTGGTGAAAATTAAAATTTTCTTCCCTTAAAGTTCTTCACAATAAAACAATATAAGAAAACAGCCAACATGTAATTAATCCTTGTACATACACTTGACATTCTTATAAAAGTTGATTTTCTTATGATATTAAGTATTACATAACCATTACACAAATGACATTAAAATTACTTTGTCATTAGATTAAAATTTTCTTCCCTTAAAATTTTGGTGATACCATACCCCAAATCCATGACATTAGATCCATGGCATTTAAGAACCTACAATAAAGATACATCTAGATAAAAAGCAACCACCACACATAAGAAGACCACACATAAGAAGAGTGCATATTCAGGTGGTTCACCCCTATTGGGCTACGCCCACAAAGGAAGGTCATTTCTTTTATTACTCAAGAAGAAGGAGGGTTTACAAAATGCAACACAACTGTTGCCATCTCTTTTCACTTTCTCAAGATCCCTTCAAAACAAAGGTTCTTTTCTGTTCCCCTAGGTTTTTCTTTCAAAACCTAACATTCAACTATAAACTTGGACACTAACCTCGAAAGGCTATACAAGGCTATGCCCTTATTGTCTCCCCGTGGACATTAATTATAGTTTCTAAGTACAATTTATAAGAGTCTCCAATGTTATTCCACATGGAAACGACCTTTAGAAACACAAATCTCTGAACTATAAAATAAAAATTATAACATAACCGATCCTAATAGAGATGATGCAATAGAAAGGTAACTACGCAAGTTTTTAGCTTCTATGTTGCTTCTCCTTTCAACTATTTACAACTTCACGAAGGCAGAATTATCAATACATTTTCCAGCATTTAAAATAAACACCAACGGAAAACACACACCAGACTTTCGACCTCTACACTCTTCCTCTAAATTCTCTAATATAAAAGAATATACATAAATCATAAGAGACAGACAGGGATCATGCCTACGGCTTCTTTCCTTAGACACAACGCTGCAGGGATCTAAACTTCATAATCCACCACATAAATACAGTATGTATCAACCTAGCATATATTATTTATAGAGGTATGCGGGGTTAGTCCTTTCGTGGCATCAGAACAATAAGACCAAGATCGGCAGATATAGAGATAGATATTTTTAATCTATAAAGATATATAAGCTTCAGCAATTACCCAAATCATTGTCATGCATCATGCAGAAGTGAAATAATAATTATATTTAACACGACAGAGTTCAGTATCTTTCTAACTGCATAGATCGGTGTTTGTCCTGCGTTTGAACAAGGGTTGAAAGATTCTACTATATAATTTAAACAAAATTAGTTCGATGCGATTCAAATAGCTACTACCCAAAACCTGTAATACTTATGAGATCTAGAACACTACAAGAAACGTACCACTCCCATGTTAATCGGATCATGGAATAAACTTTCCATCGCACTCACTATAGGAAATACCCTCGATCCAACCTAAAGGTACACCCGATTCTAAGATACATTCATTACAACTGTAAAGAAATGCAAGAATGCAGGGTTATGACTGTAGAGATCGAGATTATGAGCAGAGGGTTACTACCGCAACGATCATGGTAATGGGCAGAAGATCACGGCTTCCGATCACCCAACTAAGAAACAAATAGTACAACAAAACAAAGATCCCATAGAATGAACAATACAGATATCGGCTCTGCAATCCCCTTAAAAATTCTAACACTGTCAACGCCGAGGTCTAGCCATGTGGTGATCTCAAAAATTTAAGATATCCGTAGAAATACTGTCGGATACACAGATCCATAAAAAAAGGAACTAGCTCTATCCAATCCTGCATTAGATATTAAGCAAGACCACGCTGGATGCAGAGATCCCCGATCACACAGGGTTAAATTTAAACAATGCAAAAATGTATAAGCACATAACTACTATCGCTATTTCTACAGAGATCTATCACATCCTGGTGATATTCTTTTGTGAAAGGGATCAACATTCAAACAAAACAACGCCGGGTACCAAGATCCATTTAGTACCGAGAAACTATTGCAAATAGCCAGATAAAGAACAAAGCAAAGTTCAAGAACAAAAGACCCCGGGTTCTGCAAATCCATGCACTAATATAAACACATCAATGTCATGTACTTACAGGTAGCGGCGTCGAGCTTCCGATGGTGAAATCTTCTAAACCTATCCACCAAACCTCTCTCATGAGGCAGAATTCCTGCTTCCGAAGTTCACCCATTTTTCCCTTCCTGCTTAACCCGTAGTAACATATCGAACCACTGAAAACAAGCAACAGATCTTCAGATTCCACAGTGGTAGCGCCGTTCCCAAAAATAAAGCATCACTCAAATATCTCCATCCATATTTTCGATAAAAACAATGTGCGGCAAAAACGTGAACCGCCCCCCCTATTTATGAACGGAGATCCCCAATCTTTATGAAGAGTCCGCCTTGGGTTCTAACAAAATCCTTGTGCCAAGTGTAGTTCTACCCCGACAATTAAGGTAGGACCCGATCAGTGGCAGCCACGAGGAAACTCTAGATTTAACAACCGTAGTGGTGTTTAATAGTAGTGGAGACAACCCTTTTTACATTTATTCACTAGGCCTTCAAGTTCCTTTTAAAGGGCTCTAAAAAATACTTCTCGAATTCTTATTCTTAGTATTTGTTTAGTTCATCACAATATATAAATACGTCAAAGTATATCATGGTATCTTCCTTTATACTTTTTAAGGTGAAAACTAATTCCTTAGATTTTGATACCATAATCATTTTTACTTTAACTTTATAGCTAACTCTTCGACATTTTTATGTTGAGATTAATATGAAAGTAATCTCCACTATCATGGCTTAAACATATAAGAATTAGATAACTAGGTTATAGTGTCTTAGTTGGATAATTATGGTGAAATAGGAATTCCTTATAAGGACGAACCTTAAACCTAACATTGCCATAATTATGACGATAGGTAAGACTACGGTGTCGAAGTTATGGCTTACTAACCATTTTGCTTCTCCCCCCAAAGTGGGTTTCGTTACCCATCGTTAAGTTACGTCATGGTCTTATGTCTCATAAGTTTGCAAATTAAGAATTTAAACCACATGACTTCACAAGGTTTGCTGGTGGGGCCTTGGCCTTGAGCTCCTCACCAGAAACCGTTCACAATTTACAGAATAATAGGGTATAAAAAGTGGGATGTTACAACAAACTTGTCATACTTTTCCATAATGATGTCAGATTGCAACACTCACACATTCCATGTCATCACTTCCTATTGTGTCAGTTCTCTCTTTGAGGCTCACACGTGTGATATTTTGGCCTGCCAAAACAGAGATCAATTCCTGTATAACCAAAATGGTCAAGACTAGAAAAATATAAATCACAAGAAGGGTCGGACGATCCTTCGTTTAGTAGATAATTGTGAACACCAATATCTAGTAATTCACTTGTATCCAGACTGGTGAACACAAAAAGGATCAGATGATCCTTCTAGCAGCCTAGAAAAAGTATGGAAATAATATTGGGCAGAAGAAGGGTCAGTCGTACCTTCATTTATGAGGGAATTGTGCATATATTCAACATACAAAGGATAGGATGCCAATTCTTATATATCTAGAATGTTGAAGACTGGAAAAATACTAAGGATAATAAGGGTTGGCTGACCCTTCATTTAAGCTATAAAAAATGGCGAAAACGACCTCTGGTAAAAACTCGCAGTAAAATCCACATAGCAAGTAATTTTTTAAGATGAAAAATAATAAAAGGAAACAGAAAAAAATAAACATATTTATGAATTCCGTTGGGTTAAATCTAGGCCATAAGATTAAGACAAATTGACGGATGAGATATAATCTTTGGAATGCGAAGGATGTGTTGCGGGGTTTATTTTTTGGAAATATATACAACGTTCCTGCAATATGCAATCCACAATTGCAGGTTGCAGGACTACAACTCGAAATAAGAACAAACCTGAGTTTCCGCAATCCTCATTGCGGGTTGTGGATTGCGGAAAAGCATATCGTAAATCCATTATTCAAACACTTCCCGCAATCCGTAATCATGCATAACTTTATAGCCACTTCAACAAGCTATAGCATGATATGATAGTGCATGCATTTTTCTCTAACCATGAATTATGGCGGGCATTCTCTCAGAGTAGTTTTGACTACTTTTTCCATACTTTGTTAATTTCCAAAGTTTCACAAACTTGTCATACTTTTCCAAAATGATGTCAGATAGCACTAGAACACCATCATGTGTCTTTCCAGCTGCATCACACATTCCATGTCATCATATATGCCATGTCATCATACATGCCATGTCATCACTTCTTATCGTGTGAGATGTTGGCCTGCCAAAATAGAGATCAATTCATGTATAACCAGAATGGTCAAGACTGGAAAAATATAAATCACAAGTATAGGCTGTCAATTCATGTATATAATGAATGGTGAAGACCGCAAAACTACTAAGCACAAGAAGGCTTGGTCGACCCTTCATATAAAAGAGAAATGATTTTTTTTTTACCTACAAAGGTTGGGACAACAATTCCCCACTACCAACTTCCGTAGAATATGGTAGGGATCAGCACATTGCCTATGTTATAACATGTAAACAAGATTTATCCCTACTTCCGACTGCTGACAAGATGGATCGGCCACCCCTTCTCTTAGTAGAAATTTTGAACACCAATAAACGACAATTCAGCTATATCCACAGTGGTGAACACAAGAAGGATCGAACCACCCTTCCTGCAATCTATAACTATTATGAAAATAATATTGGGCATAAGAAGGGTTGGCCGCCCCTTCATTCATTTATCTCTAGCCTCATTCAAAAATGGGGTGTTTGTTAATGACATTCAACTTCAAATGAAAACAAACCAAAGTTTCCACAATCCGCATTGAGGGTTGCGGAAATGCATGTCGCAAATCCATTATTCAAATAGTTCTCGCAATCTGCATTGTGGGTTGTGCAAAAGGAAGAATGCAAACATTTACAAGACTCTTCCCGCAATCTACAATTGTGGGTTGTGGGTTGCAGGCATCCAATCCCCGATTATGGGAAAACATTTACAACCAAAAACTAGAATGGTCAATCATGGAAAAATACTAAGGCTAGGCCATCATTTCATGTATAACCAGAATGGTCAATAATTGAAAAATCCTAAGCACAAGAAGGTTCGGTCGACTCTTCATTTAGTAGATAATTGAGAACACTGATATTCAACGATTCACCTGACAGTATCCAGAATGGTGAGCACAAGAAGGATCGGACGACCCTTCCTGCAGTCTAGAACTAGAATGGAAATAATATTGGGCAAATCATATGAATTGGGGGGACCATCGAAGGAGAGAACTGGAGACACTCTGTACTTGGAGACTTGTAATGTTTTACAATCTTTAAAGAATTTCAGTTAGTTTCTATTTTACTTTCTTTTGTTATATGAATCAAATTTCCTTGATTCATTTTGGTTTTTCATACATACATCTACTAACTCTGTTTTGAATTGTTAAATCATAAAACATATAAATTTATGTGCTTGATTTATCATTCATATTATTTATATGCAGGTTTAGCACTAGTCTATTTCTTTCCTTGATTCATATTGTTTCACATTCTGCAATCACAGTGCAGTCATTATCGTCATAATCTAATTTGTTAATTAGCTCATCATTGACAGGATAGTCACATTCTTTTTAATCCTTTGACTAAAATAACACAGGAATATTTACTCTTGAAAATATGCATCAACTCTGTTCGCGAATATTATTTCAGAATTGAAGGGCTCAATACAAAACAAGTATATCTTCACGATTTCCAACCCTTACTACATTGCCAAAGAAAACATCTAATCCTTGGAATAAAATAACACCAGAATCTTTAGTCTTGAAAAGATGCATCAACTCTGCTTAGCCATCTTTATTCAATATTGAAGGGATCAATACAAAATGAATATCTCTTCACGAATTCCAACACTTACTACATTGCCAAAAATTGTCTTTTATACAGTGTAAAAGAAGGCAGTCCCTTTTGTATCACCTTTTTGTTAGTTTTTCAGAATTTACTTCAATTTGTTCTAGGATCTTAAGTAAGAGAAAAACATGTACATCATATCTATAGCATATCAATCATGGACACAATAATGCAAGCACACAAGAGATATAATTTCACCAGGGAAAACCAAGAAGGTGAAAAACCCCGCAACTTCCTTAGAGATAGATAGAGCCATGATACAAAACCCAGGCATAAGAGATATACTCCTAGCAACAACTTCTCATCCTCCACTAGTGCGCCACTCTTCAATGTTTGTATGAGTGAAAAGTGAATAATCAAATAGAGTGCCTCCCGCACTCTATTTATACTTGACTTGACTTGCCTAATAACCTTTACTAGGTCGGCCTCAACTTAATCACTTAACATAATGCTGACAGGGCCGACCCCCAATAGGGTGGTCTAATAACCCTTTGACCCACATGACTTATACAAGGCCGACCCCATCAAGGTGGTCTAATAACCCATCAAGTATAAGTTACGACACTTACAATACAAATGACGACACTCCCGTATAGAGGAATAATAACATCTCTATAGGAATACAATATACATATGTGAAATACATTCTGAAGTTACAATTACATCAACACTTTTCAAATCCCTTTTTGAACACTTCAACCTGTTCATTCATCTGTTTTGCACTACCCTAAACATTCTCAATGTGAGAATGTTTTCCAAGGACTCTCCTAGCCCAAGTTATGACTGTTACCCTGTTTTCGATAGCCATTTCTTTCATATCACCTTCTGTTAGAGTATTTAAGAAACTTATTGTACCCTGGGCTCTATCTTTTGGTATCTTATCTAAAAAATCTCTCATTGCTTTACAGCTTTGTAAGCTATCATTTGCTATGGCTTCGTTTTTATTCATAAAATCTAAATAAGGCCTCAATTTTGCAGCCTCATTGATGATTGAATCCCAAATCAAACGCTTTGCACCTTGCAATGCTAGTTGTCCTGTCACTTGGCCTATCATCCTTTATTTCACAACACAGGATGGTGGTTTTCCTTACCGCTTTCTCTGATTGTAGAATGATGTGGAGACAACACGCGTAGAGCGGTATGGTATTTCACAGTCGCTAAGACCTCCATTACGTCGGGCATGTTGGCGGTGCGAAAATATTATGGACCGACAATCTAACCGCCCTTTATCGAATAGTTGTTGATCTAACCGCCCTTTTATCATTCTCCCATGAGGTATGGCGGGCATTTTCCCAACGCCACCTGAACCAGTTTTCCAACACTTGGTCATTTCCAAGATTTTCTCCAAGGTTGATCCTGAAACCCTATTTTGGCAGACTTATAACTTTCTCCTAAAAAATGATTAAGGAAAAATTAGACCATGACTAGATAGCCACTTCAACAAGATATAGCATGATATGATGATGCATGCATTTTTCTCAAACCATGAATTATGGTGAGCATTCTCTCAAAGCAGTTTTTTCTACTTTTTCCATACTTTGTCAATTTCCAAAGTTTCACAAACTTGTCATACTTTACCAAAATGATGTCAAATTGAGACACTGACTTGATGATAGCACCAGAACACCATCATGTGTCTTTCCATCCTCATCACACATTCCATTTCATCATACATGCGATGTCATCACTTCCTATGGTGTCAGTTCTCTCTTCAAGGCTCACACGTGTGATATTTTGGCTTGCCAAAAAAGAGATCAATTTATGTATAACCAGAATGGTCGAGACTGAAAAAATACAAATCACAAGAAGGGTCAGTCAACCCTTCGTTTAGTAGATAATTGTGAACACGAATATCTAGCAATTCACCTGTATCCAGACTGGTGAACACAAGAAGGATCGGACGACACACCGTGACATCAACAGGATAAGATGAAGCATCACTCAGAAGCTTTAGGTTCGATGCCATAGGTGTGGCCATGGCCTTGCAGTCCATCATCCTTAACCACTTCAGGATCTCTACTACATACTTCCCTTGTCCAAGGAATATTCCATCTGCACTCTGCCACACCTCCATGCCTAAAAAGTAGTGCATCATCCCCAAGTCCTTCATTTCGAACTAGGTAGCAAGCTTCCTCTTCGTGTTGGAAATCAATCTATCCTCACCTGTAACAAACAGGTCATCTACATACAGTAGTAGTATCACTGGATTTCCTTCCTCAACCTTGTAGCAAAGGTTGGAATCTACTTTACTCTTGGAAAATCCCAAACTGAATAGAAAGGTGTCTATCCTACCATACGAAGTCGTAGGAGCTTGCTTCAAGCTATACAAGGCTTTCTTCAACCTGCACACATATGACTCTCTGTCATGTGTCTCAAAACCAAGTGGCTGCTCCATATACACTTCCTCCTCGACTACACCATTCAAGAAAGCTATCTTGACATCCATCTGGTGTATCTTCCACTTTATCACTACAGCAAGAGCAAGTACTGTTATGATGGAAGTGTACCTAGCTACAGGAGCAAAAGTCTCTTCATAATCTATCCCCTCTTTCTGGGAGAAGCCACGAGCTACAAATCTTGCTTAGTATTTTTCTATGCTACCATCTGCAGCATGTTTGATCTTATAGATATACTTGGAAGTCACAACAAACTTCCCTTCAGGTCTTGGGACTGCATCCCAATCATCATTCTTCATGATCAAATGGTATTCCTCGATCATGGCACTCTTCCATTATAGTATCCTGAATCCTGGGAACTTTAGATTCCACAATAGACAGCTTTGTTGTTGGAACAAATGTTGTAGTCCTTCTTTTGTAGGTGATGGTATACGATCTTTCCTACAAAACAAGTTAAATTGGATGATTAGAGACATCTCATAGTTTTCAGAACAAATTCTTACACATAAAGAAATATGTCATACAATCATGCAATTATTTTAGCCATTGCTTCAATACAACATTTATCCATATTTTGTAACTTTCTAGATTCCTTCCATCTCTACCAGAACATTTGTTAAGAGTGTGCACAACTCCCAACATGTCAGCAAAGAAGTTTCATTCTAGATAAGTAGCAAAGGGATGTTGTACAGTGCCATAGGCCACTTACCTAATACATGCATGTTAGTAGTATATTGTTAATGAATGCAATTATTCTAATAAGCATAATACACAACCTAAGTCTAGGAACATAATCATTGAACAATATTATTTAAACAATCAAATATACAGGAAATGATAATTCAAATACTTATCTCTGTTTGTTTGTTGGGTGGACTCCCTCTCAATCTTTGATTCTTTGCAGGAACTACTGGAGTGTGCTCCCTCTTGATCTTTGCTTACTGGATTACCTGTCCTTGAACTTATATCCATCCTCGATCACTATGCATGCTTACTAGTAACATCATTGTGTTATCCTCGATATCTCATATATAATCATACATTCATTAGTATAATCTTAATACTATCAAAACAAAATAATCTTAAACATGTATACACTAGTACAAAATGAGAGATAAGTGACCAAAAAAAGACCAAAATCCGCATATAAATGACCACTTTTGAGTTGGTGACCACTGGTAGCAAATTAGTGGCCATATATCACGTGACCAAAAATGTGGTCATATTTAGCTTGGTCATTTATAGCTTATCTTGTGGTCATATATTTGGTCGTATATTTGGATATTAATTTGGTAATATATTTGGTCATTAATTGTCACAATTAATGATCAAATTTATGACCACATTTTTTGTCACATGATAAATGACTGCTAATTTGCTACCAGCAATCGCCAAATCAAAAGTGTTCATTTATATGCATATTTTGGTCATTTTTTTGGTCACTTATCTCTCATGTTGTACCGGTGGTCATTTATATTCAAATTTTGGTAATTTTTTTAGTCATTTATCTCTTTTTAGTGGTTTCATAATATAAATAGGGCACAGTGGAATCGAACCACCAACCTCCTTCCTATAAGGCAGGTGCTCTACCATTGAGCTAGCACCCTCAAATAAAATTCCTTATGGATTGATATGAGAATAAAATTTCCAACAATTAACACCATCTTGACAAATTTTGGAAAAGGGTCACATACCTCTATCCAATTGGTACCAAATCAAGAATCACAATTATATTTTCCTGATCGTGGGCATCTGCATTTGCTCCCATTTCCTTTTCTTGATCTTTGGCATCTACATTTGTTAGACTGCAACAACAACCTATGTAGTATTCAAATGTAGATTAGCTTGGCCCTCTTGACCACAATGTATATCATATGTGTCAAACAGTTTTTGAGTGTAAATTCAATTGATCTAATAAAAATAGATATGTTTTGAGGAAAGGAAAAGAAAAAACAAAACAAAAATTAATTATTATATTCACCAAATATATTGATTTTTAACCAAAACCTACAATGAATAAAAATTGATGCAAGTACTTATCCCATACCTAGAGCTTTTGGACTTTATCTTGAAGGGTGTAAGTTTTTGTGATAACAGCTTACAAATAGTGTTTCATTGTAACATCCAAGTAAATGTAAGTAGCTCTGCTAAGTTTATCTATTCCTTGCTGAGTTAATCTATTCCACCTAGAAAAACATGTGCAAACAAAATCACTAAAACAATTATAAGCATAGAGAATGTACAATTCATAAGCAACAATAATCAACAAAAGAGGAGCATACAAAATTCACTTTTTCTACAAATGTATGGGCTTCACATTGAGTATCCAGATTCCACTTTATTTACAATCTACACGAAAGGATTTCCAAACAAAAAAGTAAGCCTTGCCATATTAAAAGTCAAAATAAACTATAGATTTTTTTTTGACTGAAAATTATAGCCACTTTTATAGTTCCAAGTTTTAACAAAGAATCATCGAAAGATAATTAAATACATAATAGCGTCTACCTTACAATTTTTCATTGTAAAAAAATTAACTAAATATATAATAGCCTCTAACTTAATTTTTTTACCCCGAGAGAATATGAGAACTGGTTTTAGCCAGCATCTAGGATGGCTGTCAATGGGTCATCTATAGATACATTGCATATCTTGTAATGAGAGGAAGCTTTGCTAAAATACAACAGCAGGAAAATTCTAGTAAATCTCAAAAAATCCCACGACAACAAGAAAAAGAAGATAAAAAATGTTGTGCCAAAAAGACAGACTACTAGAAAAAGAGCAAGAGAGCTCGTCAATGACCACCTCCTTCTAAGGGGAGAGAATAAACTGAAGAACTCTCCTAGCTGCTCAAAACTAAGATCGATACCATTAATATGTTGTTTAGCACAACAACCATAAGATTCATCCATAACTACCCCACTCTTCTCTTCATCAACAAACCGAATGTTTTGGGGTTCTAGCTTCATTATGAATCTCAAGCTAGATGAGACTGTATTTGATGCAGGGAATCCAACACCTTCAATGGAGCATGTACTGATATATGACATAGTAATAACATGACCATTGTTAATTGCAACACCTGCTAATCTAGAATTAGTCACAACATCCAAATCTAGGATGCCCTTGGCAGGGTTCAAATTAGCATTGTACTCAACTGCAGAAGTTGGACTTGCAGGAATGCAACTCAAAAACTTCGAGAGGTTTTTAGAGGGTTTGGCATCTTCATTATGGAATGCAACAACCAATGTTTCTAATGATATTAGTTCCAATCCATTCATCTGTGGTGCAAGCTCCAAAGAAGAAGTTCCTGAATTTTCTAGAACCTTCACAGGTAGTGAGTCATTACCTAAACATGCTGCTTGTGTTAATATTCCTATAGCATTTTTAGATGCTGAGTTTTCACTTTCCTGAACATGTTATGTAATTGATGGCTTACTGGAATCTAATACGTATTGTTTAGACGAAGTCTGATTATTCATTTTAGGATTTGACATTATATTTCTCATGAACATAGCTAGGCTAGAATTCCTAGTGCTTGATGATGGTGCCAAGTCCTGAGACAGTGACTAGAAGTTATTCACACAATTGGTTTCATCTTTCATGCTTGTCTCTGAAGTTTCCTTATTTATATATAGCCCATACAGAGTGCAAATGAACATACCATAACCATTTGACCCTTGGCTTCCAAATAGTCTTTCAAATATCTTGTTAGCTGCATAAAGATATATGTTAGGAACCTATGTCAACCCTTCTCTTTACTATGTTAGTATATTGTTGTTGGACACATATGCTTTGTAAGTCGTCCCGTAGTATTTCATTAGAGAAATTTTGAGGTCAAAAAAGGGCCTCAAAACAAAGAAAATGTACTATAAAATACAACCAATCACATTCTAGTAGATGACATCATCCCCCTTGGTGAGGTGGCATTGCATGAGTTAAGAATGCTTATTTGTCAAATTTTCTATGGTGGATGAAAACACATAGTTAACCAAGGTAGTGGTGTAAGTACTTTTAAGTCATAAAGTAAAGTGCTCATAATGATAGTCTTTTCATAAAATAATATTATTGTCATTTTCAAGTAAAGTACTCATAATGAATGTATTTTCACACTTTCACATAAAATAATATTATTGTCATTTTCAAGTGAAGTACTCTTAATTCATAAAGAAAGTCCTTTCACATTTTTTTATAAAATAATATATTATCATTTTTATGTTTTTAATTTTAAATTATATATTCACTCCATTCTATTTAATAACATAATGTCAAACTAATAAAGAATAATAATAGATTTAATAAATAATAATAATAATAATAATAATGCAATGTGGATTATAATAATATTATTGACATTTTACATGTAAATAAATTCTCAATTAAATTACATTATTAAATTCATGAGAAAAATACTAAATATAAAAAGTCAACATAAAATTTAAAAAAAAGCTCTTAAAAATGTTTTTTATTATTTAATTTCATTTGCAAGTTCAAGACAAATAAATGTTAAAGGACAATACATTTTTGGGAATTTACAATGAATCTTAGTCACATCAATGTAGACTTATTTTATTAATTTTATTTCTAGTGAATTTTGAAAAGTTACTCAACCATGGTTATTTATATTGTGCATAGAAAAAAGGCGTGGGAGGTGACTTGTTATATATACCTACCCCATAAAACCCCCAATTCATAATATTTTAATATATCTCATATTTTTGTAGTACATCTCTTAGGAGGCCCTTTTTTGACCTCAAAATCTCTCTAATGTGTTGATCCATATTTTATATTAGCCCATAGTATTGACCCGTAGTATTGGATGCATATGCTTTGTAAGCCGTCCCGTAGAATTATATGTCCCATGGTTTTGACTCATAGTATTGGGCATAGACTTAGTATATAAGTGTGTGTTGAGGTCATTGAAGGCACCGTGAAGTTAATTGTATTGAGCTTGCTCAAAGGAGGTTGCCCCCTCGAAGTGGCCCGTGATCAATATAAAAGTGATTATGTTCTGTTATTTCTGATATCTCGTGTATTTGCATTAATTAATTATTGAAGGTTCGACACATCTGGTATCAGAGCACTTTCTTGGGCTCGTTGGGTAGAATTTCTGCCAATTTTTTTTTTCGCATCTGTTGCAGCTTCGGATTTGGGAAAAATCCCTATCCGCATAACTGTGGGAAGTACTTGGGCATAAGCCCGAAAAATCATTGCGAAAAGTACCACAGGAACCCCAAAGTAGCTGGCCCATCGAGAGGACCTGCCAGCGAAAAGGGCAACCACCCCTACCTGATTGACTAGTTCCCACCCGTGAGGTAAACCAAGAGCTGTCGTTTGTGGCAAAGCGGTTATCAATTTTACCTGAGCCGTGGAGTGAGGGGTACTGCCCCAATACGCAAGCCGTCAGACAGCATTGGTGGCCGAGTGAAACACCTAAACTATTTGGAAGCTGTACATACCTGGGGTCCATATCTATTTAACTGTTGTCGATCACTTCCACTCTAGATCCAGTCATTTAAGATCTATTCTGAAAGTTGTTCTAGATCCAGTCGTTGTTTCAGATCCATCCGTTTTCAATCCCTTCCGCGTCGTTGCAGATCCATTTCTGAAAGAAAAAAAGAAGAAGTTGCCAATCCATTTCTGAAAGAAGAAAAAAAAAAGTTGTCGATCCATTTCTGAATAAAATTCAGTTTTTTCTCCATATCTCCCTTGTTTTCACTCTGTTTCCCTTGAAATTTTCGGGGAACCCTTGTCATTCCATTATGCATCTTTCATTCCTGAGGACCCTATCCCCAATTCCCCTTCCCAAAGCCCGAAATCCCATATTTGTCTGTTTTTAGGGTTTTCCATAACTTCCTCAGATTTCACCCAATCACCTTCAAATTTTACCACAGAGTTCCTTTCTAAATTCTGCGTCTTTGTCCCTCTCTGCCAAATTTTCTCATTCTCTCACCCCGCTTCTGAAATCCCCCTTTTTGCTTTCTTTTCCTTTTGACAGTGTCCAAAATCTAGTCAAACCCCAATTACCCATCAGATTGTTTCTCCAATTGAAATTTCCCTTTACTAAATCCGCTTCTGTTTGTGTTTTTCTACCCATTCCACCAAAAAAAAAAAAAAACCTGGTTATGGTTGTAACCCGTGCAGGAGCACACACCATGGAGGAAGCACTTGCAGCCATCCAAACCAAACTCCAAGATCTGGATGAAACATTTCTCAGCCTCCATCTTCAGCATTTAGCCATGAACAATACTAGACAGCTAGAAT
The DNA here is from genome assembly GCA_027924585.1 of Larix kaempferi. Lineage (NCBI taxonomy): Eukaryota > Viridiplantae > Streptophyta > Pinopsida > Pinales > Pinaceae > Larix > Larix kaempferi. The sequence goes on from BSBM01000753.1 coordinate 22,760,291, forward strand.
CTTTTGCAGCCACTGGGTTCTCTTCTTCCAGCAATTTTCGTGGGCCGAAGCTTGATTTTTCTCGCTTCAATGGTATTGATCCGACTGGATGGATATACCGAGCAGAACAATATTTCAGTCTGCATAATACTTTTGATGTTCAGAAAGTTCCACTTGCATCCTTTCATTTGGAATAGGAAGCCCTTCAATGGTACCGTTGGTACATCAAAGCTCATCCTGAGCCAAACTGGACAGATTTTTGCCAACTCCTTTTGTCACGATTTGGTCCTATTTCTTTTGACGAATTCACAGGAGAACTCACTAAACTTCACCAAACTGGCATAGTGAGAGAGTATCAGAAGGAATTTGAGAAACTAGCCAATCACACAGAAGGATTATCTGATGAATTCTACATGAGTTGTTTTATTAGTGGTCTCAAGGATGCAATCTGCTCAGAGGTCAAAATGTTTTGTCCCAACACAATGATGGAAGTCCTAGGGTTGGCTAAGATAGCTGAGGACAAGATCGTAGCTCAACAATGCTCCAAACCCACCTTTGTTCCCTTCAGAAATATGGGTTCCCAACGACCTCCCATCACCCCTTCTCCTCAACCAACTCCTATCAAGCATTTGTTTCAAATAGAAATGTAGGCACACCGAGAAAAAGGGATTTGCTATAATTGTGATGAGAAATTCACTCGGGGACATCGATGTGTTCAACAGAAGCTCTATCTCTTGGATGTGGATTCTCCGCCTGCCTTAGAACTTGGTGAAGAAGCTACAGATACAGTAGATGATCAGGTCGACATTCAACAACCACCTGTTGACACCCCATCCCAGGACGACCCACCAGAGATCTCTATCCATGCTGTAATCGATGCCACCACCCCACGAACAATGCGGGTCAGGGGATACTTCAAGAAGCTCCCTCTTACCATACTCATTGATTCTAGTAGCACTCATAACTTCATTGACCCTTGGATTGCTAAACAAGCTGATTGTTTTGTCCATCCTTGCTCCAACTTTGAAGTCATGGTTGCCAATGGGGGCACCTTACTTTGCAAGGGGAAGTGTCACAATGTGCGTATCTCTCTATGGAAGATTATAACCTACGCTCTAACATGTTTGCCTTGTCCTTAGGCGGATGTGATGTGGTTTTGGGCGTTCAATGGTTATGCACACTTGGCCCCATCTTATGGGATTTTGCTGAACTTTGGATGCAATTTAAAGTCAATGGGGCACAACAAAAATTTATCGGCTTACAACCAGGGTCTCTCTGCATCATCAGTTCACATCGCCTAGAAAAAATCCTTAAGAAGAATTCACATGGTGTCATTGCTCCGCTCAACTCCATTCAGATGCACCCATCAACAGTCTCCACTACTTCCTTGGATAGATATGCAGGTATCTTTGCTGAACCAATGCGCTTGCTGCCTTCAAGAGACCTTTCCAGTAAGAATTTAGCCACGTCTACCTTTCAATAGGAAATGATGGCTATTTTGCATACAGTACAGAAGTGGTAGCCATACCTATTAGGGAATTATTTCTGCATCAAGACTAATCTCCAGAGTCTGGAAAATTTTCTAGAACAATGGGTCTCCTCCCCAACACACCTGAAATGGGTTATCCAACTCATGGGTTATCCCTATGTGATCACTTACAAGAAGGGTAAGGACAATATGGTGGAAGATGCTCCTTCTCGCACAATTGATGACCCAGTTTCTCTTACAGCTCTTTCTCTGCTTGTTCCAAATTTGTTGCAATATGTTCAACAGGGCTCTCTCTTCTATGAACTCCATGCTTCTTCATCAACAGGGCACTCTCGGTTCTACAAAATGTCTGACCGGGAACCACATAACTTCTTTCGGTAGGGACTAAAAATGACAATTCACCAGATGGTGGCTGACGATGATACTTTCCAAGTCAACAAGGGTGAAACGACACTCCATTCGGGATTGCTCAAACCCTTTCCCATCCCTACATAGCTTTGGCCAACTCTTTCTATGGATTTCCTAGCAGCGCTCTGGTGGTACAATACCACATCTCCAAGGACACCATATGAAGCAGTCTATGGAAAAACACCACCAGTTCTTCTTCCATACACCCTTAGCAGCTCCCCAGTTCAGGAAATTGACTCAGTTCTTCGCACCCGCGATCAAATTCTTCTCATTCTGCAGGACAATCTTCATCTGGCCATAATTCGCCTGAAACAACAAGCCGATCAACACCGTTTTGAGCGCATTTTCCACGCAGCTGACAGGGGTCTTCTTCACCTACATCCTTTCAAGCAATCCTCCTTGACACTCCACAGGCGTTAGTGGCCCGAAATGCAAGCCGAGGATGTTACTGGGGAACCACTCCTTTAGATTCTGCAACAATTTCTCCAACCAAAGCTTTGAGAGAAAATCTTTTTCTAAGAGAGAGGGGATGTTAGGAACCTATGTCAACCCTTCTCTTTACTATGTTAGTTAATTGTTGTTGGACGCATATGCTTTGTAAGTCGTCCTGTAGTATTTGTTGATCCGTAGTTTATATTATCCCATAGTATTGACCCATAGTATTGGACGCATATGCTTTGTAAGTTGTCCCGTAGTATTATATGTCCCATGTTTTTGACTCATAGTATTGGGCATAGAATTAGTATATAAGTGTGTGTTGAGGTCATTGAAGGCACCATGAAGTTAATTGTATTGAGCTTGCTCAAAGGAGGTTGCCCCCTCGAAGTGGCCCATGATCAATATAAAAGTGATTCTGTTCTGTTATTTCTGATATCTCGTGTATTTGCATTAATTAATTATTGCAGGTTCATCACAATATACTTGTCATAAATGGTAATGCTCAAAAGTCACATATAGGCCAAACAAATAAGCAAATTAGACTATGTAACAGACTAAGTGGAAATTAAAAAGAAAGTATCAGTAGATTATAGCTTAGACTAGAAGGAAAGAAGAAAACAAATTATGTGAAACTTGCATATGTTATATCCAAATCATACTATAATATAACCAAGTATGAACAACAACAAATATTGCAAGTCCTGAACAGATAAAATAAATAAACAAAACCACTTACCAAGGAACTATGATAACGCTTTTGCAATGGTCTTTTTGGATTCTTCTAATGCTCTAGCAAGGCGTGAGAATAGCAAAGTTGACAACTAAATGGTTAAAAGTGTGGAATGTTGTTCTATGGACAATACTTGCATGGACCAACCTTCAGTGTGAACATTTTAAAGAGAAAAATAGAAAAGGGAAATTAAATAGGAAGTGAAAAAATAAAGACAGATTGTCTAAAACAAATATAATTAAAATCAAAGTAATATGCAAAGATATTTTCTTGATGAAGAATCACATACTCGCAGGCATAGTCCAAAAACCATCGAAGTATTGTTGATGAAGTTGCTTTCACTAAACCTAACACCCTGTATAAGAAAAAATTGGTGTTATTCTCTATTATATATGAACTTTACCCTTCACATAAAAAGCTATAAGCTTTTAAGCCGAGAAAAGTAAACAATAAATATGAACCCTCTCAAGTATAAAACCTCCTCCATGGATAGGATTTGTTAATGAACACAAACATTTGTCTTGGTCCTTGGATGCTTTACTCTCCCAGGTGCCCAGATCCCTTCATAAGCATTTTTTTTAAAATGAAAAGCCTGCTATGCCTCCTCTTTGGTAAAACCTTCTTCCATATAACTCATTATAATTGGTGAGTACATTTTCAAAGCTGAAATGGATGGAGAGTTGGTAGATTGTGAGGAAAGAGAAGATTCTCCTAAACTCCATACTCAATTCAAAGGATGAACAATTGAAATCTGAAAAGGCCCTAGGCCCTTCAACAACTAGATCAACAAGAGATAAGAAAATTATTCTGATCTAGTTAGGACACTAGGAAACCTTAGGATTTGGCGGAGATTCCATAAGGAGGGGATGTTCAACATATAAGAAAAGGACAAAAAGTGAAGGCTTCAGTACATGAACAAAATCAGGGAAGTACAGAACTTGACATCTGCAAAAGTTGGAGAGGGAATTAACAAAAGCAACATAAATACTGACATTTTTTAGGAGATATTTCCATCATTGATTGAAGGGAGAAATAAACTACCCATATCTGCGAAGAGTTGAGATTTCAGGCTTCTGGTAGCAAGCTTAACAGCCAACAAGGACTTAAATTTGGGCAAGATTTGGAGCTTTATCTCTAGCTGAATAGGTTAAAGGAAAGGAGGAAGATACTAGGACAAAGGAGTAGTTAACTTGCGGTTTCTGGGGATAAACAGAAGAAAAAGTGTATCAGACCTCTAAAGGAGAAGGTAAAGTTGGTCTTGGAAGACGACATGGGATTGGAAGAAGTTAAATCCTTAATGAACAATGCCCTAACAGGGAAGTTCACATGGAATCAAGTCAAGGAAGACACCATGTGGTGGTGGATGGAAAAGAATTGGTATGAAGATCTGGGATTTCACATTTTGATTCATGGGTGGCTTGCTTCAAATTTAGGTTGGGTGTTGAATCATTGATGTAGAGAATATCTTAGCCAAAATATGAATAAGCATCATGTTTTCCAACTAATCAGGAGAAAGATAAGAAGAAATGTAACTGATTCCAGCTAATATGGCACGTAGTGGTCCCTTTGTAAGAGCATTCTATCCTCCGCCTCTTGCACAACCCTTCTCATTGCCTCTATAGCATGGCTTTCTTCTTTTGTCCTAGCAAATAATTGTTCCTCCTCTTCCCGGACTAGATCAAAGAAACTAGAGTATTGTCAAATTAAAAAAAAATTGACATGTAAACTGTATTTAAGTTAGCCATCAAGCTTTCCAAGATTTCACGAGGACATTAAGGAAATCAAACCAATGCAATATCCATATTAGTTGTTGTTTAGAACTACACATTAGTACCCTTAGGTTCACTCCAACAACAGCAGTAACATCATTAAGTTGGTCAATGCTTTGATCTAGAAAGCCCCTAGATGTCTTCTACTTTTTACTACATTTAATAGAATAGATAATGATTATGGAATAGAATTGAAACCTTTGAAAAGACAAAACATGAAAAGAGACAATGTTCCTTGAGATTAAGAATGAAATGGATTTAATAAGTGCATGCATCATGAGTGTATCCAGATATAATATAATATAATCTAATGTATGGCCTAGAATAGAGTAACAAATAACATCCAACAATATTGATATTGACCTTGGAAGTTGTGCTGAAGGACCAACAACCTCATAAGGCTTTTCTATCCAATTAGGGGCTTTTTTGTTGGAGTCTTGATCTGAGAACCAACTACTGAAGAAGGTGGTGTTGAAGGCAAGGGAATGCGCATCTGACCTTGTAATGGATTACCCGAAGAATGTGATATAGGTCCAGCAAATGAAGACAATGAATGATGTAAGGTTGCAGCTGAAGCTGTGCCAAAAGTTGCTAGTGGTGCCTTGAAAACATAAAACAGAGATTTCAGCAAAATTGATTACAGTGATGGCACTTGCAAACAAGACATAAAATTGCAAAAATGCAGAACTGTCTCAAACAAAATCACTTTGCTTCCATTGATCTACATAAACCTTTCATACTTTTTCCCTTATGCATGTGTAGAATACAGAACAACGAGACTGAGTATATGCTACTAACAAGTCATCCCACCAGCTGGATTGCATGGCTCCATCAATAGATTTGGGGTTTCCAAAAAAAAATGCAACTTACCATGTCAGACCTATGATGCTACAAAGCAAGAAGCTAACACACCAAACATAGTCATAATGAATAGCATTGACTAAAATTAGAATATTGCGACTTAAGTCAAATGGAATAATGCATAATTTGAAAGAAAAAATCAGTTAAAAATGTGCATCGTTTTTTCTCATTCTACATAGCCGCATTTATGTTGATTGGGAACTTCCAATAAAAACAAAGATTGTAAATAGTAGCAACATGATAACGGAACTACAAAACCACACTCGACCATTCAATGTACCATATTGCAACTGTTTTCTATGTGATTTGCCAAAAAATTACATCTAATTGGAATTTAGAACAATTTATGTCTAAACAAAGTTATCACCCATGATAAACTCTTTATACCACAGGAAATTAGTTGCACTCAACATATAGTTGTAACTGTAGTTTATAAAGATAACCATATGATTGAATAGCTTTCGCAAGGATTGTGCAATAGACGAAGGCAAGTAGGTAGAACGGAAAAAAGAATGTTTAAGTGCATGTCAATAAGATGTTTCTTTTAAATTACCAAGAAAGATAACATGAATGAGTAACTCTTCTCAAAGATGATGTACCAACCTAATTACAATAATGAACTTCTAATGTAAGATGGCCTTATAAATCCAACCATATTACATATAATATGGTTAAACAAAGATGATGTACCAACTATTATCTATGGGCTCAGAAATGTTATGGGTCATCCCTTGTCACGACTTCCTACATATATAGAAGGCGAGAAAGTTAGCATGCGATTGCAACTTACTCCAAGTCTGGGGGAACATGATGATCATACATCATACTAGGAACCTTGAGAGGTTGAAACATTGCCAACACCAGAATTCCCATGACATTGATCATCATTATCTATCAACGTTGCATGAGCACTTCTCTCAAGAGTGGATCCTGTACCCATTGTTTCCCTGCTAACAGGAATTTCAGAGCAGGTATAAAATGCCCCAAAAATAGCATGACCAACATTGGGAGAATGGGGCCTTTTCAATAGAGATTGAGTCATTACAAATGCACAGTTCAGGGTTTGGGAAGCAGTTACTTGTACCTGCTTCTAATACTTTTTGATTGTTTTAGGTTTCCAAGTATTGTAAAGCAACCATAGCATTTTTCTTTTATTCATCATGTCCATATCTGACATGGCACAATCTTTATATTCTCCATTTGTTGTATGTCACATGATTCGGCTGAGCTTGGAGAAGAAATTTGAAATTTTATGAAATTAAATTCCCACAGTCTTGGCTCACTATTCTATATTTCCACGTCCCTAGAATGGTAATCATCACTTGTATAAAGAAAATAAAATTGAAGAGGGTGACTCCCAAGCTGGACACCCACATATATGATTGCCCATAGCAACAAATATAAATATAGGTTGACCCCCAAAGGTAATCACCAATTGAAATATGGGAAACCAATTGAAAGATAATCACTGAAGGGTGTGATATTCCAATGTATCCAGTGAGATAATCCACAAAACGTGACACCCCGGTGTGTGAGGGAAGATGTTTGACCTCCCAGAGTTGGTTTCCTTCCACCAACAAAGGGATGTGACACGTCCAACAAGCCAAATTGGTTTAAGTGGGCATTAATAGGATACTTCATCCTTCAATAAAATCAGTGAGAAGGCATAGCCAGTGCAACTTGTGATCATCAATTTTAAGGCTAGATCTATGGCTTATGATTACTTCCATTCTCCATAATCAATTATAGAGAAACCAGTAAATATTACACATTGATAGAACTCGATGTAAAACAAATAAATTACTGCTATAAAACCTCTGTAAGCTGACATAGTACTCCTCAATAAAAAATAGAATGCTTAGAATTGATGGAGGCTTGAAGGCCTTTGGAGGAGGAACATTGGACCTTGCTTAAGGAGCATTCAAGTGTAACAAGCGTAAGGACTGTTGGGACTGTTGGGAATCTAAAGTATTGAACAAGCGTAAGGATTGTTGGATATAAACAATACATGGAAACACCTCTTTTATCGAACCGATAGCATGGAATAATCGCATGAATCCGTGGGACATGAAGAAGTGAAGAGGCATGATGACTTATAGAAATAGTTGCATGAATACATAGTTCTGTGTGGACAACAGGCCATAGCTATAGTTCCTCTTTGTTCTTTTCCATGTAAAGATCAATATTCTCGCAAATGGCGGCCCTTAGCTGATCTACAATACCCTCCTTATCTCGCTCGACATCTTCAAGGACAGGGTATGCAGTGGTAAAATACATGCAAAACTCCCCCATCCACTCTTTCATATGATTCTTGAAAGACTCTGGTAGCTCCCAAAAGTTCAAAGAATAGAAGACCCTGTAGCAGAGCCTCTGGCATTCAAACAGAGGCCTAAGAATAGTTGCATTCTGCATATTGGCAACAATAAGCTGCCCCATCCGAAGAAAAACCTCGAGCAAGGGTGTAATGAACCCATCTAGGAAATACTTAAGATCAATATATAGGTAATTGCTCTTACACTGGTAATGAAACTTCTTGAAGATCGAATTAGCGGTATTCAGAATCCCATTGATGACAGCATAATCGAAAGATGACTGAAGATTTGTCACGAGCTCAGAAAGCAGGGTTTTCCAGGTTTTAGGGATATCATGTTTTCTTATGATGGCTAATGCTTTGCTAAGCTAACTCTATATACGTGGATGGGTGGTCAGCATTGACCTAACTATGAGAGCGTTAATCTGCTCCCTCTCTGGGTTTTGAATTGAAGGTGATTTTGGGGGGGGAATCAGATGAAACTCCATCCTAACTAAGCAAATGACATACCTCAATTTTTTATGAGTTCCAACCACACCTATTTCAATATTTTTCCCCAAAATTTTCCCTTCAAACCTACACAAACAAGAGAAAGAACAAGTTTTTGAACCCTGTGTTATTTTCCTTAAGACCATAATGCAAACTAGCACTTCATGGGATTTCTAGACATCAATGGAAAATTAGCATCTTCATCAATATACCCTTCTTTCAGTGTCAATATAGCAGTATGCACTGCATCATCAAGCTCCATGTCCTCTGTATACCTCCGTACATTTATGGAAAGGTTCAAGTAATGGCAATAAACCTTTACAAAATATAAATTTAAACTAAACCTAAAACTGCTTTCTCTTTTTGTTGAATTAATGATAAATCAAACTTAGTGTATTGTAGTAAATTGCTTATCAACCCTCAATGCAAAAATCAACGAATAGGCATCGCAACCCATACACATGTGTTTTAGATCAAGGTTTAGCTATGTTTGAGAACTCTTCTGCCATGACAAAATTTATTATGATCGCTGGAAACTCAAGACATTAATCAAACTATCTTTCAAGACTTTACATGATGACATCACAACCTAATTACAATAATGAACTTCTCATGTAAGACGGCCTTATAAATCCAACCATATTACATATAATATAGTTAAACAAAGATGATGTACCAACTATTGTCTACGGGCTCAGAAATGTTATGGGTCATCCCTTGTCACGACTTCCTACATATATAGAAGGCGAGAAAGCTAGCATGTGATTGCAACTTACTCCAAGTCTGGGGGAACATGATGATCATCCATCATACTAGGAACCTTGAGAGGTTGAAACATTGCCAACACCAGAATTCCCATGACATTGATCATCATTATCTATCAACGTTGCATGAGCACTTTTCTCAGGAGTGGAGCCTGTACCTATTGTTTCCCTGCTAACAGGAGTTTCAGAGCAGCTATAAAATTCCCCGAAAATGGCATGAACAACATTGGGAGAATGGGGCCTTTTCAAAAGAGATTGAGTCGTTACAGATGCACAGTTCAGGGTTTGGGAAGCAGTTACTTGTAATTTGCGTGGCCACTGCCCTCAAATTGTTGTCACCTTCTTCGGCTCCCTTATTATTTTGTATGCATAAATAGAGGATTCCAAAACCGGCTTGGCCTTATCTTTCTTTTGGAGTGATTACCTTGACCTCGATCTGCATGGACCACGATGGCGAAATATTTTCTGCCATAAAGGAAATTTGCCCCTCTTATTTGGATTTACTAGCAGAAGCAATTCCCAGATCCCACATCCAACCAACACATCATTGTTATGCATGCATGCGTCCCTACCCCTAAACATCGTTCTCCGGTTGGCGCAACTTTTGTCAATATATAGTACCATAATCTAATATCGAGAGATCTATTTTGAATCAGGAAATGCAGCGTATTGTTTTGAAAACCAATTATGCCTCTGTGCATGTGGCATTCACAGAATTTTGAATCAGGAAATGCATCCTTTGAGCAACGACACTTTTTCCCATTTGTTCTTCTGGATCTACCAGGTTCCGGGTCACAGTTTTTGGCAAAACCCAACTGAAATGAAGTCCTATATATATGTAATTGAGGCCTTCTTTCTCACGGGGGGTTAAGTAAGAAATGGCATGATGGTTGCTCTCTTTCACTTTAATGGTGCATTTTACTCCTTAATAAACGTTATTACTATAGACCCTACGAAATGCTTTACATAAATATATATAAGAAGTTTATATCTAAATAAGGTTTTTAAGAGGAAATAGAATAGATTTTATAAAAATGTTTCAAAGTTCTTAAAAATAGTTAGCTTGTTAATTAAAAGAACAAGTGGAGAGGACTCTCGAATGGTGATGGTCTCCAAAACCCTATGTACATTATAACAAACAAAAACATGTTTACTTTTATAGAATAAGAAATTGATTTATTTAAGAAGGTATCGAAAAACGGCTCTCCATACAACCAGCCTAGATGGAAACCCTAGGCTCTATCAAGTGCTAAGAGGGAACAAATATCCCGAGGTGCAAACCTCTCCTCGAAAAGCTCCTTGAATGCAATACCTAAGAATAGGTTTGCACCTCGGAAGATTTGATCAATTTTTTACTTTTTATTAAATTGATAAATAGAATACATACATGGACAAACGTTACAAGATCTCCCTCATATTATTACTTTTTACTTTTTATTATTACATTTTATTAATGGCCAACAATAATATGGACAAACATGGACAAAGGTTACAATATCTCCCTCATACTGGGCTGTACAGCGCCTCTTGATGCACTAACCAAACAAAAATCATTTTACTTTTATAAAATAAAAAACTATTTCCTTTAAAAAAGAAAAGAAAAGCCATAAATTTATGGGTGATTCAATAATATATAAGCATGATAATGATATAAACCCTGAGCAACAAATCAAAGTGAAGCTAGTGATTATATTAAAATTAAAAAGAATATAAGAATGATTATCTTGTTGTATAATGTGTTAGACTTCCACTCTCTGCTCCCAAGGGTCAGTCACTTTTCAACAATGAAATCAATGCAAAGTGGCCACTCACAATCTCTACCACATAACCTTAGCATTATCTAAAGACGAGGAGACATTTTAATTAAAAAGATGAGATTTCTAGGATTTTCTCATTATCATGGTCCATTACTTAGTGAATCTTGAAACATTAGCAAGTTACTATGGTAATCAATTGTGATTGTACCAACCTCATGTAAGTCGAATATGCATCCTCATACCAATTGTCATTGTGCTCATGAGACTAAGGATCAATATCATATCTAGGAACATCTTATTGTAGCCTCTTGTCGAAGAGATTCATAGACTTACATGATTATTTGAGAAGACTTCTTTCAAACATATCTATAGAGAGAGGAATATGACATTGGATCAACTATCAAAACAAGGACTTGATCTGGAGGAAGGATTATGGAAAAAATGGGGTTGCAACAGTGATCTCATCCAGGAGGATGATCCAAGACCTATTGAGTTTTAATTTATCAACCATGTTTGTATCTATTTATATGTTATATATTGCTAAACAAAACAAGAGTTATTTAAAAAAAACTCCAAACACTCAGTCCTTGTTAGAGGATGAAAATTTAAGCCTATTAGATAGGCAGTATTGTTTTGTTAGCTCATGTGATTACTATAAGTGATCGTATTATTTTGGATCGGTTGACTTTATGTCCATATAAAAGGTGGTTTTTATTATAAATAAAAACTGTGAATCTTTTTTCCCTAGGAAAAAAAGGGTGAACCATGACATGAGGGTGCATAAGATGAAACTTGGATATTGTGCCGAAGGGGGATTACAAAAGTGAAAAGGAAGAAAGAAGATATATATGTGACAAGCACATTACCTTGGCTATGATCATAATGAAGATGAAATGCATCATAGGTTCATTTCAAGCCAAATTTCAATATTAAGGCCTATTAAGAAAGACGAAAATATGCACACTTGCGTTACAATTCAAATTTCATCTAACACAATAGGTATCAGGAGCGCCTCAAAGAAATGATCCCTTAAAAGACATGTATTGAAAAATAATCCAAGTTGTATACTATTAATGTTCAATTTACTAAATTTTAACACTGCAGATGGATTCAGAGACCCCCTAGGGGGGTCTCTGAATCCATCTGCAGTGTTAAAATTTAGTAAATTGAACAAATTCATTATCGAAATTATAATTTTCCACTACCGGAATGGCACAACTAAAAATGACCACATAAATGACCAATTGATATGTGGTCATTTTTAGTTTAATTCTTATCTTGTGACCAAATTGGTCATTTGTCTTGGTCATTTTTAGTTTAGTTCTTATCCCGTGACCAACTTGGTCATTTATCTTGGTCATTTTTAGTTAATTCACTTAAAATAATTAATTTTTGGTCATTTATCCCTTGAAAAAGCTGTGGTGACCAAATACTTTGGTCGCCTAGTCACTTATCTCTCATTTTGTACTAGTGATAGTCATGATCATTTCAAACACATATAATAAGCATTAGCATTCAAAGTTTCAGGGAAGACTTATCTTACTCATGCATATTCATATTTGACCACAGAACTCTTCTGGTTAGTCATATCACCAATCAAGGTAAGAGACATAATATGCATAAGCCCTAGATTACTCAAACTTGTAACTTCATGAGTAATCATTATCAATCATACAAAAGTATAAGATCCTTACATAGGGTAGGATTCTAACTTGATATAGGAAAAACATACCTGGATTAGCATGCTAGCTAGTTATGTCTAACATACCTGCATAATGTCTTCTTATTCTCTTCAATGACTTGTGCTAGTAACCTGCATATCTCATAGGTTAACCATTATGGAACCAAGTTATACATACCTCATAAGTAGATCTTCTATGTGATCTGTGACAATGGATGAATCTTTGTCTTCATGTCACCATGGTCATATGTTCTTGAACTAGAACATGATTTTTCTTTCTTGATGTACCTTTCATGTTAGCGGACAACATCAACCTCATACAACACCACAATGCATTAGTACAATCATAAGTGTCAAAACCCTAATCAATGAATATCTTATATCATGCATTCATATTTTTATTAAGGTGATACGACAAGTCTAAAATTAATCAAGATTGTACTAATCTTAATGAAGACAAACTTAAACTTAATCATGAACAGATTTCGAAACATACCCGTAAGTCATACTTCTCGAGTTTGCTTGTAATCTTCTTATGTAAAGCCTTAGCCTCATCTCCCTTTGAAACTGGAACTTCTTCACTTATGCAGGTGACCAATCCATTCTCTTCTAGGATTAACCTAATCCACTTGATTTGCAGAAACTAGATCTCGAGGTGGATTAAGGTTTGTGAGGGAAACCCTAAAAATTAAAACTTTGAATTTCAAACTTCTAAAAGGATAGAAAGATGTGCCTTGATGAGCTGATCAACCTGGTATACTTAGAATTTGAAAACTGCAAAGTTTCACCCCTCAAATTTTCTTTTCAATCTTCCGGATTCACTAGGGAGGACCCTGAATTAGGGTTTGAGTTTCCTAGAGCTTCACCCAACCAAATAGTTTGATACAAATCTCTAAACTTCAATTTTTTTAAAGAGCTTCAAGATATGGTAACATATTTCAAAAATTCCCATTTTTGCAGAAGCCCTAATTTTTCACCTCTCTTATCAAAGTCCCGAACTAGGGTTTGATCAAGCCCGACCTTCTTCCAAACCAAAAAATTTGATCTTGGTCTCTAAATTTTGATTTTGATAAGGAGCATCCATTCATGGTATCCGATTACAAAAATTCCAACTTTCTCTGAAACCCTAAATTCTCGTAGCCATGAATGAAGGTGCTCAAAATCCAATTCTATTTTGACATAAATATGCACCTGATTGTTTCTCGTGTAAGTCAGAAATTTCAGATCTACAGGGTCTGAAACGTCTTCCTGTGGTAACCTAACCTATTAACTTTCCAACCCCATAGGTCTGACCTCAAATGGATTCTCTGAGAGAGAGTTATTCCAAGTGTCACAACGTGACCTGTTTATGGGATAAAACAGGAGAGCGAACTTGTACTGAGTGCCACGTGTCACTGGTTAGAGTTTTACCTCTGAAAATCGGATCTATGAAAGTACAGTCCGTACCCTATCTTCCAATTTTGTCAAAATTTCATTTGGAGATTCCTAGCCCAAGTTGTTACCTTTTTTCTTAGGTCACCTATTTATGACAGAGACTTGGACGAGGCAGAAACCCTATATTGTACAAATCATAAATTGGAAAGTACAATGAATTAGAGGTGCTCCTTCGGAGAAAAGGCACATGGGGATCTTATCTTCGACCTGTAATATTTTTAGATTCTGAAACTTCGCCAAAATGAATTTATAGCGAAATTTCTACGTTGACTGGTTTTTCCTATATCAAGCCCTAGCTTCACAAGTGCAACAAGTGTCATAAATGCCATACCATGCCTTCTTTCAGGCTAGCTCTGATACCATGTTAATTTTTCATAATTTACTTCAATCTGATCTAGGATCTTAACTGAGAAAACAACATGTACAACATATCTACAGCATATCAATCATGGACACAATAATGCAAGCACACAAGAGACACATAATTTCACCGGGGAAAACCAAGAAGGTGAAAAACCCCGCAACTTCCTCAGAGATAGATAGATCCATGATACAAAACAAAAGCATAAGAGATATACTCATATTAGCACCTTCTCCTCCTCCACTAGTGTGCCACTCTTCAATGAGTGTATGAGTGAAAAGTGAATGATCAAATAGAGTGCCTCCCGCACTCTATTTATACTTGACTTGACTTGCCTAATAACCTTTACTAGGTCGGCCTCAACTTAGCCACTTAACATAATGCTGACAGGGTCGACCCCCAATAGGGTGGTCTAATAACCCTTTGAACCACACGAATTATACAGGGGTGACCCCATCAAGGTGGTTTAATAACCCATCAAGTATACGTTACGACACTTACAATATAAATGACGACACTTCCATATAGAGGAATAATAACATCTCTATAGAAATACAATATACATATATGAAATACATTCCAAAGTTACAATTACATCAACACTTTTCAAATCCCTTTTTGAACGCTTCAACCTGTCCATTCATCTGTTCTGCACTAGCCTAAACATTTTCAATGTGAGAATGTTTTCCAAGGACTCCCCTAGCCCAAGTTCTGACTGTTACCCTGTTTTTGATAGCCATTGCTTTCAGATCACCTTTTGTCAGAGTATTTAAGAAACTTATTGTACCTTGGGATGTATCTTTTTATATCTTATCTAAAAATTCTCTCATTGCTTTACAACTTTGTAAGTTATCATTTGCTATGGCTTCATTTGTCTTCATAAAATCTAAATAAGGCCTCAATTTTGCAGCCTCATCGATGATTGAATCCCAAATCAAATGCTTTGCACCTTGCAATGCTAGTTGTCCTGTCACTTGGCCCATCATCCTCTATTTCGCAACACAAGATGGTGGTTTTCCTTACCGCTTTCTCTAATTGTAGAATGATGTGGAGACAACACACGTAGAGCGATATGGTATTTCGCTGTCGCTGAGACCTCCATTACGTCGGGCATGTTGGCGGTGTGTAAATATTATGGACCGACGATCTAACCGCCCTTTATCAAATAGTTGTTGATCTAACCTCCCTTTTATCATTCGCCCATGAGGTACGGCGGGCATTTTCCCAACGCCACCTGAACCAGTTTTCCAACACTTGGTCATTTCCAAGATTTTCTCCAAGGTTGATCCTGAAACCCTATTTTGGAAGACTTATATCTTTCTCCTAAAAAATTATTAAGGAAAACTTAGACCATGAGTAGATAGCTACTTCAACAAGATATAGAACGATATGATGGTGCATGCATTTTTCTCAAACCATGAATTATGGCAGGCATTCTCTCAAAGCATTTTTTTCTACTTTTTCCATACTTTGTCAATTTCCAAAGTTTCACAAACTTGTCATACTTTTCCAGAATGATGTCATATTGAGACACTGAATTAATGATAGCACCAGAACACCATCATGTGTCTTTCCATCCTCATCACACATTCCGTGTCATCATACATGCCATGTCATTGTTATTTTTTCAGAATTTACTTCAATCTGATCTAGGATCTTAACTAAGAGAACAACATGTATAGCATATCTACAGCATATTAATTATGGGCACAATAATGCAAGCACACAAGAGACACAAAGTTTACTTTGGGAAAACCATAAAGGTGAAAAACCTCAATAAATTCCATAGAGATAGATAGAGCAATGATACAACCCAAGCATAAGAGATATACATCTCCTAGCAGCATCTTCTCCTCCTCCACAAGTGTGCCACTCTCCAAAGAGTGTGTGTGAGAATAGAATGATGAAATAGAGTGCCTCCCGCACTCTATTTATACTTAAATTGACTTGCCTAATAACCTTTACTAGGTCGGCCTCAACTTAACCACATAACAAAAAGCTAACTGGGCCGACACCCAATAGGGTGGTCTAATAACCCTTCGACCCACATGACTTATACAGGGCCAACTCCAACAAGGTGGTCTAATAACCCATCAAGTATAAGTTACGACACTTAGAATATAAATGACGACACTTCCGTATAGAGGATTAATAACATCTCTATAGGAATACAAACACTTCCATATAAAGGAATAATACCATCTCTATAGGAGTACAATATACATATATGAAATACATTATGAAGTTACATATACATCAACACTCCCTCTTAACTAGGAAGGTATTTCTCGACACAGGTCTTCTAGCACAAGTCTTCTTCTCTGGATCATCATCACTGGATAATCGTCATCGAGTCATCATCATCGTCACTACTTCTGCTATCTCAATCAATCTCTGAATCTACTCGTCATAGGAAGTTCTACAGAGCCAGCCCTTTTTCATAATGGATGTAGTCCCACCACCTGCAGGTCTTCATCATCATTGGCCATATTTTGGAATCCTCAAGACTTATTACGTGCATCACAAAACCTCGAAAGAGCATCCCAGGACTGATTACGAGCACACAGTTCAACCTATCGAATCTCCCGGGACCTTTTACATGCTACTGCACAACCTGTTGATGGCCACACAGTATCACGAATCACAACCTAGATGCACATACACAGCACTTACACTCACCGGCATGGGAGGACCAACCTACCACCATCCGTGAAAGGCTCATAGCACTTACATCAACGACCATGGGAGGACGAACCTACCACCATGTCAGGATGGAAAAGCACTTATATTGAAGCCATGGGAGAACACATCTACAACCATGCTCAAATGGCCCCAGCACTTATATTGCAGCCATGGGAGAACACATCTACAACCATGATCGAATGGCCCCAACACTTATATCGCATCCATGGGAGAACACATCTACAACCATGCTCGAATGGCCCTGACAATTACATCATGACCACGGGACAACACATCCTCCACCATGTCTGAAAAGCCCAGCAATTACATCATAACCATGGGAGAACACATCTACAACCATGTCCCAAAAGCTCATGTGCATCTGTGTCTTCAGAACTCATCACACATAATCCAACTGATTATGTAATGTATCCACCTGATACATATGATCATCTTGATCATCATCATAACATCATCCTGTTGCATCTCATCTAGAGTATCATCCTGATACTCATCACTACATCGTCCTAATGCATATCTGGAGCAACACCCTGAAGCTCCTCATCCATGATCATCCTGATCATATAATGCATCCACCTGATGCATACATAGTATCTTCCTGATACATATCATCATAGATGATCTACTTGATCATACAATGTATCCGCCTGATACATATACAAATACATGATCCACCTGATCATACCTGATACATATCAACACACATGATCCACCTAATCATACAATGTATCCACCTGATACATATACATATACATACACATGATCCAACTGATCATATCCAGCATCAACATGATGCATACATACATAAATGATCCAACTGATCATATCCAACATCCAACATGATGCATACATACATAAATGATCCAACTGATCATATCCAACATAAACATGATGCATACATACATAAATGATCCAACTGATCATATCCAGCATCCAACATGATGCATACAAATACAAAGCAGTAACTGGAGCATCCTCCTGATGCTCATCAACCAGCGCTTATATCCACAGCCATGAAAGGATCCTCCTCTCACCATGATCGGAATGGCTTTAGCAAATGTCTCCATCACTTCTTCCTCGAACTGTCATTGATCTGAAGGACACCAAGCCTCTCTTTGAAGTACTTGAACTTCACTCTGGCTATTGGCTTCATCAGCACATCTGCAATCTGCTCATCTGTCGCAACATACAGGAGATTCACTGCTCCTCTCTGCACTATATCACTAATATAATGATATTTGATCTCAATGTGTTTCGACCTTTCGTGGAACACTGAGTTCTTAGACAGCTTCACACACTGTCACAAAAGATACCAGTAGCCTCCAGCGAGAGATCAAATAGCTCAGACAGTAGCTTCCGGAGCCATACTGCCTCACAACTAGCCGAACAAGATGCAACATACTCTGCTTCGGCTGTACTCAGTGCTAAGCAGGACTGCTTCCTGCTAAACCAAGAGATCACACCTAATCCCATACTGAAGCAGCACCCAGAATTGCTCTTCCTATCTGTAGGATTGCCTGCCAAATCTGAATCAACATAACCCTGCAGGTTAAACTTTTGATTCGCATCATACTTGAGCCCATAATCAACTGTACCCTTCAAGTTCCTCAGAATATGTTTTACAGCAACCAGGTGAACACTCCTTGGATCCATCAGGAACTGGCTCAATGTGTTCACCGCAAAACAAATATTTGGTCTCGTGTTCGTTAGGTACATCAAGGACCCAATCATCTCACGATACATAGTGACATCAGCCCGCTCAAATGAAGCATCACACAGAAGCTTTAGGTTCGACGCCATAGGTGTGGTCATGGCCTTGCAGTCCATCATCCCGAACCTCTTCAGGATCTCTACTGCATACTTCCCTTGTCCAAGGAAGATTCCATCTGCACTCTGCCACACCTCCATGCCTACAAAGTAGTGCATCATCTCCAAGTTCTTCATCTTGAACTCGGCAGCAAGCTTCCGCTGTGTGTCGAAAATCAATCTATCCTCACCTGTAACAAACAGGTCATCCACATACAAAAGTAGTATCATTGGATTGCCTTCCTCAACCTCGTAGTAAAGGTTGGAATCCGCTTTACTCTTGGTAAAGCCCAAACTGGATAGAAAGCCATCTATCCTGCCATACTAGGTCCTGGTTGCCTGTTTCAAACAATACAGGGATTTCTTCAGTTTGCACACATGTGACTCCTGGTCATGTGTCTCAAACCCGAGTGGCTGCTCCACATACACTTCCTCTTTGACTACACCATTCAAGAAAGCTGTCTTGACATCCATCTGGTGTATCTTCCATTTCATCACTGCAGCCAGAGCAAGTATTGATCTGATCGAAGTGGATCTGGCTACAAGAGCAAAAGTCTCTATGTTGCCACCTGCAGCATGCTTGATCTTATAGATCCATTTGGAAGTCACAACAGACTTCCCTTCAGGTCTTGGGACCGCATCCCAAATATCATTCTTCATGATCGAATGGTACTCCTCGGTCATGGCATTCTTCCTGAATCCTGGGAACTTCAACATCTTCAATATCTTCAATAGATAACTTTGTTGCTGGAACAGATCTTGTCGTCCTTCTTTTGTAGGTGATGGTATACAATTTTTCCTACAAAACAAGTTAAATTGCATGATTAGAAACATCTCATAGTTTTCAGAACAAGTTCTTACTCATAAAGAAATATGTCATACAGTCATGCTATTAATTTAGCCAATGCTTCAATACAACATTTATCCATGTCCTGTGACTTTCTAGATGCCTTCCAATCTCTACCAGAACATTGTTAAGAGTGTGCACAACTCCCAACATGTCAGCAAAGAGGTTTCATTCTAGATAAGTAGCCATGGAATGTTGTACAGTGCCGTAGTCCACATACCCATTATATGCATATTAGTAGTATGTTGTTCATTAATGCAATTATTCTAATATGCCAAAATACACAGCCTAATTGTAGGAACATCAATATATACATCATTGAATAGTGTTATTTAAACAATAAACTATGCAAGAAATTCAAATACTTATCTTTGTTTGGTTGTTGAGTGGACTCCCTCTGAAGCTTTGCAACCTTTCTGTAATTCCATTCTGATGTGGATTGTGAGAAGTGGTCGACTCCCTCTGAATATCTACATCCTTGTTGAAACTACTGGAGTGTGCTCCCTCTTGATCTTTGCTTCCTGGATTACCTGTCCTTGAAGTTATATCCATCCTTGATCACTATGCATGCTTACAAGTATCATTATTGTGATATCCTCGAGATCTCATACATAATCATACATTTATTAGTATATTCTCAATACTATCAAAACACAATAATCTTAAGCATGTATAGTCATGATCATTTCAAACAGAAATAATAAGCATTAGTATTCAAGGACTCTTATGGTTAGTCATATCATAAATTAAAGTAGGAAACATAATATGCCTAAACCTGTGATTACCTATACTTTCATGATTCTTCTAGTTAGTCATATCATCAATTAAGGTAAGAAACATAATATGCATACATCCATGATTATTCAAACCTATGAATAATCATTATCAATCATGCCATGTATACTTATATAAGAGATCCTATCACAAGGTAGGATTCTAACTTGATATAGGAAAAACATACCTGGATTAGTATGTTAGCTAGTTATTTCTAACATACCCACATGGTGTATTCTTGTTCTCTTCAATGACTTGTGCTAGTAACCTGCATATCTTGTAAGTCAACCATTATAGAACCAACTTATACATACCTCGTAAATAGATCTTCTATGTGATCCATGACGATGGATGAATCTTTTTCTTCATGTCACCATGATCATATGTTCTTGAACTAGAACATGATTTGTCTTTCTTGGTGTACCTTTCAGGTTAGTGGACAACATAAACCTCATACAACACCATAATGCATTAGTACAATCATAAGTGTCAACACCCTAATCAATGAATATATTCTATCATGCATTCATAATTTTATTAAGGTGATACGACAAGTCTAAATTTAATCAAGATTGTACTAACCGTAATAATATGAAGACAAATATACCATAAACTTAATCATGAACAAATCTCAAAACATACCTGGATAAGTCATAGTTGTCAAGATTTATTGTAATCTTCTTATGTAAGGCCTTAGCCTCATCTACCTCTGAAACAGGAACTTCTTCACTTATGCAGGTGACTAATCCATTCTCTTCTAGGATTAACCCAATCCACTTGATTTGCAGGAACTGGATCTGGAGCTGGATTAGGGTTTGTTAGGGAAACCCTAAAAATTCAAACTTTGAATTTCAAACTTCTCAAAGGATAGAAAGATGTGCCTTGATGAGCTGATCAACTTGGTATACTCAGAATTTGAAAACTGCAAAGTTTCACCCCTCAAATTTTCCGTTGAAACTTTCGGATTCACTGAACATGAACCCGGACTAGGGTTTGATAAAGCCCACCCTTCTGCCCAATCAAAAGGTTCAATCCAAAGCTCTAAGATTTTATTTTTCTGAGGAGCTTCGAGCTGTGGTCACAGATTTCAAAAATTCTCATTTTTGCAGAAGCCCTAATTTTCCACTTTTCCGATCAAAGTCCCGAACGAAGGTCTGATCAAGCCCGGCGTTTTGCCCAACCAAAAATTTTGATCTTGGTATTTAAATTTCAATTTCGATGAGTAGCATTCAGCCGTGGTCTCCAATTATAAAAATTCCATCTTTCTCTGAAACCCTAAATTCCCGAAGCCATGAATGAAGGTGCTAAAAAATAATTATGTTTTGACAGAAATATGTACCTGAATGATTCTGGTGTAACTCCAAAATTTCTGATCCAAATGGTCTGAAACTTCCACCTATGGTATCCCTACCTGTCATCTTTCCAACCCCATAGGTCTGAACTCAATTGGATTCTCTGAGAAATATTTATGCCGAGTGTCACAACGTGACCTGTTTATGGGATAAAACAGGAGAGCGAACTTGTACGACATGCCATGTGTCACTAGTTCCGTTTCGGCCTCTAAAAAATTTACCTGAGAAAGTACAGTCCGTGCACTAGCTATCGCTTTTAAAAAAAATACATTTGGAGCTTCCTAGCGTAAGTTATGACCTTTTTTCCTAGGTCACCTGTTTATGACTCAGATATGGAAGAGGCAGAAACCCTAGATTGTACAGATCATAGAATACAAATTAAAACGAATGAGAAGTTTTCATTTGGACACAAGGTACATGAGGATCTGGTATTCGACCTGTAGAAGTTTCAGATCCGGAACATTTTCCAAAATGGATTTATAGGGAAAGTGCTACGATGACTGGTTTTTGCTATATCAATCCCAAGCACCACAAGTGCAAGAAGTTTCATACATGCCATACCATGCCTTTTTTCAGGCTAGCTCTGATACCATGTTAGTTTTTCTGAATTTAATTCAATCTGATCTAGGATCTTAACTGAGAGAACAACATGTACAACATATCTACAGCATATTAATCATGGACACAATAATGCAAGCACACAAGAGACACAGAGTTTACTTGGGGAAAACCATAAAGGTGAAAAACCCAATAACTTCCTCAGATATAGATAGAGCAATGATACAACCCAAGCATAAGAGATAGACATATCCTAGCAGTAGCTTCTCCTCCTCCATAAGTGTGCCACTCTCCAAAGAGTGTGTGTGAGAATAGAATGATGAAATAGAGTGCGTCCTGCACTCTATTTATACTTGACTTACCTAATAACCTTTACTAGGTCGGCCTCAACTTAACCACATAACACAAAGCTGACTGGGCCTACACCCAATAGGGTTTTCTAATAACCCTTTGATCCACATGGCCGACCCCCAATAGGGTGGTCTAATAACCCTTTGACCCACATGACTTATACAGGGCCGACCCCAACAAGGTGGTCTAATAACCCATCAAGTATAAGTTACGACACTTAGAATATAAATGACGACACTTCCGTATAGAGGAATAATAACATCTCTATAGGAATACAAACAATTACGTATAGAGAAATAATACCATCTCTATAGGAGTACAATATAGATATATGAAATACATTCCGAAGTTACATATACATCAACAATCATAACTTCCTATGGTGTCAGTTCTCTCTTCAAGGCTCACACGTGTGATATTTTGGCCTGCCAAAATAGAGATCAATTCATGTATAACCAGAATGGTCAAGACTGAAAAAATACAAATCATAAGAAGGGTCAGCCAACCCTTCAATTAGTAGATAATTGTGAACACAAATATCTAGCAATTCACCTGTATCTAGACTGGTGAACACAAGAAGGATCGGACGACCCTTCTTGTAGTCTAGAACTAGTATGAAAATAATATTGGTAGAAGAAGAGTCGACCACCCCTTCATTTATGAGGGAATTGTGTAAATATTCAACCTATGAAGTATAGGCTATCAATTCATGTATATCCTGAACGGTGAAGACTGCAAAAATACTAACCACAAGAAGGGTCAGTTGACCCTTCATTTAAAAGAGAAATGAAAAAATATTTAATCTACGAAGGTTGGGATGACAATTCCCCACTACTAACTTCCGTAGTATCTGGTAGGGATTGGGACATTGCCTAAGTTATAACATCTAAATAATATTTCTCCGGACTTCTGACTAATGACAAGAAGGATCACTGCCCCTTGTTTTAGTAGATAATTGAGAACACCAATATCCGACAATTCACCTCTATCCAGAATGGTGAACACACGAAGGACTGAACCACCCTTCTTGTAGTCTAGAACTATTATGAAAATACTAGTGGTCAAAAGAAGGATCGGATGACCCTTCATTCATTTATCTCGAGCCTCATTCAAAATGGGGTGTTGGTTAAGAAATTCAACTTGAAATGACCGTCTTATTATAAAGACACCGATTCATTTTATAATTTGTATATTTTTTACAACATCAAATGACCATCATAATTATCATATTGGAACACACCAAAAACCAATTTCAAAAGTGGCAATATCAAAATAAAATGTATGGTTTTGGAACCGTGATTTGGCACTTTTGGAAATTGATTTGGCTCTTTAGGAACCGGTTTTGTCACTTTTGGAACCTTGATTTGGCACTTTCAGAATTGATTTTGGCACTTTTGGAATCAGTTTTGGCATGTTCGGAACCGGTTTTAGCACTTTTGGAACCTTGATTTGGCACTTTTCGAACCGTTTTTGGCACTTTCAGAACCGGATTTGGCACTTTTGGAACCCATTTTGGCACTTTTGGAACTCGTATTCGGCAGTTTTGAAACCGGATTTTGCTTGATTTTGGGGTTTACAAAGGCTATTTTTGACCCATCTTCAAAGTGACTTGGACTATAATAAGTCCAAGTTTAATGAAATTGGCGTTCACCCTGGGCATGTCCCATGTATGCAAGTTTTTTGATAAAATGTGCAATTGTTTGGCCTACTACACAAAATGCTATGAATAAAGTCTCTAGATGACATCAGTGCTAATGTAGCTGAGCATTCATGCACAAGAGTGTTATGCAATACACAAAAATATATGTATATGTGTCATAATAGTAACCATACTCAATGTGGTATTGACAACAATATGTGTTACAAATTGTAGTTATTTTAACATACCATGGCTTGCATTTTTCAAAGGATCTTTGGCCCAAGTTAAGTTTGTTATCTTCATTCCTAAATCTATCTTATAATTCAGTTTTTGTAATATCAAGAAAATGTTTATTGTGTGGTTCATGATACTTTGAACCCCTTCTCAATTTTAATACATCTTTTTGGTTGGAAGAAGGTCTAGTGCTGTCATGCCAAAAAGCTTGCACTAATCCCTTTACTGCATCAATGAGCTTCATATTAGAGCGTGGAAACCTACAAATGAAGGCCCAAAGATCTTTTTGACTAGTTACAAGTTGTTCTCTTATAACACAATACCTACGAAGTGTCTTCACATTCAAATTATTAATTTTGGAGGTAGGTTTAAGAAAACGAAGTGCCCTAGTGTTTTTTATCGCGATTGATTGTGACAAGACACGGTGAGCCGCATTGCGATCCTTTGAAGGAGATTTCTTTCGAATTGTACTAAATGCATCTACTAAACTTTTAACAATATGAGAACTTGATTCTAACTTTTTGGTCATCTTTATCCTTAACGTTCTTCTAACAACAACCATAGACCTAGATTTTAACAATGATAAAAATATTTTCACTTGTCCCCATCACATTTAGAATCAAAACATTTATCAAGTATTTGTCGAGTTTGATAAGAAATAGCACGTTTAGACAACGTACCTTTAAGTGAACTAATGAGAGTTTCATCATCTTGTACACATTTCGGAGTTCTTTAGGGTGTAGTTGCTAATGGAGGTAAGGGTGTTGGAACTGGAGCATGTACAACATCACCAGGACACTCCGACGTTTCAATAGGAGCCTCTTGTCTTTTATTCTCTTGTTGGTAGTTGGATGTGGGAAATTTGACTTTGTCTTGGATGACCTCCATAACATTTTCTTCTTTCATTGTAAATCCTTCATTCAATGCCTCCCTAACTTCGTCGCTTATATAACCACAACCCAACAAGTCATTCACTACCATAGTCTGAGGTTGACTTGATGTGGGAATTGAAACATCCCCCGATGAGAACCTACGTTTTACTTGTTGACTAGTTCCATGGGGTGCTTGGTCATCAAATGTTGTTGAAATTGAGGGCCCCTCTAGTGAATTTTTCTATTTTTCTTGTTATGGATGGGTAGGAACGATCGTGGCATCATCTATGGTTGGAATTGGATGAGTTTCCATGAAATTCCTTCGATTCCACATCTCCAATCTTTTCTTTTCTCTAACGTCTTCCATGGTTTCTTGAGGATTCTCTTTCCTTGTTGATTTCCTTTTTCGATTGCGTGAATTCCCCATGACCATAATGAGAAATACTAAGAAAATAGATTCTAGAGATGTGCTCAACTATTCAAATATCCAAATTCTTTCTCAATT
Organism: Larix kaempferi; assembly: GCA_027924585.1. Lineage (NCBI taxonomy): Eukaryota > Viridiplantae > Streptophyta > Pinopsida > Pinales > Pinaceae > Larix > Larix kaempferi. Next base: position 22,786,403 of record BSBM01000753.1, read on the forward strand.
GTGAATATAGGTTCTTCAATCTTGTTCAATTGTGAATATAGATACTTCCTCAATTGTGAATATAGATTCCTCAAGCTTGCTCAAATGTGAAAGTAACTTCTACCTCACTCGTGAATATAGAAAATTCTTCATTTCTGAATAAAAGTTCTTTAAGCTTGCTTAATAGGGAATTTATATTCTTCTTCAATTGTGTTCATATAGATTCCTCAAGCTTGCTTGAAATTGTGACTGTAGAATCCTCTTGAAGCTTGAAATTGTGAATGTAGAATCCTCAATTCCCAATGATAACTGTAGAATCATATTCAAGCTTTCTAATTGTGAACATAGAGTATCAAGCTTCCTCAATTTCCTTGATTGCTGATTGTGAACATAGAGTATCAAGTTTCTTAAAACATGTTGTTGGAGAGACAAAACGCAAAATTCGGGTATGAAATATGCAAAGTATTTTGCTGAATTTTTTGCACAGACAAAACGCGCTAGTGTTTCTTAAAACTAGGCAATTAAAACTATAATGCAACTAATATGTTTGGTGCATGGCTAATTAATGTCTAGAGGCCAAAAACGCGCATGCATTTCTGCATACAAAAACACGCTAGCGTTATGGTAATCTACACAATTTACATTTTCATCAAAACCTTATTTAATAGTTTCTTCCCAAGAAAATAAATTTCCTTTACTTCCCTAGATCCATACTTATCTTGAAATGTTTTGGGCTTCATGTTCTATGGGTTAGGAGGTTAAATAGGGATTTGGTATTAGGGGCTAAGGTGTCAAGGGGTTTTGGGTGAAGGGGCTTAGGGGTTAGAAATGGGGGGTGGTTAGTGGTAGGGGAAGGGGAGTAGAAGAGAGAGGGGGGGAAATTAGGAGAGAGAGAGAGGGGGGGTGAGAGTAGGAGAGAGACAGAGGGGGGGGGTAGTTACGGGTAAGGGGATAGGAGGTGGTTAGCGAGGGGGAGAGAGAGAGAGTTAGTGAGAGAGGGGGTTAGTAATGGTTATGGGGGATAGGAGGGAGAGAGAGAGAGGTGAGGGTGTTAGTTGTAGGGAGTGATAAAGAGAGTTGGGAGGTGTGTTTATAGGTAGGTGGAGGTGTAGGGAAGAGAGAGAGACTGAGAGAGGGTGTTAGTAATGGCTAGGGAGAGGAGGGGGTTCAACGATAGGGGGAGTAGGAAAGAGATAGAAAGAGTAGGATGGGGAAGAGGTTAGGGAGAGGGAGATGGTGTTTAGAGAGAGAGAGAGAGAGAGAGAGAGAGAGAGAAATAGGTGAAAGAGTAGGGAAGAGAGAGCGACAGAGGGGGTTTGTAAGGGTTACAAGGAGGAGGCAATAGAGAGAGGGGGGCTTAGGGGTATGGGGAGTATGAGAGATAATAAGCAATGGGATGTGGCTAAGTGTGGGTGGGGTGGGGTGGGGTGGGGTGGGTTAAGGGTTTATAGATAGATAGAGAGGGAGTAGGGTATCAGGGGGTTAGAAGAGAGAGAGGGGTGGGGTATATGGGTTGGTGGAGGAGTACAAAAGAGATAGAGAGAGGGGCGGTTAGTAAGGGTTAGGTGTAGGAGGGGAGAGAGCGAGCGAAGGTTAACAGTCATATGATTAGGAGAGAGATAGAGAGAGGGGGGTTTTAAAGAGTGGTGTGGATTAGGGAGAGGGGGAGGATGGGTTAGAGAGAGAGAGGGGGGTTGGGTAGGGAGGTGTTTTTAGGGATTTTCATATAGAGAGGGGTGGGGTTTATGAGTAGGTGGAATATGGGCCTAGGGATAGGGGTTATGAGTAGGTGGAATATGGGCTTAGGGGTGGAGGTTATGAGTAGGTGGAAAAGGTGTAATTGTTTCTAGGGTTAAGGGCTTAGGGATTTGAGATTTTTAAGTAATATGGGCTAGACTTTTTAGGGGTTAGGGGTGGACTAGGTATTAGGGGTTAGGGGTTGTGGTATTATAGATAAAGTGGCTAGGGGGTTTAGGGGTTAGTGGCCTTAGGGGTTAATTGATTTAGTACTCTAGGGTTAATGTGTTAGGGTTTATGAGGTTAGGCTTAATGGTGAAGGATTTAAAGGCTTAAAGGCTTATAAGGGGTAAATTAGAGCTTAAAGAGACTAATGTGCAAGCCCAAGCAAGAATTCCAAAGCTGAGAGAGAGGGAGAGAGATCAAGCAAACATAGAGATCTCATGCAAAAAAAGACCACACATGCAAACATAGAGATCACAAGCAAATGTAGAGCACGCTAGCAAAAGGGAGGTTGCACATGCAAATGTAGTGTAGAGGTAAAGAAGTATTTTACCTGTATAGGGTAAACTAGAGCTTAGAGGGCTAATGGTTAAAGGAATATAGGTAAACAATTAAAGCACTTAAGGGGTTTAATAGTTTTGATTTAGGGGTAAAGGAATTAAGGACTTTGGGCTTAGGGTGTTAGGTTTTAAGAGGTTAGGAATTGAGGTCTAAGGTGTTATAGTGTTAGAGGCTTAGGGAATTAGAGGATAATGAAAATAGTGAGGGGAGATAAAGGGTTAATTAAGGGACTAGGTATTTAAAAATTAATACCTTTATAGGTTAAGGGATTTAGGATAAACTATTAATGGGGTAAGGGATTATGTGTTAATGGCTTAGGTGCTTAGGGGTGCAGGGATTTATGGGGTTTGGGACTTAGGAATTATGGGTTTAGGCCTTTAATTTACCTCCCTTATCATTACTCTCCCCAACTCCTTAAATTTATGTCCCTTTCCCCCCTTTCGTATATCTCTTCTCTCTCCTACCCCCTTTATCTCCATTCAACACTTGAAAACATAAATTTGTGAAGTCCATAATGTGCGCGCGTTATGTGAAAAATAACGCTTGAGCATTTTGTATATGCAAAACATGCGCACGTTTCTTCTAACACCAAGCGCACTAACCAAAATATTTGAATTTAAATATAGAGTGCACGTGTTCCTTAGAACCTAATAAACCCCTACTGTTGCACCTATGTGTCGGCCATAGTCCTATGTGGTTGGTTCAAACTTCCCAAACCCGTGCTATGTAATTTACTGAACCATAGCTAATTAGGCATTTCCACCATTTTTCTCAATATGCTTGTTCTTCACCGCTCTCTACAGCATGACATACATGACCATTATTGACAAAATTTCAGGCATAGATAGAATTTTTTATGCAGATTCTAAATATGTAAATTAAAAAAAAAATTGTATGTTGCACTATTAGACACTGACCTTTACATGCTATAAAAAATCCAAGTCAAAATAACTTCATTAAGACCTTCAAAGGCTGCACCCACATTTGAGGTCCCATTCTCGAGGTCTGATCACTTACATAATTTAAAATAAAAATAAAAATTAAACATTTAATTTTGGAAAAATAGTGTTGCACTAATGCTACAATTTTTATACATGTATACCATTTTTTGTAGGTTGAAACCATCATTTAGGCACTCAAAGGCAGCATCCACAAAAACATATACCTTATCATTTACCAAAAAAATAAAAAACATGACTGTTAGAAAAGATGCAATTTTACATAGTCATGTAAATTTTCAATACTTAAAACTTATATATTCAGAAACGTGACTCAATTTCCTACATTTCATCTTTTTTACTCGATGCAAGATATCTTGTGGAAGTATCTCAAAAAAACCAAGTAAGTTGAGGGATGCCTGATTTTTCAGTTTTCTATTGCATCTAACGCGCCAAAAGTGACCCTCATTAGCTTGCACATGCCCCAAGGAGATGCATTCAAATATTCATCTCATATTTCATCTCATATTGTGCATTTATATATTTTTTAATTAGAGTTTGTCCCCTTGAAGTGACTTATTATCTATTCATTCACTTGTTTTATGTGTGGCATTATTGAAATTGATGTTAATTAATGTTCATTGGGTTATTTACTACATAACATCCTCTACAATGGATTTCGGAAGTCCAAGCGTGATCTTCCTAATGAAGGGTTCTTTCTTTGTCCATATCGGGACTTTTTGGTTTCTCCTTTTCTTCCCCAAAATCTTATTCTCGTCCATATTATGTTTAAGCCAATGCTCAAACCAAATCATATAGTAAGTTTGCAATACCTTCTACCCACCACTCCAAATTTATAAATTTATGATTTTCTTGATTGATTCCATGGTTTTTTTCCATTTTAGTTTGACTTCGAGATTGACTATGGGTTATTCTATGCAACAATGGCCCTTCACTTAATGAATATCCAAGTTTGTTTTCATAGTGCACTCCTTATAAAATAAAAATTATTCTCTAACATTAAACTGATCCATTTTCTAATGGGATTGTTGTCAAAATCACCCAATGTGTCTACACTAGATATTGAATTAAACAAATATTGTGTCTTATGAATATTGTAGCCTAGATTGATTTATTATTAAGAAATAATAAAACAAGAAACATACAATCATACACATAATATTCTATGCAAAGTATACAACAATGCACTACTAAGAAAACACCTTCTAGCGGAGATTTTGTGGAACCTCTCGAAAAAATGTCTCGTCTATTTATGTATAGGGGAGGTGGGCTACCAAAGCATAGAAAAGGTTTTTTTATCATTGCTCTTAAATTATTATCTCGCACCGATGCGCTAAAAAAAATACACATTGATGATTTAAATAACACAATGCATTGATATCAAAATACCCCATTTTCTTGTTGAATAAATATGTATAATTTTATTTTGCATAGAAAGCTAACTAGTTTTCCACAAGCATATAAATGCCCGGGTGTGATATTCATATATATTTTTAAACATAAATTGTAAAAGATTTATATTAAATAGCTGAGCACAACGATCCTTAACAAAGATGTAAACTTATCCAAAACTCTAACATCTAAAACAAAATATCGTTCAACAAATATCTCTATTGTGTACAAAAATTTTCCCATAGGCTTTTCATGTACTTCTAAGGCTTGGGTACCATATATTTTAACAAACTATTTGCAAAACAGAGCATAGAAAAGCATAGAAACAATTATTGTTGTAAAAACCCATTTGAACTATTCATGCATGTCCATTCTTCCATGAATTGGTTGAATGATTGATAGTTCGTCCATGGGCCATGCTTCACTTGAGGGCGATGCATGGAAATGGCTACAGCGATTCATTTTCACAAGCTGCTCCAGGTCCTTCATTATCTTGTCTATTAAGGCAATGTGTTCATGCATATTACCATCCATATCGATAATGCGAGACTCCAAGTTGGCTAGACTATTGGCATTGTACCGCGCCTCTTTAGTTAAGGTAGTAATGTTCTAGAGAACCCCCCCAATATCTTCATGAATGACCCATACAATTATTTTGAAATCCTTTAGGTAACCTCTAAAATTGCATAAATTTCCCCCTAGGATGACATGGTTCCTTTGTCACCTGCAATAAAGGAAAAGGGGATCCAATTTATGGATGTATTCTGGCTATCCTGAATTCTAGTTTGGGTTGTTCATATTGTATAGTCTAGTTGTTTCCTGTAAAATCCTAGAAATTTTTCAGAGGAGAGAAACTCAATCACATCCTCCCATCCCGAGAGAGATTGATCAGAAAAAAGAGGGGAATTGATTTGTTCTGAAGCAACAAAATCAAAAGAGGACATGCCACGGTGAGGCTCTCTTCTTCAGAGTAGGGAAAATTTTAAGGATCCATAATTTTCTCAAAGTGTGGAAACCTTGGTGAATATTACTAATTCTTAAATTTGCAACCGTAAAATTGCTGCAGGAGCATCAGGCCCTAGGCAGACTAGTTGAAGATGATCGACATGAGAATTCGATCAGGGGGATTTCGGACAACCACTGGTGCAAAAGGGAGATTGGTTGTCAAAGTTAGTAAGTCGAGCAAGAGTTGTTGAAGTGTGTTGATAGAAGGAGAAAGGTCGAGAGTCGACATGTGTAGGTCGATAGACGACATGGTTGTAGCGAAAGAGGTCGAGTGTCGACATGTTGTCAAACAACGACATTGACAGGTTTGAGGCAGAAACCAAGCGAGGAGGAAGGGGCGGACTAGAGAAGCTGAAGATGCGAAAGGAAACCGACAGATAAGTCAAAGGATGATGGAAGATAGTATTGTCGAGGTTAGTGATGGGACCGACTACTGTAGAAGATTCAGGGTGGCTCAAAAGTCAAGCAGATTACTTGGTAGTCATTTGTGGTTTCTAAGGAATTTATGAGAAGTTAATGAAGGTGGTTGGGATCATGACAGATGTCACCATAGGCATAGGTTGTGCAGCACGTACAGGGGCACTGACAACTATAGGTCTGTAGGATTGGTAGGATTCGACGGATAAAGGAAGCATGTCTCGGGGGTTTGAGTGATATCAAGAACAACAGCAGAGCACTAGTAAGGTAGAAGAGTTCTGTTAGTAGAGTGTCAAAGGAAGATCATTCACTCAGGAGTTGATCAGTAGATTGGAGAGAACAGTCACTCATCAATCGAGCGTAGAGGAGATCTGATCCATAGCTCAGAGTTCCACAGTGAACGTCGAGAGGGTGAAGGTCGACACATAGAGAGAACACACCAACTTCTATAAATTGTAAAGGCTGAGGCCGACCAGTTAGTTGTTTACTTTACTTTTCATATCACATTGTAATTGTAATTCAATTGAAGTAATAGAAGCTAGCTTCTGGAATCCTTTTTACATCTAGTTCATGTGAACGTGCGTGTGTCATGTGTTATAGTTAAGCAAGAAGGTTTGACCAACCTGCCTTGCGCCAGTTGGTATCAAAGCCATATTGAGCTGGTAATATCAAAACTGGAAAGAGCCGATAATATCAAAGCACAAAGTTGAGTCTGGTTGAGTTGAAGCATCCTGTGAGTAGGAGAGTGTCAGTTGGTATCACTTCTGGAAGTGAATCCAAACGAGTGTGTTAACAGATCCATCTGTGGTTGGGTAGATTTGTGCACGACTTGTGAAAGTACGGTTGTGATTGGACAAGTGGGAGTTTCAGCTACGGTTGAAAATGGCTCACAGAGGCGTTAATGTCCGAGGAGTTGGATGGAGAGCGCGTGGCACTGCAATCATGGTTGATCATGAAATGTTTGACGAATGCATGCAAACAATGCGAAGTTTGACTAGTGAATTCATAGCGATCAAAGAAAGCCAAAGGTGTGGATGTGTTCCTGATAAGTTAGACCACAGTGATGAGGAGGTCGAGGAGTTGGAAGCATGGGAAGGAGCAGGGGAGGAACCAAAAGAAAAAATCATCAAGATTCTGATGGATATGAGAGGTCGGAAAAATATAGATGTATGTACCTACTCAGGAAGTCTGGATCCAAAAGACTTGATCGACTGGTTCAGAGAAATGGAGAAATACTTTGACATAGAGAAGATCGAGGACCCAATATGGGTTAAGACTGCATGTCTGAGGTTGAAGGGTCATGCCTCATTATGGTGGGACAATGTGCAGGCTAATAGATTCAAGAAGGGCAAGGAGAAAATCAAGTCTTGGGACAAGATGGTCGCCAAACTGAAAGGGAAGTTCTTTCTAGGTGACTATGTAATTTTCTTGTTACAGAAGTTGCATAGATTTCAACAAAAAGAGATGACCATGAAGGAGTACATAGAAGAGTTCTAAATATTTTCGATAAAGTCGGGGCATACCGACGAAGGCAAAGAATCTTTCGCTAGATATGTTATCAGCTTGAAGTATGCCATACAGGATGAGTTGAGCCTGTATATGTTCAGAGTGGTCGGTGAAGCCTACCACTTAGCTCTGAAGGAAGAAGAGAAACTGTCGAGGAAATCCGCATCGACCAGAGGAAAGATGACTGGTTGTGGTGCGAAGATTGTTTCCACGAAAATCCAAAGTAGCGGAACCAAGAGAGAAACCGTCGAAGACAACCGATGTGCGAAAGGGACATCGACTAAATAGAAAGCACAAGAAAACTGACACGATGGTCGAGAGAACCACTATCGAGGTGCATATGGTCCAAGTAGTCCATCCGAAAGGAAAAGAGCTGATAGACCAGCTATGGTTTGTTATAAGTGTCAAGGAGTTGGACACAAGGCATATGAATGCTCAGAGGACCTACATGCTGCACAGGAGTCGAAACCTAGATTTCAAAGAGATGAGAAAGTCGACGAGAGGGTAGAGTCGACATCCGACAACAGTGACGATCGATCCGACGAGAAAGAGAGGGCACACCAAAAGGCTATCTTTCGAACTAGAGTGTGGATCAGCAATTGGTATTGCAATACCATAGTTGATGGTGGAAGTACAGAGAATATTGTGTCGACATAGGTCATCAACAAAGCGGGGTTGAGATGTCGAGAACACCCACACCCATACAAGATCTCTTGGTTGCAGAAAGCACACCATGTCAAGGTAACCAGACAGTTCCTAATAAACTTCAAGGTCAGGAAGCTTGAAGACAACATACTGTGCGACGTAATCCCAATGGATGCATTTCATCTGTTGTTAGGAAGATCATGGAACTATGAGCAGAAGATGATCTATGATGGTCGAGCCAACACAATAATAGTGTGGAAAAATGGCACAAGGAGAACTATGAAGCCAAAGTAGGAGGACCAAGCCGACTGTAAGAAGGGCGAGAGAAACTATTGGTAGAAGCGAGTGCTAATGTGTTCAGCCAAGGAATTCCTCACGGAAGAGGAGAAGAAGTCGAGATGTTTCTCCATCATTCTGAAAGGGCCATGTGTTGAGAGGTAAAAAATGGAGAAAATTCCAATCGAAGTCGAAAAGATGCTCGACGAGTTCAGGAGCATAGTAGTCGTCGAAGTGCCAATGGGATAGCCACCGATGAGAAGCATATCCCATCAGATCAACTTGATTCTAGAGTCGACTTTTCCAGACTAGGCACTGCATAGAATGACTCCAACAAAGATTCAGGAACTCAATCAATAGGTCCAGGAGTTTTTAGATAGGGGATTGATCAGAGAGAGTCTGAGCCCTTGTGTGGTACCAACAACATTAGTGCCTAAGAAGGGTGGAGAATGGAGGATGTGTTTAGACTCTAGAGCTATCAACAAGATCATGATCAAGTATCAATTTCCATTACTGAGGATGGATGAATTGATGGATTTCTTGAGTGGAGCAAAGTACTTCACGAAGATCAACCTGAAGAATGGTTATCACCAAATTCGGGTTAGAGAAGGAGATGAATGGAAAACAACAATCAAGATAAAGGAAGGGCTATATGAGTGGTTAGTCATGCCATTCGGATTGACTAATGCACCCAGTACATTGATGTAGTTGATGAATGAGGTACTGAATCCATTCTTGGGTAAGTTCATCGTAGTGTACCTAGACGACATCCTGATATTTAGTCGAACTAAGACATAACACTTGGGGCACATTCGACAATTATTGCAGAAGTTGCAGGAAGAGAAGCTGATGGTGAACCTGCAAAAGTGTTTCTTTATGAAGGAAGAATTGGTGTACTTGGGATTTGTAATCTTGGGTGAAGGGTTAGTGATGGACCCAGAAAAGGTGAAGGCAATATTGGATTGGTAGGAACCGACAAGTGTGGTTGGAGTGCAAAGTTTCCATGGACTTCCCAAATTCTACCGGAAGTTCATTAGGGGATTCATTCGGATTTGTGCACCTTTGACAAAGTGCATGAAGAAAGGGGAGTTTAAGTGGATGAAAGTTTCCCAGAGAGATTTCAACAAGTTGAAGGAAAAGGTCACTAAGAACCCAGTGTTAGCACTCCCATATTTCGACAAAGTTTTCCAAGTCGATTGCAACGAGAGTGGAATGGTAATTGGAGCAGTGTTGATCCAGGAGGCCCGACCAATTGGATGCTTCAACGAGAAGTTGGATGATGTGAAGCGGAAATATTCAGTCTATGAATAGGAATTTTATGCTATTGTTCAAGCATTGAATAAGTGGAGGAATTATTTGTTTCCCAAGGAATTTGTGTTGTACATAGATCACTAAGCACTGAGGTATTTGAATACTTATTCCAAGTTGAATCAATGACACATGAAATGGTTTTAGTTTCTGTAGGGATATACCTTCATGTTGTGACATAATTCGGGCCAGTCGAATAAGGTTGCCGATGCACTGAGTCGAAGAGTTGCATTGCTGAACGCGACGATAGTTGAGGAAACATGAATAGAGTTGGTGAAGGAAGAGTATGCGATCGACGAGGGTTTTGCGAAATCATGGAAGGCGAGTCGAGAACCATGGAGTGTAGACAGAACTCCATACTTGCATTATTTCATCCAAGAGGGATACCTATTCAGGGGACAAGAGTTGTGTATTTCCAGAGGATCTGTGAGGGAGAACGTAATCCAAGAGCTGCACAACGACAGATTAGAAGGTCATTTTGGCATTGACAAGACCAAGGCACTGGTCAAAGAGAAGTATTATTGGCCAAGAATGACAACATTTGTCAGTATGTGGGTACAACAGTGTCGAGTTCTCCAGTTGGAAAAGGGAAGAAGTTAGAATATGGGGTTATATACGCCATTACCAATGACGAATACCCCATGGGATCACCTGAGCATGGATTTTGTGATAGGATTGCCAAAGACACGGTAGGGAAGCAACTCAATCTTTGTTGTAGTCAACATATTTTCCAAGATGGCACACTTTATTGCGTGTCAGAAGACAACTGACGCCACAAGCATTGTTGTACTACTCTTCAAGGAGATAGTTAGATTGCATGGGTTACCAAAGAGTATAACGTTAGATAGAGATACCAAGTTTATGGGGCATTTCTGGAGAACCCTATGGAAGAAACTGGACACGAGGTTACAGTTTAGTTCAGCATATCATCCACAGATAGATGGATAGACCTAGCTGGTAAACAAAATTTTGGGAAACCTTCTGAGGTGTTTGGCGTCCAACAGACCCAAGCAATGGAAGAACGTGTTGGCGCAAGTAGAGTTCGCATACAAAAATTCTGTGAATCGGTCGACAGGTTTGAGCCCATTCCATATTTTTCAGGGACGAATCCCACATGGAGTGGTGTATTTGGTCGAGTTACCAACAGAAATCAGGAAAAGCACGGATGCAAACTCATTCGTAGAGCACATGAAAGAAGCACATGAAGATATGTGAAAGCGCATAGAGTAAAGAAATGCAATGTATAAGTTGAGATCCGATAGGAAGAAGAGGCTACAGTCATTCAGCAAAGGAGACTTAGTTTATGCACATTTTCGGAAGGAGAGATTTTCGACAGGAACATACAACAAGATGAAGGTGAAGAATATTGGACCATGTAAGATTCTGAAGAAGATGTCAGACAATGATTATGTGTTGGAGCTACAAAAGGACTTGAGCATTTCACCAACGTTCAATGTCTCAGATGTGTACAAGTTTGAAGAAGGTTCAACCAGCGGAAGCGGAGAAGTGTCAAACATCGACTGGACAATTTTGATTCTAGATCGACATAAGGAGGAATCTGCTGAAGTAATAGAGGAATGCGAAGTCGGGTGTACGCGCAGTTCACGAAGGAAGGAATACTTAGTGCGATGGAAAGATGATGAGTTGCAGGAGGCAACATGCATTTCTGAAGAAGAATTCAGGATATTGATGGAGCATTCGAGTTATGTTTCACCTGGGGAGTTTCATGCAGGAGCATAGGTGCCTAGGAAGACCAGTCGAAGATGATCGACATGAGAAGTTGACCAGGGGGATTGTCGACAACCACTGGTGTGAAAGGGAGATTGGATGTCAAAGTGAATAATTCAAGCAATAGCTGGTGAAGTACATCAATAGAAGGAGAAAGGTCGAGAGTCAACATGTCTAGGTTGAAAGACGACAGGGTTGCAGCGAAATAGGTCGAGTATCAACATGTTGTCGAACAACGATATCGAAAAGTTTGAGCAAGAATCCAAGCGAGGAGGAAGGGGAAGAATAGCGAAGCCAAATATGAGAAAGAAGATGGACAGATAAGTCGAAGGATGATGGAAGACAGTATGGTTAAGGTCAGTGATGGGACCGACTACTGTAGCAGATTTAGGGTGGCTCAGAATTCAAGTGGAGTACTTGGGAACCGTTCGGGGTTGCTAAGGAAGTTATGAGAAGTTATTGAAGGTGGTTGGGATCATGATAGATGTCACCACAGGAATAGGTTGTGCACCATGGCCAGGGGCACTGACAACTATAGGTCTACAGGATCAGGAGGATTCGACGGATAGAGGAAGCATGTCTCAGGGGTTGAAGTGATCTCGAGAACAACATCAGAGAACCAACAGGGTAGAAGAGTTTGGTCAACAGAGGATCGAATGGAGATCAGTCACTCAGGAGTTGATCAGTAGATTGAAGAGAACAGTCACTCATCAACCGAGCACAGAGGAGATCTGGTCCATAGCTCAGATTTCCAGAGTGAACGTCAAGAGGGTGAAAGTCGACACATAGAGAGAACACACCATTACTTATGTAAATTGTAAAGGTTGAGGCCGACTAGTTAGTTGTTTACTTTTCCTTGCATATCGCATTGTAACTGTAATTTGATTGAAGTAATAGAATCCAGCTTCTGACATCCTATTTACATCCAGTTCATGTGAACATGCATGTGTCATGTGTTATATTTAAGCAAGAAGGTCCGACCGACCCGCCTTGCGCCAAAAATATTTGGCGATTTTTCAAAATAATATTAAAATTTCGAAGGACTTTATATAGTTATTGGACAATTTTGGCAAATTTTAGAGTAAAAAAAACTATACCATGGAATTTGGGTGAATCATCTTTGAAAAAAAGGTAAATTGACAAATCTTTTTTTGGAAAAAAAGGTCGAAAAATATCCCATGGGATAAATTTTGCCCCTAAACTTTTCCTTGCTTCAAAGAAATTTTCATATTGCAACTTCTACCAATTAGAAAAATTGGTCATCTTCCTTTCCTTGAAATCATTCTTAATATCCATCAATTCATTTGTGCAAACCTAAATAGAGAGAGGAGTATAGGCTAGACCTATGGTGGTCTTAATACCACATTCACTACATGAATCCCTTGCATTAACTCGACCTCATTCCCAATTCTTTTGGATGCTTCCACCTATCCTCCACATGGGCTTGGTCTCGATACTAGAGTCTTTATGGGAATGCAAAGATACTCCCTTCCTTTCCTTTATGCCCAAGGGTGAAACCATACTTTTCCCTTGGGCTCTCCCTAGAATTGAAAACTTCACATTTGTCATGGGTTCCACTTTCTAATTAATATTTTATTTTCAAATTCTATCATTCCTTATTCGATCCTTGATCCTTGGTTTTCCAATTCATTTGCTAACCAGTTGTTTTATTGTTTGACATGACAATAGACAATTTTGCTGGGGATATTGATATTATAAATTTGCTTTTGAATTCTTCCAGAAGAGGTGGGATTCTCCTTATAATGGATATGCATTTTTTGGATCACAATATACTTGGAGTCTCATTAAACAAAGAGTTTTGAGATGTTTAAAATTGAGATGAAATTTCCATGCCTTGTAGTTGGGCCAACCATTCTACCTGGTTATTGGTTTTTCTTATTGGGGGTTCATCAAAATTATTTTTGTAGGAATTCCTTAATATCTAGTGAAATTAAGGGTATTCTTTAATATCCTATGAATGAAGGTGCTATGAAATATGTTAACATAGTGAACCCATAAAGAGGCCAACCAGAACAATGTCATAAAGGGATGGGAGGCTAGAGAGGGGGAGAGGAATTTGGACCCTCACCCTATTATAACTCATACTCTTCAACTCTTGTGAAATGTTCAAATCCTCAAGTTCTATGAGGAGGGGACATCCCTCATGGATAACACAATATTACTGAGAAAACTGATCCATCGTTGGTATCATGCCAAGTAGGCATTTAGAGTTGGTCCCATATTATAGTTCCAACATAGAGAGGAGGACATAAATTTCATTATTGGGATGCCCAAGATAGGGGAGGATTTTCTATTTTCCTATTCACTTACTGGTATTCACGTAGCAATGATGGATGTCATAATGGTGGATTTTCTAGTGGCAATAGGATGTCATACTGGTGTGTTTTCTAGTGGCAATGAGTTGTGGTGGTCGCTAGTTTTCCTATTGATCACTTGAGCATTATCAACACATAAATTTCATATGATCAAAATATAAACATTATGCCCATGATGATATAATAACATAATACCCAATAAAAGATATTCAATTGATTACTGGTAAACCTTAGGATTCTTTAAATCATGATTAGACTTCTATCAAGATTAATACATAAAAAGAAAAGATGGATTGTATTGTCAATAGTGAGCACATATGTTTACTTGTGAAGAAACCAAGAGTTAAAGTATTACCATAAATCATTTAAGAACATAGAATTTAAACATATGCGATGCCAATATTTAACTAAGAAGCCTAGAAATGACTAGGTGGCTTGTTTCTTTGTTTAAATAAAATTCATAAACTAATATTACAGCAGTAGCGAAAAGATAAATAAAAGTAATAAAATGAATTATAAATATTTATTCATGTACTAATCTGTATATGCAACTAAAGAAAACGACAAGAGACAACACATGGTTCATTTTAGTTGTCTTTTTAGTGATTTTGTGTTGTTTTTTTCCTTAGAACTTATTTTGTGATTAGGTAAAAACAAGAGATCCTTATGGAATATTTCTTCTTATCATGTGCTCAATTAGCTTATATGAATAGAATGAATAGCAAAAAGAAAATCAGAAGTATTTAAATAGAGTGAGTAAGAGGAAGAACTAGTGCCTTTTCCAAATTGGGTCATATGAAGGCCAACATCCTCTAAGTGTTGTGATGATAACCCATTCAAGTGTAGATGGAGATTGGCTAGATTATCCAGCTTGTTCTTTGGAAATTAGCTTCCAAATCCTCTATGATATTCCTTAAATCTCCCAACACTTTTCTTGTAGTTCAAGAGAAGCATGACGATTAATATATATAATTGGATGTTAACACAAGTTGTATGTTTTAAAATGATTTTCTGTGAAAATTATACATTTTGTTTAATGAGCTAGACATATTGTGCCAATCAATTTCCATTAAGTGTAACAATTCCATATTGAAATTTTAATTATTGTGAACCTTTTTGTTTTCCCATTTTGTATGATGAAGGATCTTTTATTCATATATAATAAAATGGGTTTTTTTATTATATTGCATTGTCCGATATTATAACTATTATATTGTTGATTAAATATATAGATTATTAAATATTACAATAAACGAGTGTGTAATCCAATGATACAACATATTAATACAATCATTATAACAAAATGCAATAATTAAAATTAAAATATCAATAAAAAAATTGAACTCAATGTATGGTATGGGGCATACATAATTTTTTCATGGTATTTATGGTATGGGGCATACGTAATTCATTCATGGTATTTTATTCCTTCTTACAGACATTGTCTAGTGCTTTTAAGTCTATAAATTGCACCGGTTCTTTGATATGATATTCCCCGGTGATTATACAAACTTAGTGTACCAGTGAACATATCTTTGAAAACACATTGCTAATACCAATACATTCCCACTCATTGTAGCATGACATTGATTATTGCAGAGCACATAGGAATAAACTATGAGCATTCTAACCCCTCACGATTAAACCATAAATAAAATACATGTCATCCTATAATAAGTTTAACTAGTTGGCATTCCAACCAACAATGAATGGTGCCCTTAATCTCAATGAAAAATACATGTCATCCTATAATAAGTTGAACTAGTTGGCATTCCCAACCTACAATGAATGGTGCCCTTAATCTCAACGAATAATACTTTTTAATGATAAATATGTTATTCACATTCAATAACATTTTCTCCTTGACATGGTTGAGGAATACAACATTGAGAAGGAGAGAACATGTCCCCGAAGAAAGTGGGTATGGGATGTGCTCCTATTCCTTCTCACTTGATTTTCATCAGCTCACCATCTTCTAGTTCTCTATAGGTTGATGGACAAACAAAGCATGTTAGAATATAAATTATTTAATGATTAAATTAATGTAAATGATAAATGAAAACATAAATGATAGTTTATACAAACCCATTGGTGCTCTTTACTCACTTAGTCTACTAATGCATCGATAAATTTTTAGTGCACCAATCCTTTGACATTAAAATGGTGTTGCAATGTGTTTTAACTATCCATGCATCATCATCATTGAAAAATAACTTTTCAACGATGTGCCACCAATTAGGTAGAACACTGTAATGATGCATAAATTGTCAATGAACAAATTGTATGATTTTTTAGATCAAGCAACTAAGTGTTTACATGCCATCTAAGAATTGATACCCACATCCAAGATTCCCAACACTCCTCTTCTATAGCAAGTCATCTTCCAAATAAACTAACCAACCTCCATGTGGAAACTCATGAAGAAATCACCAAGCTTCATATATATCCAATGGTTCATAAAAGAAAGACACATCAACACCAAAGATAAGGTATATAATCAATGAGCAAGCCACCTCACATGTGTGTGTCCATCACAGAATAACCAAAGGTCATCCATACACCTCACCCTGCATCACATGAACCACCCCCATGGTCGGTGCAAACACTTTCAAAGTAACCCCAAAAGCTACAAGTGGTTCCTTTTTCACAATTACATACTGACAAGGACAATTTCCCATCAAAAAACATCTCATTATGTGTTATTTTATAATAGGCACATCGTTTATGACATTGACATATGCCCAATAATAAATGCAAATTGTGGATTCTATGAATATTGCACTTTAGTTGGTCTAGCACATTGTTCATGGTGCACCATATAAAATTTTGGGCACCATTGGTTAAACATATAACCCTTTTGATGTCTTTATTTCCTATGGGATAACTAACTTACGGAAGGTGCTTTTTCCACCAATGCTCATTCAATAGGCATATCTTATAGTGCATCAATATGTTTTTCTAAGAACCAAATTGGTGTGAAAATAATAGTTTGAATCACCTAAATTTGTTTTTTAAAAACCTTTTCCAAAATCACTAATGAAAGTATTCCATAAATGTGAAACTAGAATATCAATTCTACAAATATCTTTATTAAATAATTGTTTCGTAGTAATGAGTGTTGAGCATAGCAGTGATGGAAGTTGATGGTTAATGTGTCTATTGTCGAACATTTCAGAACTTGATGGCTAATGTGTCTATTGTCAAACATTTCACTATTAAATACAATTGAAATGATAGTCTAAAATTTCGACAATTTCGAACGAATTTTTTTTTTTTTTTTGGCATGATTTTGAAAAAATCCAACATAAAGTTTTAAAAGTTTTAGTTACAATTATCAAAATCTGAAATTTTGGTTGTCCCAAGGGTTTTTGATGGTATTGAATCTGTTTCTACCATCAAAATAGCCATTAAAACATAGTTAAATTCAGTTTTTGCAAACATAAAGTATCAGATTCCGACAAAAAGGCCCCATCCAAACCAAATCATCGAATATTTATATAACTTCCCATTGAAAAGTTTAACTCCTCATTAAAAATATGATGAAAATGGTGAATACGTCATCTCAATCAATTAAAACAATAAAAAACTTTCAAATTTACTAGAGAAATGATTTTAAAATTCCAATGTTACATATAGAAGCCAAACTCTATTGGGGAGTTTTAACCATCTCTAAATTACAATATAGTTCCCTCACTCTTTAATCACGTATATCTCACTAAGTGATAACTTGTGCTATAAAGTATATTATGCATTTTCAAGAGGGGTTTTAAATGCTATATTTTAAATGCTATATTCAAACTTATGTAATTAACAAAAGTAAAAATTACATTAAAATAAACACCTGAATACCCAACAAAGTTATTCTACCTTAAATTCAATTCTAACATCTCCTTCAACAATAAACAAAACCAACCCTTCGGCTTCTTTTCTCTATCTATTGTTTCTTTCTACATTAGTTGTCTCAAACTTACTTTAAAACATGTGAAATGAGGCGTCTCATCAATTATGTCATTTACAATAAACTTGTATACAAAACCCGTTATGGATACGGTTGTAAATATACCCTTCTATTCGGAAGAAACGTCCTCCCCCAAAAACAAATGAAATATTTTAATCCAAACTCCAAAGTATCCAATTGGAAGTCTAGAGTGATTTTGTGAGTTTCCCTTCAAGTTACCTCAATTCCATAGGTCATGTTCCTAATGTGTTGTTGGCTTTATGTGTAAGTTTTTTTAATTACGTGAAAATTGCTTCTAGAATCTCCCAACCCACCCAAATAAGTGAATAATTTGGCATCCTTGAAATCCTTCTTATTATTAAACTAATTAATTTAATTTAAAATCATATTAAATTTAATAATTTATTTCGTTAATATTAAACATAGTAATGGTGACTTTAATTATTATTAAAATCATTTTAATTATTTAAAATTCAGTGTTAATTGACTAAAGTTATGAATGAGCACGTTTCATAAAAGGATCAATAACTTGAAATTTTAAAATAATATATTTTTATATACAACACGTTTCATAAAATGATCAATAACCTTAAATTTTGAAATAATATATTTTTCTATACAATAGAATATGATTATATTGTTGATGATAATCATAGTTAACACTTTTTGAGACCAACTTTGTTTATAAAAAATTAAGAGGAAAAAAATCAATTATTTGATTTTTGTAAAATTCTATTCATATACTAAAAAAAATTTAAAAGAAACGTTCTTAGATCACCATAATTATGAAGCTATGATGTGATGTAGGTATACGCAAGACATTCTAACAAAAAATGACTTCCATACTCAATGTACATAGTCTCACAAACGTGGCAAATCCTTTCCACCCACTATGTTTTAAAAATTATATGACGTCTTATTTCACTATGATGCTCATGAGAGTTCGTTCTTATCTTAGCTATATTAATTTTTTTCTTCGAACTAGTTAACACATAGAGATACTTTTGATCTTCTAGATTAGGGTTATTGACCTTCTTATAGCATCTTAGTTTTCTTTTAGCATCTAATTCTTTCTTATCCCACATTTTCTCTTTAAACTTAGATGTAATATTTTTTTAATGTTATTGATATTTTGGAGAGTGTCATTTTCGTCAAACCCAATTGTTTAACCAGCCATGACTTCTTTATACGAACCTCTCTTGAGCTGTAGGTGGTCTTGACTGGATTTTAAAGCTATTTTAGGAAGTCTCTGGTCTCCCATGTTATTTATCATGTGCTTGTACAACATGTACCTAATCATAGCGATGCTCTCGATGGGGGAAGACCAACTAATATTAAGAGGATATGATATGGTGTATTGCTTTTAATTTTGAGGTTATAAGTTATAAAGTGCTTATGGATTTGTTCAATCTTTCTTCAGGATTCTCTAGATATGCTGCAAATCCAAACTTCACAAATGTTCAAGATAACGAGAGTGATGGGGGTTTCAAATAGTAACTTCTTTTGTTCCCACACCACAAGGTTTGTTGATTTACAATTGTTTTCAAGACTAAAATAGGATTTTCACCCTCTATTTATTCTTTTTTCAATCCTATACTTCCAATTGAGCTTATGATGAAGATCAATTTCGAAATATTTTTAAGAGGACACTTCCTCCAAGCTGTTATTGTCATATATAGAATTAGTGTAAGTGTACTTCTTGGACTTGATAATCATAACTTTTGTTTTGTTGGTGTTTACAATGATACCCATATTAGAGTATAAATCCTTGAGGATTCTTAATTGCTTATCAAGATCAAATGGACACCTTGCCATAAGAACAATATCATCAACATAAAGAAAAGTAACAACTATTCGAGTTAAGGTCATGCGAACACAAAAGATAGAGAGAGGAGACAACTTTACTTAACTCCAATATTACAATTAATATCTTTACCACCCTTCACTCTTAAATTTGTTATCAATTTAATTAATAAATTTATTTTAATTTAATATATATTAAATATTATATTAATTTAATTTAATTTAAAATATAATTATATAACATTTTAAAATATAATTTTATAATTTGTTTAATCTTCTATATTTTAGACTTTGTCAAAGTTTAAACATAAAAATTAAAATAAAATATTAAATACAATAAAATTATAATTATAATAAATTAATTTTTTTTATATAATTTTTATAAAACATTAATAAACAAAATTGATTTTAGTATAATACAGCCATTATCACTATCACTTAAAATACCACAACCTAATAATTATTATTTAAAAAAAATGAATTTCTAAACCACAACCTAATAATTATTATTTTTTAAAATATAAATTTAAAATGTAATTTCATGTTTATATATACATATGTTTTTATCATTGCTAAAACCTAGAAGGATTAACATAGACTTTGTTAGCATATTATTTTAATTATAATATTTACATTTTCCAGCTGTTGATGAGTACTCAATAGCAGAATAATAAATGCTATGCTAAACAAGTTGAGGATACCTTGAAACTCTTCAAATCCAAAACAAAATCAAAAGCGTACATCTAAAGCAATGCAAAACAAAATCATAAGCTTACATCTAAACCTTTTTCTTATTCTGCAATCATATATCTGAACCTATTTCTTATTCTCCAGCTGAGTGCGGCAATGTTTACTATAAATTTATAAATTCATACCTATTTTGTGAGATAACTAGTCCTCTGTCTTCTATCACGATGGATTTGTTAAGCACATTTTGTCAGGTACCTAATCACTTCGTTCCCAACTTCCCATGAACACTCAGCCATCATGGATTTTTACTCCAATAAAACCACAGCATATGAAGTTTATTGAAGTATCGTCAAAGAGTTGCAATATGAATGAGGAGATTGCAGAGCTGTTGAGGCTGTGAGAAGAAGGGAGAATGATCGCTGGCATGCATTTTGAATACCTTCTCTGGAGGATTCTGTGCTATGCTGTATTCCTGGTGCTCTGGAGAGAACAATCTGTCCTTCATCAACATAATGTAAAATCTTCTAATGCTTCCATACCTCTCGTCGGACAGCTTCAGGAATTCCACCGAGATTGGAAATGGCGTTGGAGTGAGAAGAGACTGTGCAAGGCTCGCATCCTGTGGTGGTGAGTAACGCAGGGAAGAATCAAAGTATTCTTCAGTAAAAAATTGTGGAGGGAAGATGAGGTTTTATGTTAGTAGAAGCAAATACACACGGTGGGCATATTTGGAATTTTTATTCTCACACACACCCACATCACATAGCGCTGCGCTGGAATCCAAATGAAAGAAATTCAAGACTTAAAATACCTCATCAGGGCTCTCGTTATAGAGATAGGACTTGACATGGTCAAGAACCAGTGAAGCAGATGTGGGCAGCTCTGAATCTTCTTTCATATTTAGTACAACCACTCCATTTTCCACCAGCCTCGGGAAAGTCTGCACACACCATATAAATCCATACTCCAATACAATTCAGTTCATAATTCAAAGGGGTCTGAGAACCCCAAATACATCCATCCCTTTTAGTGATACAAGTATGAGGCTTGAAAGAAAGAAAAGTCTGCATCACACCTTCGGATTGGCAGAGCTAAGGAAGCTCTGATTGTTTCGAGGAGTAAATGCAGCTATGAAAATAACCTTGGAGAACTTGGTTGGATAAATCTCCATCGCATATGATAATGGACATCCAGCCAAGCTATGACCTACAAGAGTTACCTGCCACAGATTGTATTCAAAGACTTCAATGCCCTTCAAAGCCATGATAAAAAACAAGAATAATATTGCTGGAAAATCCCGTGATGAAGATGAATGCTTCTCAAAGGCCAATGTAAGGTTTCAAAAAGTCATATAATCTAGTCTGAGAGCCTTATGTAAGGGCACCTATCGCCACCTATCCCAAACCATCTAGGATATAAGTACCAACTCTCTTAGCACAGGTCCATGACCTTGAAGGTGGGTTATCTCAACGCAACCAGACAACCGCAGA
The DNA here is from genome assembly GCA_027924585.1 of Larix kaempferi. Taxonomy (NCBI): domain Eukaryota; kingdom Viridiplantae; phylum Streptophyta; class Pinopsida; order Pinales; family Pinaceae; genus Larix; species Larix kaempferi. Next base: position 22,808,196 of record BSBM01000753.1, read on the forward strand.
ATGCTATTCAAATTTTGGTTTTCTGAGGTTAAGACTCCTGAAAGCCCAACTTCTCAATTTTTGAGTGTCTTAATTCTCTGTGGCTTGGCAGGTCCACACCGGTCATTGGGTTTTAGTAACATAGCATGTTTCAATTTGCCTCCTTACTAGCAGGCCCTCCTGCGCTATTCAACTAAAATTTTATTCATTACATAACAAAAGGTTGAGCATATATTTGTTTTCCAAATATGAAAACAATGCAAGGAGAAGTACCTTGAGAGGCCATTTTGTAACTTTCCAGGTCAGACTTAGAACATGGGTAGTTCATAAAAATCGAGCCCTTCTCTTTGTCAACTCAAAATGAAAACACAATACATATCTGAAAAAATCATTCCATGATACAAATCTGAAAAAATCATTCCATGCTTGGCAATTGTAACCTACTGTTCAAAGGCCACAACAGTTGTAGCAAAAAATCCAAAAGATCAACAAAGAGCGAAGCATCCTAAAAACTTCCAAAGTTCATAATTTGTTCGGGACATCCATAGATCTCTCATCAGTTTTGATTTAGTAGACTTAAAATTATTGGTTTCAAAGCTATAAATGACAGGTTAGAATCCAAGTACCTTCTCATCATTGCCGAGGTTCCTGATATATTCTAGTAGTGGCTCCGCATAGTGTGCAATTGATATGACTTGATCTGTAGAGGCTGCCCTGTTTATTCCATTGGAAACGAGATCCAGGGCAGCCACTCTGTGCCCCTGCTGCTTAAGCAAAGTGACAGTTTTATACCAACACCAGGCTCCATGCCCAAGTCCATGAATCAACACAAAGTGCTGCTGTCTTCCTTCTCCTTCCTGATCAATTTCACCAAGTAAAAACTCATATCACCTCATTATAGGACTCCATTAATCATTTCTGTCAAATCGGCTGCTGAAGCAAATCAAACAAGGAGATAAAAGGCTGCTGAAGCTTTGGGGTTGGATTACCTGTACATGAATTGAAGCAAAGAGCAATATAACACTCGAGGTAACGACAGTCCACCTCCATTGCAGTGACATCATAATAGTAAACCAGAGAAATCTCTGAGAACTAGATTGGTGAATGAGAGGATTAGATTCTTTGATATACCTAAATTCTAATAGAGGAAACGGGACAAGGATCAAAAGCATTTTATATTACAGAAAAAGGTAGGCGATGATCGATACGTTGAAACCGTTGTCACATATTGAAATAAATGTTACCGTCCATCTACTCTACTTGAACCAGACACCAAACATGTACTCATCGTTTATGAATCAAACGTTGTTGACCTTGATGTGTTTACAACTTTACGCATGATAAATAATTCCCTAGGGTTGTTTTACCATTTTCTTTTTCAGAAAATAAATATGTGACATATAAAAAACTAAGAAAACATGTGAAAACTATTTGTAGAAGATTTAACTATTTTAATTTCATTGTTTTGTTGATCATATCGTCCCTTATCGCTCTGCTAATTTTCTGAAATTCAAATCAGTGTAATTATGCACTTTATATGTTATTTTCTCTAAATTAGTGGGAAAATTCAAATGCATGTAATTCTGCAATTTTATTAGTACATCTATTTAACTTGTGACTGGTGAAAATAGATAGGGCACAAATTAAGTCTCACCAACAAATTATGTGTCATGTGTTCTCCATGTGTAGTTGTAATCAAGTGTTGTGTATATCCATGCATCAATTACCAATTATTTTTTATATTTTATTTTATAATTGTTTATTTTGAATTTGGACCAACGCCCATAAAGTCAATAAGTCTCACCAACAAATTATGTGTTACTTGTTCTCCATGCATAGTTGTAATCACGTGTTGTATATGTCTTAGCTACTTGTTATCACCTTCGAGAGCCTTCTCTAGTAGTTGTACAAGTTATCCATGCGACCATTTGTCCATGCATCAACTACCACTTATTTTTGTAATCATGTGTTGTATATGTCTTAGCTACTTAGCTACTTGTTATCACCTTTGAGAGCCTTCTCTAGCAGTTGTACAAGTTATAGATGTGACCATTTATCCATGCATCAACTACGACTTATTTTTGATATTTTATTTTATAATTGATTATTTTGAATTTGGATCGATGCCCATAAAGTCAATAAGTCTCACCAACAAATTATGTGTTACTTGTTCTCCATGCATAGTTGTAATCACATTTTGTATATGTCTTATCTACTTGTTATCACCTACAGAGTGTGGGAAGGAATGGGGTGTTTCTCTTACTTCAACAACACACACGGATCTCCAAAATCAACAATTTCACCTATAGGATAGTCACAGCTGAGAGTAACAACTAACTATAATATTTAGCACAGTCACAACTAACTGTAATAGCTGACTGTTTCAACTAACAGACATCTACAGGACTATTGCAGTTTAAACATAATTAAATCTCAAAATAACTATAATATCTTCACTTGCTACAGCAAAAATAACTACATAAATACATATGAGTTTTCAAACTCAAACAACAGAGTGTAACATAAACACACAAAAAAAAATTGGATTTAACTTCAACTTCATTCACTCCGTATATACGATCATGATTACAATGGTAAGTATTTATAGTGCTTCAACCTAATTGATCATTAAATGATAAATGACTCTTCGTAACATAATCTTATCCGCAGAAAATAAATGCTCAGTTCTGTTGTATTTCTTTAGAAGTTAAATAACAGGCTGCATATGCCTCTTCAAAATTCGATGACCCTTCAACCTTTAATGCTTGATTCAGTTTGGTGGTGGAGAACTCTTGAACAGTCAAAATAAAATATGATTTAGTTTGTCTTAATTAATTTATGGCTTTTCAAATAAAATTTGGGAAGTGTTTCCTTTTGGAAATTCCGACGGTCATCTGAGTAAGTAGTGGAGTAATTAATCACTGCCAACATTCTCCCCCTTAATTACTTCATTCAAAAAACAAAACTTTGAAATACTAGATTTTTGTTACAGCTTACAAACCCCAATGTTTTTCCTATGAAACTCAAACAACTCTTTCCCCAAAGGTTCTGTAAATATGTCTACAAACTGATTTTCTGATCTGCAAAATTCCATACTGATTTCATTCTTGTTTATCAATTCTCGAATGAAATGATACCTTGTATCAATATGCTTACTTCTTTTATGGAAGACATGATTTCTTGATAGTGCAATGGCTCGTTTGTTGTCACAGAAAATCTTAGTTGGTTCATCTTGTTCATGCTGCAACTCAGAAAGAGTTCTTCTCATCCACACAGTCTGACATGCAACTGTTGTTGCTGCAACATACTCTGCCTCAGCAGAGGGTAGTGTCACTATGGGCTACTTCTTTGAATCCCATGCTACTGATCCCGATCCAAAACTGAAGACATATCCAGATGTACTCTTTCTATCATCTGTAGAACCTGCAAAATCACTGTCAGTATATCCAATCAACTTAAAATTTGAGTTTGATGTATACTGGATACCAAAATTTGTTGTTCCAGTAATATATCTCGGAATCCTCTTTCCAGCTTGCTAGTGGGTATTCTTTGGTGACTCCATAAATCTTGAAATCATACTTACTGGAAACACTATATCAGGTCTTGTTGCAGTCAAGTACATGAGAGTTCCTACCAGTCTCTTATACAATATTGGATCAACTTTTCACCCATCATCCTCCTTACTGATTTTTGTACCAGTTGCAATTGGAGTTACAGTTGGCTTACAATTCATCATTCTGAATCTTTTCAGTACATGATTTGCATACTTAGTTTGATTTATAAAAATACCATCCTCAGACTGAGTTACTTCAATAGCAAGAAAATATTTCATCATTCCTAAATCCGTCATCTCAAATTTTCTTTTCATGGCTTTCTTAAACTCATCTACTGAAATATATCCAGTGAAGATCAAATCATCAACATATAAGAAAACAATCAGTATTTTACCTTTTTGGTTTACCTTTGTATACAAGGTTGTCTCACTTGGACTTCTACGGAATCCTTCACTATTCAAATATTCATCAACCTGCTGTACCAAACTCTAGGTGCCTGCTTCAATCCATTCAATGCTTTCTTTAATCTATAATGTTTGTCATCCTATCCATCAATTTCATATCCAGGAGGTTGTCTCACATAAACCTCTTCTTCTAAAGATCCATTAAAAAATGTAGACATTACATCCATTTGATATACATACCATTTATTATGAGCAGCAATAGATAATACCATTCTTACTGTATCAAGTTTGGCTACAGGTGCAAAAATCTCATTATAATCAATACCAGGTTGTTGGCTAAACCCCTGAGCTACAAGTCTTGCTTTGTATTTTTCAACTTCACCATCAGCATTTAACTTAGCCTTATAAATCCATTTGACACCAATACAATTTTTATTATCAGGCAAATCTATAAGATCCCAAGTATTATTTCTTTCTATGGCATCAATAATTTTCTTCATCCATTGCTTTTATCCAACCATCATTTTTAACAGCTTCATCAAAACTTATAGGATCACATGCTATCAATGCAAAATTTGAAACTTGATCTACTTCTTCATTTTGCTCATACAATTCTCTTAAATTTCTAGTCTTCTGACCTCTAACTTTGTTTCTTAATGAAGCTAATGTAGGATTTGATTCATTACTTACCTCTGATCTTGTTCCTTGTCGTCCATCAACACTTGATGGTTCACCACCTTCTTGAGTTCCGGGCATTTTGGTAGGTGTTCTTACTAATGGTGTAGGCGTATGTGGAGTTAACTGTCCTCCATATATGCCCTACTCATCTTCTTCATCTTTTGTGTGAGATGTAACATCGTCCTCTGCAACCAACTTATCTATGCTTCCATCCCATGCTTCTTCTTCCTTAAACACCTCATCTCTACTGATGACATACTTCTTGGTGATGGGATTATAGAGTCTATATGCTTTAGATTCTTCATTATATCCAACAAAAATACATTTCTAACTTCTGTCATCTAACTTTTGCCTCATCTCTTCAGGTACATGTGCATAAGCTACACACCCAAAAATTCTTAAATGAGATATGCTACTACACTTACCACTCCATGCTTGCTGGGGAACTCGATCCTTCACACTCTTAGTCGGGCTTCTGTTCAAAATGTATACTACACAGGTAACAACGTCTCCACAATATTGATCTGAAAGATGCTTCTCCTTCATCATAATTCGAGCCATGTTCATAATGGTTCGATTCTTTCTTTCTACTACTCTATTTTGCCATGGAGTGTAGCGAGTAGTAAACTGTCTTTTAATTTCATGATATTGACAAAATTCCAAAAAATCATTTAACATATATTCACCTCCTCTATCTAATCTCAAGATTTTAATACATTTGTCACTCTCCTTTTCAACCATAGATTTAAAACTTTTAAACACATCAAAAGCCTGAGATTTCTGTTTCAGCAAATACACCCAAGTTTTTCGACTTAAATCATCAATAAAAGTCATAAAATAAAAATTACCAGTCAAAGAAGGTGTTTGCATCAGTCCACTCAAATCTATGTGTACCAGCTCTAACGGTACTTTTCCTCTGTATGAGACTCCAGAGACAAATTTCTCTCTGTGATGCTTTCCCAATATGCAACTCTCACATGAGCTTGCTGGCTGCTGGATATTGGGCAACCCTTTAGCAAATCTAATCCACCAAAATGTAAATGGCCATACCTCATATGCCATAACCATGATTTATCTAAACTCTTCATTTTATAAGCATTCAAAGAGTTAGTCAAATCATTCTTCATAATCAGCGGAAACATTCTATTCTTTGTCATTTCTACTTTGGCTATCAAATTCTTACTTGGATATTTGTCATAAATAGTACATACCTTGTTCTTAAAGAATACTCTGTACTTCTTCTCCAACAACTGTCCCACACTCAATAAATTACACATTAAACCAGGAACATAATAAACATCATGAATTGTTCTTCTTTTACCATTTTTGGCATATAAAACAATCACACCTTTACCATTAACTTTTACCTTACTGTCATTACCTAACATAACTTCAGACTAAATGCTTGTATCTAGATTTAGAAATAACTCCTTATTTCCAGTCATATGATTGCTGCATGCATTGTCCAAGAACCATATATCCTTGAACTTCCCTGGGTGACATTACAAGTTAAAAACATAGGATTCTCCTCATGTTCAGTCTCCTCTGTAATGTGTGCACACAACTTGCTAGAATATGCTTTCTTCTTCCAACACTTGTTAGCAAAATGAAAAATTTCTTGCAATAGAAACATTGAACTTTAGATATATAATGCCTTTGATTTCTTGGTTTCCATGTTCTACTGCTACTCCCCCTTACGCTAGGAGTATTCTGCTGTAAATTCTCTTCAGATTCTGAATCATTTCTGCTGTCACTACGATCAGCAGTTCGACCTCCTCTTCCTCTGCCTCTGCCTCTAGTAACATGTAACTGAGATTTAAAAGCAATTTCTAATGGAGTGTCATCATACCTGTTCATTCTTGATTCATGAGCAATCAAAGAACTAGTCAGTTGATCAATGTGCATTTGACTGAGACTTTAAACTCTTCAATTGGAACAACCACTGCTTCAAACTTCTTTGGAAAACATCTCAACAATTTCTCAATCACACGCTGATCTGAGAGGTCTTCACCATACTGTCTCAGCTGGTTTACAATATTCATAACTTGAGCCATAAAATTATCAACAGTCTCACTGTCCTTCATCCTCAGATTCTCAAAATCCCTTCTCAAGTTCTGCAACTTAACATTCTTCACCTTGGCCACACCTTGATAACAAGTTTCAAGAGTGTCCCAAGCTTTCTTTGAAGACTCAGCACTTGATATCTTCTAAAATATGGATTCACTTAGGACTTGTTGAATAAGGCCAAGAGCTTTGTTGTCCTTCTTCATATTCTTCTTCAACAGAACACACTCAACATTTGACAGAGCGAATTCAGGAGCTTGATCAACTGGTTTTGGATAGCCAATCATAAAAAACTCCCAAAGATCCCGAGCATGCAAGATAGTTCTCATCTTAATAAACCATGTGTCATAATTTCTTTCAGTCAACACAAGAATTTGTGGCTACACTACATTGTTGTAAGTAGCCATCTCAAATTAAATTCCAAATTACTCAAAAAAAAAAACTCAACCACGCTCTGACACCACTGTGGGAAGGAAAATGGGTGTTGCTCTTACTTCAGCAACACATGGATCTCCAAAACCAGCAATTTCACCTATAGGATAGTCGCACCTGACAATAACAACCGACTGTAATATTCAGCACAATCACAGCTAACAGTAACAACTGATTGTTTCAACTAACAAACATCTATAGGACTGTTGCAACCGAGTTGCAACTGATTGTTATAACTATTTTATGAGGACCCCTCCATTCATAAACTTGTCTAATAATAATTAAACATAATTAACTCTCAAAATAACTATAATATATTCACTTGCTACAATAAAAATAACTACAGAAATAAATATGAGTTTTCAAACTCAAACAACAGAGTGTAACAAAAACACACAAAAAAATTATGGATTTAACTTCAACTTCATTCACTCTGTATATATGATCACGATTACAATGGTAATTATTTATAGTGCTTCAACCTAATTGATCATTAAATGATAAATGACTCTTCGTAACAAAATCTTATCTGCAGAAAATACATGCTCTGTTCTGTTGCATTTCTTGAGAAGTTAAATAACAGGCTGCAAATGCCTCTTCAAAATTCGATGACCCTTAAACCTTTAATGCTTGATTCCATTTGGCCGTGGAGAACTCTTGAACAGTCAAAATAAAATCTGGTTTAGTTTGTCTTAATTAATTTATGGCTTTTCAAATCAGATTTGGGTGGTGTTGCCTTTTGGAAATTCCAGCAGCCATCTCAGTAAGCGGTGGAGTAATTAATCACTGCCAATAGAGAGTACACTTGTCTCATTCTCTTATAATCTAGAAAACTCATACTTGTTAGTCCACCCCCAAATTTTAAAATATAAACTTATAAATTATAATTCTAAAATAATTGTTACACTCCAAATCTAGTTAGAATATTGAAATATCGATTTTGCACCATACAAATTGTCATCTGAAATAAATTCTCTATTAGATTTTTGCTAACATTGGATGATTTGAACGGATAACCTTTCATTTCAAATTGTTTCTGAATTGGATTAACGATTAAGCACATTATAAGCCTTAAAGTGAGCAATCCGATATCCATTCAGTGTATATGGCGTGCGATATTTGGCCAACAGATTGCCCCACTTTATGGTGGTCTTTTGGTTATTAATCTAACTCAATTTTTTTGGGGGAATAATCTAAACTCAACAAATTTGCAATGTCATCATTCAGAAATTGCAATGTTAGTTTAACTTGGCATCTCTGAATTGACCCAAATAATATGAAATGATTATTTAAACATTGCAAATGATTTCTCCAATGACAACCAAATTTCAACAATGTAATATGAGTATTCCATATCATACACCTACATTCTCCTCACACCACCTACCAAATTTAGTCATCATGGGCTCTAGATACAAGCTAAAGCAACATAGAGAGGCATTCAACTCTCAAACTTAAATAATTTCACTTTGTATTATTCGAATAAATTTTATATTTATTTTTCATGAACAATACAAATGGAATCCTAAGAATTTTTAAATATGGTAGTTGAAAATGTGACATGACCTTGAACTTACAAATTTTCATGTTATTCTTGTTGTGAGTGAGTGAAAAAAAAAGAGTCGATTGCATGCTTATGTCGATAGGCATTCCTTTCTAGAATGTGGTTTATGGTCACTATTCCAGATTCATCTCCCCTACTTGACTCCTCCAACATGTTCATTGTTGACATGGCCTATCCAGCTCCCCTGTCATGTTCTCAATGGAGCTACCCATATTTGAATAAGCTACAATATTGGATTTCCCTTCTTCACTCCCATGTCATGTTCAATCATAGGGATCAAAGCCTCTATTCCGAATGACTCATGTTGCTAGAACCATTTTGATCCCCCATGCCACATATAGCATAGTCTTGGAACCCAAAAATATATAATACAATGATTGTTGTGTTTAGTGGAATGGCCTACTTCTACCTCGAAGCACCTAGTCCTATTAATTCATGTCAGATTCGAAAAATGGTGTTCCAAATGCAACATCCCATACTCTACATTAATAATCTCATGCCATAGTGAGGGTTTTGCCTCATGTTTCCTATCTCCAATCAACTCTCTTGAAAGTGGTTGGTGGACATCTTGTTTAACCACTGACCTCTCGTTCATGTATTTCATATATTTTCCATCGAAAAAACACTCTCAAAATGCATTGTGGGAGATTCAATTTTTTTGAGTTCGGGGCTTCTTTTCCAAATGGTTTAAAGTGTCGATCAATTGTTGTCGTGAAGGACTTCTTCTAAACAAGGTATGCAAGGTTTTCTTTCTTGCTTTGTTTTGTTCTTTCTTGATCCTAAAATTCTTGTAATATAGCGCTAAAACAAAATTTCCCAAATTTCTAAATTATGGTAGAAAATAAACCTTCAATGTGCATGTATTAATAATTACATGTTCTTCCCTTATCATGGTTCAAGTATAATCTTTTGGTAAACTGGATAAAATTTTATCCTACTTATACATGTTATAAAGAAGTTTGAGCAGTCCCTAAATCCTATTTCATTATGGGTTCACCTCTTGTAGAAACAACACATCCCAATTGGTTGTCTAACCACTTATATAATTGCAAAATGTTAATCATATATCGATTCTATGTTATTTTCATCACATCTGCTAGTAGGCTCAAGACTTGATGGTTCCTTTTTGTATTTATAAGGCCATTCCTGGTGCTAAATTGATTGTATGCTTATTTATTGACAATTACCTACTATACTAGGAGAGTCTTGTTAACGCCTAAATTTTGTACACATGCCACATTTCGACAATTTTCAGTCATCTTATGTTGTGCCAGTAAGGACATAGTCCTAGCCCATTTCGACTTCATTGTATCTTAAGAGTATATACTTATACATTTTCGCAATGGTAGTTTGTAGCCTTTGTCGTATTTGTTGTTTGGATCAAAACAACATAGCCCTTTGGATACAAAAGTATCCTTTTCTTGGTTAATTAAGGCTTAGAAGTTTGTGAATAGCGTACTCTGGAGTGAGCTAGCACCCCTAATGTTATCCTCTATCATATTTTGAATTGTTTCAATAATTATATTTTTACTAGCATGAATAAAGTTAACAAGTTCATTCCTTATATCTTTCCTTGAAAATTAGCAATGGGAATAAACGAAGATATTTGGTGTACTAAGACAAGTCCATGAGAGTGTAGCCCTATACCTATTCATTTTAGAGTACACCTTTATAATATGTGTGTGTGGAGCAACCTAAGAAAGGCTGCAACCTTGGTTTTATATCTTCTTATAAGTCGAAGTAAGAATATAACATATCTGCACATGATGAGAGGGGAGGCATAACCCAAATACCATGATGATAATTTATAACACCTAAGTATGATGTACATACTTGACATGAATAAATAAGTAATTTTAGTCCATTGTGTTATAAGAGAGCCAGAGGAGTCTCGATGAAGCAAAATTCCTACTTAGTAGATTTGTTGCCCAGGTTGGGGGTGACCTTTCGGCGGAAAAACATAAGGTAAATAGAGGATCAAAAAGTTGAATGGAAAATTGCAGTCAAACCTTCAATGACCTTCAATGTACAAGTCTACAAGAATCAAATAGTATTTTATTTGATGTAATGTTTATACTATTAAACTATGTCATGTTTCAAATTATCCAATCTAATTGTTCATTAATTCTATTTCGAATGTATAAATGGCCATTACTTATTAAGTAAGATAGTTGTTTTGTTATTTTTATAAATGACATGCTTATAACAATGGTAGTTATCATTAAGCTTCATAGGATTTATTGATGAATAATTATTGCTCTATTTATTGATGAGTCTTCTCAACCATGATAAAGATATCGATTGTCATGTCCCAAATTTGGAATTGGGTCACAATGGCCTAATCACATTAGCCATATTCAATAGAGTTTGTAAAATTGATGTTAAGGGTCAAATAATTGCCAAGGAGGAAAATTACTAGTTTCCTAGGTTTGGGGTGGAAGCTTTGGGATTTGGAATAAGGGGGATAATAAATGATGTTTAGACATTAGAAGGGTTCAAGTATTTAATAAATAGAATGAATAAAGAAATTCAAGAGAAATCCTAAGTGACAAATGGTTTTGGAGACATATGGAAGATGTGGGACCCACACTAGCTTGATTTTTCATAATACATGGTATCTCTCTTTTGCAAATTCGAATTAATGGGAATGTGAACACTCTTGGGTGAGTTGGTAAGTCATAACACATGTCATTGATCATCTTATGTCGAATTTGGAAGGATTGGTAACCTCCATGGAAGATAAAGAGTCAAAGTGGAAGTTTGTGGACACTTGGGCTAGATTCCCTAGCCCCTATGACACCAATGATGGAGCATCTATGACAACTATGACAAATTGCAGACCTGACCTCTTACTTCTGACCACTATGACATGTCAGCCCCAAAAATAGGCTCAAAGAAGGCGAATTTGGGAGTTGGAGAAGCCAAAGAGACTCAAAATCGAATTTGGGAGAAGATGGAAGGTTGGAACTAGGAGACAAGTGGCAAATGTGAAATATTTCCTAAATGAAAATCTATTGAATCTATTGAGAGGATTTCAACCCTTAGAAGGCTAATGTTGGTTATAAAATGTAGAAATGAAGTATGAGAATAGCTTTTGATCATTTGTAGAATTTTCAATTGCATTTGTGAAGAGGGAGAGCTAGTGGATGACTAGTTTCTTGTCTTAGCCAATTTCGAGGGTGAAAGATTCCCATCCAAGTTGGAAATTGGAAAGGCCATTCGGAACATTCATTTGGAGCTTTAATGGAGTCTTTATTTGCAGGTGTAATCTACAGGACAGCTCATGGTTTCTTCTATTGCAGCTCGCTCCTTCAACCATTTCCAGTTTTGATGGCATATTATTGATCCTTGAGGGAGGGCGTTTTTGGTGAGCTATTGTACTCTTTGGGGGAGCTTCTAATGCCCCATTTATTTTGTAATATGAATTAAATACTCTGTTCTTCATCTCCAGAAAGTTTCAGGTCTAAATTCCAAGTAGAAATGTATAAATCTCATTTTTAATGGAAGAACAATGCCATTTCCCCACTACCTTGTTGTGAACCAATGTATTGATGATGATTTCGAATGAATGGATAATTCTATGATGAATTTGTGATTAATGGACTGACATGGATGTATTTTACAAGTTTCATGTACTGTACTTGAGCATTTGAAGTATTTTTACTCAGTTTAATTGCATTGGGAGAAGAAATAGTGCCATTTCCCCAAGGGTCGAATTGGTGATTTTTGCAGTTAAATGGGAGAGGGTGAGAACAGTTGTAATAAACCATTAATGGTGCATATGGGACCTTAATAACATAATTAACACATTACATACCTCTGTTCATAAATTTGAGTGGGTTTGGAGGCATTTGGGAAGCCATTTTCAGTACTTACCTCAGGGGGATTTGAACCCCAAATTACTAGTAAAATTGCATGCTTGGTCCATAATCTTAAGAGAGTTTGAAAAGGTCTTTTGGTGGCCATTTCTTATCCCTAAACATCATATTCAATCCCTAATATCATTCATACACCTTCCTTGAATATTTGAAGGCATTTGGAGTCAATTTGAGACCTAGAGACCAATACTAGTCAAAGGGAAATCACTAGTAAAGTTACCTACATTGACCAGAATTGAAAGAGTATTTGCAGAAGTGTTTTAAAGGTACAAAGGCATCCCTGAAAAACATATTTATGTTCTAATATCATTCATATACCTTCTCAGAATATTTGGGATCATTTGGGGCAAATTTGGGACCTAGAGATCGAAACTAGTCAAAGGTCGAAGCAAGGAAAAAAGTGGAAAATTGCAATTTTAATAAAATTCCTAACAAGGGACAATACAGTGGTATCAAGGCATGGTCCTTGCACCTGTGTATTAGGTACATACATTCAAGAATAATTGGCAGCCATGTCTTACTATTATGATGAATCCTATGAGTACAATTCTTATGAGGAATATGCAGATGCTTATGAGCAATATGAAGCAGAATGTGAATCCTATGAGGAAGAGGTGCCATCATGCAACACTTCTTACAATTTCAAGAGAAATGAAGATTATTCTTATGACTTTAAATCTGATGAATATGAGTGTATCACACCAACCAAGGATAATTCTATGAGTGAGTTCCAAAGATGGAGAGCAAAATATAAAACCTTGCCCCAACAATATAAAAAATATCAAGAATATCTTGCTTTTAGCAAAAACACACAAAATGCCATGTCTTTTGAGTACTATGCTGAACATGTTTTTGAAAATAGGCCCAAAAATGAAGATGTGGAGTTAGTGAAGAAAGGTTTATGCCCTTCTTGTAAAAACCCTTGGAGCGAGTATCATATATGTGTGCATGAAATGATGTCCTCCTTGAGGAGAGCTTTTGAGATTTATTCAAGAAGAGATTCCAAATATATTGATCCTAAGGAAAACAAGGGGCAAAATGCATCAGCTTGCTTTAAGGAGCAAAAGGAAGAGACATCACAAGAACGTGAAGAAGATTCTATTGAAAATATGGAAGATCATTTCGAGACACCTTCTAGCTCAGACATGAACCAAAGAGCATCTACTGATGGATGTTTAAACTATGAAGGAGTACCTACTGATGGGTGCTCACACCTCTATGTTGGTGACATAGAGATCACTTTTGAAAGTGTTTCTACAAGTACAAGTTTCATTAAGCATGATAATGAACACCTTGTAGCAGTTGAAGGAGAACCAATATCAACTTCCCCATCACCACTTGAGCTTCATGAAGTTGGTCCAAGCAAAATTGAAGAAGATGAGGAGGTTCATTTGCAAGAGCCTCATTTTCTTGAAGGGTCCTTAAAGATGAATGAAAATAAGATCCAAGAGTCCCTCAACATTCTCTATGACACTCAAGCATTGGTGTCAAATTCTTGTTGGAGAGCTACTTCATTGGTGGAAACATCCTTCCTTGAAGACATGGATAAGATTCAAAGAGCAATGTGCCACATCAAAGGTAATTTCATGTCTTTGCTTTTTGATAGAAACCATTTGTTTGAGCTTAATGAATTGTTACATGATGCATACTTGAAGAATAGTGAGGATATTCATAAGCTCACAATTCAAAATGAGCAACTTCTTGAAAAGTTGCAAGATACTTGTTTTTCCTCCTATGTTTCAGATTGTCAAATGGTAGATTGTTTGGAGGATTCTCATGACATGGTGGATCATGAGAAATGTGAAAATTTGAATGTTCTTGATGTGTTTGAAGATGAAATTGAAGAGATCCAAACACTTGATGTGGTGGAAGAGGAATTTGAATTGCCTCTTGATGAAGGTTATGCAATTTTTAAAGAAGAGCATGATTCCTCTACATTGGAACCAAACTATGACAAAGAGTTCACACTTTTGAAGGAGCTGCATGATACTACCCACATGGATCCTTCCCATGATGAAAATCCTGAACTTTTTGATCATTTGGGTGAGTTAGTACATTCTCCTACATCCTACAATTCCATGTTTTGCAGTATTAGTCTCAATGAAGTATGGGTGAAAAGGTTCTTTTTGATGGTGCCACATGAGGAGTATGGAACTCCTAGATTTAACTTTTATGATGACATGGTTGGAGCACATTCTTATTCACATTTGCAGCAGCATAATTTATCACTTTATGATGATTCACATCTACAGGGATGCACCTATGATATGGATTTCAGTCACTTGAATACTCATGGTTTTTCTTGCTCAACACTGGGTTCATTTGATGTTAGAGGAACTTCATCCAACACTTGGATGAATAGATTAATGATGGGAGGACATTTTTGTTGGCAGCCACATACTTTTTTACATCTTTATGATTCTCACATTCATGGATGTGTGGGTGAGACTTCTTTAAGTCATTTGAAGTCTCCTTGTTTTTTCTGCTCATTATTTGGTTCAGATTCTAGTGGAGATTCTTCATTCACTTCTTGGATGAAAGAATACATGGCTGAATATTTTGATGCATATCACATCCTTTTGGAGCAGCATTATAGGACATGGGATCCTCACCTATGTCATTGGAGCAGATTTGATTGGTCACTTGAAGCTTTTATGCACTTGGAAAATGGTGGTCTACTTGCTTGGAGGTATAAGCACTTTCATTACTCTTTGATGAAGCATATCCTTGATGTACATTTTCATTATGTTGTTATGTACTTTGATGATATATATTTGGTACTCATGATGTTTGGAAGAATGCATACAAGAAAATGAGATCCAGGAATCCTCTTATCTAATGGTGTAGGTTGGAGAGCACTCTTAATTGTTGGGGTGCAATACAAGCAATGGGACCCTGGAATAATTTTTGTCTCATTGGTTTCATTTTTTTTGGGGAAGCAAGCAGCATGGGAGATGGATTCCCCACTTAATAAAGTGATTTTAATAAGAGTAGTGCAGCAGCAAGCATGGTGGTTCCTCTCTAAAATATTCATGGAAACTCAAAGACTCAAGGTTCGACAATTCAATGGCAACTTCAAAGAATTATACAGAAAGCAGGTTCTTCAACACCCATGTTTGAAATTGCTTGAGGACAAGCAATATTGGGAAGGGAGGATTTGTCATGTCCCAAATTTGGAATTGGGTCACAATGGGCTAATCACATTAACCATATTCATTAGAGTTTGTAAAATTGATGTTAAGGGTCAAATAATTGCCAAGGAGAAAAATTACTAGTTTCCTAGGTTTGGGGTGGAAGCTTTGGGATTTGAAATAAGGAGGATAATAAATGATGTGTAGACATTAGAAGGGTTCAAGTATTTAATAAATAGAGTGAATAAAGAAACTCAAGAGAAATCCTAAGTGACAAATGGTTTTGGAGACATATGGAGGATGTGGGACCCACACTAGCTTGATTTTTCATAATACATGGTATCTCTCTTTTGCAAATTCGAATTAATGGGAATGTGAACACTCTTGGGTGAGTTGGTAAGTCATAACACATGTCATTGAGCATCGTAGGTCGAATTTGGAAGGATTGGTAACCTCCATGGAAGATAAAGAGTCAAAGTGGAAGTTTGTTGACACTTGGGCTAGATTCCCTAGCCCCTATGACACCAATGATGGAGCATCTATGACAAATTGCACACCTGACCTCTAACATCTGACCACTATGACATGTCAGCCCCCAAAAAAGGCTCAAATAAGACGAATTTGGGAGTTGGAGAAGCCAAAGAGACTCAAAATCAAATTTGGGAGAAGATGGAAGGTTGGAACTAGGAGACAAGTGGCAAATGTGGAATATTTCCTAAATGAAAATCTATTGAATCTATTGAGAGGATTTCGACCCTTAGAAGGTTAATGTTGGTTATAAAATGTAGAAATGAAGTATGAGAATAGCTTTTGATCATTTGTAGAATTTGCAATTGCATTTGTGAAGAGGGAGAGCTAGTGGATGACTAGTTTCTTGCCTTAGCCAATTTCGAGGGTGAAAGATTCCCATCCAAGTTGGCAATTGGAAAGGCCATTCAGACGGTTTCTTCTATTGCAGCTCGCTCCTTCAACCATTTCCAGTTTTGATGGCATATTCTTGATCCTTGAGGGAGGGCATTTTTGGTGAGCTATTGTACTCTTTGGGGGAGCTTCTAATGCCCCATTTCTTTTGTAATATGAATTACATACTCTGTTCTTCATCTCCAGAAATTTTCAGGTCGAAATTCCAAGCAGAAATGTATAAACCTCATTTTTAATGGAAGAACAATGCCATTTCCCCACTACCTTGTTGTGAACCAATGTATTCATGATGATTTCGAATGAATGGATGATTCTATGATGCATTTGTGATTAATGGACTACCATGGATTTATTTTACAAGTTTCATGTACTGTACTTGAGCATTTGAAGTATTTTTACTCAGTTTAATTGCATTGGGAGAAGAAATAGTGCCATTTTCCCAAGGGTCGAATTGGTGATTTTTGCAGTTGAATGGGAGAGGGTGAGAACAGTTTTAATAAACCATTAATGGTGCATATGGGACCTTAATAACATAATTAACACATTACATACCTCTGTTCATAAATTTGAGTGGGTTTGGAGGCATTTGGGAAGCCATTTTCAGTACTTACCTTAGGGGGATTTGAACCCCAAATTACTAGTAAAATTGCATACTTGGTCCAGAATCTTAAGAGAGTTTGCAGAGGTCTTTTGGTGGCCATATATTATCCCTGAACATCATATTCAATCCCTAATATCATTCATACACCTTCCTTGAAGATTTGAAGGCATTTGGAGTCAATATGAGACCTAGAGACCAATATTAGTCAAAGGGAAATCACTAGTAAAGTTACCTACATTGACCAGAATTGAAAGAGTATTTGCAGAAGTGTTTTAAAGGTACAAAGGCATCCCTGAAACACATAATTATGTTCTAATATCATTCATATACCTTCTCAGAATATTTGGGATTATTTGGGGAATTTGGGACCTAGAGATCGAAACTAGTCAAAGGTCGAACCAAGGAAAAAAGTGAAAAATTGCAATTTTAATAAAATTCCTAACAAGGAACATTACATCGATGTTCTTGTTTTAATAACAATAAACACTTAACGATGTAATTAAGCAAGGTTTGAACTTTGTACATGGAGAGGATAAATATATTAGAAATCATTACTTATTGTACACATCTATATTTGTGATTGTGTATATTTGATATTAATATATGTGGTTTTATGAGTTAAGAAGGTTGATCAGACTACACGCTTTAAATATCCTTAAAGTATAAATAATAATGATGATTGAAAACAATTAGAAGAAAGTTGTGTAATGGCATATAAAAGTATTACTATTCTTTTAGTTGTAATTGTTCATTAAAATATACTCATTATCGTTATGTAAGGAGATAATAATGATGATTGAAAACAATTAGAAGAAAGTTGTGTAATGGCATATAAAAGTATTAATATTCTTTTAGTAGTAATTGTTCATTAAAATATACTCATTATCGTTATGTAAGGATTGGATCACTTAACTAAGATATAGGATTGGTATTAACTTGTTATAGGTTGAGACTCGTGTTATTGGAATGGAGGTCATAATAAACGTGAGGAAAACATATATATGTGTAATGTTAATTACCATAAATGATGATTAGATATACTAAATGTAAGTGTTAAAAGAGGGAAATGTTTAGTGGTACTAGATGTAAGGATGATGTAAATAAATCTTGTAATGGGTATCATAATATTAATTTATATGTTGGAGATCCATAGATTTATATCATTTGTTATTTATGGTAAGATAATTATAGGATGTTAATAAATAATTGTTTGTTCCTAAAAGCATTTTTAATGTTATGGGTTTATCATAAATCTTATGAATAATTAGATAAATAATAGGTTTCAATTAACTTTATAATCGTTATGTTAAAGGTATTAATTCTTGGGTTAATAGTCTTAACCATTACATGATTAAATAAGGGAAGAATGGCTATATTTTCTTTTTATGTGAGAATACACCTCATCAGGAATGTATTAGAATATTTTATGTGATCTTAAAATATATCTTTTGAAAACTAGTCCTAACAATGCATATGTTTGAAGCTAACTTAATGGTTGTTTGGATAGTGTTTTAGGAAAAAACTTACACCCCATATCCCAATAGGGTACTGTGGGTGTTGGGCTATTACAATTCCTCTTTTATTTTGATAAGCAATCAATTTTGAATTCTCAAGGATTTATGCTCTAGTATGGGTATGTCTATTAACACCGACAAAACAAAAGTTATGATTATCAAGTCCAAGAAATTCACTTACGCTAATTTTGTATATGACAATAGCAACTTGGAGGAAGTGTCTTCCTACAAATATCTCATAATTGATATTCATCACAAGCTCCACTAGAACTATAGCATTGAGAAAAGGATTAATGGAGGGTGAAAAGCTTATTTTGGTCTTGAAAACAATTGTAAATCAGCAAACCTTTTGATGTGATATAAAAAGAAGTTTCTTTTTAAAATCTCGATACTCACATTATCTTGTATGGTTGTGAAGCTTGGGGTTGTATCATCTCTAGAGAATCCTAGAGAAATATTGAACAAATACAAAAGCATTTCATAAATGTATACCCTCAAAATTACAAGCAATACACACCGCCCTATTCTCCTTTTAAAAGTGAGTCTTTCCCCCGATCAAGAGCATGACTATGACTAGTTACCTAATGTACAAGAACATGAAAAACATGGGAGACAAGAGACTTCCTAAAATTGCTTTAAAATCCAATCAAGACCAACTTCAACTCAAAAGATGCTCGTATAAAGACACCATGGCTTGGTTAAACCATTAGGGGAATGACGAAAATGCCACTTTGGAAGATATCAATAACATTAAAAATATTATCACATCTTAGTAAGTTTAAAGAGAAAATGTGGGGTGAGAAAGAATTAGAGGTTAACAAAAAATTAAGATATTATAAGGAGGTCATTAACCCTAATCTGGAAGATAAAAAATATCTTTATGTTTTACCTAGTTCAAAAAAGAAAATTAATATAACCATGACAAGAACAAACTCTCATGAGATGCATAATGAAATAATACGTTGGACAAATCCTAAAACAATGTGGGTGGAAAGGATTTTCCATCTCTGAGGTTGAAAGTCACTTTCTCTTTGAAATCCCTACATACAACCACATTAGATCACAGTTTCTTAATATTTGCTACAATACAAACCTCCCTAACCTTCTAACTTGTAAAAACTATGATGACGTAGGAATGCTTCTTCTAGGATTTTTTAGCATAGAAATAAAATTTTACAACAATCCAAGTAATCCTCTTAAGATCCGATAGATCCGATAGACCAGAGTTGATCTAAGTGGACGGTAACTACCATCATCATAATCATCATTATTATTTTAAATCCATTTTAAATCAAAAGTTGGAAATTTTAATCTTTGTTTCCAAATTAAAAAAAAAAAAAACTTAAAAATTTATTTTTAAATAATTCTAATTCAGTTTCTTCAAAATTGAACTTAATCATTTTTCTATGTTTTCTATTTTAATTTTTTAGTTTCATTTTGTTTGAATTTATATGGAGATTTTGGTTTGTGTGCCTTCTCTTGTAGATGAACAAGAGATTTGGATTTCTCTACTATGTTTTCTAAAACAAATATTTGGGTTTATGTTTATATATACAAACAAAATTGGGTAGGGGGAACTTAATCTGTTGGTGGTTTATGGGCCAAAGCCTCCACATCTACAAGTTGAGGGAATCTGCAATTCAATTAATAGTTTATCGTTGCATTAAGTCTATCTCAATTGCAGATTCCTTTATTTATCTCGATGTGTCTAACGGTCCCACCTTAGCCATGTGTATACCAATCCATACTCCTCCAATATCATATAGCTAGTCTTTGGAACTTTAGATATTGGCCCTCTCTCTCTCTCTCTCTCTCTTAGCCCTATCGCCCTCCCCCTGACCACTAACCCCTATCCTCCTCCCCCCGAACACTAACCCCCCCATCTATATCGATCCCCCCCTCCTACAACCCCTAACCCCATCCCCTCTCTCTCTGTCTCTCCCTACCCCAACCCTAACCCCCCACCTCTCTCTTTCTCCCCTCCTACCCTTACCCCCCTTGCCCTCTCTCCCCCCTTATACCCCCCCTTTCTCTATGACTACCCTCCTCCTCCCCAAACTCATAACCCCCAAATCTCTCTCTCTCGCTCTCACCCCTAATCACCCCCTCCACCCCCCCTCTCTTTCTCTAACCCCCCACTCCTCACCACTTACCTCTCTCTCTCTCTCTTTCTTTCTCTCTCTCTCTCTCTCTCTCTCTCTCTCTCTCTCTCTCTCTCTCCTACTCCTCCACCTACCCCTAACCACACCACATATCTCTCCCTCTCTATGCCAACACCCTAACCCACCCCTCTCTATCCTAATCCATGCCCCCTGCCACTAACCACCCCACATCCCTTTATCTATCTCTCTCCCTCTCCCCCCTACTCCTCCCTCTAATTTTAACCACCCTCCCCCTCCCTCTCTCCTACATAATCGAAAAAATTGATGAATGAAAAAGTTATAGACAAAACATTAACCATCTATTTTTTTAGTTCATGAGTTTTGTCATGAGAAAAATATAAAAAATTACAAAGCAAAAATATTTCTTTAAAAAAATTATATATTTAAAATCAACGTATAGAAATAGGTCTATCTATGTATGCAATTTCACCATCTATGAACATATGTACCATATTATACCAATTCATTAAACATAAACATTTTGAAAAATGAAATTTTTTTGTTGAATTTGTTATGGTTTATGTAGTCCATACCAGTGGCCTAGTTACTCTGAACCTAAGTCCAAAAAAAATACATAGGATGAGAGATGACACATAGTACATTAGAAGATGTTGAGATAAGAATTATCAATTTACGCAAAAGCATTCATTTAAAATTCAATTTTTCCAAGCGGGATAAGCTCCTACCTTTTATCTACATCATGGCCAAAACACAGGCGCATTCTGATATTTTATAGCGTGCACACATTTTCAGTTACATAACACATCCATGTTTCGTTGATCTAAACTTACTTATAGATCGCATTCAAAATATTTATCTCCACACATTCAAAATGTTCTAAAGATCTACAAAAGGAAACAAACATATGCTTGGTCCTACTGGTCATATGATTGAGGATAAACACACATTTTTTAATGAAAAGTGCAGTTTTAAGAATTAATTGATTGCAATTTCAATGATAAAGAATTGCATTTTCAACAACTGGAAAATTACCTTCTATGCAATTTTAGCATCCAAAAATTGCAATGTTAACAATTAATTGATTGGAATTTTGATATCTGCATATTGCAATTCTAGGAATTCTTTATTCAAATTTTAATTTAAACTCTAGGAAATTGCAATTTTTGCAATTGCAAATTCACAAATTCAACAATAAAAAGATTGATGAAAAAATCACAATTTTAGCAACTACAAATTCATATTTTCAACAAGATTGAAAATAAATTCACATTTTTCTAAGAAAAAAAAGTAATTTCAACAATTGATTGATTGCAATTTCAATAACCAAACTTTGCGATTGAAAAAATTAGAGAATTATAAAAAATGCATTTTTTTACAAAAGTTACAATTTTAGTATCCAAAGATTGCGATTTTGGAAATTTCAATAGTTAATTAATTGCAATTTCGATAGTAATATTGCATATTGCAACAACAAGAATTTTTTTATTCAAATTACAATTTCAACTTCAATAAATTGCAATTTTGACATTTTGATAACTACAAATGTGGGAGTCAAATCCCGCTGGCACAGCTGGTTTCAATGGGCCTTGTTTTGCATGGTGAACCGAGTTAGAACCCCACAACGTAATTGGGAGGAGACATTTAAAATCCATCCATGCTAAGGAATGGAGTGTCCTAGGATGGGTACGATCCCGGAGTGATTTTGATGGCTTAGATGCCCCTAGGTCATTGTTTCTTAAACCATATGATAATCACACAAGTCACAGAAAAAACAAGAAAAACAACTACAAATTTGGGAATTTGAACTAATATATGATTCATTAAAAAATCGCATTTTTAAAGGAAAAGTGAAATCTCAACAATTAATTATTGCAATTTCAACAACTAATTATTGCAATTTCAACATCGAGAATTGCAATTTCAAAAATGGAGAATTATAAGAATTGTGACCTTTTATAGAGAAATTGGAACTATAGCATTGAAAAACAACAATTTCAACAAGTCATTGTTTGCAATTTTGATATTTGCATATTGCAACTTCATAATTTTTTTAATTCAAATTCCAACTTCAACTTTAGAAAATTGCAATTTTGACAATTATAAATTCACAAATTCAACAATAAAAAGATTGAGGAGGATTTGCAATTTCAGAGACTACAAATTTGAAATTTCAACTAGTATATATGATTGAGGGCAAAGTCGCATTTTTTTAACAAATGGTGCAATTTAAACAATTGATTGCTTCCAATTTGAGATGAACACTTAAATTTTAAAAAATTGGAGAATCATAGAAATTCCTATTTTAACATCCAAAAATTACGATTTCAACAATTAATTGATTGCAATTCAATATGCATATTGCAACTGAAATTGTAATTTAATTAACAATTACAAATTCAACAATAAAAAGAGTAGGGAGAATCTTTAACGAATACAAATTTGCAATTTCAACACACACACAAATATATGATTAAGAAGAAATTCACATCTTTTTAACAAAAAATGCAATTTCAGCAATTGATTATTTTCAATTTTAGTAACCAAAAATTACATTTTCAATAATTGAAAAATTATAATTTTAATTGCAATTTTAACATCCAAAGATTGCAATTTCGGAAATTACAACAATTAATTGATTACAATTTTAATAATTGCATATTGCAATTTCATGAATTCAAGAATTGCATTTCAACAATTGGAGAATTATAAAAGTTGCAACTTTTTAATGAGAAATTGGAATTATAGCATCCATAATATTGTAAGTTTAGTAATTTTAATAGTTAATTATCATTGCAATAATTGCATATTGCAATTTCATGAGTTTTTATTCGAAATGCAATTTCAAAGATCAAGAATTGCAATTTCAACAATTGAACAATTATTAAAATTGCCACTTTCTTTTTACAAATTTTTTGTTCATCATCAAAATGATGACGACAATTATGATGACAAGGACTATGATGATATATGATGATGAAAATGATGAATACAATGATGATAATATTGTTGATGTTTATGAGAATGATGATGGTGATAAGGATGACGATGTTGATGACAATGATGATGATGATGATGATGTCTTTGAACCTAGACATTATTGAGGGAGGAAAGATCAATCATCAATTGGGACTACCTTTGCCTCTGCTACTCAATCAACTAGATGAACTGAGACTATATATGCAATTTCAATTGCTTTCACCATGCCTTCCAGTGTTGCTTCCATTGCTAAAAATTTTCTGATCAATATGATGTTCCATGTTTTGATTTTATCCTCCATATGATCCAATATATTCCTTTGAGTCTATAGGTTTAGAATGGATTAGGTGATACGGTTTGGACAAACAATTTGCATATTTGGTGGAATGGCCAAGATTGTCTAGTAGGAGTTGTATTCTACCCATATATGTCTCATTGCATAATATTAATTCATAGTAATCAAAGTAAATAGAATTTTCTAATGAAGGGACCCTTGTGCCACCCTTGAAGGTATACTATGGAGAAATGAAGAAATTCTACTTTATTCTGTGAGATTAAAACAAAAAGACCAAAGATATATCATCATAGTGTTACACACTACAATACAAGTACTATGAAAATGTCACCTACTTGGTGTTGATTTTCTATCTAGGCTTCTAATGTCGTGGAAACTTGTGAAGTTGCTTGTTACTTTTTCTCATCCATATGGACCCCACCCATATCCACATTGATAATGGACCCTTTAGGAATAAGATAACCTTAAAATATTTGAAGCCACAAAAAATCACCCTTCCCTTTAGTGAAAGAAGTATTATTATATATAAATATGCATGTTATGTTGCAAAATATCAAGAGTATAGTTGCTACTAAATAGAAGAATTAAAGAGTCCACCCTAAACATTTCACTTTAATGTATTTCATGTCTTGTCTTGTAATGGTGGGAATAATATTATCCAAATGGAGTGTCTCGTTGATTACCTACTAACATGAAAGGATAACCTTGTTACAAGTTACAATATACACTTGTCACTATTGATAGTTTTGCAACATATAATAGAAACAAAAATAGGAATATTATGTATTGATTGTGAATTTTGCAATCATTCCAAGCATGCATTTGATTGTCCTTGGTATGGTTTCACCATGTTTAAAGCTGGTTGCACTTGAATTTTGTTCACTTTGGTTGATTATGGTTCACTTTTGGGTAACTAAGGTTGATTATAATTGATGGCAGCTGAATTTGGTTGATTCTAGAAGACTATTATAATGTTTAGTATGATGTACTATCGTTGAATTTAATTGGATGATTATGGTTGTCTATGGATGACTTTGATAGATTATGATTAAAATAGATGAATATAATTATGTTAATGACATAGGTTGTCTACGGTTTGATTTTCACTAACTTTAATTTAATTTTCTTATGATTCTTGAAATTGCAACACCCAACTAGCAACTAATTGTTGAATTTGTAATTTCTCAGCAATATTTTTGTAATTTCAAATTGTGGTATCATTGATTTTATTGTTGAAAGTAACAATTTGGAATTGTATTTAGTGGTTGGTTACCATGTAAACAAATGAAGTTAGTAAAAGCAATGAAGGGACTAGTGCATGCAATTTGGCATGATAACAGTAAGGCTTCTTCCAACACAAATGATGTGTTAAAATGTTGCAGGGGCGACATGGATAACAAGATGTGGAGTGGAGGTATTTTGGAGAGAGAGAGAGAGAGAGAGAGAGAGAGAGAGAGAGATGGGGGCATTGTTATGGGTATAGTGGATGATGCAATTTCAACAATTAATTGATTGTAAATTCGACAATTCTCTATTTCAGTTTTGGGATATTTTTTATTCAAATTGAAATTTCAAAAAGATTGAGGATAAATTGCAATTTCAATAGCTTCAATTTGCAATTTCAAGAGAAACTCACATTTTTTAATGAAAAATTCAATTTCAAGAATTGATTGATTGCAATTTCAGTGATTAAGAATTGTAGTTTCAACAAATGGAAAATTACCTTCTATGCAATTTTAGTATCTAGAAATTGCAATTTCAACAATTAATTGATTGCAATTTTGATAATTGCATTTATTGCAATTCTAATAATTTTTTACTCAAATTGCAATTTCAACTTTAGGAAATTGGAATCTTTGCAATTACAATTTCACAAATTCAACAATAAAAATATTGAGGAGAATTTGCAATTTCAACAACTACTAATTCTCAACTTCAATAAGTATATGATTGAGAAAAAAATCACATTTTTTAACAAAAAAATGCAATTTCAACATTTGATTGATTGCAATTTGAGCAACCAAGAATTGTAATTTCAACAACTCGATAATTATAAAAATTGCATTTCTTAATGAGAAACTAGAGATTGCAATTTCGGCAATTTCAACAATTAATTGATTGCAATTTAATATTGGCTATTAATTGATTTTCAATCTAGCATTGGTAATAACATAATTGAGAGGATTCAAGAAAGACCCACAAGGGAAAAAAAATATCTAAGCTCAATTACCCTTGAAGAATGGGAATAATTTGAGTAAAGGGAATTAGGCACAAAAGTGAGTGTAAGTCCCTCAGATGAGGGAGTGAATGAAGATTGTAAATCAAGGTCCTTCAAGTGTTTGAGTGAAGGTAAGATTTAATCCTAGAAGACTAGATAGAGTTTTTGTAAGATCTAATGGAAAGAAAAGAGCCTTAACAAAGTTGAAAAGGGGCTATTTATAGGCCAAGTAAATCCACAAGGGCGTGAAAGGCATGAAAAATGGTCGTTGAGAAAAAACTAGAGCTCCAAACTACTCACATGCAAGTCAAATCCATGTGATTTTCATTGGAAAGAGGCTCTTTGAACTACCTATTTATGGCATACAAAAACATATCTACATGTATAACCTGTGAATGGAACCCAAGCAACCATAATGTGCACCCAAATTGTCTATGTAGGAGACATGAATCTCACGAAAGCATATCTAACTTGTGAAAATCCTCACAGCAGATCTAAGAGATGATGTATACCTCACAAGAGTAATTATGATTAAGCAGGAAGATAGAAGAAGAGTGGTCAATGCAGTGTAATGAGCAGTAGAATAATAATACAGTAGAACTCAGATAGAAGCAAAAATAGTTCACACACACTAATTAATTAATCACATTATGGACAAATAAATAGTACAATGCATGAGGATTCGAATGCCTAAGGTGGCAATTCGAATTAGCCTTCATGGAGTGATCAAAAGATCACTGGAGTGTCATCGGAGCACAACTAGTAGTCTATATCATCATCGGTGGAGTCATCAATGCACAAGTAACTGTCAACCGTCAGTCAAACTGAGTCTAACTGAGTGTGGTAGGTGTAACTGAGTGTAACTAGCACATGGAGACACTGACTGAATGAAGGAGGCTCAGTGGAGGGCACATGAGGAGCTAACTGAAGTCAAAATGGGCATTTAAGTCTCACTGGAGGTCCATCAGAGTGATACAGTCAGTTGAGAGTCAGTCTAGCCTTAAATCAAGGAGAGAACTGAAGACAACTGAAGATAACTGAATGGTAGGTAAGGAAGGACACATTTCTCAACTGGTAGATGAAAGGAGGGTGCACTAAGCTCTAGAAGGGTTAAAACTGAGTGGAAAGAAGCTCTGGGGGCTATCTAACTGAGAGCTAGGTGCTGGGACTGATGATTGGGATGCATGCAAATGCTTGCAAACCCTAAAAGTGCATGCATGACTGAAAATGCAAATAATGAAAATGCTGCTAGGACTAGGATGGAGTCTAGGAATATCCTAACGCCCCCCCTTAATCCATCCCAGGCCCTGGTAACTAAGACCAAAGGTCACCCAATACAATGAATAATAACAGTCAATAAACTGAGGAAATGGGGAAAAACTCATAGGAAAAATACCCCCCCTCAAAATAGACTGTAAGGCACACACAAAAATAAATGCTCCAAACTCAAGCAGGTGTGATGCTTGGTCATATGTCTGGAGGTATCTTCTTCTTGGGAAGAAGTGGATCATGCTCAGAAAGCATGTGCTTATAGTTGCTCTTCAGATCGAATGTGATGAGAAAAAATCCAAAAGTATGAGGATGATCCTTGAACCTGTGATTCGAATCACCTGAGGTAGGATAAAAAACAAGAATGTGCAGAAAGTATTATGTCTTCTCCTTTGAACCATCATGGGTGAGATCATGCAAAAAAGAACCATCATATGATTGCTTGAAATCCAAATCAGATTTAAGACTTGAAGAATAGTTTCTTGAAATCTCCTTTGAACCAGCATGGGTGAGATCAAAACTAACATATGCATGAGAAATTATCCCAAGTAGTGATTGCTTAGAATCCAAATTAGATCCAAGACGTGAATCATGGTTTCTTGAGATCTCCTTTGAACCATAAGAGGTGAGATCAAAACCACTAAATGCATGAGAAGTTATCCCAAGCGAATGGAAATGGTTTCTTGAGATCTCCTTTGAACCAATAGGTGTGAGATCAAAACCATGATGTGCATGAGAAATTATCCCAACCGAATGGCAATGGCCATATATTTCAATAACCTTCTGAAAGCATGGAATAATGATCATATAGTAGTAAATAAGAGGTGATTGCTTGAGGAGAGCGGATGCATTACCTCCAATAGCTGATTTGACCTCCGAACCATTCAATAATTCATGATGAAGACCAATAGACTCTGGTGCAAGAGAGGATTTAGGACCTTCTGCAATATCTAGAGTGTGAGTTCGCACAGAAAGAGAAGAAATGTGGAGCATGAGTGTAGAATTTGCAAGTTCTTCTTCTTTGTGGACAACTTCAATATGAGATGTGTTTGATACTGTTTCATGATCAATGAGATCATCAAGGAGGGCGAATGCATCACTTTGCTTTCTCTTGAAGGGGTTTGGACCAAATCCTTGATTATGTTTGCCGAATCTTTCATCTAGGTGGGCCCATAGCTCTTTTAGAGTTTCAACATCATCAAGGTATTGGTATAGCATGTATTCAGGCAAAGCAAGCATCATTCTTCCAAGGGCTTGGTCACCTTTATTCAACCAGACAATCTTCTCTTCAGAGGATTCAAACTCTCTTTCAAAAAAACAATCAAAGAGATCATGGCTCTTCAAATATGCTATCATTTTTGGTTTCCATTCATCATAGTTGAATGAAGAAGAGGAGGGATTTATTCTGAATACATTGAAGCTATAGAAGACCGGAAAAAACAATAGAGAATATCTGCAACTGCTACTGTTGCAAAAATGCAGAAATTGTTGCAACTGCTGCACTCGAAATCTTGATAATAACCTGCAAAAAAGTTTCAGGAATGGAGATAAACAATACTCTCAACCTGCTCTGATACCATGTGAAAATCCTCACATCTGATCTAGGAGATGATGTATACCTCACAAGAGTAGTTATGATTAAGAAGGAAGATAGAAGAAGAGTGGTCAATGTAGTGTAATGAGCAACAGAATAATAATAAAGTAGAACTCGGATAGAAGCAAAAATACTTCACACACACTAATTAATTAATCACAATATGGATAAATAAATAGTAGAATGCATGAGGATTCGAATGCCTAAGGTGGCAATTCAAATTAGCCTTCATGGAGTGATGAAAAGATCACTGGAGTGTCATCGGAGTACAACTAGTAGTCTATCTCATCATCGGTGGAGTCATCAATGCACAAGTAATTATCAATCGTCAGTCAAACTGAGTCTAACCGAGTGTGGTAGGTGTAACTGAGTGTAAATCGCACATGGAGACACTAACTGAATGAAGGAGGCTCAGTGGACCGTGCATGAGGAGCTAACTAGAGTCAGAATGGGCAGTTAAGTCTCACTGGAGGTCCATTGGAGTGATAGAGTTAGTTGAGAGTCAGTCTAGCCTTAAATGAAGGAGAGAACTGAAGACAACTGAAGATAATTTAATGGTAGGTAAGGAAGGGCTCCTTTCTCAACTGTTAGATGAAAGGAGGGCGCACTAAGCTCTAGGAGGCCTAAAACTGAGTGGGAAGAGGCTTCAGGGACTATCTAACTAAGGGCTAGGTGCAAGGACTTATGATTGGGATGCATGCAAATGCATGCAAACCCTAAATAATGCATGCAAACACTAAAAGTGTATGCATGACTGAGAATGCAAATAATGAAAATGCTGCTAGGACTAGGATGGAGTATAGGAATATCCTAACACCCCCCCTTAGTCCATCCCGGGCCCTGGTAACTAATACCAAAGGTCACCCAATACAATGAATAATAACAGTCAATAAACCGAGGAAATGGAGAAAAACTCATGGGAAAAATACCTCCCATCAAAATAGACTGTAAGGCACACACAAAAAGAAATGCTCCAAAATCGAGTAGGTGTGATGCTTGGTCATATGTCTGGAGGTATCTTCCTCTTGGGAAGAAGTGGATCATGCTCAGAAAGCTTGTGCTTGTACTTACTCTATTGATGTATATGGAAATTCAGAATGTATTTCACCCATGTATTTTGTATTCCTATAGAGATGTCGTAACTTATACTTGATGGGTTATTAGACCACCTTGTTGGG
The DNA here is from genome assembly GCA_027924585.1 of Larix kaempferi. Classification (NCBI taxonomy): domain Eukaryota; kingdom Viridiplantae; phylum Streptophyta; class Pinopsida; order Pinales; family Pinaceae; genus Larix; species Larix kaempferi. The sequence continues at coordinate 22,838,569 of BSBM01000753.1, forward strand.
GTCGGCCCTATATAAGTCATGTGGGTGGAAGGGTTATTAGACCACCCTATTGGGGGTTGGCCATGTGGGTCAAAGGGTTATTAGACCACCAAGTGTGGGGTCGATCCGGATTAAGTTAACTATGGGTTAAGCTAGACATGTAGGCCCCATTAGTTTATTGGGCAGGACAGAACAATTATAAATAGAGATCTCCCGATCTCTATTTAATCATTCATTCACTCACTTCTCTCATTCTGAAAGTGGCGCACTTGTGAGGAGGAGGCTCTGCTGCTAGGAGAAGACTATCTCTTGTATTCTAGTTGTATCATTGCTCTATCTATCTCTGAGGAAGTTATTGGGGTTTTTCACCTTTATGGTTTTCCCCAAGTAAACTCTATGTCTCTTGTGTGCTTGCATTATTGTATCCATGATTGATATGCTGTAGATTTGCTGTAAATGTTGTTCTCTCAGTTAAGATCCTAGATCATATTGAAGTAAATTCTGAAAATTTAACATGGTATCAGAGCTAGCCTGAAAGAAGGCATGATATGGCATGTATGACACTTGCTGCACTTACGATGCTAGGGCTTGATATAGCAAAAACCAGTCATCGTAGAACTTTAGCTATAAATCCATTTTGGCAAAGTTTTCAGACCTAAAACTTTTACAGGTCGAAGATCAGATCCCCATGTACCTTTTGTCCAAAGGAAAACTTATAGTTCGTTGTACTTTGTGATTTATGATCTATACAATATAGGGTTTCTGACTCTTCCAGATCTCAGTCATAAACAGGTGACCTTGGAAAAAAGGTCATAAATTGGGCTAGGAAGCTCCAAATGAAATTTAGTAAAAAGTGATAGGTAGTACACAGACTGTACTATCATAGGAAATGTTTTCAGAGGCCAAAGTTGAACCAGTGACATGTGGAACGTCGTACAAGTTCGCTCTCCTATTTTATCCCATAAACAGGTCACATTGCGACACTTGGCATAAATCTCTTCCAAAGAATCCAATTGAGGTAAGACCTATCGGGGTGGAAAGATGACAGGTCGGGCTATCTCAAGAAAATTTTTTAGACCTTGTGGATTGAAAAGTTTGGAGTTACACCAGAAACAATCAGGTACATATTTTTGTCATAACATAATTATTATTGAGCACCTTCATTCATGGCTTCCGGAATTTAGGGTTTCAGAGAAAGTTGGAATTTTTGTAATCAGAGACTACGGTTGAATGCCACTCATCAAAATAGAAATTTAGAGACCAAGTTCATAATTTTTGGTTGGGCAGAAGACCGGGTTTGATCAAATCCTAGTTCGGGACTTTGATTGGAAAAGTGAAAAATTAGGGCTTCTACAAAAATGGGAATTTTTGAAATATGTGACCACGGCTAGAAGCTCCTTAGAAAAATAGAAGCTTAGAGCTTTGGATAAAACTTTTTGATTGAAGAGAAGATTGGGCTTCATCAAACCCTAGTTCGGGGTCACGTCCAGTGAATCCAAAAGTTTCAAAGGCAAAATTGAGGAGTGAATCTTTGTAGTTTTTAAATTCTGAATATACCAGCTTGATCAGCTCATCAAGGCGCATATTTCTATCCTTTTGGAAGTTTGAAATTCAAAGTTTGAATTTTTGTGGTTTCTCTAACAAACCCTAACCCAGCTCCAGGTCTAGTTCTTGCCAATCAAGTGGATTGGGTTAATCCTAGAAGAAGATGGATTGGTCACCTGCATAAGTGAAGAAGTTCTTGTCTCAGAGGGAGATGAGGCTAAGGCCTTCCATAAGAAGATTACAAGCAATCTTGACAGGTATGGCTTACAGGTATGTTTCGAATTCTGTTCATGGTTAAGTTTATGATATGTTTGTCTTCATATCATTACAGTACAATCTTGATTAATTACTAGACTTGTCATATCACCTTAATAGAAGATATTCATTGATCAAGGTTTCGACACTTATGATTGTACTAATGCTTTGTGATGTTGTATGAGGTTTATGTTGTTCGCTAACATAAAAGGTACACCAAGAAAGTCAAATCATGTTCTACTTCAAGAAGATATGATCATGGTGACATGAAGACAAAGATTCATCCATTGTCATGGATCACATAGAAGATCTACTTTCGAGGTATGTATAACTTGGTTCTACAATGGTTAACTTATGAGACATGCAGGTTACTAGCAAAAGTCACTAAAGAGAACCAGAAGACATTATGTGGGTATGTTAGACATAACTAGCTAGCATGCTAATCCAGTGCTATGAATAAAATAATAATAAAATAAACATCAACATATATATATATAATAATAATAATAATAACAAAAAACAAGAATAATATAATAATATAATTAATTAGTGAAATGGTTTAACTCTTTATGAAGAGTTGCATTAGACACCCTTTAAACAATTATAAATACGGGAAAGTCTATCTTGTAAAAGACATCATCTTTATATCATCAAATATATTATTTTTATCTATTATTCAATATGAGAGTCGGATTCGACTATTAACTTAGTGAACGGATTCGTTCACCGCATTTGGTATCAGAGCGAGGCTTGTAGCCACCAATCTAGGATTTTGTCCAAAACCAGGCCCGTGGCCCAAAGAAGTAAAAAATAAAAGAAATACAAATAAATAAAAATAAAAAAGTAAAAGAAAATAAAAAGAAGAAAAGAAAGACAAGTAAAAAAGAAGAAAATAGAATATAGAAATAAATAAAAAAACAAGTGCGAAAAAATGAAAAGGAAAAAAAAAAAGTAAAAGTAAAGTTTAGAAGTGAGTAAAAGTAAAAAGTAAAAGTAAGAAGTGAAACCGCACATGGTTTTAAGGTGCATGTGGGTTTGTGAGAAGTGGGTTTGGTTTTATTCCCTAAGAAGAAACTAAAAGTGAGATTTGAACTTGGGTGGGGAAGGTAACAATCATTCTCCCCAACCACCTAATCTACACACAATCCACAAAGAAATTAATCTAAAGCAAAAGGTTAGGCAACGTGGAGATTAATTAATATTGGTCCATAATTGTAAAATATTACAATTGTTTGGGAAATATATAATATTAAAATAATATTATTATTACATTTAAATAATAATAATTATTATAAGGGAAAAGCAATTATTGTTAAAAAATAATATAAAATTTGAAGATCGGTTATCACCAAAGAAATCAAAGGAAATCATCCCACCATCGAAGAAGTTAGAAACCATGGAAGCCGATTTGCGAGAAAAATTAGAAGCCGCGTTAAAACGTTATCTAAAAGACAATGAAGAATTGCGCGACATAAATAACAGTTCAAAAATAAGAATTGAATTACAAGAAAGGGACAATGAAATAAAAATCTCTGACCAGGAAAGGCGTATAGAAAAATTTAATGCGCAAATTGATGAATTAAAAGCCGAAAATAAATTCAATCAAAGGTTAGGAAATCAAGATATAAAGAAGGAAATAAATAATTACGAAGCAGAAATAATACGCTTGAACAAAATCGTTAGCGACAAAGATGAAGAACTAATGCAGTTACGACATAAATTAGAAAGTCAAGAATCAGAGGTCAGCCAATGTCGACAACAGATAAAAGTTCTTCAACAACAAAATGACGACTCTAAAAAGACACATAAGTCAGAGATCGCGGAGAATAATAAAGCATTATCCAACAATGCTGAAGAAATTTTTAGACTAAGAAGACATAACAAGATACTAGTCACAAAAATTAAGAAGTTGAAAAATAGCCAGAAGATAGAACAATCTATGGACGACATTGAAGGAAAACTTCTAGACAAGCAGGAAGAAAGTAGTTGTATCAAAAGTCATAATGAAGATCTTAAGGAACAACTTAAGACATCTGAAGATGATAGAAAATTGCAAGTCGAATTGATTAAGAAGTTTCAAAATGATAACAGGCAGTTAGGAAACAAGTTGGAAAAGATACAGAATGAAACCTTAAAACCTCAAGAGACGAAAATAAAAGTCCCCACTCAGATCAATGCTCAAAAGACGACACTCGTAAAAGAAAATGACATTGTGAAAATTCCCTATAGACACCCCAACCATAAAAACCGATATTCTGAAAAGTGGGAAATGTTGAAAGACGATGGTACTAATGTGATCAAAGCTGTTAACGACAGATCAATGGGGAATCCCAATAGTCAGCAACAAATCAATTTGGGATGGATTGACCCATCCACATATCGAAAGTTATGCTCTACACTTAGAAGTTTGTACTGACATGTTTCATCAGCTACGACGTCATAAGGAACAGTGTGACAACGTTATAAGGCTTTGAGGACAAAGCCTTTCTAAGAGAGAGGCAATGCTATGAATAAAATAATAATAAAATAAACATCAACATATATATATATATATATATATAATAATAATAATAACAACAAACAAGAATAATATAATAATATAATTAATTAGTGAAATGGTGTAACTCTTTATGAAGAGTTGCATTAGACACCCTTTAAACAATTATAAATACGGAAAAGTCTATCTTGTAAAAGACATCATCTTTATATCATCAAATATATTATTCTTATCTATTATTCAATATGAGAGTCGGATTCGACTATTAACTTAGTGAACGGATTCGTTCACCGCATCCAGGTATGTTTTTCCTATATCAAGCTAGAATCCTACCTTTTGTTATGATCTTATATTGTTGTGTTGTTGATAATGATTATTCATAAAGTCATAGGTTTGAATAGTCATGGTTGTATGCATATTATGTTTCTTACCATAATTGATGATATGACTAACCAGAAGAATCATGAAGGAATACGTTTGAGTAATCACGGGTTTATGCACTGATGATTTAACTAATCAAAAGAGTCCTATGATCAAATAAGAATATGCATGAGTAAAAGAATACTTCCTTGAAACCTTGAATACTAATGTTTATTATCTGTGAATGATCATGACTATACATGTTTAAGATTATTGTGTTTTGATAGTATTAAGATTATACTAATAAATGTGTAATTATGTATAAGACCTCAAGGATAACACAATGATGATACTAATAAGCATGCATAGTGATTAAGGATGGATATAAGTTCAAGGACAGGTAATCCAGGAAGCAAAGATCAAGAGGGAGCACACTCCAGTTGTTCCTGCAAGAAAGTAAAGGAGCACACTTCGGTATTTTCTGCAAGGATGCAGATATTCAGAGGGAGTTGACCACTTCTCACAATCCACATCAGAATGGAGTTGCAAAGATTCAGACGGAGTCCACCCAGCAACCAAACAAAGATAAGTATTTGAATTGTCATTTCTTACATAATGTTATTCAATGATGTATATGCTTATGTTCCTAGAATTAGGTTGTGTATTATGCATATTAGAATAGTTGCATTAATGAACAATATACTACTAATATACATGGGTAAGTGGCCTATGGCACTGTACAACATTCAATTGCTACATATCTAGAATGAAACCTCTTTGCTGACATCTTAGGAGTTGTGCACACTCTGAACAATGTTCTAGTAGAGATTGGAAGGCATCTAGAAAGTTACGGAATATGGATAAATGTTGTATTGAAGCATTGGCTAAGATAATTGCATGACTGTATGACATACTTATTTATGTGTAAGAATTTGTTCTGAAAACTATGAGATGTTTTCTAATCATGCAATTTAACTTGTTGTGTAGGAAAGATCGTATACCATCACCTACAAAAGAAGGACTACAACATTTATTCAGCAACAAAGTTATTTATTGAAAATATTGAAGATATTGAAGTTCCCAGGATCTGGGAAGAATGCCATGATCGAGGAGTACCAGTCGATCATGAAGATGTTTGGGATGCAGTCCCAAAGGGTAGTCTGTAGTGAATTCCAAGAGGATCTACAAGATCAAGCATGCTGCAGCTGGTAGCATAGAGACTTTTTCTCCTGTAGCCAGATACACTTCCATTAGATCAGTACTTGCTCTAGCTGTAGTGATGAAATGGAAGATACACCAGATGGAATTCAAGACAGCTTTCTTGAATGGTGTAGTTGAAGAAGAAGTGTACATGGAGAAGCCACTTAGTTCTGAGACACATGACAGGGAGTCATATATGTGCAGAACTTGGTATGGAAGGATAGACAGCTTTCTATCCAGTTTGGGCTTTACAGAGAATAAAGCGGATTCTAACCTTTACTACAAGGTTGAGGAAGGCAATCCAGTGATACCACTATGTGGATGACCTATTTATTACAGGTGAAGATAGATTGATTGCTGACATGCAGCGGAAGCTTGCTACCGAGTTCAAGATGAAGAACTTGGGGATGATGCACTATTTGTTTCTTGGCATGGAGGTGTGGCAGAGTGCAGATGGAATCTTCCTTGGACAAGGGAAGTATGCAGTAGAGATCCTAAAGAGGTTCAGGATGATGGACTAGAAGGCTATGGCCACACCTATGGCATTGAACCTGAAGATTCTGTGTGATGCTTCATCTGATCCGGTTGATGTCACGATGTATCGTCAGATAATTGGGTCCTCTATGTACTTGACAAACACGAGACCAGATATTTACTTTACAGTGAACACATTGAGCCAGTTTCTGACGGATCCGAGAGATGTTCACCTGGTTGCTGTAAAGCATATTCTGAGGTACCTGAAGGGTATGGTTGATTATGGGCTCAAGTATGATGCGAATCAAAAGTTTAACTTGCAGGGTTATGTTGATTCAGATTGGGAAGGAAGTGTTGTAGATAGGAAGAGCACTTATGGGTGATGCTTCAATATGGGATCAGGTGCGATCTCTTGGTTTAGCAAGAAGCAGTCCTGCGTAGCACTGAGTACAGCTGAAGCAGAGTATGTTGCGATGGATGAGCAGGTTGCAGATGTATTGACCATGCCATTGGACACAGTGTAGTTTGAGTACTTTAGAGAGAGGCTTGGTGCACTTCAGATCGAGGTTCCTTCCAAAGGGAAGTGATGAGTCTGGAAGATGCAGATGCACATGAGATTTTCTGACACGGTTGATGTGTTCTCCCATGGTGTAGATGTAAGGGATGAAGCCATTTTTCACATGGTGGTAGATGTGTTCTCCCATGGTGAAAAAGTAAGGGCTGAATCCTTCCCTGAATGGTGGTAGATGTGTTCTCCCATGTCGGTGGTGTAAGTGTTGGATGATGTGCATCTGAGCTGTGCTTAGTGGATGATGCGATGATCTGAAGAGGACGATGCTATGATGATTAGGAGGATCATGGATGATGAGCATCAAGACGATGCTCCAATTACTACTATGTATATGTATTTGCATCATGTTGGATGCTTGTTATGATCAGTTGGATCATTGCATCATGTTGGATGCTTGTTATGATCAGTTGGATCATTTATGTATATATACATCATGTTGGATGCTGGATATGATCAGTTGAATCATTTATGTATGTATGCATCATGTTGGATGCTGGATATGATCAGTTGGATCATTTGTATGTATTTTGTATATGCATCATGTTGGATGCTTGGACCATGTATCTGATATGTATCAGGTAGATACTTGGTATGCATCAGGTGGATGTAGTGTATGATCAGGATGATCATAGATGACAAACTTCAGGATGTTGCTCCAGATGACATGCAGCAGGATGTTGCAGGATGATGTATGATGAGTATCAGGATGATACTTTGTGGTCGTGGATCAGGTTGTGCAGATGACCATGTCTAGGAGATCCTATAGGCCGGAGTTGTGTACCCGTAACAACCTGGGATTCTCTTCGAGACATTGCTCTGGGAGGACATGTAATTTGTGCCCTGGGAGATTTCAGGTCGGAGTTGTGTACCCGTAACATCCTGAGATGCTCTTGCGAGGTTTTGTCCTATGGCATGTAATTTGTGCCCTGGGAGATTTCAGGTCGGAGTTGTGTACCCGTAACATCCTGAGATGCTCTTTCGAGGTTTTTCCATGATCACATGTAATTTGTTGCCTGGGGAGATTTCAGGTCAGAGTTGTGTACCCGTAACATCCTAAGATGCTCTTGCTAGGTTTTGTGGTGACCACATGTAATTTGTGCCCTGGGGATATTTTAGGTTGGAGTTGTGTAACCGTAACATCCTGAGATGCTCTTGCTAGGTTTTGTGGTGGGGTCACATGTAATAAGTCCTGGAGATCTGGACAAGATGAAAAAGGCCTCAGATGCTCTTTAGGGTTCTTGCTAGGTAAGAAACTCTTTAAAGGTTTTGTGACGCACATAATAAGTCCTGAGGATTCCATAGTATGGCCAGTGATGACAAAGAACTGTAGGTGGTGGGCTTACATCCAGTATGAAAAAGGACTGGATCTGTAGAACTTCCTATGACGAGTAGATTCAGATATTGATTGAGATAGCAACAGTAGTGACGATAACGATGATTCAAGGATGATGATTCCCTGATGATGATCCAGAGAAGAAGACTTGTGCTAGCAAACCTGTGTCGAGAAATACCTTCTTAGTTAAGAGGGAGTGTTGATGTATATGTAACTTCGGAATATATTTCACCCATGTATTTCATATATGTATTTTGTATTCCTATAGAGTTGTTATTATTCCTCTATAGGGAAGTGTCATCATTTATATTGTAAGTGTCGTAGCTTATACTTGATGGGTTATTAGACCAACTTGTTGGGGTCGACCCTATATAAGTCATGTGGGTCGAAGGGTTATTACACCACTCTATTGGGGGTCGGCCATGTGGGTCAAAGGATTATTAGACCACCAAGTGTGGGGTCAGCCCGGATTAAGTTAACCATGGGTTAAGCTAGACATGTAGACCCCATTAGTTTATTGGGCAGGACAGAACAAGTATAGATAGAGATCGGGAGATCTCTATTTAATCATTCATTCACACACTTCTCTCATTCTGAAAGTGGCGCACTTGTGAGGAGGAGGCTCTATTGCTAGGAGAAGACTATCTCTTGTATTCTAGTTGTATCATTGCTCTATCTATCTTTGAGGAAGTTATGGGGGTTTTTCACCTTTATGGTTTTTCCCAAGTAAACTCTATGTCTCTTGTGTGCTTGCATTATTGTGTCCATGATTGATATGTTGTAGATTTGTTGTACATGTTGTTCTCTCAGTTAAGATCCTAGATCATATTGAAGTAAATTCTGAAAAATTTAACATGCTCTTCAGATCGAATGTGATGAGAACAAATCCAAAAGTATGAGGATGATCCTTGAACCTGTGATTCAAATAAGCTGAGGTGGGATAAAAAACATGAATGTGCAGATAGTATTTTGTCTTCTCCTTCAAACCATCATGGGTGAGATCATGCCAAAAAGAACCATCATATGATTGCTTGAAATCCAAATCAGATTTAAGACTTGAAGAAGAGTTTCTTGAGATCTCCTTTGAACCAACAAGGGTGAGATCAAAACTATCGTATGCATGAGAAATTATCCCAGGTAGTGATTGCTTAGAATCCAAATTAGATTAAAGACTTGAATCATGGTTTCTTGAGATCTCCTTTGAACCATAAGAGGTGAGATCAAAACCAGTAAATGCATGAGAAGTTATCCCAAGCAAATGGCAATGGTTTCTTGAGATCTCCTTTGAACCAGCAGGGGTGAGATCAAAAGCATGAGTTGCATGAGAAATTATCCCAAGCAAATGGCAACGGCCATATTCTTCAATAACCTTTGAAAACCATGGAATAATGATCATATAGTAGTAAATAAGAGGTTATTGCTTGAGGAGAGTGAATGCATTACCTCCAACAGCTGATTTGACCTCCGAAACATTCAATAGATCATGATGCAGACCAATAGACTCTGGTGCAGGAGAGGATTTAGGACCTTTTGCAATATCTAGAGTGCAAGCTGGCACAGAAAGAGAAAAATTTGGAGCATGATTGTAGAATATGCAAGTTCTTCTTCTTTGTGGACAACTTCAATATGAGATGTGTTTGATACTGGTTCATGATCGATGAGATCATCAAGGAGGGCAAATGCATCACTTTGCTTGCTCTTGAAGGGGTTTGGACCAAATCCTTAACTCTGTTTGCCGAATCTTTCATCAAGGTGGGCCCATAGCTCTTTTAGAGTTTCAACATCATCAAGGTATTGGTATAACATGTATTTAGGCAAAGAAAGCATCATTCTTCCAAGGGCTTGGTCACCTTCATTACACCAATCAATCTTCTCTTCAGAGGATTCGAACTCTCTTTCAAAATAACAATCAAAGAGATCATGGATCTTCAAATATGCTATCATTTTTGGTTTCCATTCATCATAGTTGAATGAAGAAAGAGGAGGGATTTCTTCTGAATACATTGAAGCTGTAGAAGACCTGCAAAAACAATAGAGAATATCTGCAACTGCTACTGCTGCAAAAATGCAGAAACTGATGCAACTGCTGCACTCGAAATCTTGATAATAACCTGCAAAAAACTCTCAGGAATGGAGATAAACAATACACTCAACATGCTCTCATACCATGTGAAAATCCTCACAGAAGATCTAAGAGATGATGTATACCTCACAATAGTAATTATGATTAAGAAGGAAGACAGAAGAAGAGTTGTCAATGTAGTGTAATGAGCAACAAAATAATAATACAGTAGAACTCGGATAGAATCAAAAATACTTCACACACACTAATTAATTAATCACAATATGGACAAATAGATAGTACAATGCATGAGGATTCAAATGCCTAAGGTGGCAATTTGAATTACCCTTCATGGAAGGATCAAAATATCATTGGAGTGTCATCAGAGCACAACTAGTAGTCTATCTCATCATGGGTGGAGTCATCAATGCACAAGTAACTGTCAACCATCAGTCAAACTGAGTCTAATTGAGTGTAACTAGAACATGTAGACACTAACTGAATGAAGGAGGCCCAGTGTAGGGCGCATAAGGAGCTAAGTGAATTCATAATGGGCAGTTAAGTCTCACCTGAGGTCCATCGAAGTGATAGAGTCAGTTGAGAGTCAGTATAGCCTTAGATCGAGCAGATAATTGAAGACAACTGAAGATAACTGAATGGTAGGTAAGGAAGGGTGCCTTTCTGAACTGGTATATGAAAGGAGGGCGCACTAAGCTCTAGGAGGGCTAAAACGGAGTGGAAAGAAGCTCTGGGGGATAGCTAACTAAGGGCTAGGTGCTGGGACTGATGACTGGGATGCATGCAAACCCTAAAAGTTCATGCATGACTGAAAATGCAAATAATGAAAATGCTGCTAGGACTAGGATGGAGTATAGGAATATCCTAACACCCTCCCTTAATCCATCCTAGGCCTTGGTAACTAAGACCAAAGGTCACCCAATACAATGAATAATAATAGTCAATAAACCGAGGAAAAGGGGAAAAACTCATGGAAAAAATACCCCCACTCAAAATAGACTGTAAGGCACACACAAAAATAAATGCTCCAAACTCGAGCAGGTGTGAAGCTTGGTCATATGTGTGTAGGTATCTTCTTCTTGGGAAGAAGTGGATCATGCTCAGAAAGCATGTGCTTGTAGTTGCTCTTCATATCGAATGTGATGAGAACAAATCCAAAAGTATGAGGATGATCCTGGAACCTGTGATTCGAATCAGCTGAGGTAGGATCAAAAACATGAATGTGCAAATAGTCTTTTCTCTTCTCCTTCGAACTATCATGGGTGATATCATGCCAAAAAGAACCATCATATGATTGCTTGAAATCCAAATCAGATTTAAGACTTGAAGAATAGTTTCTTGAGATCTCCTTTAAGCCAGCATGGGTGAGATCAAAACTATCATATGCATGAGAAATTATTCCAAGTAGTGATTGCTTATAATCCAAATTAGATCCAAGACTTGAATCATGGTTTCTTGAGATCTCCTTTGAACCATAAGAGGTGAGATAAAAAACAGTAAATGCATGAGAAGTTATCGCAAGCGAATGGCAATGGTTTCTTGAGATCTCCTTTGAACTAGCAGGGGTGAGATCAAAACCATGATGTGCATGAAAAATTATCCCAAGCGAATGGCAATGGCCATATTCTTCAATAACCTTCTGAAAGCATGGAATAATGATCATATAGTAGTAAATAAGAGGTGATTGCTTGAGGAGAGCGAATGCATTACCTCCAATAACTGATTTGACCTCTGAAACATTCAATAGATCATGATGTAGACCAACAGACTCTGGTGCAAAGAGAGGATTTAGGACCTTCTGCAATATCTAGAGTGTGAGCTAGTAGAGAAAGAGAAGAAATTTGGAGCATGAGTGTAGAATCTGCAAGTTCTTCATCTTTGTGGACAACTTCAATATGAGATGTGTTTGATACTAGTTCATGATCAATGAGACCATCAAGGAGGGCGAATGCATCACTTTGCTTGCTCTTGAAGGGGTTTGGAGCAAATCCTTCATTCTGTTTGGTGAATCTTTCATCCAGGTGGGCCCATAGCTCTTTTGGAGTTTCAACATCATCAAGGTATCACTATAACATGTATTAAGGCAAAGAAAGCATCATTCTTCCAAGGGGTTGGTCACCTTTATTCAACCAGTCAATCTTCTCTTCAGAGGATTCAAACTCTCTTTCAAAATAACAATCGAAGAGATCATGGCTCTTCAAATATGCTATCATTTCTGGTTTCCCTTCATCATAGTTGAATGAATAAAGAGGAGGTATTTTTTCTAAATACATTGAAGCTGTAGAAGACCTATAAAAATAATAGAGAATATCTGCAACTACTACTGCTACAAAAATGCATAAACTGCTACAACTGTTGCTTTCGAAATCTTGATAATAACCTACAAAAAACTCTGAGGAATGGAGATAAATAATACTCTCAAGATGCTCTGATACCATGTGAAAATCCTCACAGCATATCTAAGAGATGATGGATACCTCACAAGAATAATTATGATTAAGCATGAAGATAGAAGAAGAGTGGTCAATGCAGTGTAATGGGAAACAAAATAATAATAAAGTAGAACTCGGATAGAAGAAAAAATATTTCACACACACTAATTAATTAATCACAATATCGACAAATAAATAGTACAAGGCATGAGGATTCAAATGCCTAAGGTGGCAATTCGAATTAGCCTTCATGGAGTGATCAAAAGATCATTGAAGTGTCATTGGAGCAGAACTAGTAGTCTATATCATCATCGGTGGAGTCATCAATGCACAAGTAACTATCAACCATCAGTCAAACTGAGTCTAACTGAGTGTGGTAGGTGTAGCTGAGTGTAACTAGCACATGGAGGCACTAACTGAATGAGGGAGGCTCAGTGGAGGGCGCATGGGGAGCTAACTGAAGTCAAAATGGGCAGTTAAGTCTCACTGGTGGTCCATCGGAGTGATAGAGTTAGTTGAGAGTCAATATATCCTTAAATGAAGGAGAGAACTAAGGACAACTGAAGATAACTGAATGGTAGGTAAGGAAGGGCGCCTTTCGCAACTGGTGTATGAAAGGAGGGTGCACTAAGTTCTAGGAGGGCTAAAACAGAGTGGAAAGAAGCTCTGAGGGCTAGCTAACTAAGGGCTAGGTGCTGGGATTGATGACTGGGATGCATGCAAATGCATGTAAACCCTAAATAATGCATGCAAACCCTAAAAGTGCATGCATGACTGAAAATGCAAATGATGAAAATGCTCCTAGGACTAGGATGGAGTATAGGAATATCCTAACACCCCCCCCCCTTAATCCATCCTGGGCCCTGGTAACTAAGACCAACGGTCACCCAATACAATGAATAATAACAGTTAATAAACCGAGAAAATGGAGAAAAACTCATGGGAAAAATATCCCTGCTCAAAAAACACTGTAATGCAAAAAAAAAAAAAAATGCTCCAAACTCAAGCAGGTGTGATGCTTGGTCATATGTGTGGAGGTATCTTCTTCTTGGGAAGAAGTGGATCATGCTCAGAAAGCATGTGCTTGTAGTTGCTCTTCAGATAGATTGTGATGAGAACAAATCCAAAAGTATGAGGATGATCCTTGAACCTGTGATTCGAATGAGCTGAGGTAGGATCAAAAACATGAATGTGCAGATAGTCATTTTTCTTCTCCTTCGAACCATCATGGGTGAGATCATGCCAAAAAGAACCATCATATGATTGCTTGAAATCTAAATCAGATTTAACACTTGAAGAATAGTTTCTTGAGATCTCCTTTGAACCAGCATGGGTGATATCAAAACTATCATATGCATGAGAAATTATCCCAAGTAGTGATTGCTTAGAATCCAAATTAGATCCAAGACTTGAATCATGGTTTCTTGAGATCTCCTTTGACCCATAAGAGGTGAGATCAAAACTAGTAAATGCATGAGAAGTTATCCCAAGTGAATGGCAATGGTTTCTTGAGATCTCCTTTCAAATAGCATGGGTGAGATCAAAACTATGATGTGCATGAGAAATTGTCCCAAGCGAATGGCAATGGCCATATTCTTCAATAACCTTCTCAAAGCATGGAATAATGATCATATAAAAGTAAATAAGATGTGATTGCTTGAGGAGAGTAAATGCATTACCTCCAATAGCCGGTTCGACCTCTGAAACATTTAATAGATGATGATGCAGACCAACAGACTCTGGTGCAGGAGAGGATTTAGGACCTTCTGCAATATTTAGAGTGTGAGCTGGCAAAGAAAGAGAAGAAATTTGGAGCATGAGTGTAAAATCTGCAAGTTCTTCTTCTTTGTGGACAACTTTAATATGAGATGTGTTTGATACTGGTTCATGATCAATGAGATCATCAAGGAGGGCGAATGCATCACTCTGCTTGCTCTTGAAGGGGTTTGGACCAGATCCTTCACTTTGTTTGCCGAATCTTTCATCCAGGTGGGCCCATAGCTCTTTTGGAGTTTCAACATCATCAAGGTATTGGTATAACATGTGTTCAAGCAAAGAAAGCATCATTCTTACAAGGGGTTGGTCACCTTTATTCAACCATTCAATATTCTCTTCAAAGGATTCGAACTCTCTTTCAAAATAACAATCAAAGAGATCATGGCTCTTCAAATATGCTATCATTTTTTGTTTCCATTCATCATAGTTGAAAGAAGAAAGAGGAGGGATTTCTTCTGAATACATTGAAGCTGTATAAGACCTGCAAAAACAATAGAGAATATCTGCAGCTGCTACTGCTGCAAAAATGCAGAAACTGTTGCAACTGCTGCACTCGAAATCCTGATAATAACCTGCAAAAAACTCTTAGGAATGGAGATAAACAATACTCTCAACATGCTTTGATACCATGTGAAAATCCTCACAGCAGATCTAAGAGACGATATTTACCTCACAAGAGTAATTATGATTAAGCAAGAAGATAGAAGAAGAGTGGTCCATGCAGTGTAATGAGCAGCAGAATAATAATACAGTAGAACTCGGATAGGAGCAAAAATACTTCACACACACTAATTAATTAATCACAATATGGCCAAATAAATAGTACAATGCATGAGGATTCGAATTCCTAAGGTGGAAATTCGAATTAGGCTTCATGGAGTGATGAAAATATCATTCGGGTGTCATTGGAGCACAAGTAGTCTATCTCATCATCGGTGGAGTCATCAATGCACAAGTAATTATCAAACTGAGTCTAACTGAGTGTGGTAGGTGTAACTGGCACATGGAGACACTAACTGAATGAAGGAGGCTTAGTGGAGGGCGCATGAGGCGCTAATTGAAGTTAGAATGGGAATTTAAGTCTCAGTTGAGGTCCATCAGAGTGATACAGTCAGTTGAGAGTTAGTCTAGTATTAAATCAAGGAGAGAACTGAAGACAACTGAAGATAACTGAATGGTAGGTAAGGAAGTGCGCCTTTCTCAACTGGTAGATGAAAGGAGGGGGCACTAAGCTCTAGGAGGGCTAAAACTGGGTGCAAAGAAGCTCTGGGGGCTAGCTAACTGAGGGCTAGGTGCTGGGATTGATGACTGAAATGCATGCAAACCCTAAATAATGCATGCAAACCCTAAAAGTGCATGTATGACTGAAAATGCAAATAATGAAAATTCTGCTAGGACTAGGATGGAGTATAGGAATATCCTAACACCCCCCCTTAATCAATACTGGGCCCTAGTAGCTAAGACCAGAGGTCACCCAATACAATGAATAATAACAGTCAATAAACCGAGGAAATGGATAAAAACTCATGGGAAAAATACCTGCCCTCAAGATAGACTATAAGGCACACACAAAAATAAATGCTCCAAACTCAAGCAGGTTTGATGCTTGGTCATATGTGTGGAGGTATCTTCTTCTTGGGAAGAAGTGGATCATGCTCAAAAATCATGTGCTTGTAGTTGCTCTTCAGATCGAATGTGATGAGAACAAATCCAAATGTATAAGGATGATCCTTAAACCTGTGATTCAAATCGGCTAAGGTAGGATCAAAAGCATGAATGTGCAGATAGTCGTTTTTCTTCTCCTTCGAACCATCATGGGTGAGATCATGCCAAAAAGAACCATCATATGATTGCTTGAAATCCAGATCAGATTTAACACTTGAAGAATAGTTTCTTAAGATCTCGTTTGAACCAACATGGGTGAGATCAAAACTATCATATGCATGAGAAATTATCCCAAGTAGTGATTGCTTAGAATCCAAATTAGATCCAAGACTTGAATCATGGTTTCTTGAGATCTCCTTTGAACCATAAGAGGTGAGATGATAACTAGGAAATGCATGAGAAGTTATCCCAAGCAAGTGGCAATGGTTTCTTGAGATCTTCATTGAACCAATAGGGGTGAGATCTAAACCATGATGTGCATGAGAAATTATCCCAAGCGAATGGCAATGGCCATATTCTCCAATAAGATTTTGAAAGCATGGAATAATGATCATATAGTAGTAAATAAGAGGTGATTTCTTGAGGAGAGCGGATGCATTACCTCCAATAGCTGATTTGACCTCTGAAACATTCAATAGATCATGATGCAGACCAACAAACTCTGGTGCAGGAGAGGATTTAGGACCTTCTGCAATATCTAGAGTGTGAGCTGGCACAGAAAGAGAAGAAATTTGGAGCATGAGTGTAGAATCTGCAAGTTCTTCTTCTTTGTGGAAAACTTCAATATGAGATGTGTTTGATACTGGTTCATGATCAATGAGATCATCAAGGAGGGCGAATGCATCACTCTGCTTGCTCTTGAAGGGGTTTGGACCAGATCCTTCACTTTGTTTGCCGAATCTTTAATCCAGGTGGGCCCATAGATCTTTTGGAGTTTCAACATCATCAAGGTATTGGTATAACATGTATTCAGGCAAAGCAAGCATCATTCTTCCAAGGGCTTGGTCACCTTTATTGAACCAGTCAATCTTCTCTTCAGAGGATTCGAACTCTCTTTCAAAATAACAATCAAAGAGATCATGGCTCTTCAAATATGCTATCATTTTTGTTTTCCATTCATCATAGTTGAATGAAGAAAGAGGAGGTATTTCTTTTGAATACATTGAAGATTTTGAAGACCTGCAAAAACAATAGAGAATATCTGCAACTCCTTCTACTACAAAAATATAGAAACTACTGCAACTGCTGCACTTTAAATCTTGATAATAACCTGCAAAAAACTCTCAAGAATGGAGATAAACAATACTCTCAACATGATCTGATACCATGTGAAAATCCTCATAGCAGATCTAAGAGATGATGTATACCTCACAAGAGTAATTATGATTAAGCAGGAAGATAGAAGAAGAGTGGTCCATGCAGTGTAATGAGCAACAGAATAATAATACAGTAGAACTCAGATAGAAGCAAAAATACTTCACACACACTAATTATCTAATCACAATATGGACAAATAAATAGTACAATGCATGAGTATTCGAATGCCTAAGGTGGAAATTCAGATTATCCTTCATGGAGTGATCAAAATATCACTGAAGTGTCATTGGAGCACAACTAGTAGTCTATCTCATCATCAGTGGAGTTAGCAATGCACAAGTAACTGTCAACCGTCAGTCAAACTGAGTCTAACTGAGTGTGGTAGTTGTAACTGGCACAAGGAGACACTAACTGAATGAACGAGGCTCAGTGGAGGGCGCATGAGGAGCTAACTGAAGTCAGAATGGGCATTTAAGTCTCACTAGAGGTCCATTAGAGTGATACAGTTAGTTGAGAGTCAGTCTAGCCTTAAATCAAGGAGAGAACAGAAGACAACTGAAGATAACTGAATGGTAGGTAAGGAAGGGTGCATTTCTCAACTAGTAGTTGAAAGGAGGGTGGACTAAGCACTAGGAGGGCTAAAACTGAGTGGAAAGAAGCATCGGGGGTTAGCCAACTGATGGCTAGGTGCTGAGACTGATGATTGGGATGCATGCAAATGCATGCAAACGCTAAATAATGCATGCAAACCCTAAAAGTGCATGCATGACTGAAAATGCAAATAATGAAAATGCTGCTAGGATTAGGATGGAGTATAGGAATATCCTAACACCCCCCCTTAATCAATGTTGGGCCCTGGTAACTAAGACCAAAGGTCACCCAATACAATCAATAATCACAGTCAATAAACCTAGGAAATGGAGAAAAAATCATGGAAAAAATACCCCCCCTCAAAATAGACTGTAAGGCACACACAAAAATAAATGCTCCAAACTCAAGTAGGTGTGATGGTTGGTCATATGTCTGGAGGTATCTTCGTCTTGGGAAGAAGTGGATCATGCTCAAAAAGCATGTGCTTGTATTTTCTCTTCAGATCAAATGTGATGAGAACAAATCCAAAAGGATGAGTATGATCCTTGAACCTGTGATTTGAATCAGCTGAGGTAGGACCAAAAACATGAATGTGCAGATAGTCTTTTGTCTTCTCCTTCAAACCATCATGGGTGAGATCATGCCAAAAAGAACGATCATACGATTTCTTGATATCCAAATCAGATTTAAGATTTGAAGAATAGTTTCTTGAGATCTCCTTTGAGCTAGCATGGGTGAGATCAAAACTATCATATGCATGAGAAATTATCCCAAGTAGTGATTTCTTAGAATCTAAATTAGATCCACGACTTGAATCATGGTTTCTTGAGATCTCCTTTGAACCATAAGAGGTGAGATGAAAACAAGTAAATGCATGAGAATTTATCCCAAGCGAATGGCAATGGTTTCTTGAGATCTCCTTTGAACCAGTAGGGGTGAGATCAAAACCATGATGTGCATGAGAAATTATCCCAACCAAATGGAAATGGCCATATTCTTCAATAACCTTCTGAAAGCATGGAATAATGATCATATATTAGTAAATAAGAGGTGATTGCTTGAGGAGAGCGAATGCATTACCTCCAATAGATGATTTGACCTCCGAAACATTCAATAGATCATGATGAAGACCCACAAACTCTGGTGCAAGAGAGGATTTAGGACCTTCTGCAATATCTAGAGTGTGAGCTGGCACAAAAAGAGAAGAAATTTGTAGCATGAGTGTAGATTCTGCAAGTTCTTCTTCTTTGTGGAAACCTTCAATATGATATGTGTTTGATACTGGTTCATGATCAATGAGATCATCAAGGAGGGCGAATGCATCAGTTTGCTTGCTCTTGAAGGCGTTTGGACCAAATCCTTCATTCTATTTGCCGAATCTTTCATCCAGGTGGGCCCATAGCTCTTTTGGAGTTTCAGCATCATCAAGGTATTGGTATAACATGTATTCAGGCAAAGAAAGCATCATTCTTCCAAGGGCTTGTTCATGTTTATTCAACCAGTCAATCTTCTCTTCAGAGGATTTGAACTCTCTTTCAAAATAGCAATCAAAGAGATCAAGGCTCTTCAAATATGCTATCATTTTTGGTTTCCATTCATCATAGTTGAATGAAGAAAGAGGAGGGATTTCTTCTGAATACAATGAACCTGTTGAAGACCTACAAAAACAATAGAGAATATCTACAACTGCTACTGCTGCAAAAATGCAAAAACTGCTGCACTCGAAATATTGATAATAACCTGCAAAAATATCTCAGGAATGGAGATAAACAATACTCTCAACATGTTCTAATACCATGTGAAATACCTCACAACACATCTAAGAGATGATGTATACCTCGCAAGAGTAATTATGATTAAGCAGGAAGATAGAAGAAGAGTGGTCAATGCAGCGTAATGAGCAATAGAATAATAATACAGTAGAACTCCGATAGAGGCAAAAATACTTCACACACACTAAATACTTAATAACAATATGGACAAATAAATAGTACAATGCATGAGGATTCGAATGCCTATGGTGGCAATTCGAATTAGCCTTCATGGAGTGATCAAAATATCACTGGAGTGTCATCGGAGCACAAATAGTAGTCTATCTCATCATCAGTGGAGTCATCAATGCACAAGTAACTGTCAACTGTCAGTAAAACTGAGTCTAACTGAGTTTAGTAGGTATAACTGAGTGTAAATGGCACATGGAGACACTAGCTGAATGAAGGAGGCTTAGTGGAGGGCGCATGAGGAGCTTACTGAAGTCAGAATGGGAATTTAAGTCTTACTAGAGGTCCATCAGAGTGATACAGTCAGTTGAGAGTCAGTCTAGCCTTAAATCAAGGAGAGAACTGAAGACAATTGAAGATAACTAAATGGTAGGTAAGGAAGGGAACCTTTCTCAACTGGTAGATGAAAGGACAGTGCACTAAGCTCTATGAAGACTAAACTGAGTGGAAAGAAGCTTCAGGAACTAGATAACTGAGGGCTAGGTGTTGGGACTGATGACTAGGATGCATGCAAACCCTAAAAGTGCATGCATGACTGAAAATACTACTAGGACTAGGATGAAGTATAGGAATATCCTAACAGCCCCCCTTAATCCATCCTAGGCCCTGATAACTAAGACCAAAGGTCACCCAATACAATAAATAATAATAATCAATAAACCGAGGAAATGGGGAAAACCTGATGGGAAAAATACCCCCCCTCAAAATAGACTGTAAGGCACAAAAAAAAAAATTCTCCAAACTCAAGCAGGTGTGATGCTTGGTCATATGTCTGGAGGTATCTTCTTCTTGGGAAGAAGTGGATCATGCTCAGAAAGCATGTGCTTGTATTTTCTCTTTAGATCGAATGTGATGAGAACAAATCAAAAAGTATGAGGATGCTCCTGGAACCTATGATTCGAATAAGCTAATGTAGGATCAAAAACATGAATGTGCAGATAGTATTTTGTCTTCTCCTTCGAACCATCATGGGTGAGATCATGCCCAAAAGAACCATCATATGATTGCTTGAAATCCAAATCAGATATAAGACTTGAAGAATAGTTTCTTGAGATCTCCTTTGAACCAGCATGGGTGAGATCAAAACTATCATATGCATGAGAAATTATCCCAAGTAGTGATTGATTAGAATCCAAATTAGATCCAATACTTGAATCACGGTTTCTTGAGATCTCCTTTGAACCATAAGAGGTGAGATCAAAACAAGTAAATGCATGAGAAGTTATCGCAAGTGAATGGCAATGGTTTCTTGAGATCTCCTTTGAACCAATAGGGGTGAGATCAAAACCATGATGTGCATGAGAAATTATCCCAATCGAATGGCAATGGCCATATTCTTCAATAACCTTCTGAAAGCATGGAATAATGATCATATAGTAGTAAATAAGAGGTGATTGCTGGAGGAGAGTGAATGCATTACCTCCAATAGAATATTTGACCTCCGAAACATTCAATAGATGATGATGCAGACCAACAGACTCTAGTGCAAGAGAATATTTAGGACCTTCTACAATATCTAGAGTGTGAGCTGGCACAGAAAGAGAAGAAATTTGGAGCATGAGTGTAGAATCTGCAAGTTCTTCTTCTTTTTGGACAACTTCAATATGAGATGTGTTTGATACTGGTTCATGATCAACTGAGATCATTAAGGAGGGAGAATGCATCACCTTGCTTGCTCTTGAACGAGTTTGGACCAAATCCTTCATTCTGTTTGGCGAATCTTTCATCGAGGTGGGCCCATAGATCTTTTGGATTTTCAACATCATCAAGGTACCCATATAACATGTATTCAGGAAAAGCTATATTCAGGAAAAGCAAGCATCATTCTTCCAAGGGCTTGGTCACCTTTATTCAACCAGTCAATCTTCTCTTCAGAGGATTCGAACTCTCTTTCAAAATAACAATCAAAGAGATCATGGCTCTTCAAATATGCTATCATTTTTGGTTTCCATTCATCATAGTTGAATGAGGAAAGAGGAGGGATTTCTTCTGAATACATTGAAGTTGTAGAGGACCTGCAAAAACAATAGAGAATATTTGCAGCTACTACTGCTATAAAAATGCAGAAACTGCTGCAACTGCTGCACTCGAAATCTTAATAATAACCTGCAAAAAACTGTGAGGAATGGAGATAAACAATACTCTCAACATGCTCTAATACCATGTGAAAATCCTCACAGCATATCTAAGAGATGATGTATACCTCACAAGAGTAATTATGATTAAGCAGGGAGATAGAAGAAGAGTGGTCAATGCAGTGTAATGAGCAACAGAATAATAATACAGTGGAACTCAAATAGAAGCAAAAATACTTCTCACACACTAATTAATTAATCACAGTATGGACAAATAAATAGTATAATGCATGTGGATTCGAATGCCTAAGGTGGCAATTCGAATTAACCTTCATGGAGTAATCAAAAGATCACTGAAGTGTCATCGGAGCACAACTAGTAGTCTATCTCATCATCGGTGGAGTCATCAATGCACAAGTAACTATCAACCGTTAGTAAAACTGAGTCTAACTGAGTGTGGTAGGTGTAACTGGAACATGGAGACAGTAACTGAATTAAGGAGGCTCAGTGGAGGGTGCATGAGGAGCTAACTGAAGTTAGAATGGGCAGTTAAGTCTCACTGGAGGTCCATCAGAGTGATAAAGTCAGTTGAGAGTCAGTCTAGCCTTGAATCAAGGAGAGAACTGAAGACAATTGAAGATAATTGAATGGTAGGTAAGGAAGGGCACCTTTCTCAACTGGTAGATGAAAGGAGAGTGCAATAAGCTCTAGGAGGGTTAAAATTGAGTGGAAATAAGCTTTGTGGGCTAGCTAACTGAGGGATAGGTGTTGGGACTGATGACTAGGATGCATGCAAATGCATGCAAACCCTAAAAGTGCATGCATGACTGAAAATGCAAATAATGAAAATGCTGCTAGGAATAGGATGGAGTATAGGAATATCCTAACATAATTAACCCAAGTAGGCTAGAAGAAACACAAAATGTGGATGTTGTTCCAAGAGAAGTAGAGTGTGTCTAGCCAACATATTTTCCAAAGAGAAAACAAGACTAAGGAATGACTAGGGGAAGCAACAAAATATGACCTTTTGTAAGTATTAATGTTCATGAAATGTGGAAAATGCATTCATATTTCTAAAATTAGGAAAAATTCTAAACAAGCGGGAAATACCAACACTAGAATTTGTCTCAATTTGTTTGGAGGCCTTGTGGCCATCTTTGGAATTTAAATGCAAGGATGTAGAATACATTTACTATAGAGAAATATGTTGGGAAATTTATCACTTGAGGAGTGCATTACCTCTTTAATAATTGTTATGCTATCCAATGTCTTCCTTAAGGGACAAAGCCCATTTTGTTCAGTAACGTTAAACCATCCATCTATAAATTTAAAGTATTTTACAATGCGTGTGTAACTATTGTGTCCTTTGATTATTAATCTCATAATTAGATTTTTTTCAAGTGAAGGGACACAAAGGTGACATTATAGTTGGTAATACACATCCTATTTTTTGCACTTTTTTAATTATCTCATGAAATAGGGGAGCAAGTTCATCAATTGGTATATTGAAGAATTCAATTGTTAGGCCACTCATACTAAATGCTTTATTACAACCATATTTGTGGTAATCCCTCCATCTCGTCAATTGTAGGATCATTATCTAAAATAGAATTGAGGATTTTTTATCATAAGGATTTGAAGTAGGTGTATGCCTTAGGATCGTATCCATACGTTGATTCATGCTTCTAAATGAAACTTTGATTCCCTTTGGACTAAACTTCCATCTAGAAGAAGTTTGATTTTTCTTATTTATCTTGATAAAGTTTTGAAGTTAATGATATTGTTCTTCTCCTCAAGACTAAGTCCCTCCAACTCAAGATTAAGAATCATTTACTTGATTTTAACACAAATTGGCCACCCTCCCTACATCATTATTTAATGATTCCTCTACTTATTTCCTTGAGTATCAACTCCTACTCATTTCCTTGCATAGAGGTAAAGATGTGCAATGAATGTGGTTGGGTGATGTGCATTATAGAGATATGCCTACATGGACCTAAATGTTGAAAGACTGATATTGGAATAAGTTTAAAAGGGAAAGTGAAAGCCTAGGGTTAATGCATTTGTTGAGGCATATTGAATGCTTGGTACACGCACCTATAACATACATGTGTTGAGATATATTCATCAAGTAAAAGGATGTCTTTATAAGCCTTAGCAAGGCATGCATACTCCTTAGTTGCTTGTTTGGTATTATTGTTGTGATCTAGAGTTTTACAATATGTTCATATGAGATTGAGATTGACTAATTAGTTGAGTTCACTATTATTTTGGGTTTGATTACTAATGTCTTCGAAATAAGGAATTTTAGAATGGAAGTGGACCTAAGGAACTTGAGGTAATAGTGCCAAATTATGGCAATGTCCATTATCGTGTAGAATTGATGGGGGAGGTTCTACATTTGTTTTGGTGTTCTCAACACCCAAGGGAGAGTGCCATATGTTTTATGAAGGATCTATAAGTGGACACTATGTTCATTGTAGACTATTGATGATGTTTTAGATTTGGAAACTATTGATGTATATGTAACTTCAGAATGTATTTCACCTATGTATTTCATCCATGTATATTGTACTCCTATAGAGATATTATTCTTCCTCTATACGGAAGTGTCGCCATTTGTATTGACAAGTGTCGCAAGTGTCGTAACTTATCGATGGGTTATTAGACCACCATGTGTGGGGTCGGCCCTGATTAAGTTAACCATGGGTTATTAGGCTAAACTAGACAAGTCGGCCCCATAGGATTATTGGGCAGGACAGGACAAGTATAAATAGAGAGCAGGATCTCTCTATTTGATCATCTCAGTATTGACTTCTACACTACTCGGAAAGTGGCGCACATGTGAGGAGGAGGATCACCTGCTAGTAGAAGACTATCTCTTGTACTTTGGCTATATCATTTCTCTCTCTATCTCTGAGGAAGTTGTGGGGTTTTTCACCTTTATGGTTTTCCCCAGTGAAACTCTGTGTGTCTCTTGTCTCATGTGATTGCTTGGTGTGATTGATATGAATTGTTATACTTGATATTCTCTACATGTTATTATCTCAGTAAAGATCCTAGAGTATATTGAATTAATGCTAAAAATTTAACATGGTATCAGAGCTTCCCTCAGAAGAAGACATTGTGTAGTGGCGGAAACTAGGGTTTCTTGTTTATTGGGTTTCTCTCCACAGTTTTTGGAACGCAATAAGGTAGATTGACTCTACTCATCAAGGAGAATCTATCTGTCCAATTATAACTCAATTCTGAGCACTTTTAGTTTTGGCCCTAAACATTAGGGTTTCCACAAAAATAGGAATTTATGAATTCTGAGGGCATAGCTGGAAGCTCCTTGGAAAAATCAAAGTTTAGAGCTTTGGATAGAGATTTTTGGTTGGGTGAATCTCCGGGAAACTCAAAACCTAATTCAAGGTCCTCCCTAGTGAATCTAGGAAGACTAAAAGGAATTTCTGAAGGGTGAAACATTGCAGATCTCAAATTCTGAATATACCAGACTGATTAGCTCATCAAGTCGCGTCTTTATATCCTTTCAGAAGTTTGAAATTCACATTTTGAATTTTTAGGGTTTCTCTAACAAACCCTAATCCGGGACTAGATCCAATTTTTAGCAATTCAGGTGGTAAGACCTATATATTTTCTATTTCCATTTGAAGTACTCTTTAGAAGATGTCTCACCACACCAATCTTGAGGATAAGCTTGAAGGGGCTGATAACTTCCAAGCATGGAAGTATAGGATTGGGTTAATCCTGGAAGAAAATGAGTTGGGCACTTATATAAGTGAAGAGGTCCCTGTCCCAGAGGGAGAAGAGGCTAAGGCTCTTCACAAGAAGAACTTGGTCAAGGAAAAGAGAATCATTGTTGATTCAATCAAGGACCATCTCACCCCACATGTGTCATCTCTGAAGACACCCAAGGAGATGTTTGATTCCCTGACCAAGCTATTTGAAGGGAAGAACATAAATCGAAAGATAACCCCGCGGAACCAATTGAAAGGGGTAAAGCTTCAGAATGGAGAGACCATTCAATCTTATTTTTCTAAAGTCTCTCAGATCAAGGAATAGCTTGAAGCAATGGATGAAATTGTGGAAAATGGTGAAGTTGTCATGACCACACTAAATGGCCTACCCAGATCATGGGACTCCTTTATCCAAGGAATCTGTGCAAGGAAGAAGTTGGACTCCTTCAGTAGGCTATGGGAGGAATGCTCTCAAGAAGAAGCTAGGATTGTGGCCTGAGAAGAAAAGATGGGAAATGAAGATGAAGCTCTCACTGCTCACACCAAGAAGGGAAGCAAGTTCAAGGGGGAGCATTCTCATTCTAAGAAACCTTCTCACCACTTTAAAAATAGGAAACATCTAAGATGTTTCACATGTAATGAGAAAGGGCACTTTACCTCATATTGTCCCAAGAACAAGAAGGAACAATAGATTCAACAAAAAGAAGAAGGGAAACAAAAGAAAATATCATGCTCATGCTGTTGAGGATGATGAACCTCCCAAGAAGAAGGCTAGATCAGAAAGTGATGATTCATCAAGCGAAGAAGAATATGTTTTCAAAGAATCTTTTGTAAACCTATCTGAACATGAGTCACCCCATAAGGTGAAACTTGGGGATGACTACCAATATCCTATCAAAGGAAGTGGTGAAGCCTCATACAATCTAGACTCTGGGAAGTCTTTGAAGACGAAAGAAGTTCTATATGTACCCGGGCTCAAGAAGAATTTAATCTCCATATCTGCATTGGATGCAAAAGGTATGAGGGTTGCATTTATAGATGGCCAAGTACTCATGTGGCCAAAAGGTAAGACCATATATGATGTCGTAGTGATTGGAGAGCAAGAGGGAGGGTTGTGCAAGCTGAAGGGACAACCTAAACATGCCATGGTACATGAATCCATGGAGCCAAATGAACTTTGGCATAGAAGCCTTGCACATGTGCACTATAGGGCACTACCAATTGAAAGTAAAGCTGTAGAGGGTCTTCCTGAAATCAATACCAAGCATGAAGGTGTTTGCAAAAGGAAAGAACATAAAGAAAAAATTTCCAAGCAGTGAAAGAAAGGCTAAAGGGATTTTGGAAATTTCCCACTCGAATATATGCGGTCCGATGTCATCCAGTTCTCTGAGTGGGTATGTATACTATGTCTCTTTCATTGATGATTTCTCTAGGAAGACTTGGGTTTACTTCTTGAAGAACAAAGATGAAGTGTTTGATAAGTTCAAGGAATTCAAAACCTTGATGGAAAATCAAATTGATAAGAAGATCAAGACATTCAGATCCGACAATGGTGGAGAATTCACTTCAAGTGATTTCAAGAAACTATGCAGTGATTCAGGGATCAAGAGGGAGTTGATTGCTCCCTACAATCCACAACATAATGGAGTTGCAAAAAGAAAGAATAGAACAATCATGGAAGCAGCATGAGCAATGTTGCATAACCAGGATCTGCCTATGCATCTATGGGCAGAAGCAGCTAGGACAGCTGTATATGTGCAAAACAGAACACCTCACAAGATATTGGATAACAAGACACCAGAAGAAGTCTTCATTTGTAAGAAACCTGAGGTCAGCCATCTTAGGATATTTGGTTGTCCAGTATACACACATGTTCCAAAGGAAAAGAGGACAAATCTAGATCCTTCAGGAAAGAAGGGCATCTTTGTGGGGTATAGTGAAAGCTCGAAGGCTTACAGAATATACTTTCCAGGGTTCAAGAAGATTGATGTCAGCAGGGATGTAACATTTGATGAAGACTCAACTTTCATCAAGTCAAGGAAGGCACCTATTGAAGATCGTGAAGAACCAAAGGAAACCAGATTTCAAGCTACTACCATGACTGAAGCAATTCCAGAAGCAGATCAAGAAATTGAAGATCCACAAGAACCTGTAGATCCACCCCGTGAGAAGGACTCTCACAAGAGAAAACCTGCATGGGCTAGAGAGCTCATTCAAGATTTAGAAAGGTATGGTATTACAGAAGAAGAACATAGAGCAAGGAAGAAAAATAGATCCCACACCAGTTATGTTGCCTTACTCTGTGACATTATGAACAAAGAACCTTCCAGTTATGAAGAAGCAGTGGAAAAGAAAGAATGGAAGGATTCCATGGTCGAGGAATATCAGTGGATCATGAAGAATGATGTTTTGGATGTAGTCCCAAGACCTAATGGGAAGTCTGTGGTGACTTCCAAGTGGATCTACAAGATCAAGCATGCTGCAGATGGCAACATAGAAAAATACAAAGCAAGATTTGTAGCTCGTGGCTTCTCCGAGAAAGAAGGGATTGACTATGAAGAAAATTTTCCTCTTGTGGCCAGATACACTTCCATTAGAACAATACTTGCTCTGGCCATAGTGATGAAATGGAAGATACACCAGATGGATGTCAAGACAACTTTCTTGAATGGTGTCGTCGAGGAGGAAGTGTATGTGGAGTAGCCACTTGGTTTTGAGACACATGAAAAGGAGTCATATGTGTGTAGGTTAAAGAAAGCCTTGTATGTCTTGAAGCAATCTCCTAGGACTTGGTATGGTAGGATGGACAACTTTCTGTCCAGTTTGGGATTTACCAAGAGTAAAGCAAATTCCAACCTTTACTACAAGGTTGAGGAAGGCAATCCAGTAATACTACTTCTATATGTGGATGACCTGTTTGTTATAGGAGAGGATAGTTTGATTGTTGATACCAAGAGGAAGCTTGCTGCCGAGTTCGAGATGAAGGACTTGGGGATGATGCACTATTTTCTAGGAATAGAGGTGTGGTAGAGTGCAGATGGGATCTTCGTTGGACAAGGGAAGTATGCAGTATATATACAGAAGAGGTTCGAGATGATTGACTGCAAGAACATGGCCACACCTATGGTATCGAACCTGAAGCTTCTGTGTGATGCTTCATATGAGCCAGTTGATGTCACTATATATCGCTAGATGATTAGTTCCTTGATGTAACTGATGAACACGAGACCAGATATTTGCTTTGCAGTGAACACATTGATCCAGTTCCTGACAGATCTGAGGAGTGTTCACCTCGTTGCTATAAAGCATATTCTGAGGTACCTGAAGGGTACAGTTGATTATGGGCTCAAGTAGGATGCAAATCAAAATTTTAACCTGTAGGGTTATGTTGATTCAGATTGGGAAAGCAATGCTGCAGATAGGAAGAGCACATCTGGGTGCTGCTTTAGTATGGGATCAGGTGTGATCTCTTGGTTTAGTAGGAAGCAATCCTGCGTAACACTGAGTGCAGTCGAGGAAGAGTATGTTGTAGCATGTTCGGCTAGTTGTGAGGCAGTGTGGCTCCGAAAGCTATTGTCTGAGTTATTTGATCTCCTGCTGGAGGCTACTAGTATCTTTTCTGACAACTAGAGTTGTGTGAAGCTGTCTGAGAACCCTATGTTGCATGACAGGTCGAAGCACATTGAGATCAAATATCACTATATCAGGGATATGGTGCAGAGAGGAGTAGTGAAGGTCCTGTATGTTGCGACGGATGAGCAAATTGCAGATGTGTTGATGAAACCACTAGCCAGAGTGAAGTTTGAGTACTTCAGAGAGAGGCTTGGTGTTCTTCAGATTGACGACACTTCAAGGAAGAAGTGATGGACATATTTGCTGGAAGCCATTCCAAGCATGGTGAGAGGAGGATCATTCCCATGGATTTGGTTGTAAGCACTGGATCATCAGCATCAAAATGATGCTCCAGTTACTGCTCTGTATGTGCATCATGTTGGATGCTTGATATATATGTATATGCATCATGTTGGATGCTTGTTATGATCAGTTGGATCATGTTCCATGACATGGTTGTAGATGTGTTCTCCCATGGTCGCGATGTAATTGCTGGGCTTTTCCGACATGGTGGCTGATGTGTTCTCCCATGCTCGTGATGTAATTGTCAGGGCCATTTGAGCATGGTTGTAGATGTGTTCTCCCATGGCTGTGATATAAGTGCTGGGGCCATTCGAGCATGGTTGTAGATGTGTTCTCCCATGGCTGCGATATAAGTGCTAAGCCATTTGAGCATGGTTGTAGATGTGTTCTCTTATGGCTACACTATAAGTGTTGTGCCATTCTCGCATGGTTGTAGATGTGTTCTTCCATGGCGTAGAAGTAAGTGTTGTGTGATGTGCATCTGGGTTGTGCTTTGTGATACTCTGTGGCCGTGGACAGGTTGTGCAGTAGCATGTAAAAGGTCTTGGGAGATCCGATAGGTTGAGCTGTGTGCTTGTAATCAGTTTTGAGATGCTCTTTCGAGGTTTTGTTGACTCACATAATAAGTCTTGAGGATTCGATAGTATGGCCAGTGATGATGAAGACCTGCAGGTGGTGGGCCTACATGTAGTATGAAAAAGGATTGGCTCTGTAGAACTTCCTATGACTAGTAGATTGGAGATTGATTGAGATAGCAACAGTAGTGACGATGACGATGATTTGATAACGATGATCCAGTGATGATGATCCAGAGAAGAAGACTTGTGCTAGAAGATCTGTGTCGAGAAATACCTTCCTAGTTAAGAGGGAGTGTTGATGTATATGTAACTTTGGAATGTATTTCACCTATGTATTTCATCCATGTATATTGTACTCCTATAGAAATGTTATTATTCCTCTATATGGAAGTGTCATCATTTGTATTGACAAGTGTCGCAAGTGTCGTAACTTGCCGATGGATTATTAGACCACCATGTGTGGGGTCGGCCCTTATTAAGTTAACCATGGGTTATTATTCTAAGCTAGACAAGTCGGCCCCATAGGATTATTGGGCAGGACAGGACAAGTATAAATAGAGAGCGAGATATCTCTATTTGATCATCTCAGTATTGACTTCTACACTACTTAGAAAGTGGTGCACATGTGAGGAGGAGGATCACCTGCCAGTAGAAGACTATCTCTTGTACTTTGGTTGTATCATTTCTCTCTCTATCTCTGAGGAAGTTGTGGGGTTTTTCACCTTTATGGTTTTCCCGAGTGAAACTCTATGTGTCTCTTGTCTCATGTGATTGCTTGGTCTGATCGATATACATTGTTATACTTGATATGCTATACATGTTATTCTCTCAGTAAATATCCTAGAGTATATTGAATTAATGCTAAAAAATTAATAGAAACATGTTTATGAGTTGTTCTTGTAGTGAATATCAAGGAAAACACAATGATATATTTTCATCTTCTAAGGGAGCAAGTATTTGGTATGAAAAACAACTTAGGTTAGACCACTCTAAAGACTATTCTAAGGAGAGGTGATATATTTACAACTTTATTTGCACTCTAGTGTTGGAAATAGGTGCTACTTGATTCACAAACTATACTTGTTTGTGTGCTTCCTAGAAATAGTGTCATATGTAATGAGCTTGACAAAAAGTGACTCTGTGTATATTGTCACATTGATAATTATATTTATAATAGTATTTGCACACTCTAGTGTTGGAAATAGCTCCTACTTTTGGATTCACAAACTAGTTTGTGTGCTTCTTAGAAACATTATCACATGTAATGATCTTGACAAAGAGTGGCTCTATGTAGATATTGTCACATGGTAATTCAGAGGTTTACCAAATGACCTCTAAGAGAATGCTATTGTGTGAGTTTGATCAATTAGTACAAGTTACAATGAGTGATGTAAATTGAGGTCTCATTCATACTAGTGTGTAGTGTTAAGATACTACCTAGATGTGTTTATCAATTGTCTTGAGATAAGACATGTGTTATGTTTCTATGTGATAAAAAAACTTAGAGATGCGATAAACTAGCTTAACACATGACCTTAGAAATGCTTGTAGATGTGGATCCTTCTTTGACATGTGTAGCTATATAATATTGAGTATGAGATTTATAATGATAAGAAGGGAACACTATAATGTTGAATTTGTGTATATCTTGTTATTGCTCTTTTCTCTGTAATTTTTTTGTATCTATATTCGTCGATTTTCTTTAACATAAACAACCGATATACACTTCTAAAAAAATAATTATTAAATCTAGATTATTTTAAAAAATGTAAATAATCATTTATATCTAAATTTGAAATTAATATATATATCTATATATCTATATATCTATATCTATATATATATATATATATATATATATATATATATATATATTATTTTTAATTTTATTATTTTGTTATTGTTTTTTATATGATTTTTAGATACTCTTCTTTCTTCTTTACCCCATTTTATATGATACTAACCCAATATATTCTACCAAAAAGTTAATAATTTGGAATTTATCTTTGTTTGGCACTGAACCATACTGAGAACATCTACTCTTTGTTTAGCTTTGGAATAACTACTATCGTAATACAATCTTCCAATCTTCTTATAAAGTTGAGGATTGTTTAATAAAAGAGAGCATTATTTGATGAATTTTATGGAACAAGCTGCTGCTTTTCTATTTACATAAAACTTCATAATTACAATGGACCCGAAGGCCTCTATTTAAACACTTCTACATACTAAAACCTTAACCTAGCTCATGCTTTATGCCTTAGTATTTCTTCTTTACGCTGAACTTAGCTTTACTTCTAATAATCTAACTGACAAAACCAGGAGGGAATTACTTTTTTCTAACACTCCCCCTTAATTACGACCACTAAACATAAGATCTAATTGTTGCTAAAATATGTTGCCTATAAGGGTTTTCATAAAAAAAGAATGCATGCTGGTCTATGTCTTAGCTAGGCTTACAAAACATCTTCATCTTGACTTTCTTTGTTGCAATGCGCTGATGTAGCTTCTTCTCCTACTTTCTGCTCCAAACTTTGGAGCTTTCAATGTTTTTCTTCTTCTTTGGGCTCCAGGCTTCAACCTTCTTCCAAGGCTTACTGAGGACTATGGACTCCTTCTGTTGAGTCCACATCCTTTCTTCCTTATCACCCCCTAAAAAAGTATAAGGTTTGCTTGGCGCCTCCTTAATGCAAGATCTTCGTGAGATCTTAGCTTTTATTCAAGTCAAACTATGACCCTTTCTTTTCTAGGTAGGAATTGAACTTATTTTATTATAGGGCTTCAACTTATTTCTTTTCTACTTAAGCCTTTAAAATCCCCTTCACAAATAATTATAATAAAATGTTTTTATTGAAAATATCATTTTCATGAACCCAATAAGTTAAAGCTTTTCCACGTAATCTCCTTTATAAAGAAGTATTTAATCACACCTTTGATATCTCATGGATTGGCTTACGGTCTTTCCATACAGTCAAGCCTTCACTCCACGCGTATGCATCTTGGCACATACATTCATGCCTATCCTGGTTTGACGACGGTTTATTTTCTTCAACAAATTTACCCACAATAATTTGACTTCTCTTCAACTAATGTTCTTCTTCGTGAAACTTTTCATGCTTAGAGCATTTTCTTCACGGCAACATGAACCTTGCTTCCACAATTTGATTGAGATGGTGCCTCCTTTCACTGATCGCTTTTTTTTCAACGGTTGTCGGCTCACCCTTCTTTGTATGCAGCCACAGCCATACAGACCAGCTCTTCACACAAAATCAGAGTTTCTTCACGGCTCCATCGATTTATCACGTGGATCGGATTATGTTTTCACAGCTAGCGGATCTTCCTCCTCGACCGATTCTCTGATTTCAGCGAGGTCTTTCTCCACGGATTTGCTAAACCGTGGATCTCTTCATGCGGACTTTCACACTTCAATCATTTTTTTCACAGCTTAACCGATGACTAGCTTCTTTCTTCACAGATCGGCTCTCTTCTTAACTGTTGGTGAATGGCCCTTTCTTCAACACCACATTGTTGGTTTATCTTCACGATTTTGCTTCGGATCTGCAGATCTGAAAGCTTTCTCGGGTTGATTTCGTCTTGTGCTTCAGTAATTTCTTGGATCAATTCTCTCACTTGACTGGTGAAAGATCTTGGCTTGGATCGAACAATCTCTGCCTTCTAATTCGCTATCGAAGAATACAAGAGGCTTGGATCTGCTCTTGGATCAATATGCTCTCCAAGAGACTTAATCAAGCTCCGATATCATGATGAATTTTATGGAACAAGCTGCTGCTTTTCTATTCCCATAAAACTTCACAATTACAATGGATCCGAAGGCCTCTATTTAAACACTTCTACATACTAAAACCTTAACTTAACTTATGCTTTATGCCTTATACTTTATGCCTTAATCTTTCTGCTTTATGCTGAACTTAGCTTTACTTCTAATAATCTAACTGACAAAAACTGAAGGTAATTACTTTCTCTAACATTATTCACCATACAAGCTCTTCTCGGAATTGGTTAAACCATAATGTGAGTGGATAAATTATAAGTAATGTATTCATTAATGATTCCAATCTGCCTATAACTACCAGTAGCTTCCATGGTGCTTCACGTTTTCCTAAAACTTTCATGGGTTTTTCCCACTATACCACACAACTAAAAAAAGAAAGGTATATTATATCTGGAATAAAAACATGGAGCCATCCCAAAACTCAAACATAAGTCAAGTTGAATATTATCTTCAAAAATCATACATATTGTTCGGCAATGAGGAAACTCTTGATCCTGTAAAATAGACGGATTGATGCACAGGAATAGTATTGTTTTGCAGTTCTAAACATGTGCATAGACTAAATTTAATATCTACTACATTAGATGAATTGAAAACATTATACGCATGTCCAGAACAGAAAGGGCTAAAGAAATATGACAGTCACTGGACAAGGCAGTGACACTATCTTGCATTTACAGTTTTGTATTTTGCTTCTGTATAGATAGCCTTTGTATAATTTATGTTGGGTGCCATTTTCATCATATACAAACATGCCCCATCTTTGTAGATTTTGCATAAACCTAATTGGAAACTGTATACTAAGCGACCATTTTTAGATAGCGTCTTATACTAAATGCACTAAGAATCGAATCTCAACTAGCTGTGGTAACCTAGGGGAATGAAAATCTTATTGAATATGCCAATCATGCTGAGTTTCTTCAACTAATATCATACTGAATGCGATGAGAATTGAATCAGGACTGGTTGTAAGATCTCCTTTCACAAAGCATTTTACAAATATTTGGTTGTACTCACTAGAGCTAGATTGATTGCAGTGGTAATGATTTGGGACTAACTGCCCAAATTTTTTCAATATCAATGCACAAGGTCAACGAATCCATTTGTCTTCTCAATAACAAACAATGTTATGAATTCATCGCATTGTTTTTTCACATCATTTATGAATTCATCACATCGGTTTTTCATATAGTGCACCCAAGGTGTTTTCTAGTTATTTCTTCAGATTTCATCGAAATAAATTTTGTAAGAATTTGGCTATGGAGACAAGATTCGCTCGATCGTTATAAACAGATGCTTGACAGAGGTGTTTGAAGAATATTATATATCTAGAATATTATATATCTAGAATATTATATATCAACTACATTTATTTTTTTGCCTCCTATAATTTTAGTTAACATAACCATTGCATCTGTGTGATTTATCTAAACTGCAATGGGTGTACTGTTAAGACACTCTTTATTGCGCTGAGGGGCGCTCTACAACCCATTATGGGGGAGATCTTGTTAGTCGAGTATTTGTGAGTAACAAAATTATACAAAGTAAAGAAAAAAAGAATAATACAAAGTAAAAAGTAATAAATATTATGTTGGCCATAAACGAAAAAGAATAATACAAAGTAAAAAGTAAATATGAGACTTAAACTAGAGACTTATAGCTTAGAATTAGGTGGTAAATATTATGTCGGTCATAAAGAAAAAAGAATAATACAAAGTAAAAAGTAAATATGA
Source organism: Larix kaempferi (assembly GCA_027924585.1). Taxonomy (NCBI): domain Eukaryota; kingdom Viridiplantae; phylum Streptophyta; class Pinopsida; order Pinales; family Pinaceae; genus Larix; species Larix kaempferi. Next base: position 22,874,478 of record BSBM01000753.1, read on the forward strand.
GACTTAAACTATTTACTTTTTACTTTTATTACAAAGTAAAAAGTAAATATGAGACTTTAGAGTGTTTATACAAAATAATACAAAGTAAACAAAAAATAATAATACAAAGTAAAAGTAATAAATATTATGTGGGCCATAAACAAAAAATAATAATACAAAGTAAAAAGTAAACAAGTTTGCATCTTGGGAGATTTGATCCATTTCGATGTTTGATAGAGCCTAGGATTTTATTAATTCACCAATTTTCACATACAAATAATTTAGTTTAAAATATAAAATAAAATATTTATATTTATATTTGTATTTATATTTACATGAAATTTGATTTGAAGGAATTAAAATTTACAAAATTTTATAATTTTCAATTTCATTTTTTTTAAATCAAATCTTAACTTTTGGTATTTTAAAATAATTAAATAGCTATCAACAACTTGAACAACAGCTCATAATCAGCCAAGTTTAATATTTTAATTAAAAAATAGAATAAAGAGCTCATAATAAGCCGAGTTTAATATTCAAATTTAAAAATAGAATAAAATAATTTTATTTATATTTGTAAGGAGATTTTGTAATATCTCAAACGACACTCTAGTTACGGTTTTGAATCCTTTCCTATTAATTAATTCTCAACTTTGTGAGATTTTTTTGGTCTTAAGAAGTATTTTTTTTTTTCTAACATATCTATTGACTTTTTCATACGTGTAATAAAACATACAATATTCAAAATTTTAAAAACTCAAAACTATCTTTATTACAAATTACAGATTAAAACTATATTTATATTAAGAATCATACCTGCAAGGTCTCTGTTAATTTTAACCTCCACAGGTGCAAGCAGCAAGCAGTAACAGACTCCTCATACCTTAGTTATTTTCACATATAGTGCACAAGCAAACGAATTCTGAATTAGGAAATTAGAGAGGAGGAAGTGTAGAGCACAAGGGCTCTCACAACACATAGGAGGAGATACACTCAATTCAAATTATATTATGAATAATGTTTACATATATAGTTGAGTTAGATTTTAACAAACCAAACCTTATTCAAATTATATTATGAATAATGTTTACATATATAGTTGAGATAGATTTCAACAAATCAAACCTTATTCAAATTATATTATGAATAATGTTTACATATATAGTTGAGATATATTTCAGCAAATCAAACCTAGGATCCTAAAACCATGGATCTCAAACCACTCATCCTATCTTGAGTAAACCACAATTTATCATTTCTATATTATCTCTAACATCCTCCCGAAATGTAAAAATAGTTAACAATACAAATAAACTTTAACAATTTAATAATTTAGGTTTCCTAAAACCTCAAACTCTAATCAGCTTCATTTTCACTTTTCTGATACCAAATTAGGAAATTAGAGAGGAGAAAGTGCAGAGCACAAAGGTTCTCACAACACACAGGAGGAGATACACTCAACTCAAATTATATTATGAATAATGTTTACATATATAGTTGAGATAGATCTCAACAAATCAAACCTCAGATCCTAAAACCATGGATCTCAAACCACCCATCCTATCTTGAGTAAACCACAATCTATCATTTCTACATTATCTCTAACATTTTGCACATATATAGACCATATATCACACAAGTAAATGAAAACTGCAAGCATATCCACCATATATCACACAAGTAAATGAAAAGACTCCTCATACCTAGTTATTTTCAGATATACTGCACAAGCAAACGAATCCTAGACATATATCGCACAAGTAAATGAGAAAACTAATAGTATTTATTCTTGCTATGTTATGTTTTTGTCTTTTTTATGTTTTTGCCAAGTTTCCAATTTTATAGTTATTTTCAGATATAAAGCAAACGAATCCTACACATATATCGCACAAGTAAATGAGAAAACTAATAGTATTTATTCTTGCTGTGTTATGTTTTTGTCTTTTTTATGTTTTTGCCAAGTTTCCAATTTTATATTAATTTGGATTTTTTTAATGATGAGTTTTGATTTTTATAATTTTTAAATACTAGTACAATTTATCATAATTTAATTGTTAAATTAATTAAATGAAGTTTAATTATTAGTGTTATTGTGCTATTTGTAAATGAAATTGACTTATCACCTTTATTCAATAAGGCAGCACTAATAAGCCTTCTTCAAACAATTAATCATTGAAAATCTTTACTAAATAAGTTATATATTTAAAAAAAAATTAGTTTAGTAAATTTAATAAGCCTTCCTCAAACAACTAATGAGTAAAGATCTTTAAAAAAATTGTTACTTAATTTTTTTGTATTGTACCAAATTCAAAACGAATTAGAATTTAAACTTTACTTGGTAACTATGCTTTACACTATCTTAAATTTCGCGTTCATGTGGTTTTACTTGAATCTTTTCTAAAACGTTTCTAAAGAAAACTACAATGCCAATCATCCGTCCATGGCTATAACCGACCTAGACGAGTTGACAAATTGGTTTCGTGGAATCTTCTTAATGACGTTGAAGTTATATCACAGATTGAATCGGTGGAGGCCAGTGGTTGAACTTAATGACGTTGAAGTTATATCACAGATTGAATTGGTGGAGGCCACTGGTTGAACCTCTAGCTTCAGCCAGCGGCACCATCTTTTTCAAAACGTTTCTAAAGATAATTACAATGCCAACCATCCCTCCATGGCTATAACTGACCTTATGAGTTGACAAATTGGTTTTTTGGAATCTTCTTAATAACGTTGAAGCTATATCACAGATTGAATTGGTGGAGGCCACTGGTGAAACCTATAGCTTCAGCCGGCGGCACCATTTTGATAGTTTGGCAACACAACTACATAGTTTGTTCCTGCAACTCTTACACACGGAGAACACTTGATTTATGGCCTTGTTTATAAACAATTTTCTCTACACTGCAACACAGCGTTCCCACGAACAGCGGATTGATGCTTCCATGTTTCCAAATGATGGATTCATGTAGCGATTTCAGAACTACATCAAGAGGGCATGACCTGGCATGGTAGGATCGATGTAAATACATGAACCACGGCCATGCCAAGAACAAAAATCAATCAAAATCTCATCCATTCTAGGGTTATGGGTACTCGGTGTCATCGTGGTTCAGCCCTCTTTCTCAGCGTGTAAATTGCAATGCTGAAACTTAACACTGGCTCGATTACCCCGTGGGTTGACAACAACACCCAATTGGAGTGAGTCTAGTAATAGGGTCTGTGCATCTCTCAATGGCCACAAATGTCAAACTATAAATCAATTAAATCCAATGCTTCACTATTCCAACTAATCTCGATTCTCACAGAGTCAATACGAATTAACGCTCGTAAAGAGTGCTGGGCACGGGGTCGTTCACTGTTTTTCGAGTCGGCATTCATAACTGTAAGTCCAACGCTATTGTAGATCCACACACTTTGCACCAGCTGCTTGAATCTCCAGCAGCGCACTCCAAATTTCAGTTTTTATATCAGCAAGCAGCTCCAACAAGTACAATTGCCACAAACCGAATCTTCAACTCGCACACTCAATATATCACATTGATCATACCAATACAATGGAAAACTAAGATCAATCACAACCTCACTACTGAAAAATCATAGTTCACACACTACCAAAACCATAACAATCACCTAAAAATCAATCCAATCTCATCTATACTTATCCTACATCCATTGAGGAATATAAATGTGAAATAGTGCCATGCTCACAAGTTTGTATTGCTTCTTATACGTAAGCATATTTCCACACACAATAAAATCGAGTTTAATTAATCTATTCAATAATCTATTGATAATACAGATCTAATTAATAAATGTTTGTTTAAAGATAGACATGTTTGTTTAAAGATAGACCTGGCTTCCATTGTAATAAATAATTGCAATGAGTAGATTCATTCTCATCTAACTCATTTAATTGCAAGGAGTAGGTGCATAGATCAAGAGATAGTAATAAGAAAAGAGGGATCTCATGGGATTGTAATTAGACCCATTTTAAAATTTGACGGCTAGAGAGGGTACATCTACATTCCCCCTTTATCGAAGACTACTCATAGGCTACCTTGATGTGGAATCAGAGAGGATGAGTCTTCGATCAAAGGGGGGAATGTGATGAGTCTTCAATCAAAGGGGGGAATGTGAGATGGATTTATCTCCGAGTGTTGAGACTAGGTTATGCTAAAGGGAGAGTTTAATGTGTTGATGAAGTTAAAAGGATTCCCAGAAAACTAGCGGTTGAGTACCCATGTATTTCGGTAGATGGATTCATTTTTATATGGACATAAATGATGAATTGTTTGCAAGTACAAAAGGCTTGTGGAAGTGCAGCACATGAAGGGCAAGATGAGAAATTAGAGTTGAAAGAAGCAATGTTTATCCCAGAGGATTCTGGATGTAATAGCAACCAAAAAAAAAAAGAATGGAGATGACAATGTGTAACCTACATGTAAATGGGATTCTTGAGTACTCTTGTTGTTTTTTGGGGGGTTAGATATGAAGCAATTTCCCAAGTCAAGTTTAAAGGGGGGATTGTTAGGGTTAACCTTGACTCGAGAATGAGCAAGGTAGAAAGTGGTTTCGGGCACACGGTTTTGGTAGCCCGTGGTTTCTTGTTAGTTGTATTTGCATTTAGAGAACCATATTTATAGGTTGGGAATTCTCCATTATAAGGTGCCAATGTAAGCACGAGAGATGCTGATTGTGGCTTTGGTCTAGTGTGACCAAGAACCCTACATCTTATGTTACTGTTATTAATTGCTTGTATTTGTGTTTTAATTTCTCTCACAGATTTTTATTGCTAACACTATTGCCATGGTTTTACAAATACCACGGAGTCACACGTATACTTTCCCTTAGAGTTGGGTGAGAGTTGGTCTCTGTAATATCATTTTGTTTACATTTTGTGATGTAAGTTTCTTTTTCTTTGACATGTAACCTTGTTCGAACAACATTTTAACCGTTATCATTAATATTAAATGATGGGTTGAATGTAATTACATAATTATGTTGTTATTTGCACATGTTATTATTCCCTTTTCTATCGTAGGAATCTAGAAAGATTTGCATTGAGTTATGTGCAAATTTACACCAAACAATCTACAATTTAAAGGTTTGAAAGGTTTTGTTTCTCATTTTAATTTTTTTATGAGGATGATGATGGTGGTAGTAGTTAATGCTTACTAAGATTAATTATGGCATTCAGAGATTAATTATGTTTTATCGGACTTTAAGAGGATTACTTGGAATGTTGTAAAATTTTATTTCTATTAAAAAAACATAGAAAGAAGCATTCATAGGTCACTAGGTCACCATAGTCTTGACATGTTAGAAGGTTAGGGGGTTTGTATTGTAGCAAAGATTAAAAAATAGCGATTTAATGTGGGTGTAGAAAAGACAATATAAGAGAATGTGATTTTCATAATCAACATTTATAGTCTCACAGAGATGGCCAATATTTTCCACCCATGATGTTTTAAGAATTGTCCAGTGTCTTGTTTCACTATGAAGCTCATGGGGGTTCATTATTATCTTGGCTATAATATTTTTCTTCTACAAACTATATAAAACAAAGAGATGGTTTTGATCATCCAGATTAGGGTTAGTGACCTCCTTATAGTATCTTAATTTTTCTTTTAATCTCTAATTCTTTCTAGCACAACATTTTCTTTTTAAACATAAAGACGTGATAATATTTTTAACATTATTAATATCTTTCAAAGTGACAAGTTAATGTAATTACATAATTCTATTGTTATTTCCACATGTTATTATTCCTTATTCTATGGCACGAATATAGAAATATTTGCATTGAGTTATGTGCAAATTTACACCAAACAATCTACACTTTAAAGGTTTCAATTTATTTTTTTTTTAAATTTTCTTATGAGGATGATGATGATGGTGATAGTTAATGTTTACTAAGATCAATTGTGGTATATCGGAGACCAACTTTGGTTTATCGAACATTAAGAGGTTGTAAAATTTTACGTCTATGCTCAAAAAACTTAGAAAGAAGCATTCGTAGGTCACTATGTCGCCATAGTATTGACATGTTAGAAGGTTAGGGGATTTGTATTGTAGCAAAGATTATGAAACTACGATCTAATGTCGGTGTAGAAAAGGCATTCTAAGTGAATGTGACTTTCATCCTCAACATTTGTAGTCTGACATAGATGGCCAATATTTTCCACCCATGATGCTTTAGGAATTATCTATTGTCTTGTTTCAATATAAAGCTCATGAGAGTTCATTATTATCTTGGCTATATTACTTTTCTTCAATGAACTAGTTAAACCAGAGAGATAGTTTTGATCTTCCATATTAGGGTTAGTGACCTCCTTACAGTATCTTAGTTTTTTTGTTAACCTATAATTCTTTCTCGCCCCACATTTTCTCTTTAAACTTAGATGTGATAATATTTTTAACATTATTGATATCTTGCAAAGTGGAATTTTTTTAATCCCCCAATGGTTTAACCAGGCCATGGTGTCTTTATACCAGCCTACCTTGAGTCGTAGTTGGTCTTAACTAGATTTTAAAGCCGTTTTAGGAATTCTCTAGTCTTGAGTCGTAGTTGGTCTTAATTGGATTTTAAAGCAATTTTAGGAAGTCTCTAGTCTTCCATGTTATTAATTTTGTACTTGTACATCAGGTATCTAGTCATGGTGATGTTCTCGATGGGGGGAAGACCAACATATAGAAGGAGAATAGGATAGGGTGTACTGTTTTTAATTTTGAGGTTATACATTATGAAACTCTTATGGATTTGTTCAATATTTCTTTAGGATTTTCTAGAGATGTTGCAACCGTAAACGTCACAATTGTACAAGATAACGGGAGTGACAAGAGTTTCAAAAAGAAACTTATTTTTATCCCACATCACAAGGTTTGTTTATTTACAATTGTTTTCAAGACCAAAATAAGCTTTCCACCCTCCATTAATCATTTTCTCAATGCTATAGTTACACTTGAGCTTGTGATGAATATATCAATTTTGAGATATTTGTAGGAAGACACTTCCTCCAAGTTGTTATTGTCAAGTACTATATTAGCGCCATTGATATACTTGGACTCGATAATCATAACTTTTGTTTTGTTGGTGTTAACAATCATACCCGTATTAAAGCAGAAATCCTTGAGAATTCTTAATTGCTTATCAAAATCAAAGGGACACGTTGTCATAAGAATGATATCATGAACATTGAGAAGAAGGATGACAACTATAGCAGCTAAGATCATGCGAGCACAACCTACTTAAAAAGTATTACTTTTTTTATACAGATTTTTTTTTTAGATTTTATTATTTTTCATTTAAAAGTGTTTATATATATATATATATACATATAATTTAAAAAATCTTCCCAATTAAATATTATTCTGTAAACAATTTTCAATTTCACTATTACTAGAGAAAATAAAAATATATATATTTTAAAATAAGTAGTTTAAACAATCCTTAAACTATATTAAAGACAAAAAATTAAGTTAAGAAGTTATTCAATTATTATATTTTTAAAACTCATTTTAACAAGTAAAATTAGCACTAAAGGTGCTTATACCTGCCATTTATAAATGTTGTAATGTATTAGTTATTTATAATTCAAAGTTAAAAAGTTGAAATAATGATGAAAATTAAACTAAAAGCACGAGAGAAGTGACACCTACTACTAAATAGAAAAATGAGTCAAATAGTATAAACTCTATTCCTATAGCTTCGCTTGTACAAGCTTTTAAAATTCATTTAATTGCATCATGCCAAATCTAAAAGAACAAAGTTATTGTGGCTACTCACATAAACTTAGATGGACCAAAACCTTTTCTAAGTTCCACAACATTCTAACGTGTCAAAATCCAAAGGTTTCCAAAAACAAATGTGGAGAAAGACCTTTTCAAATTGAAAGGGACTTTGGAGGCCTTATTAGATATTATTTAAAAGTTTCACTTAGAGCTACTATGGGATACCTACACCATATCATAGACATGTAGAAGTGAATTATTTACATGTGGAAATTATTTTTTAATATAAATGGTAATATTATAAATTTCAAATAGGTGAATGATGTATGGATTAATTAAAAGGAAATATGTTAGGAAGTGAAATTTGAATTTAAATGAAAAAATTGATAATGTTTCTTCACTACATAAATGTATAGATTAATTTGAAAATATTTGATAAAAATATCAAAATTTATTTAAAAAACTAAATTATATAATAACATTATCTTTGAAAAATTCAAAGCTTAAATATATTTAAAATATATATATATTTTTAACTAAAAATAAATGAGTAATTGATAATAACCAGAAATATTATATCATTTTAACTAACTTCATTTTAAGTTTAAATTAAAAATAAAAATATAAAAATAAAATAAAAAAATCGATTTAATGGATAACATTGAAGAACATTAAAGCTTCTTTTAAGGTTTAAAATAAAAATTATCAATAACCGATAACGTCATGGAACATTAAAATGTTTTAACTAATAGATAACAATAAGATGTGTCTTTGGAAGTTGGAACAGATACGAGCTTGCACTAGGGAGTAGAGACGGATGGTAGTACATCCTTGAAAGTGGTGATAAAAAACATTAAAATAACATATTCTATGGTTAAAAAATTGAAAATATAAAAAAATTGTTAAAACAAAATTATGAATTTAATATTTCGAAATGAGGTGTTCTTCCTACTTCTCTGAAGGCTGTCTGGACTACGTGCAAAAGCTAGATGTCCTCCTCAAAATCTATCTTGTCATCCCGGACGAGTACACATTTGACATTTGAAGTGACTCAAAGTTAAGAATACCAAATCGTTGCACTGACGAGTACAAGAGGTAATAGTAATCCTCATAAATTATCGCCTCATGTTATAAATCATTTCAAACTTGGTCTCGAAATGATAATAACTTAAAAATTGGAATGGTATAATGTAACCCTAAAAAAGTTTTATAATATGTTGAAGCATTAACTGTTATTTTTATTTTTGTTTTGGAGTGGTTGCGAGGGTTTTATAAATCTCAACACGTTAATTGTTATTTTTTTTTATTTATATTGGGTTGTCAGGTCTTATTTCTTTATATAGGGTTGGAAAATTAATGTATGGGAATATCTTATTTATTTATATAGGGTTGGAAAATTAATGTACATGAATATGTGTTTTATAATTGATGTATGGTTATTTGATTATTCAACCATAGCCTGAGACGTGTTATTTAGATTATTTGACCATAGCTTGAGACGTGTTAGCAGATATTAATACCCGACTCGACTCTTGAGTGCTTTGGTGGAATGGTTTCCAATGTAGGGATGAATTTTCATGGTTATCAATGTTCTATGGAGTGGACAATTATTACATACACTCAACAATTATACAGCTCTCCCAATTAGTTTTTTTTTTATAAATTTTAATTTTTAATTCCAGAAAAGTCACATCCTAGGCAGGGCCTATTATTCAAATCAAGATTGCCAACCAATCAAAAATAAATAAAAATAAGACTAGCCAATAAAAAACAAGGATTATATAATTTATAAAATTTAAAATATAATTTTTTATTTGTTTTTAAATCAATTTAATAATTAAAATTTATAAAACAATAGACAACTATATAAAAATTTAGATTGGAAATTTGTAAATTAATTAAAAAAAAATGCAAACTGATTGCTATATACCTTACCTTTGGTAGGTATAATAATATATTGATTCTTTTATTTGATAAATTTTCATTTAATATAAATCCAAAAAAATATAATTATGTTTATAGGTGTACGAATAACACTTATTGGTGTGATTATCTTCACTTTTAGGGATTGAGGTCAATATCCAAAATCCCAAAAATTTAGGAAGATTATGTTAGTTGTAATTAATTAAAGATCCTAACAAATGGGGATTAATGACTAAGGATGTGGATTAATTGTTAATGGTTAACGTGGTTAGGAAATATTGGTAGTGGTTACAACTCATGTTTAAGTGTTAAAATAATACCTATCAATGTTATTCTCTCCACTTTTGGGGTTGGAGATTAATCTCTAGAATCCCCAAAGTTCAAGAATATTCATTTTAGTGGTCATTGATTAAAAAATCTAATAAATATGGAAGGATGTAGATTAATTGTTAATATTTCCTTGGTTAAGGAATACTAACGATGGTTAGAGCATAAACCAGGAATACTACGATTGCACCTAGTAAACGAAGGAAGATTCCAATCAGCTAACAATTTTGTATGTGTTGTAATCTAAGCAGAAGGCCTCTTCCTCCCCCATAGAAGAACCCTTTCTTGTTGGATCTTAATCTTCCACCCATTGTTGATCACAACTTCTATGGCTCAACGACAAAGCAACTAGTATAATCTATGGCCACGTTTTTTTCTTACTTGCTTTAATATAATCAAAGGGAATCACTGTAGCTTGTTTTTCACTATTGTTCTTCTCTTTATTCATCGCACTCTAGAGCCCAAACGAAGATGTAGAAATGAGATCCATTGGTTTCATTGAGATCACTCTGGATTTAAGGAACCCATCTCAGCCCTTGTATTTACTTTGTTAGTATATTATTGTTGGACGCATATGCTTTGTAAGTCGTCCCGTAGTATTTGTTGATCCATAGTTTGCATTATTGTTGTTGGACGCATATGCTTTGTAAGTCGTCCCGTAGTAATTGTTGATCCATATTTTGTATTGGCCCATGGTTTGTATTGACACATGGTATTGACCCATGGTATTGGCACCTAGACTTAGTATATAAGTTTGTGTTGAGACCAATGAAGGTACCATGAAGTTATTTGTATTGAGCTTGCTCAAAGAAGGTTGCCCCCTCGAAGTGGCATGCGATCAATATAAAAGTGATTCTGAGTTCTGTTATTTCTGCTATTTCGTGTGTTTTCATTAATTAATTATTGCAGGTTCTTCACATCTGGTATTAGAGCACTTTATTGGGCTCGCTGGATTAAATTTCTGCCAATTTTTTTTTTCGCATCTGTCGCAGCTTCAGATATGGGAATAATCCCTATCTGCTTAACTCTGGGAATTACTTGGGCATAATCCCTAAAACTCTTTTTGAGGAGTACCACAGGAACCCCGAAGTAGCTGGCCCATTGAGAGGACCTGCCAGCGAACAGGGCAACGAACCCTACCTGATTGACTAGTTCCCATCCGTGAGGTAAACCACGAATTGTCATTTGTGGCAAAGCAGTTATCAGTTTTACCTGAGCCGTGGAGTGAGGGGTACTGCCCCAATACACAAGTCATTAGATAGCATTGGTGGCCGAGTGAATCCCCTGAACCGATAGGAAGCCGCACATACCTAGGGTCCATATCTATTGTTAGTTGAATTGCTGCCGATCACTTCCGCGCCGTTTCAGATCCATTCCAAGCCATTTCAGATCCATCCATTTCAGATCCAATCGTTTTAGGTCCATTCTGACAGTCCTTCCGGATCTAGTCGTTTCAGATCTAGCCACTTTTTATCCATTTGCCGTCATTTCAAATCCATCTATTGTCGCTTATTCCGCGCCGTTGTAGATCTATCTGTTTCTGATCCATTCTGCACCATTGTAGATCCATTCCTGAAATATATATATATATATATATATATATATATATATATATATATGTAAAATATAAAAAAAAAACTATAAAATTTTGTTTTTTCGTTATATCTCCCTTTTTTTAACTCCGTTTCCCTTGAAACTTCTAGGACACCCCTGCAATCCCATTCTGCATATTTCATTCCAGAGGACCCTATCCCAAATTCTACTTCCCAAAGGCAGAAATCTCACATTTGTCTATTTTTAGGGTTTCCCATAACTTCTTCAATTTTCACCCACTCGCCTCCAAATTTTGCCACCGTGTTCATTCCCTATTTTTGCTTCTTTGTCCCTCTTTGAGAAAATTTCTCATTCTTTCAGCCCGCTTCTGAAATCCCCATTTTTTGCTTCCATGTCCATCAGAAAGTGTCCAAAACCTATTCAAACCCCAATTACCCATCCGAGTTTTTCCCAAATCCAAATTTCCCTTTACTAAATAAGCTTTTGTTTCTGTTTTTCTATCCAGTCCCACAAGAAGAAAAAAAATCCTGGTTATGGTTGTCACCCGTGCAGGAGCAAAAACCATGGAGGAAGCACTTGCAACCATCCAAACCAAACTACAAGATCTGGATGAAAAATTTCTCAGCCTCCATCTTCAACATTCAACCATGAACAATAACCAACAGTAAGAATCTTCTGCAGCCAATGGGTTCTCTTCTTCCAGCACTTTCCGTGGTCCGAAGCTTGAATTTCCTCGCTTCAATGGTATTTATATGACTGGATGGATCTATTGTGCAGAACAGTATTTCAGTCTGCATAATACTTTTGATGTCCAAAAAGTTCCACTTGCATCCTTTCATTTGGAACAAGAAGCTCTTCAATGGTACCGTTGGTACATCAAGGCTCATGATGAGCCAAAATGGACAAATTTTTTCCAACTCCTTTTGCAACGATTTGGTCCTTGTGCTTTTGATGACTTCAGCGGAGCACTCACTAAACTTCGTCAAATTGGCACTGTGAGAGAAAATCAGACAGAATTTGAGAAACTAGCCAACCACACAAAAGGATTGTCTGATGACTTCTACAGGAGTTGTTTTATCAGTGGTCTTAAGGATGAAATCCGACCAGAGATCAAAATGTTCTGTCCCAACACAATGATGGAAGCCCTGGGGTTGGCTAAGTTGGCAGAAGACAAGATTGCCGCCCAACAGCACTCCAAACCCACTTTTGTTCCCTTCCGAAATATGGTTTCTCAACGACCTCTCATCTCGCCAGCTCGTCGACCAACTCCTATCAAGCATTTGTTTGAAACAGAGATGCAGGCACGTAGAAAAAATTGGCATTGTTATAATTGTGACGAAAAATTCACTCGGGGACATAGATGTGTTCAACAAAAGCTCTATCTCTTGGTTGTGGATTCTCCACCTGCCTCTGAAGTTGGTGAAGAAGCTCCAGATACACCGGATGATCAGGTCAACATTCAGGAGCCACCTATTAACCTTCCATCTCAGGAAGACCACCTAGAGATATCTCTCCATGCTTTATCCAACGTCACCACCCCCCAAACAATGCAGGTCAGGGGTTAATTCAAGAAACTTTCTCTTACAATACTCATTTATTCTGGTAGCACTCATAACTTCATTGACCCTTGGATCGCCGAACATGCTGATTGTTTTGTCCATCCTTGCTCCAACTTTGAAGTCATGGTTGCCAATGGGGGCACCTTACCTTGCAAGGGAAAGTGTCACAATGTCCGTATCTCTCTGAAAGATTATAACCTGCGCTCTGACATGTTTGCCTCGTCCTTAGGCGGATGTGATGTGGTTTTGGGCGTTCAATGGTTACGTACAGTTGGCCCCATCTTATGTGATTTTGCTGAACTTTGGATGCAGTTTTTAGTTAATGGGACACAACACAAATTTATGAGATTACAACCAGGGTCTCTCCGCATCATTAGTTCACATCGCCTGGAAAAGATCCTTAAGAAGAATTCTGTTAGGAACCCATGTCTTTACTTTGTTAGTATATTGTTGTTGGACGCATATGCTTTGTAAGTCATCCCGTAATATTTGTTGATCCATAGTTTGTGTTATTGTTGTTGGTGCATATGCTTTGTAAGTCGCCCATAGTTTTGTTAATCCATAGTTTGTATTGGCCCATGGTTTTGACCGTAATAATTGTTGATCTATATTTTGTATTGGCCCATGGTTTGTATTGACACATGGTATTGACCCATGGTATTGGCACCTAGACTTAGTATATAAGTGTGTGTTGAGGCCTATGAAGGCACCGTGAAGTTAATTGTATTGAGCTTGCTCAAAGGAGGTTGCCCCCTCGAAGTGGCCTGTGATCAATATAAAAGTGATTTCGAGTAATATTATTTGTGATATCTCATGTATTTGCATTAATTAATTATTGCAGGTTCTTCACATCTAGTATCAGAGCACTTTCTTGGGCTAGTTGGGTGGAATTTCTGCCAAATTGTTTTTTGCATCTGTTGCAAGTTCGGATCTGGGGATAACCCCTATCCACTTACCTGTGGGAAGTACTTGGGCATAAGCCCTAAAACTCATTGTGAGGAGTACCACAAGAACCATGAAGTAGTTGTCCCATTGAGAGGACCTGCCAGCGAAAAGGGCAATGACCGCTACCTGATTGACTAGTTCCCACCTATGAGGTACCAAGAGATGTTGTTTGTGGCAAAGCGGTTATCAATTTTACCTGAGCTGTGGAGTGAGGGGTACTACCCCAATACGTAAGCCATCAGACAACATTGGTGGCCGAGTGAAACCCCTAAACTATTAGGAAGCCACACATACCTGGGGTCCATATCTATTTTCAGCTGAACTGTTGTCGATCACTGCTGCGTCATTTCAGATCTAGCCATTCAGATCCATTGTGAAAGCTGTTCCAGATCTAGCCATTTTCAATCCATTCGGCGCCATTTCAGATCTCTCTATTTCCGCTCACTTCCTGGCCATTGCAGATCTATTTGTTTCAGATCCCTTCTGAGCCATAGCTGCTCCAGTCGGGAAAAGAAAAAAAAAATCAGTTTTTTCTCCATATCTCCCTTGTTTTCACTCTGTTTCCCTTGAAATTTTCGGGGAACCCCTATCATCCTACTCTGCATATTTTATTCCTGAGGACCCTATCCCCAATTCCATTTCCCAAAGCCGAAAATCCCACATTTGTCTATTTTAAGGGTTTGCCATAACTTCCTCGGATTTCACCCAATCACCTTCAAATTTTACCACAGAGTTCCTTTCCGAATTCTGCTTTTTTGTCCCCCTCTGCCAAATTTTCCCATTATTTCACCCCGCTTTTGAAATCCACATTTTTTGCTTCCCTGTCTATTTCACAGTGTCCAAAACCTAGTCAAACCATAATTACCCTTCAGATTTTTTCCCAAATCCAGATTTTCCTTTACTGAAGTAGTTTCTGTTTTTGTTTTTCTACCTAGTCAACCAAAAAAAAAAAAAAAACTCCTGGTTATGGTTGACAACCGCGCAGGAGCAAACACCATGGAGGAAGCACTTGCAGCCATCCAAACCAAACTACAAGATCTGGATGAAAAATTTCTCAGCCTCCATCTTCAACATTCATCCATGAACAATAACTGACAGCCATAATCTTTTGCAGCCACCAGGTTCTCTTCTTCTAGCAATTTTCATGGGCCGAAGCTTGATTTTCCTCGCTTCAATGGTACTGATATGACTAGATGGATATACCGAGCAGAACAATATTTCACTCTACATAATACTTTTGATGTCCAGAAAGTTCAACTTGCATCCTTTCATTTGGAACAAGAAGCTCTTCAATGGTACCGTTGGTACATCAAAGTTCATCCCGAACCAAACTGGACAGATTTTTGCCAACTCCTTTTGCCACGATTTGGTCCTAGTGCTTTTGATGATTTCACAGGAGCACTCACTAAACTTCACCAAATTGGCACAGTGAGAGAGTATCAGACAAAATTTGAGAAACTGGCCAATCACAAAGAAGGATTGTTTGATGAATTCTACAGGAGCTGTTTTATCAGTGGTCTCAAGGATGAAATCTATTCAGAGGTCAAAATGTTCTATCCCAACACAATGATGGAAGTCCTAGGGTTGGCTAAGTTGGAAGAGGACAAGATCACAGCTCAACAACGCTCTAAACCCACCTTTGTTCCCTTTAGAAATATGGGTTCCCAACGAGCTCCCATAACGCCTGCTTCTCAACCAACTCCTATCAAGCATTTGTCTGAAATAGAGATGCAGGCATGCCGAGAAAAAGGGATTTGTTATAATTGTGATGAGAAATTCACTCTGGGACATAGATGTGTTCAACAAAAGCTCTACCTCTTGGATGTGGATTCTCCACCTGCCTCAGAACTTGATGAAGAAGCTCCAGATATAGTAGATGATCAGGTCAACATTCAACACCTTCCTATTGAAACCCCATCTCAGGACGACCCACCCGAGATCTCTCTCCATGGTGTAACCGATGTCACCACCCCACAAATAATGCAATTGAGGGGATACTTCAAGAAGCTCCCTCTTACCATACTCATTGATTCTGGTAGCACTCATAACTTCATTGACCCTCGGATTACCAAATAGGCTGATTGTTTTGTCCATCCTTGTTCCAACTTTGAAGTCATGGTTGCCAATGGGGGCACCTTACCTTGCAAGGGGAAGTGTCATAATGTGCGTATCTCTATGGAATATTATAACTTGCGCTCTGACATGTTTTCCTTGTCCTTAGGTGGATGTGATGTAGTTTTGGGTGTTCAATGGTTACACACACTTGGCCCCATCTTATGGGATTTTGATGAACTTTGGATGCAGTTTTCAGTCAATGGGACACAACACAAATTTATGGGCTTACAACTAGGGTCTCTCTGCATCATCAGTTCACATCACTTGGAAAAGCTCCTTAAGAAGAATTCACATGGTGTCATTGCTCAACTCCATTCCCTTCAGATGCACCCACCAACGGTCTCCACTACTTCCTTGGATAGATATGCAGGTGTCTTTGTTGCACTAGTGGGCTTGCTGCCTTCACGAGACCTTTTCAGTAATCATTTTGCTGCATCTACATCTCAACAGGACATGATGGCTATTTTGCATGTAGTACAGAAGTGGCAGCCATCCCTATTGGGGAATTATTTCTGCATCAAGACTGATCTCCAGAGTCTGGAAACTTTCCTGGAACAACGGGTCTCCTCCCCAGCACACCTGAAATGGGTTCTCCAACTCATGGGTTATGACTATGCGACCACTTACTAGAAGGGTAAGGATAATATGGTGGCAGATGCTCCTTCTCGCACATTTGATGACCTAGTTTCTCTTGTACAGCTATTTCTCTGCTTGTTCCAAATTGGTTGCAATCTGTTCAACGGGGCTATCTCTTATATGAACTCCATGCTTCTTCATCAGCAGGGCACTTTGGGTTCCTCAAAACATATGACCAAGAACAATGTAACTTCTTTTGGAAGGGATTGAAAATGACAATTCAATGGATGGTGGTTGACTGTGATACTTTCCAGGTCAACAAGGGTGAAACGACCCTCCTTTCAAGACTGCTCAAACCCTTGCCCATCCCTACACAGATTTGGACAACTATTTCTATGGATTTCCTGGAAGCGCTCTAGTGGTATAGTACCACATCTAAAAGGACACCATATGAAGCAGTCTCTGGACAGGCACCACCAGTTCTTCTTCCATACACCTTCAGCAGCTCCCCAGTTCAGGCAATTGACTCAATTCTTCGAAGCCGTGATCAACTTCTTCTCATTCTGCAGGACAATCTTCACATGGCAAGAATTCAATTGAAACAACAAGATGATCAACACCATTCTACGCACACTTTTCATGTCGCTGATATGGTTCTTCTTCGTCTACAGCTTTCCATGCAATCCTCCCTGAAACTCAAAAGGCGCTAATGGCCCGGAATGCAACCCGAGGATGCTACAGGGGACCCACTCCTTCAGATTCTGCATCAATTTCCACATCTAAAGCTTTGAGGACAAAGATTTTTCTAAGGGAGAGGGGATGTTAGGAACCCATGTCTTTACTTTGTTAATATATTGTTGTTGGACGCATATGCTTTGTAAGTTGTCCCATAGTATTTGTTGATCCATAGTTTGTGTTATTGTTGTTGGCGCATATGCTTTGTAAGTCGCCCATAGTTTTGTTGATCCATAGTTTGTATTGGCCCATGGTTTTGACCCGTAATAATTGTTGATCTATATTTTGTATTGGCCCATGGTTTGTATTGACACATGGTATTGACCCATGGTATTGGCACATAGACTTAGTATATAAGTTTGTGTTGAGACCAATGAAGGTACCATGAAGTTATTTGTACTGAGCTTTCTCAAAGAAGGTTTCCCCCTCGAAGTGACCTGAGATCAATATAAAAGTGATTCTGAGTTCTGTTATTTCTGCTATTTCGTGTGTTTTCATTAATTAATTATTGTAGGTTCTTCACACTGGATGAGTCACTCGAATACGAGTAATTATTACTCGAGGAATCGAGACTATAATAGGCTTCATGTTAATATTATAATTTATCATATTTTGATCATAAGGTGTTTTATGAATGAGAGGCAGATTATTTGATGCCCCTTGATCTTAAAGAGCCTTGGTTTTTTGTAGAGGTTGGTGGGGAAGAAACTCATTATTATTGCCTCCTTTTTTGAAAGCCTTTTTTACTGATTCCGAAGTGCATGCACAACGCATCAACCAAGGGATATACCAAATGCATAGATACAATAGAGGAGCAAGGAGCGAATGTGAAAATTAGAATTGAGGTGATTTCTAAAACAAGAGAGATAATTGTACTAATTTCATTTTTAAAGATTGGTTGTAACTGCAATTCCATGATAATTTTTCATAGTTTGGAAAATTTAAGAGTTTAGAAAATCTTGGACCATCCACTTTTATTGGCCATCAATTACGTCGTTGTGCTAGTAGTTAAACAACTTCTTTATTTAAACTCATAAAAATGATATGTACACATTTAAAATTATATAAATTATATCTCAAAATGCAATTGAGGTTATGTTTATTAAAATCTAACTATTAACCGACAATGCCACTATCATTCACTTTAAATAATCTCATTCCCACCTTTAACAAGTGTTGGATTAATATATATAGTTATGCAAAGAAGGATGGTTATCAATAGTACAACAATACTATCATAATAGGTTTTTATTTCCATTTATTATTTTGTCATTTTCATGTTATATGCTTATCATTATCAAAGTTGGTATGATAAATTAAAGTTCGTTTTAATGGAGGTTAACCACCATTGCCACCATTATTAGGAGAATCAGAAACTGGGATGGGGCTGGCACTCATGTCGTGACATGGGATCCTATGGTCCAATCCCGTCCACTACCACTATACCCCTAGGTGCACCCACATAGCCTCCTGTCCACTACCACTATACCCCTAGGTGCACCCACATAGCCTCCTGTCCACTACCACTATACCCCTAGGTGCACCCACGTAGCCTACGAGCATGGGGCATAGATTAGCTAGGGTGATTTGAACTCTAACCTACATTTACAATATTTCCTTCATATAAAGGGAATTGTCAATTGAACTACACCCTCGTGGAAATGTATAAATAATATTGAGAAAAACATAAATTTACTATAAATTACACGAGCATATAAGAATAGTAAAATAATAAATAAATAAATTCAATTTTTATTAAAAAAATCAAATAAAATCAATTTTATTTAATTAATAAAAATTTGAAAAAAAACACAATGGAAAAGTAAATTTAACTTACTTGAACTAATAGCAGATTAATTTACAATTAATTTGCTCAATCAAAATATCATATATTCATAGTGATATTTTAGGTTAATTGAAACACCTATATTATCTAAACCTCTTCTTAACATTTTAATTGAGCTTTCTAAAACATTCACACACCTTACTATCTCCTTTAATCCAAGCTTTACTATCTCCTTTAATACAACCTCTCAAAAATATTACGTGTTGTTTACAAATATTGTTCTTTAAAAAGCATGGATTTATATAGTTCATTTCATATATATCTATATTATATATTTTATTATTGTTAATGTTCTCTTACAACTTATAGAAGATTCATGTTTATAAACGCCTTGATTGGGATATGTTATAGAAGATTCATGATAGATGGTCTTAGATATTGATTCTCTAAAGGATTATGGAGCATCATTGCATGCTATAGGTATGCCTTCACTAGTTCATGGCGTCCCACCAAACCGAATCAATATTTTTTGAAGGCTTACCTGGTTGGTTAGATTATCCATTGAAACTTCAATGAATTTGCATAGGTTTAATGAGGTCAACATTTCGAACCTATATCCAGGTTCATCATCAAGATACGAAGAAGTCAAATTATGAGAAAGTTATTAACCAATAAGCATTATTATTCCCTGCCTATGGCTGCAAGGACTCTAGCAATGGCTATGCCATCTTTTAACATTAGTTCTATCCAAATAAACCAATCAGATCAATTTATTTTTAAGCGTTTCTTTTTATGTTACTTTTATGGGCCAATAAAAGTTTTGGACTTCTTATTTTGCCTCATATCAAGGCGTCGAGTCAAGCAAGCATAGATTTTTTTCAAGAGAGTGTTTTCTTTTGGCTGTTGTTTTCAACTCCAACTCAATTAATGCAACGAATGCCTAGCATTAATCTGAAAAATTTTATTTGCACTGTGCCCCTTTTTTTTCCTTTAATACATGTGGGCTCCCTTTGCCCTTACATGGCATTTGTTCCCTCTTTTCCCTACATGGCTGGTTCCATCTGAAACATTTTATTTGCACTGTGCCCCTTTTTTTCCTTGAATACATGTGCACTCTCTTTGCCACTACATGGCATTTGTTCCCTCTTTGCCCCTACATGGCTGGTTCCACTCGTCCTTTGCAAAATGTGGCACGATTTTCCCAGGATAGTTTCTTTTCCAACAAATGCATTGAATTAAAACATTGTAAGAATTGATTGCAGAATTGGAGAATCGGTGCGAAACAACCAGTGAAGCCAGAAGCAGAATTGGAGAATCAATGCTAAGCAACAACTGAAGCCAGAAGCAGAATTGCATAAAGGTCAAAGTGCACATTTGGAATATTCAAGGTTATTTAACCACATCGGGGAAGTTCTACGACAAATTCAACAAGTACAGGGTGAAGTGTAAAGTACCTTTATCTCTTATCGTGATATCGGCTTATGACTTGCACGTAACATGCTTCCATGGAGGCCACATTTGTAGCATCACCAGGTATCGAAGCTCTCCAAAAATTCCAAAATTATTTCAAATCCCTTCCAAGTTATTAGTACAATATACCTTCGGTAACTTATGACTTTGACCAAGGAAGTTCGACGAAAAATTCAACAAGTACAGGGTAAATTAAAGAGGGTGACAATTAACTATATGACATGTATGTCCTCGAATTACGTGTATTTCTATGGAGGAAACATTTGGAGCTTCACCAGTATAGAATCTGAAAAATTTAGACTCAGTAAATATAGATAGGTATTACTGCAAAGGCTAATACCTGTTTTGAGTTCAATAGCACTCCAAGTCTTTTGATTCCTTTCTTCTATTTATTTTATTAACTGTAATTGACTGACGAAGGGATCCATCAACAGAATCATGGTATGTATCAACAAGAAATTTACAAATTTTCCTATAGTCAAAGTCAGTTGAGTTAATATCTTCATTTTATCAGGTAAAATTTACTTCTCCCATGCCTCAGTTTTTTCATGCTATAAACTAAAATATATGAAGAGTATGACCAATCTTATCAATAGGAAATCTTGGCTTCTCGTTATTAGTTAAGTCTTCCTTACTTCCTGATCTTTGCTTCATGTCGTATTTTATTCAATCGCTTCGATTAAACCCTTCTCCTGAAACTTCTCAGTTCGCCCAGTTTTCTTCCACACCACCAACATGTTAAAAAAATGCTTGCAAAACATATTCAAGTTAACATTTCCAACCAAATACCACATTTGAAAGAAGGGAAATCATTTAATGGGTGCTTTATATCAGTGTATTAAATAATAAATACATGATTTCATTATTTGACGCGAAGGGAAGGCGTCAATCCCTAGTTGGATAGTCTTGCAGGGAGCCTTACACTGATACTTACTTGTTCATTGCTTTAAGAACTACTCACTCATATGTACGGTATAGGATAGACCCAGATAGAATGGTGTTGTGTACAAAGCAAATGGATTCGGTAAATTTGGTGCATAAGCATTATCTGTAAACTATTAAATACAAGCTTCATCTTACCATCTTACAAAACAACAATGACATCATCTTTCATAATAGTAGCCAAATGATTTGCATTATAACCACAGATGGAACAATAAATGAAATTGGTTTCTCTAAGATAGACAATGCTTGAATGCTTAACCTTTAGCTTCATCTCCATATCCAGTGCTAGCATGATGAGGCTAAGCATTCTTCATCGGCCGGTTCAATTCTTACGCACAACATTCTCAGATTCAGCGTTAGAGCTATAACAACAACTACCTATGCTTCTCTTTCCCTTACTACTACTACTACTTATTGCCTAAATGACAGATATTGAAACTAAGATGAAACTATCAAAGCAATACAAAGGAAACTGGTTGCACCTATTTGTTTCTAGCTGCAATAAGTCACTATTAAGTGTATGTAGGCATTCCTTAATTAAGATCAGCTATGCAGAAATTAGGTCTTCCTCTCCTAAAGTACAAGGTTTTTATGGACTTGGCTAGAGAAATGGATATAAATGGTACACAAATCGACCGAAGGATAAAGAAGCGTTGATTCTGAAACTACCACTTCAAATCTTGTTTCCCTAACTGGCATGTGAAACCTCTTCCCTCACAGCGACCAAAGATCTAAAACCTGCAACAGTTGTTGAAGCCAGATCAATGTGGGTTAGCAACTGGTGGTGGGTTTTCAATTTTCTAGGAGCCACTCGCCCATTGTTATGGATGCATGCAACCATTTTCCAAGTGAATAAACATAGCGCACATCCCAGGAACCACTTTTTATATAGAGAAACCACCTGCACAAAGGCCAGCTTTAGAGGGTTATTTGGAGGTTTATGTGGCAAATTTGGTGGATCATAGAAACTACATGGCATGATAATTCTTTTGTTCTTTTCAACGTTATCCCTTTCTCGAGGCTATCAATATCATAAACTAGTATTAGAATTTCCCATGAGCACAAACTCTAGGAAATTTTTGTAAACTTATTTTGCATTTTATCTATCGTCTCTTCGAGTATGTCTTGGGGGAATTAATGGAAACTTCAGCTCCTTTGAATATTTCACATATGACAATGGTGTTTGGTCGAATATCAGATATACGGAATGGATCTCCTTGTCCATTAATTTTTAGGAACAATCTGTATGAGCGAACTCAAATAGATCTACCTAGTCTAAATGGTTCAGATCTTGAACCACACAAATATCTTTCCTAGATCAATCGAAATGAAAAACATATGAAAGAGATGGCTTACTTGAATTGTGAAGTTCCTCTCTCATTGCTGCTCCAAGCTCCAAATCCTGATCTTCAGATCCTTAGGTGCAAAACTAGAAAAGACATGTGGAAACAAACAAGTAATACAAGCACATGGATGTGAATTGATCTAGATTAACAGTCAAAGAAGTAAAACCTAAACATCATTAACACAATAAATTTTATACAAAGAACTTGTATTAAATGTAATAGTAATAAATACAAAGGGATATATGTTACAACTAATGCTTTGACGTCATAACCTCCTTCCAACAATCCTATCCTTCAAGATCAAATGCTTAGCCTCCTAATGGATGAAGAGGATCACCTAGAGAAATTCCACCAACATAAAGATACTATATCCTATAGAGTGAAAGGGATAAGAGAGTTTGATAAATTAGGCAAGAGGCTTAAGGTATCATCCCATTAGACAAGGGGATTGAATGCAACCTTTCCAAGTAAGTAGGGATAAGTCTCCATGCCATCCAAGCTTCGAGAAGTCGCTCGAAGCTTCTCTTTTTCCATTTAAACCAACTGTGACACACCTTGCTAGAGAGTGACCAATGCACCTTGTACAATAGCACACTACATCACCGATGTGCTCCGCTAAGTTGTAGGACGCATCACCTTGAACCTGACGCACTTTACTTGATAGTAGGGCGCATCGAAGTGACAACAAAAGGTAAAAGGGAATGACAACAAATTCTCTTTCAATGTTTTAGCTCAGGGAATTTGGGGATCAAGGCATACAGAGGACACATGAATCATGATGACGAGATTTTGGTGTAACAAAATCCCCCCCATAGCATTAAGCTGGCAAAATAAGGTAGGTGAAATGGTTTGTAATAGGAAAAAATCGAAGTAAGGATTGTCGGTTTGAGTGACGAACAAATATCTTCTGTAGTACAATAAACTTTGAGATACATGTCTCAAACTAGCTCATAACATGGGTGTCGACCAATACATTGCAGATCCATGATAGTAAAGACTAACTGAACACAATCATGGCTACTAGACACAATCGTAGATCCATGATGAGATGATAACACAACCACAACCAATAAAAAATTGGATACATGTAATATGACTCAAACAATCTCCATCGCAACTTAGGTGAGATTTATGACTTAACCCAGGGTCTTCAGGCCTAACCCACAATGATACATTTTTAACCATGTGATTACAATTCCTTGAAGTCGAACATGGTATAATCCACTTGATTACTGGTCATTGATGTATACTGTTAACAAGAGCGAGGGAAATCACCATTGATGTCAATGATCTCCAAGGTATCATAGTACATACCACTAAATGTGAATCAATGATTTGAGGGTGAACACTAAGTGGAATCTTTCAATCAGACGCCAATGATGTGAACTTACTATTGAAAGCGAGGTAACTTTCCATTGAGGCATGTAGGCCTAAGGTACTTGAATAGTTTCTAGGTTTAATCCTTGGATGATTTGTTGAAGTCGAAAAGGATAAACTAGTCGAAGGAGGGCCATGATGTTTCCCTAGCATAGACACAAAACACGATCAAAAATGTTTTGGAGTAGATCAGACTGTAGAGTGACACTTGAGACTGACTCAGGAATGACTAACATAATAGAAGGCAGAATGAATGTAGATATTGACTCGATGAACAGACCTCTCTTGAACATGGGAATGGAACAACCTGGAAGCATTGACATGACGAGAATAACACCGACCCCTAATGCACCTGATGATGGAAGCATTCTTTCAATGACTCAAAGGATTGAAAAGAAAAATGGAATTGGTGGGATTCAAAGACAAGTAGATTAACCAAGTGTTTGAATGCACATGAAAACAAGTGCCATGTTCAAGAATGACTAAGTATTTCCATAGTTACAATGAAATGAAAACTCTTTCCTTATCCCCATCATGATCGATGAGTACCTCTTTTGTTTTTTAACGAGCTTGAGGAGGGTAACATATGGTCTGTATAGTTCATCCTTCGGATGAGTCCTATCTCATATGTTTTACAAACCTAGGATAGGAGGGGTTCATCCCGAAATGGGCCCTTCAATGTTAAATTTTAGCGAGTATAGAGAAGGAAAGATCAGCGTCATTTCATGTTTAGAGAGTCCGAAAAGAACTAAGAAGACTCCAAATGGTTCGTTTTCGTAAATAGTCCTCCTGGTCCGAAAAAGGGGTAAATTATCACCAGAAAGATGACCTTTCAAATACTTTTCCAAGCATGAGAGAATCAAGTTTGCTTGGCGATATTTTCATATTTAGGGAGTTTCATAAGTGCTTAAAGATGAACTCCAAGGAGTCCCTTTTTCATGGGAGTTTTACAAGCCCGAAAACGTGATAAAATGTAACTCGGTGACTTATTCTCATAGTTTTAAGAGCACGAGAAAGGACAAAAGTAAGATCGATGCCATTAATATTTGATTTTAATGAGCGACATAATAGCATAAAAAATGCTCGACGACTTATTCACACCTGATAAAAAGTATGAAATGTCAACGATGGTCGCCAATAAAGTAAGAAGACCACTTTACTTCATCTGCAAACTCCAAAAACTAAGTCAAAATTGACAATAAGTGATCCACTCGGGGCTAGGAAGAACAAGGGGGACAACAATTCGACTAAATGAGTCAGCTCTGTTATGGTGGAAGCATAAGAAATAAGATAAGCAAGCAAAAATACACTACACTGATAATCACATACGCACAAACAATTTGCAAGAATGTGAACTGATATCTCTATTACTAAAAACCAGATAGATAAGATTCTTCGTTGTATATTAAAATAGTTTACATGCTTATATAAGGAGTGCTGAGACGCTTGGGTGCCTGCGCGTTATGTTATGAAAGAAGTTATAATGGTTCGTAATTTCAACCGTTACAGTCGACTAAAAGATAGAGAGACAATGTGTTGAAGTTCGACAGTCGCAAGTCACAAGTCCATGCTACGCAAGTCACAAGGCGATGCTGCATGTCGACATCATGAAACTGTTGTGAGGTTGCTGAAATTGTTGAAGGTGCAGATTTTTTGAAGCCGTGTCAAAGTTGTGTCAATGTTGATGACTTGTCGGAGTTGATGACATGTCGCAGTTGATGTTAGAATTTGAAAACAATGCCAACTGCGATGTGGATCAGACCTCCTTCCTTAAGAAACAATGGTCCCCATTGTTTGCTTGTGAAGGTGAGGAAACTTGTTAGTCAGTTTAGTAGCAAAGTACCATTTACCTTGTGCTGAGATCTATCCGGATTTAGAAACCTGAAACAAGGGAATTTTGTTCGTCCTTGTATGGTGTACTCATCATCCCACAATGGTGTCAGAAGGAAGAGGCTCCTGAACATTTGGATGGATGTCGTCGGGTTCTGTTGTCTACAAGTCGTTATGTTCCAACAATGTTGCATGGTATGGTTGAAGTAGATCCACATTGAATACTAGATGTAGACCCAAGAATACAGGAATGTCGAGCTAGAAAGTGTTTTCTCCAATCTGCTGAAGAATATTGTATGGACCATATCGCAAAGTTTTCAACTTCTTGTATGGACTGGTGACACGTTCCTTCTTAATATGTAACCAGACCGTATCCCCAATTCAGAATGAATGACGGATACGATGATTATCATGTCGGACCTTCGCTTTCAAATTTTCTCGTCACAACATGTCCTGTGCTTGTCGCTAGATGTCATAAATCTATTCTCGAAACTGCAATGCTTTGTCAAGTTCCTGCTAGTTGTGGTCGGTGTCATTCAATTGTGTCGAGGAGTTGATCAAGTCGATAGGCATTGAGGGTTGAAATCTATAACAGATCTCAAATGGAATCTTTCCTGTAGAGTTGTGCTGAGAACGATTGTAACTGTGTTGTATGTATGGAAGAATGTCATCCCATGTTCGTCGATGCTTGTGGTTGTACATGCGAAGTAGTTGTACTACCAAGCGATTCACAACTTCCATCTGTCCGTCTGTCTGAGGATGGAAAGCTGTCGACAATGAGAGTTTTGTGTCGAGCTACTTCCAAATATTATTCCAAAATATGCTGACAAATCTAGCATTGCGGTCGGGAATGATGGTTATCCATAAACCAAAGTGTTTCCAAACATGTGTGAAGAAGAGCTGAGCAGTTTGTTGCATAGTTTTCATATTTTTGCATGGAATGTGAATGGCCATCTTGGAAAATCTATCTACTACTACTAATATCATGTCATGTCTATGTTTGGTAGTAGTATATCCCGCCAAGTAGTCCATAGAAATAGATTCCAATGTTCGACTAGGAATTGGCAAAGGTGTGTGCAATCCCTATCATTGATTAGGCAGTTTAGCAATGGAACAAACCACGCATGATTGGATGTACTTGTTGACGTCGGTTTTAAGTTTAGGATAAAAGAAATACTTCTGCAAAATAGAAAGTTCCTTTGCTACTCCAAAGTGTCCTACATTCTTTTTGTAGTGCATGTCCCAAATGAGTTGTTGCCAATGCTCACATGTTGGTACATAGAGCTTTCCAAGCTTGTATAGAAAGGTTTCTTTCAGGAAATAGTCGGCACTCGTCGACTTGTCAGTCTAAATATATCGATAGACTAGTGAAAATTCAATGTCTTCCCGATACAACTGAGGCAAAGTAGTGGTGTCATATCCCTACATACTCATCACTGTAAAAAGGAGAGTAACGGGCGGTCTGCTTAGACAATAGGTGATGGTGTTACCTTTACCTTTCCAATACTTAATTACCAAATGGAATTGTTACAAGTAATTAATCCACTTAAGCTATCGATTTGTTTGTAGTTTTGACTGGTTCAAAGAGAACTGAAGAGGCTTGTGGTTAGTGAGGATGATCATTTCCTTTCCAAGGATGTAATGCCTCTATTGCTTGAGATCTTGCACAATGGCATACAGTTCTTTTTCATGCATCGAATATCTTCTAACAATGTCATTAAAAGTTTCGTAATGTAAAGCGACTGGGTGAGAAGATTGAGTGATCACTACTCCCAGGGCATAGTTCGATGCATCCGTCTCAATCTCAAAGGGCTGATGAAAATCATGTAACACAATTACTGGTGCAGTGTAGAGCTTGTGCTTGAGCTGTTCAAAAGTTGCTTGTTGTGTCGATGTACATTTGAAGACAATTTTCCCACTTCCTTTCATCAACTGATTCAAGGGCCAAGCTATGAGACTGAAGACAAGTATGAATTGTCGATAGAAATTTTCCAAACCAAGAAAAATTCTTAGTTCTTGACTGCTGTGAGGAATGGGCCAATATTTGATAATTTGTACTTTGTCTTGATCGACATGAATGCCTGCAGAGTCAATTACATACCCCAAATATTTGATGTTCTTCATCGCAAAGGAACATCTGTCCATGTTCAAGTAAAGTCAATGTTGCTAGAGAGAGTCGAGGACTTGTTGAAATTGTCTGACATGTTCTTCCCATGATCGAATGAAAATCAATATGTCGCCAAGATAGGCAATGACCCATTTTCCAATAAAATGTCGAAGGATGTTATCCATGTATCTTATGAAGGTCGCAGGTGCATTGGTTAAGCCGAAAGGCATGACTAACCATTCAAAAAATCCTTCCTTGGTCTTGAAATCATTTTTCCATACATCTAAGGGATCGATTGGAATCTGATGATATCCCGACTTGTGGTCGAGCTTAGTAAATCACATAGCACCTTTCACACAGTCGATGAGCTTGTCTATCCGCGATAGAGGGTACTGAATCTTCACCCATATTTTGTTGAGTGCTCTCTAGTCGATGCACATGCGCCAAGTCCCATCTTTATTTGGAACGAGGATGACTAGACTTCCATAAGGGGAGGAGCTAGGTCAGATATGACCTTTGTCGATCAATTCTTGGATTTGTCTACAAATATCTTCATTTTCGAGAATGGATCTTCTGTGCACAGATGCATTAGGAAAAGAAGAATTAGGAGATAGTTCAATAGATTGTTTTACCTGACAATGTAGAGGTACTCCATCTGGAACTTGGATTAGGTTCTAGTACTCATCAAGAATATTGTCGATCTGCTGCTTCTATCAGGAGCTGCATTGGTTGGTGACTCGACTAGTTGCTGCAGTCTTCCTAGAATGTTGCGAATTTATCATAATCAATGCGAACTTATGTGGATTACTGATGAGCTTCTTTTTCTTTTTAGCAGGAATCATTGCAACCGTTGGTGTAGTTCGTCATTCTGGTATGTTGTACCGTTAATTCTGAGTTCTAACAATCAACTTCTGCAGTCGTGACTGGTAACTTCCATGGCGATCCCATAGGTCAGGTGTTAAATTTTGAGCATTAATTCACAATACTCTTGGATATTTAATGAGAGAATAACATATATAGTATATCAATGCATAACAATCACAATAAGCATCACAAGCATCACAAGAATCAAAAGCATGAGAGACAAGAGACACAGAGTTTCCATGGGGAAAACCCTAAGGTGAAAAACCGCACAACTTCCTCAGAGATAGAGAGAGCAATGGCTCAACCAAAGGACAACCAAAATACACTTGAGATAGTCTCCTAGTAGCAGATGATCCTCCTCCTCACTAGTGTGCCACTTTCTGAGTGAGAGAAGTGTGACTTTCCAAATGATCCAAATAGAGATCTCCCGATCTCTATTTATACTTAACCTGTTTTTCCAGTTACACTATGGGGCCGACTTGTCTATCTAGATACATCCATAATAGAATATATATTTTAGGGCCGACCCCACACATGGTGGTCTAATAACCCATTGGCAAGTACACACACTTGAGACACTTGTCAATCCACATGACAACACTTCCTTATAGAGGAATAACACATCTCTAATAAGGGTACGATAAATATATATGAAATACATAGATGAAATACATTCCAAAGTTACATATATATCAACACTCCCTCTTAACTAGGAAAGTATTTCTCAATACAGATCTTCTAGACAAGTCTTCTTCTCGGGATCATCGTCATCGATGCATCGTCATCATCATCGTCACTAGTGCTGCTATCTCAACCAATCTCTGACTCTACTCGTCATAGGAAGTTCTACAGAGCCAGTCCTTTTTCATACTGGATGTAGGCCCACCACCTGCAGGTCTTCATCATCACTGGCCATACTATGGAATCCTCAAGACTTATTACGTGCGTCACAAAACCTCGAAAGAGCATCCCAGGCTGTTACGAGCACACGACTCTACCTATAGGATCTCCAAGGGCCAGATTACATGTGACCTCACCACAAAACCTCGCAAGAGAATCCCAGGTTGTTACAAGCACACAGCTCTACCTATAGGATCTCCCAGGGACAGATTATATGTGGTCACCACAAAACCTCGCAAGAGCATCCCAGGCTGTTACAAGCACACAACTCTACCTATAGGATCTCCCAGGGACAGATTATATGTGGTCATGGAAAAACCTCGCAAGAGCATCCTAGGACTTATTATGGGCACACAGCCCAACCTATTGGATCTCCTAGGGACAGATTATATGCCATAGGACAAAACCTCGAAAGAGCATCTGCCAGATATCCCAGGGCCAAATTATATGCCATAAGCAAAACCTCAAAAGACTATCTGCATATCTCCCAGGGCCAAATTGTATGTCCTCCCAAAGCAAAACCTCGAAAGAGCATTTGCCAGATATCCCAGGGCCAAATTATATGCCATAGGAAAAACCTCGAAAGACTATCTACAAATCTCCAAGGGCCAAATTATATGCTCATCTGCACAACCTGATCCACGGCCATAGAGTATCAACCTGATACTCCCATACATCATCCTGATGTACACATGATCATCCTGATCATCATCACTGCAACATCCTGTTGCATATCATCTGGAGCAACATCCTGAAGCTCGTCATCCATGATCATCCTGTTCATACAATGCATCTACCTGATGCATACCAAGTATCTACCTGATACATATCATCATACATGATCCACCTGGTCATGCAATGCATCTACCTGATGCATACCAAGTATCTACCTGATAAATATCATCATACATGATCCACCTGATCATACAATGTATCCACCTGATACATATAATGCATCTACCTTATGCAAATACAAATACATGATACATATCACCATACATGATCCACCTGATCATACAATGTATCCACCTGATACATATACAGATACATGGTCCAAGCATCCAACATGATGCATATACAAAATACATACAAATGATCCTATTGATCATATCCAACATCCAACATGATGTGTACATACATATAAATGATCCAACTGATCATATCCAACATCCAACATGATGCGTACATACATATACATATAAATGATCCAACTGATCATATCTAGCATCCAGCATGATGCATACATACATATATAAATGATCCAACTGATCATACAAAGCAGAAACCAGAACATCATCCTAATGCTCATCATCCAGCGTTTACATCCACAACCATGTGGAGGATCCTCCTTCCAACATGCTTGGAATGGCTTTAGTAAATGTGTCCATCACTTCTTCCTCAAAGTGTCATCAATCTGAAGAGCACCAAGCCTCTCCCTGAAGTACTCAAACTTCACCTTGGCTAGTGGCTTCGTCATCACATCTGCAATCTGCTCATCCATTGAAATATACAGGAGCTTCATGGCTCCTCTCTGCACCATATCCCTGATATAGTGATATTTGATCTCTATGTGTTTCGACCTGTCATGAAACACTGGGTTCTTGGACAGCTTCACATAACTCTGGTTATCACAGAAGACACCAGTAGCATCCAACGGGAGATCAAATAACTTAGATAGTAGCTTCCGTAGCCATATTGCCTCACAACTAGCTGAACAGATTGCAACATACTCTGCCTTAGCTGTACTCAGTGCTACGCAGGACTGCTTCCTGCTAAACCAAGAGATCACACCTAATCCCATACTAAAGCAACACCTAGATGTGCTCTTCCTATTTGCAGCACTTCCAGCCCAATCTGAATCAACATAACCTTGCAGGTTAAACTTTTGATTCACTTCATACTTGAGCTCATAATCCACTGTACCCTTCAGGTACCTCAGAACATGCTTTACAGCAACCAGGTGAACACTCCTCGGATCTGTCAGGAACTGATTCAATGTGTTCACAACAAAGCAAATATCTGGTCTCGTGTTCGTCAGGTACATCAAGGACCCAATCATCTGACGATACATAGAGACATCAACCGGCTCAGAGACATCAACCGGCTCAGATGAAGCATCACATAGAAGCTTCAGATTCGATGCCATAGGTGTTTCCATGGCCTTGCAATCCATCATCCCGAATCTCTTCAGGATATCTATAGTGTACTTCCCTTGACCAAGGAAGATCCCACCTGCACTCTACCACACCTCCATACCTAGGAAATAATGCATCATTCCCAAATCTTTCATATCGAACTCAGCAGCAAGCTTCCTCTTTGTATCACATCAAGTTCTGGGAGATTGCTACAAGCCATACAAGGCTTTCTTCAATATGCACACATGTGACTCCCTGTCAGGTCTTGGGACTGCATCCCAAACATCATCTTCATGATCGACGGATCATGGCATTCCATTTCTTCATCCCAGATCCTGGGAACTTCAATATCTTCAATAAATATCTTTGTTGCTCAAACAAATGTTGTAGTCCTTCTTTTGTAGGTGAAGATATACAGTCTTTCCTACAAAACAAGTTAAATTGTATGATTAGAAACATCTCATAATTTTCAGAACAAATTATTTACACATAAAGAAATATGTCATGCAGTCATACAGTTATCTTAGCCAATGCTTCAATACAACATTTATCCATGTTCCACAACTTTCTAGATGCCTTCCAGTCTCTACCAGAACATTGTTAAGAGTTTGCACTACTCCCAACATGTCAGAAAAGAGGTTTCATTCTAGATAAGTAGAACTGGAATGTTGTACAGTGCCATAGGCCACTTACCCATCACATGCATATTAGTAGTATACTGTTCATTAATGCAATCATTCTAATATGCACAATACATCTCTTAAGTCTAGGAACATAAGCATAATATTATTTAAACAAAAATAGGCAAGAAATGATAATTTAAATACTTATCTTTGTTTGTTTGTTGGGTGGACTCCCTCTGAGTCTTTGCTTCCTGACAGGAGCTGCTGAAGTAGCTTCTTCTACACCTTTCTGTTGTGGAATGTAGGAAGATGGTCAACTCCCTCTGAAAATATGCATCCTTGCAGGAGCTGCTGGAGTGTGCTTCCTCTTGATCTTTGCTTCCTAGATTACCTATCCTTGAACTTATATTCATCCTTACTGACATCAATCTTCTTGAACCATAGAAAGTATATTCTGTAAGCCTTCGAGCTTTCACTGTAACCCACAAAGATACCCTTCTTTCCTGAAGGATCTAGTTTGGTCCTCTTTTCTTTTGGGACATGAGTGTATACTGGACAACCAAATATTTTGAGATGGCTGACTTCAGGTTTCTTACCAGAAAAGACCTCTTCTGGTGTCTTGTTTTCCAATATCTTGTGGGGTGTTCTATTTTGCACATATACAGTTGTTCTAGCTGCTTCTGCCCATAGATGAATAGGTAGATCCTGGTCATGCAGCATTGCCCTTGCTGCTTCCATGATTGTTCTGTTCTTCCTTTCTACAACTCCATTCTGTTGAGGATTATAAGGAGCAGTCAACTCCCTCTTAATCCCTGAATCACTGCAAAGCTTCTTGAAGTCACCTGAGGTGAATTCTCCACCATTGTCGGATTCGAATGTTTTGATCTTCTTGTCAGTTTGATTCTCCATCAAGGTTTTGAATTCCTTGAACTTATCAAACACCTCATCTTTGTTTTTCAAGAAGTATACCCAAGTCTTCCTGGAGAAGTCATCAATAAATGAGACATAGTAAACATACCCACTCAGAGAACTGGATGACATAGGACCACATACATCTGAGTGGATGATTTCCAGGATATCTTTTGGCTTGCTTTCACTGCTTGGGAAATCCTTCTTAATGTTTTTACCTTTTGCACATCCTTTGCAAACACCTTCATGTTTGGTCTTGATTTTAGGAAGACCCTCTACATACTTGCTTGCAATTGGAAGTGCCCTATAGTGCATATGAGCAAGTCTTTAATGCCAAAGTTCACTTGGCTCCATGGAGTCATGTACCATGGCATGTTCAGGTTGACCCTTCAATTTATACAATCCTCCCTCTTTCTCTCCAATCACTACTGCATCATCTATGGTCTTTCCCTTTGGCCACATTAGGACTTGGCCATCCACAAATGAAACCCTCATACCTTTTGCATCCAATGCAGAGATGGAGAGTAAGTTCTTCTTGAGCCCAGGTACAGAAATGAATTCTTTCATCTTCAAAGATTTTCCAGAATCTAGGTTGTAGGAGGCTTCACCACTTCCTTTGATTGGGTATTGATAATCATCCCCAAGTTTCACCTTATGGGGTAATTCATGTTCAGATACGTTCACAAAATATTCTTTAATCCCAGTCATGTATTTGGAAGCCCCACTGTCAATTAACCAATCATTACAACCATGGGAGATAGTACCTGTGAGAGCAGAGATTAGAACATACTTTTCTTCACTTGATGAGTCATCATCACTATCATCACTTTTTGCCCTAGCCTTCTTCTTTGGAGGTTCATCATCCTCAGCGGCATGAGCATGGAACTTTCTTTTGTTGCCCTTCTTCTTCTTGCTGGAGTTGTTGTTATTATCCCTTTTGTTCTTGGGACAATCTGAAGCAAACTGACCCTTCTCATTGCACGTGAAGCATCTTAGATCCTTCTTATTCTTTTGATAGGATCTCTTGTAGCGAGAGTGCTCCTTCTTCGGCTTGCTTCTTTTGGTGTGAGCTACAAGAGCTTGATCTTCACCTCCCATCTTTTCCTCACGAGCTACAAGTCGAGCTTCTTCTTGAGAGCATTCTCCTCGCAATCTATTGAAGGAGATCAACTTCTTCCTTGCACAAATTCCTTGAATAAAGGAATCCCATGACCTAGGTAGGACATTCAGAGTGGTCATGACAACTTCACCATTCTCCACCATTTCATCCACTGCTTCTAGTTGTTCCTTGATCTAGGAGACCCTTGAAAAATAAGATTGAATGGTTTCTCCATTCTAAAACTTTACACCTTTCAATTGGTTTCGTAGGGTCATCTTCCGATTTATGTTCTTACCTTCAAATAGCTTGGTCAAAGAGTCAAACATCTCCTTGGGTGTCTTTAGAGAAGACACATGGGGTGTGAGATGGTCTTTAATAGAATGAGCAATGATTGTCTTTGCCTTGACCAAGTTCTTCTTATGCAATACTTTAGCCTCTTCATCCTCTGGGATAGGGATGTCTTCTTTTATATATGAGTCCAACTCATTCTCTTCCAGGATTAACCCAATCCTATACTTCCAAGCTCGGAAGTTACCAACCCCTTCAAGCTTATCCTCAAGCTTGGAGTGGAGAGACATATTAAAGAGTACTTCAAATGGAAATAGAAACGATTTAGGTCTTACCACTTGAAATGATGAAAAATGGATCTGGTCCCAGATTAGGGTTTGTCAGAAAAACCCTAAAAATTCAAAATGTGAATTTCAACTTACTGAAAGGATAGAAAGATGCGCCTTGATGAGCTGATTAGCCTAATGCATTCAGAATTTGAGATCAACAAATTTTTACCCTTCATATTTGACTTTTTGTCCTCCCAGGTTCACTAGGGAGAGCCCTGAATTAGGGTTTGAGTTTCCCGAAGATCTACCCAGCCAAAAATCTCGATCCAAAGCTCTAAACTTCGATTTTTGCAAGGCGCTTCCAGCTATGTCTTCAGATTCCAGAAATTCCTATTTTTGGAAACCCTAATTTTTAGGGCCAAATCTGAAAAAGCTCAGAGTTGAATTATGATAGGACAGATAGATTCTCCTTGATGAGTAGAGTCAATCTACTATACTGTTTTTCCAAAATCTGTGGAGAGAAACCCAATAAACAAGAAACTCAAGTTTTCGTCACTGCAAAATGTCTTCTTCTCAGGTTAGCTCTAATACCATGTTAAATTTTGAGCATTAATTCACAATACTCTTGGATCTTTACTGAGAGAATAACATATATAGTATATTAATGCATAGCAATCACAATAAGCATGAAAAGCATCACAAGAATCAAAAGCATGAGAGACAAGAGACATAGAGTTTCCGTGGGGAAAACCCTAAGGTGAAAAACTCCACAACTTCCTCAAAGATAGAGAGAGCAATGTCTCAACCAAAGTACAACCAAAATACAGTTGAGATAGTATCCTAGTAGCAGATGATCCTCCTCCTCACTAGTGCGCCACTTTCTGAGTGAGAGAAGTGTGACTTTCCGAATGATCCAAATAGAGATCTTTCGATCTCTATTTATACTTAACCTGTTTTTCCAGTTACACTATGGGGCTGACTTGTCTATCTAGATACATCCATAATATAACATATATTTCAGGGCCGACCCCACACATGGTGGTCTAATAACCCATCGGCAAGTACACACACTTGCGACACTTGTCAATCCACATGACGACACTTCCTTATAGAGGAATAACACATCTCTAATAAGGGTACGATAAATATATATGAAATACATTCCGAAGTTACATATACACCAACATAAGGCTTCCCAAATGGGGCGTTGGCTATGGAGAGTGGTGCCACGTTGCAAAGTACTTCATCTTCAATAGGATTTATCAAGTATGAAAGCTTGCATTGTCAGGTCTGTTGGTTGTGGATCCTAATCTTCCAATCTCATAGATGATGATTCATCTATGTTTGAACCTGAGGTTTGGTTATGATCCCGGCGCGATCCCCACGAGGTCCATGGTTTTGGGTAATCCGTGGTATTTTCCCATTGTATTTCCCTTATAAAAGAAATACATTGTAACATGGCTAGGGTTGATGTATTAGGTATTATGCATTGTAAATATTATGCATTGTAAATATCTTTGAGATCGGAAGAGAGACAATGAGATAGTGAAGAGGAAGTGCAGCGGCTCTGCTGTAGGTTGTATCTGTTCACTTTGCTGGACGGTATAAGAATAAGGACTGGCAACTTCAGTGTGAACATAGCCCATCTTGGGGTGAACCATGATATATCTATGTTTCTCTTGTAATGAGTTTATGTGATTATATTTGCATTTCTATTTATTGTTATTGCTCTGCGATCCTATTTTTCTAATAGGGTGATCGTCAACTCTTGTCCATCCTTCATCCAACCGATGCTATAAGGCTACAGATGCGGAGTGGTCACAAGACCTATTTTCTTCACAAGTTCTTCAGAAACAAAGTTCTTATTTCTTTCGTTTTCAACAATTAGATGCAATGGATTATTTTGAACCCATATCTATGTATGGAACAGAAGCTCTCGTTCATCCTCATTGACGATAGTCGAGGTTGCTGGAGTTGTCGATGTCGATGTCAAAAGAGTCGTTGCTTCTGGATCAGATTCTACCACATTCTTGTCAAACACGTCGGATGTCGACACTTTTTCCAAAAAGGTATTCCGATCTTTGCATTCAGATGTATCATGCCAAGATGAGTGGTGGTAATTGCACAATTTTTCGGTGGGTTGCTTGGTACGTTCCTTTTCTTGTAAAGTATTTTTGTCGTGATTTGGACTTGGCAGAGTGTACAAAGATTTTGAATTGTCGAAGTTGGATGGTGCCTTCTTTTCCGGTGGTCGTCTTAATGTTAGATTTCTTGCGAAGCATTTTTTTCCCTTCTTCTTGGTTTCGATTTTGCTGACATAGTGGAATGCATCCGCAATCGTATTGACAGTCAAAAACTCCTTCTCCTATTGAATGTACTGGGATAATCCACTGATGTACTTCAAAACAAGCAATTTTTGTTCCTCTTGAATGCCAACTATAGCCATGAGTCGATAGAACTCATTGGTGTAACTGTGTACGGACTGGTCTTTCCATTTCCTTAGCTGCTGCCACTTCTTATACTGCTACTCAAGGTACTTTGGTGGGTAAAATTCCGTTTGGATGTATTCCAAAAATTTCTCCCATGTGTCGATGGGGTCTTCGCTTTTCTTCATCTTTGTTGAAATATTATCCCACTAGCAGTGCACAAATGTTGACATCTTTAAGGATGCAATGGTGATCTTGTCGGCTTCTGAGAGTTGATTCACAGAGTAATAGGATTCCAATTGTCAATAGATTTCACGTCAATATTGCCTTCCAGATTTGGTATGTCCAAATTCATTTGCACTTTGAAGGGGCTAATTTTGTCAGAGTTAGTTCTCATCAGACATGCTCCTCAATTCGAAGTAAATCGCGTGAGAATATCGTTGAACTGGGAAAACATCTCAGTTCATTATTGAGCCTGCGCTTGCTCTATGAGCTACTGTGTCTCGTCCATTGCATGTCTTTCTCTTATTTCTTCTGCTATCCGTGGAGGTAGTTTATTCTTATATTGCTGAGTCTGCAAGCGTGTTTTAACTGTCATAATTCAGGTAACTTCGATGGAAGTGTCTACACAAAAATTAAGCATGGACAAAGTTGATGCGCTCTGCCAAATCTCTAAATAAGCTAACTGCTCTGCTAACAAGGATCCACTCGGGGCCAGGAAGCACGAGGGGGACAACAGTTCGACTAAATGAGTTGGATCTGTTATGGCGGAAGCATAAGAAAGAAGATAAGCAAGTAGGAATGTGAACTGATATCTCTATTACTGAAAACTAGATAGATAATATTCTCCACTGTATATTACAATAGTTTACATGCTTATATAAGGAGTGTTGAGACACTTGGGTGTCTGCTCGTTATGTTCAGTTACAAAAGAAGTTATAATGGTTCGACAGTTCAGCCATTACAGTCGACTGGAAGACAGAGAGACAATTCATCGAAGTTCGACATTCTCAAGTCACAAGTCGGTGTTGCGCAAGGCAATGCTGCATGTCGACGTCGCAAAACTGTTGTGAGGTCGCTGAACTTGTTGAACGTGGAGATTTGTCGAAGCTATGTCGAAGTCGGAACTTGTCGAATTTGTGTCGACGTCGATGACTTGTCATAGTCAATGATACCATTTGAAAACAATGCCAACTACAGTGTGGATCAATAAGGTGTTTACACGTAAAATATAACCAACAATAGAAAAAAGACCCATAAAAGAAATATTAAAAAGGGAATATTCCATTTTCTTTTATATAAAAGTCAAATAGTAAGAAATAGTTACCAATTTGTTTTTGCCAAGTTGGGAAACTAAAAGCACCACTTTGGAGCTAATTTTCCAACGTCGATTGTGGAAGCTATGGTTAGTTATTTCTCATCACGTTAGTGACAGGTAGGCCTTAACCTTTCTATCTACCTTTCTAGTGGATTAATTTTATGTTTTATGGTTTTTTTTTGGGTTTTTTGCCTTGTTAAAGAGGGGATTGCACATGCACTGGGCGACGCGCTTTTCCCTTGCGGTAAGTACGTCCAGGGCACTCTAGCACGCTTCTCACATGGAGATGGTGCATCACTGACACATTGTCCACAAAGGCAGGGTGCATCAGTGTAGATCCACATAGAAAAAATAAAAAATGGGGCCAAAGAATCCCAATCCAAAGCTATAGAAAGGTTCTAATATGCATCTAATTGATGTTTATGCAGGACTTTGCTTGCACAATGGTCCAATCTAAGGAACGAGAGCATGAAATGGAAGATTTCCAAGCGGCAAATGACCAAAATTCAATGAACACATTGCAAAGATGCGGCTTGTTGAAATTATTTCACGTATAGGGAATGAGGTCCCAGGTAGAGTTGCTAGATTATCTGATCGAATTACGGGATCTGGATCAGCAACACTTCTGTGTTGGTTCCCACATTCTTACTTTATATGTGGAGGATATCTACTTTATGATGGGGTTGTCCTAGTGGGGAGCCCCTATTTCACTATTCGGTCCATGGGGTAGTGATAGTCTACTGAGAACTTGGTGGCTCAGTTTTGCACACCATGGATGTAGATGCTTGTTGGGAAAATTCCCATCAAGAATGTCCGAGACCAACCCTTGCGTATTGTTCTCTTTACCATAGAGTGGGTGGTGGGAAACAAGGTTGCTCATCAAGCCACGAAGGCCCATATGATTTATTCCATTGAGTGTACGGCACCTACTATTTTCAACTAGTGTGAGGTAATCCTCACCAATGGCAGGGAACAACTCACCAAATGACGTAGGGGTGAGATGAAACAGTTCGGATACAGATCCATCGTGGTCTCGTTCTTTCTTGAACGAGTCCCATTATTGAGGCCAAAGGTATAGATATATGATATTGATCCACGAGATACTCACATGGTTAGGTGGTCTAAGTTGATGCCCTGCCATAGAGGTGGAGGTACCATTATTAGTTTTGGTCCCACCTTCCTCAGGTGGTTACGCGGGAAGATCCTCATGGTTGAGGATTATGCATACGTCGGTATAGATTTCAGGGGAGACCCAGACTTGGCTCTTCCTAAGGGTGACTAGTGGGGAGACTAGGTAAGAACAAAACTCTTGTTGTGTTTTTGAATTTTATTATTTTTAAATGTTTTTGGGTAGTATTGATGGTTCACACATGTTTGATGCATATATTGGTCCATCACGCTCGATAGGTGCTTCTCTGATTGAGAGAAGAGGGGTGGGACAAGATATAGCGACTGCTCGTTACGATGCAGTAGAAGAGTTGAGGGATATGGAGGATAACATCCAAATATTGACAGTTGACATACCCAATGTATATATAGATGACCTACCTCGCCGCTACCAGCGTCAAACAACTGGAGTATCAACATGGTTTGGTATGCTTCTTTGTTGAGTAGCTAGGTCCATTATATTTTTTCATGAGCGTCCATGGGGATAGCTCATTGTGTTATATATTGTACTGAAATCCATATGATTCATATTTTTGTAGCTAGGACCTACCGAAATCTTATGTGCTTCAGATTTTGTATCAGTACCATATTTTTGTACATGATGATATATATATAAAAAACAATATTTTGTGTTTTTATACATTATGTGTTCTATGATGATTGAGTATCTTATGGATGTTTAGCTTACACACTATGAGTAGTTTACATGTTGTGTCATTTTATGCATCTTTGATGAAAAATTCTTATGAATGTGCAATTTACCAATCTAGTATAAAACTAGCTAGGGAATCATCAATAGTGTTCATGTCTCTTGAAATGTGTAGGTATTGAATTGACTCAATGGACCTCTCCAAGAGATGTACTCACAAAAATAAACGGAGTAGCATGGGATCATGGATAGCGTATACTCGATTAAGATGGGAGACCACTAGTTGTGAATCAAGGTAGATAATAAGATGGTCCTCACCCAAGGAACAAGTGTCGTTCAACAATCCAATTACCGCATGATACTCGACGACATTGTTGGTTGCAAACTTTAAGAAAGTTCCTCCTGAACTAATCAGTTCGTCGGTAGGGGAATAGAGTACCCCAGCTGCCGAAGCGAGGTTATGGGTGTGCCTTCTAGCACCATCTGCGAATCCAAAACATGTTTCCATATACACATTCTTGATGTATATGTAACTTCAAAATGTATTTCATCTATTTATTTTATTGTACTCCTATAGAGATGTATTATTGCTCTATACAAAAGTGTCGTCATTTGTATTGACAAATGTTGTAAGTGTCGTAACTTGCTGATGGGTTATTAGACAACCTAGTAGAGGGGTCATCCCGGATTAGTTAACCTGGGGTTATTAGGCTGAGTTAGACAAGTCGACCCCATAGGTTTATTAGGCTGCTCAGAACAAGTAAAAATAGAGAGCGGGATCTCTTTGTTTGATCACTTCATTACTCACTCATCCATCATTCGGAGAGTGGCGCACATGTGAGGAGGAGGATCAACTACTAGGAGGAGACTATCTCTGTGTACTT
The DNA here is from genome assembly GCA_027924585.1 of Larix kaempferi. Classification (NCBI taxonomy): domain Eukaryota; kingdom Viridiplantae; phylum Streptophyta; class Pinopsida; order Pinales; family Pinaceae; genus Larix; species Larix kaempferi. Next base: position 22,916,317 of record BSBM01000753.1, read on the forward strand.
GTGTTGTACTTTGGTTGTATTATTTCTCTATCTATCTCTGAGGAAGTTGTGGGGTTTTTCACCTTAGGGTTTTCCCCATAGAAACTATGTGTGTCTATTGTCTCTTATGTTTGCATCTTGTGATGATTGATATGCTTGCTATGATTGATATGCATTGATATACTGTACATGTTATTCTCTCAGTAAAGATCCTAGATTATATTGAACTAATGCTCTAAAATTAACACACATCCAGGAAGAACATGGTATAAGAGGAATGATAAGATCCTAGTACACTAAAAATAAAGTGTCACACTAAGAAAAACACATGTCATGTATAGTATATACAAAGTACTAATGCGTAAATGATTTAGGGATAGTACTGCTTTAGCTAGAGCTCATTGTGAGGCTCCCCCAAATATATCCCGTTGTAATCCTCAAGTTCATATGCTCCTTTATTGCACATGAAGAGTATGGCATTTTTTCTATCATCATTGTATGTATGCATAGCCTCGTCCCACTTGATGAAGTATTCTACTGCGACAATAACATAACCATGCCCCCTGGATGACGTAGGCTTACATTGCATGAATTCAATGCCCCATTTGGTAAAGGGACCGACGGAGATAACTAGATGTAATGGGATAGGATGTGAGTGCCTTCGAATTTGTTTAATGACTCCAGGTTTTACCGAGATGTCGATCAGAAAGGTAGGCGTGATGTTAGCCAGGTTTCCCTCAGTTACCATATCAACTTTCAGGATATGAGGTTAAGGGTAAGGAAAGGAATCCGGTGAAACAATAGTTTCAATGGCATTCTCTATCGAATCTAGTGGCAGAAGGAAAGACGATCTATGGTGAAGGTCTCCCATGGGGGTTCATCCACTCTCATAATATCCATGATTGACTAGTCAAAATGAAAACTCTGGAGTAGAGGATTAGGTAGGGATGAGGTCCAATGTAATGGAAGAGAACGTGAGGTATATGCCATGACGAAGTGGACATATAGTAAATTATGGGCTAATTGGATGGCCTTGTAAGTAGCTTATGTGGGGTTGAGAGGTATCACATCTCCAATCGAATCCAAATGATCTGGATCGGGCACAATCCATTGGTCTGTCAAGTAATGAGAGGACGAAATCATGTTCACTGTGGCCACATGGGCAAGGTGATCTGATGTTGGAAAGACTCCCATGAGGGATGATTATTTAAGAATTCCTACCCCCACACTCTCATATATATGCGTAGAGTGTCCTAAAAGAGAGACATTGTCCGTGGGATGAGTTGTGGTGTTAGGTGTTCAGAAATCTAATTGGTCGATAGTGGCAATATTCCCTTGGTGGGGAAATTGCACAATGCGGAAGACGTGTAATGCAACTATGGTCATGGCATAGAACCAGTTTCAACCAAGTAATAGGTTGTAATCCAACGGGGTAGCGATGAATTCCACATTAATGGAAACACTCTTTTCGCCACACTCGACGGTAAAATATTCTAACAATCCGTGAGGTTGAAAGCCACATCAGTCAAAGGATTTTAATGTGGTGGGGGAACAATTCAACTCAGGAGATCCAATGGATCGCCAACAGGGTAGGGACATAACCAAGGTAGAGACTTCTTTGTCTAAGAGAGTACGATGGATTCTTTTCCGAGAAACGTTAGTAACGATTTGAAACGCAAGCTCGTGGGAAAGTTGCGGCTTGAAATACTATAGCTTGAACATGATGGTGTTGGAGGAATATGGATATAATATCCAATCATGGATAACAAGGTCTTACGCTTAATGGGATAGTTTTCTAAGACTTTAACGTTGACATAGAACAAGGAGCTTGCGCTAAATCCTCTACTATATTATAGTTTTGAGCAGCCCAAGCATTTGGATTGAAAATGGATTTTAGAATCGTGATCCTGGGTGGATGCAATACTGAATACGGTAAAGGTTTCTCTATGATGAGAGGACCTTGAGGTGAAGGAATGCTGGATGTAGACACGGAGGATTTTTCAGGATTACCTCAATTAGATTCCTTTGTAGAAGGATATTCATATGATCGTGATCAAGTATTTAAGTTGACTGTTTCGCTGCACATCATGAGAACAAGAGCGGTGGTGGACGGTTCTCCTTTAGAAGGAGATTGTTGTTGTGAAATCATTTGTTGTTGTTGTGTGGGGAAGGTATCAATTAATACTATAGGTGTGGGTTTCCCTTTAAGGAAAATTTTCACTTCTTCCCAATGTGGGCATTATTTGGTGAAGTGATCATCACCACACAGTAAAAAGGTATATTTTATCTTCCGCTTTTTTTTATTGTCTTTGGGATTGTGTCTTGGCTCCTGCTGGTTAGAATACTTTTTAGATTTAGCATTGTTCTTATATTTTCCACTATAATTTTGAGGTGAAGAAGATTGAACTGAATTCACTTCCTCAGTGGAAGAAGGGCTTGGTGATTGTTTGGCATGATGTCCATACTCTGTCACGGGTGGCGTTGAGATATGATGCCTTTGTGATCCACCGGATTGTGTAGAAGATGTGTATGAACAGAAACAATGATTCCATCGGAGTGAGGTCCCGTAGGTGGTTTTGTTGGATCCTATGTAGGGCGTGGGGCATCGGGAATGATATCATACAAGGTGGAATATTGGGCATAGAAAAGGTCTAAATAATGAGCACGAGATATAGCTTGTTCATCCATAACAACTGCAACCATAGCTGCGTATTTAGCCATGATAGGTAGTAGTGACTTCGTGAACCAATATGCAAGGAATTGGTTCAGAATGGGATATTTAGTAAGACAGCGTCTCCTCCTCCACTCATTAATATGATTAGAAATGTGAGTGGCAGTAATTTGAGGGAGAGAAGTCAAAATATCGGTACCAGTTTCATAACGAATTGGTAGCTGGAAGTGAGTCAACAATGACATAGCCAAAGATCGAAAATCAGGAAAGGAATGTGGTGGAAACTCAATGTACAACTTTGCGGTAGTACCAATAAGGGTTCATTGGAATAACCTAAAATGGATGGAGTCATCCATTAAAGAATTGGACAAACAACACAAATGATAATTCATAACGTGGTTCTTAGGGTCCTCACCGGGTTTTCCGTCAAACTTTGGAATATATGATGGTAACTTCACAGGAATCATAGGCTAATTTATTCCATGATCAATGGGATCATTAGTGAAATGCAACAAATCTAGCAGATCAAGTATATCCAGAAATGGAAATTGTTGGTTCGATTGTGGATACTAGTAATACTGATAATGAATCGGTGTACTAGTAGGAGCATGGATGGATTAATCGTAAGGTCCTCCCGTAGGAAATTGGTAATATGGGGGAGGGCCTACTGGGTTGGGAGGTGGACCTAAAGGGGGTCCTCCTCCTCCAAAATAAGGTGGTCCTCTACCAGAAGGTGGGGGTACTCCTTATCAAGAATAAAGTGGTCCTCCTCCTCTAGAATAAGGTGGTCCTTCAACAAAATGTGGGGATCCTCCTCCTCCAGAATATGGTGGGCCTCCACCAGAATGCAGGGGTCCTCCTCCTTCATAATAAGGTTGTCCTCCTAAAGAATGTGGGGGTCCCCCTCCTCCAGAATAAGGTGGGCCTCCGCCAGAATGCGTGGTTCCTCCTCCTCCAGAATAAGATGGTGGTGGTGGTGGTAGACTGGATGGTAGGGGAGGTGGTGGGACAACTAGTGGAGGTGGTGGGGGTGGTCCACCGGCTGGAGGTCTAGGCGATGGAACATTATGGTGCCCCCATGGGGTGTTCTTGTTTTCGGGATAGGGTAATCTAGGAAAGAGGTTTCTTGGGTAATTTTCTCCTATAACAGTAATATGATGGCCCATATAGATATTCCCCCATGGGGGTTGAGTCCAAATAGATAGCCCCCCTCATGTGATGTGTCCACGTAGGTTGTCCCATGGTTGGGAGAGAACTGCCAACCATACTATAGTTCAAATGTGAAGTATGTCCTCCACTCATGTTATGTCCACTAACTGGGTGATGTCTCCCAATTAGATTAGGTCCACTAGCTAGGGTTTCCCCCCAGTTGAGAATTGACCATTTATGGGAGCGTTCCCAGTAACCGCATGTTGACCACTAATTATATGTTGAACCGTAATTAATTGTTGAATACTAAATAAGGAATGACCTTCACTCGACTGTAGACTAACAGGTATATTATAACCGGTTCCCCTCTGATTTTGAGGTGGGGTGGTGGAGGTAATGTTCCAGTAACATAGTTAATAGTCTATGAAGCTTTCCATCCAGTTGTTGGGGTCAGATGAGGTGTTGAACCAGTCACCTGACTTTGAGGTTAACTCGTCGGGAATGATGATTGACCTGGTTCATAGGTGGTTAAGGTAGGTGTAGATGTTCCTGGTGAAGAAAAAGATAAATTATGAATAGGGGAATGTTTTTCAATAGTTTACACTTCTAGATTAGGCCTAGTTGGGAAACACTGTCGTCTAAGTTCGTTACCGAACGTTCGTAAATGATCGATAGTCTCATAAATAGGTGCGAGAAAGATGTCATTGTAAATCCATGGAGAAATCCGATGAAGTGGGGTTTCCACCATCGGAAGTGACTCAAAATCGAAAACATGATGCCCTAAAGAAGTGTCCCAAAATGATTAAGTTGGACCAAAAGATGTTGATACCGGGTCGTTTTGGGGTTGACTGAAAATCCATTTAGTGGCTCCAGGATGTCCTTCCATCGAATTATGGAAATATGTTTCATGTGAAGTAGGTTGTTCCACAATCAACAGACCCATAGTATCGGTGATAGGTGGATTTGCGGGAGGTGAATAGTTAATACACGACTCCATGGTAGAATTATCTTCTTCATGTGATACATATGTGGTAGGTTGATCCATAGTTTCCCCTGAGTTATCCTCCTGATTAAGGGGATATTCAGGTGCCAAGTTTAAAATGCCGTGGGATCTTCTTTAAGGTTGATCAGCCAAAATGACTGAACCAAAATTTCTCCTAAGAGTTTTATATAAAAAAAGAGAAAAAATGCAATCCAAAATATACAAAAGCTAAATCCACAAGAAAAATTATGTGGTAGGTGTGGATTCAATGGTCTGGAACCTCACGGGATTATCAGGGCATCCCAACTTGCAATATACAACAAGGTCCAACATTTATACTCAACCCAATATTTCAGAGCACTAATAAGGGAGGATTAGGACCATATAACCTGACTATCAAATAAAATGTGCGTAGCAGCTCCTCGAGTGTTTTTTTTGGTGTAGTTCCACGCCATGATGGCCAATAAGTTAACTCGGATGGTTATAGGAATCCTAGTAGGGTCTCCTGATATACATAAGGTACATGGGAGCTCAAATCGGTATTGTGTTGTCTAATGCGCGCTCGCACGACAGGAGCCTTCTGATTTACTATTGAGTATGTGAAGTACCTTTCTATATACACGAAGGTATGTGAAAGGTCGTTTGATATACCGATTGGTATGTGGAAGAACTAAAAGCCCTTGGGATGCAGTGCAGCAAAATAATGATAGCTGCCATGCTTAAAGATGCTGGAACACATCTCTAACCTAACACACAAGTTTCTATACATTTTTAACCTAATGCTACCTTAAATTTTATCTTGACGATTAAGTGAATGCATGAGGAAGAGACAAAAATTTAAAAATATGCAAATCTTAACTACATGCAAATGGAAATATTTTCTTTTTATTTTCGATGAAAACTAGCTAAGGGGAAGGATAAATCTTTTCGTTATCGATAATGAAATGAACAAGTACCCCTAAAATTTCAAAATAAACCAAAAAGACTCAAAAGCACTCTTTCAATAATTCAACACAAAAATAGGAAGAATGCTCTGCGAACTGCAATCCGAGCCTAAATAGCATATTTTTCCATTACAAATCTCTATTCATTGACTTTCCTTTCCTCCTTGCGATCCAATAATGCTAAGTTACCAGAGTTAGTTAGTTAATAAATTCCTCAACAACACAATTACTCTTACTTAGGCAAGGACTTGTTTCTTAGCAGCTCATCTTGTTCTTTTAGAAAGCTAATGTGAACAATGCATGGTGTATGTAGAATAAAGAAACAAAAAAGCCTAACTGATTTAATCCTTCGCAACAAGAGTATGAAACTATTAAGGGGGTTGATGCCTATAATTTGCAATATTTTCAGTTCACTTGCAAATTTGGATGGGAATTCTCTAGAAATAAGTATAAATAAATTTGATCTTTGAAAAAAAATCCAAATTATCTAAATCTAACTTCTCATATATTCCTTCATCATGCATTCATAATCTCTTCTATTTTGTTAGGAACCCATGTCAACCCTTCTATTTAATTTGTTAGTATATTGTTGTTGGACACATATGCTTTGAAAGTCGTCTCGTAGTATTTGTTGATCCATAATTTGTATTATTGTTGTTGGATGCATATGCTTTGTTGTTGGCTGCTTTACTGGGCAGACCTGGGTTTTAATGAAGCGCAGCAACAAAACCCCTTGGCGCACTGGCCCTCTCGGCAACGAGCTGGGCGGCAGCTCGAGGTCTCACCCGAAGTGGCTATGGGGGGGTTAAGGAATCAGCTTTCCTTAACCGTGGTGACGATGAGATTGTTCTATATATCTTCTTCTTCCCCTTATATCGGCAGTCGGACTTTCCCGCAGGCCTCGCGACACCACTGCGCGGATGCCTTCCTTCCTGCAGACCCACTGTGCAGTCTCGTCCTCCGGGCGCGGAAGGCGCCTATTCCTTGCGTCGATGCGCTAAAATACCTTCTCGCCCTGCGCACTCATCGCAGTCACGCGAAATTCGGTCGCTGCAGCGACAGCGTTCCACCACTCCTTCTATACTCGGCTATTATAACAATAAAGGACCTTCCTACACTCACTTAAACAGTCGCAAAGATGATGCAAAAGATGTACACACAGGTAATGATCTTAAACAGTTATTATTCACGCAAACATTATAACAAGAAGATATATGTGAAGCTCATCTCCTCGAGGAAAACCACGTCCACGGGAGTGTTATATTAACCAGAAAATGGTAGAGTATACAATATGCTGCGCACACAGCTGCAGCCTTAGATCCTTCCAGGAAACTCCACGCACACAGATGGGAGCCCTTCTCTCAATCAAGTCTCCTCTCTATGGAGATTACAAAGGCACAGACGTCGACTCAGACTGTCTGGAAACTCAGGGATTAGCTCCTCGGCTATCCGGTTCCTCTCTAGTTCTACACACTGGGTAGAAAATACAGTGAAGGATAATCAACACATGATCTATCCTTTAGACTGGCTATCTAACAGTCTATCTAGCTCTCTCTAACTCTCCCAAAAACCCTTCTACCCATTACAATTATTCATATATATAGGTGGCCATGACGGTCACACCTTTACAAAACTGTGGGCCTTTCCCAACAGTGATTCCCAAAAACCCTAACCACGCACATGGCTAGGTGTACTGTAGGCGCCGCTTGCAGTCACGTCGCCGCTTCCTGCAGGATCCATGAATTCCGGCGCAGATTGTGGGTATGGGCGATCGTCCTTCGCCTTCAATGCTCTGGTCCGTTGCTCCTCCTTGATCCGAGCAACCATAACTTCTGTACTGAGCCTTTAAATGAGGGTAGCTGAGCCCTCTACTCCATCGCCTTATTTATTATGGTAGCTGAGCCACCTTCATTCTTCGATGACGTGCGCGCGAGCTCCGCAATTTCTGGTCCGTGATCTGCGCTGAGATCATCCATCTGGCACCGTACTGCGCACCGTCTCCTTCTTACCCAAAACTTAGTGCTTGTCCCAAAATTAGCACTTTCCTTCCATACTCGTACTTTTTCCCAAAATTCGCAGCTTTTACTATAGCTGCGACCTTGGCCCCAACAGGCCCCCAACACTCACTTGTGGCTCGCCCTCGAGCCACTCGCACTAGCGCGTGGTCGTTTGATTTGCGCATCTGCGTTTGCTTGAATCTCCGCGAATGTTTTCTGCCACTTCGCAATAGCGGAGTCCAATTCCTCAATACACTCATCAGCTGTTTGCACTGTTTCTGCGGTCGCTTCGTCTTTAGTGAGTGTATCAATGATCTCCTGAGACTCGGCAATCTCTTTGATTTTTGTCTCAATCTGGCCAACGATTTCAGCATACTCATCCATGAATGGCTGAATGCTGTTGGTGAGCTTCTCATCTTCAGTTCTGAGCTTGTGCAGTTGCTGCTGCATTTTGCGCACTTCGCCCATTTTCTTCATTTTTGGTAGGCCTGTTAGGGCCTTAGCTTCTTCATTGAGAACAGTGAGAGACTGTTCTGCAGCTTGCACTTGTTCTGACAGTCCCACTTTAAAAGGGAGGTTCACAAGCTCTGACCAAGCTTCCATAGCCTGGTCCATCAGGTTCTTGGCTTCCTGTACTCGATCTTTCATTCGTGTGGAAGCTCTGCTCAGTGCTTCAAATTGTATCTGCGCATCATCCGTAATATGTGCAGCAACGCGAGCTTCTAGCTCAGCAATCTGGGTTCTATGGCCTTCTGCCATAGCAACTATTTCTTGCTCCAGGGTTTTCGCCCTTTCGCCAATAATTTGAACTTTTGCAACCAGAGGGAGGTCTGGTTGAATCTCGCAAGCCGGCAGTTCCTGGGCAATCTCTTCTATTGCGTTTCTGATGCCGGTGTCTTGCGCCTCATAGAGTGCAAGCTTCGCAGAGATATTCTTATTACTTTCTCTCAGCTCTATCTCCTGCGATTGCAGTCGTTGGTTTGCCTGGAAAGTAGAGAGCTCTCTAGCTCTCAACTCAAGAGAAACTTTCTCCTGTACAAGCTGTAGAGTCTCTATAGGAATTATAGACAAATTAATTTCTACAGGTCCAACTGTGCTTACCTGTAGTTCAGCTAGAGGATCTGGAAGTGTCATGCTGGTAGGCGGAATATGCACGACAGTGTGCCTTTCTGTGAGTTCTTCAACTCGCACATCACTTGGAATTTCTTGTGGCGCCTGCGAAGTAGATGCTGGCGCATGGGTCTGCGCAATCCTTCCTGCGAGACCTTTCAATTCTACAAACTGTAAGTCTAGAGCACTTCGGATGTGAGCATGCGTGTTCCTCATCTCACGAAATTGCTCTTTCAAGTATTTGTCGATCTCCGAGGGAATGGCCTCAGTGGGATGCGACACTTTCTGCTTCTTGGTGGCTGGTTCTGTTGAGGCTTCATCGCTTCTTTGCTCAGGGGCTTCCTTGCCCTTATCCTTCTCTTTCGCAGCGGCGGGTGGCATCGCAGATGCGATGTCGGCTGCTGCTCTCCATTCGTCCGACCACGACTTAATGGTTTCTTCGACATCTTCTGTGGTCATCCTGTAAAGACCTAGCGCCCAGTCACCTGGAATGTCGCAAGGCCGAAGGTATAGTTGATGGATGTCGGCAGTAAAAGCCAACTTCCCTTCATACAATGTGGCTGTCTCCTCGCTCAGCCTTGGCATATCTTGTATGGTATCTCGGAGGAGATAGTAGTACTCACAAAAGACAGCGCGATTCATCTTGCGCTTCGCGGGATTAGGGGAATCCCAGAGGTTGATGTAGCGCATGCCGGCAACCTCTCCTGCGCGGCGCGGAGGGAACTGAGTATTTGGGGGCTCCTTCCACCCGACGAGAGCGCATAAAATTAGAAGCCACAAAAAATGGAATGATTGGGCTGCATTGTCCTGCACATTCAGGCAATCAGCCAAAAAAGAATTCAGCAGGAAGAGAGACCAGTTGTACTGTTCTCCCTCCGCAGCTGCGATAGCGAGCTCCACAACAGCTCCAGTAACTTCTTTTGGTCGGCACTTTGTGAGAAGTCTGCCTGCAAGCAGACTTCCTGTGAAGCGAAGTGCCTCATCTTCTACTGTCGTGAGGTCATAAGCCCGACCTCCTCTTGTCAAGTTATATTTCTGGACCAGCTTTGCAGCCAATTTTCGGTCCTTTTCCTTTCCCACAAAATGGATATTGGGATCCTTACCAACCTTAGATAGACCGGTGATACGGTGTATCAAATCAACATTTAGATCAATTGGCCTCCCGAGCCAAAGGTAACCTCCATGAACGCAGGATAGCAGTGTTTTAACGACTGCGTTCACTTCATTGCTACGCCCAAAGTGCGGTAGCTTCAACAAATTCAAGAGTCCATGGCGCTCAAGATTTGCTGCAAATCCCTTCGGGATAAACTCGTCAACTTTTCTGGTGGGATTATGGACGATATCCAGATATCGGTCCAACTGGAACTGAGGATATGTCTTATAGTCTCCAAGGTTAAAATCAGAGAATTTAACCAATGGAATGTTTCCCAATAGTTGGCCTTCTACCCGCACACTAGCCGATAGTGGCGGTAGCGGAATTGGATATTTTGCATTCTTCGGAATCTGTACATCCGGCGCATCATCTGGACGCGGCGGAATATAGTTCACCATAGACGCGAGCGGCTCTGGAATAGGTTCCTCCGGCTGCTGCTGAGATGCTCTTGTGCCTGGAGATGTTCTGGGATCAGTAGCACCAGGGTGTACGTAGGTCGAAGCCGTCACCGGAGTGGCCATGCCGAAATCTAAGCCTCGGCGTAGAAATTGACGAACAACTTCTTCAGTCGATAAATTCTCCGTCGTGAACCAATGTAAATAACAAAACTCTGGATAGCAAATGGCGGACCTGCGTAGGGTATGGATGCTGAAAACAAGGGAAAATACTCTGCACACTCGGCTCTGAAAACAATAATTTAGATCTTCAAACACAACTATGCAACTCGAGACAGTAACCCAAAAATGATACAAGTGTGAGGTATTTATAGCCAGCGGGGATAGTAAATGCGACCAAGTGGGGTTACGTAGCTGTAGGCGACTATACGTAAGTTTACAACACGCTATCCTCCTTGCCGTAGCGGTGCATTTATTGTGATTGACGGGTTCTGACAGCCTTCCGGGAGAAGCTAATGCTTTCGGCGCCTGAATTGAATGCAAATCTTTCGGAGATTAAGCCGAATCCGTCAGAACGGTTAGACTTAAATAGCGGCCTTATCCTTCATTTATTCAAACGCGGCTACATAACTGCTGTAATTCAAAATTTCCGGCGGGTCATTTCAACTTAGGCAACTGTGCCTCTATGGGTCCACAACAAAACTTTTTTCAAGCGGTAATTTATCAAAGGGAACTCCGCAAGAGCGATAGTTCGACGGTCCAAAAACAAAACTTCGCCAGAGCGCACCGATAAGCTCTCTTCAAGCAATTTTTATTCAGGATGCGCAGATATTTCAAGGAACTGCGCAGGAAGCTGGAAACTGAGGGTGTGTCGCAGCTTCCGTGTAGACTGAATGCGATGTCTCTTTCAACTACACCGGACATCTGCACTTCTGAGCAATATATTATGTCGACAGGGCGGAGTGGCCGTCGCAATAAAGCTTAAGCCGACTCCCGTTTATCATTGTAGGTAGGAATTCTCCATTCAGCTTCGCAAGCTGAACTGCGCCTCCGTCTGTTATTTTTATTACCTGAAAAGGGCCTAACCAATGCACACGAAACTTGCCTAGAAACTTGATGAATTTACTATCATAAAGGAGTACCAAGTCTCCTTCTTCAAAGTGCTTATGCTTAATGTTCCTGTCGTGCCAAGCTTTCTGTCTTGCCTTCTGTACCTGTTGATGAAATCCGGCCAAAAGTCTGTCTTCTTCTAAGGAAAGCAGTTGCGAAAGTCTTTCATTCATAGTATCAGGATCTGCCATTTCTGTAATTTGCGCAATTCGGAGACTGGGAACAATGTATTCCATGGGCATAACTGCTTCTTGTCCATACACCAAGCTGAAAGGTGTGTGACCTGTTAGTTTCTTGCAAGTGGTTCTGTAAGCCCATAATACAGCTGTGACTCTAAGGTCCCAATCATCTCTTTGTTGATTACAGATCTTCGTCAGGGCATTCTCAAGGATCTTATTGAATGCTTCCACCGTACCATTAGCTTGAGGATGGTAGGGTGTACTCTTATGGTGATTAATTTGAAATTCTTCAGTAAGGGCCTCTATAGTCTCATTGAGGAAATGTGTACCTTGATCACTCATGAGGATCACTGGGCATCCAAACCTAGTGATAATGCTCTCGAAAATGAACTGCGCGGCAGTAGCAGCGTCGCAGTTCTTAACTGGCTTCGCCTCAGCCCATCTGGTGAGGTATTCAGTAGCTGTAATGATATATCTTGCGCCAGTTCTTTTTCCTGGTGGGTTAATAGGTCCTACAAAGTCAATGGCCCATTTATCAAAAACACGCAGTGTGATCTGGGGTCTTAGCGGCATTTCATCTCTCCTTGAGGGTTTTCCTGTGCGCTGGCACACATCGCAACATTTACAGAATTCCTTAGTGTCCTTGTGCAATGTCGGCCACCAAAGACCTGCGGCTAATATCTTTTGCGCAGTCGGCTTTCCTGCGAAATGGCCTCCTGCGGTACCTGAATGCGCTTCCGCGATGATAGAGCTCTTTTCATGTGGTAAGATACATCTGCGCAAAATTTCGTCAGGGCCCAACTTATAAAGCTGGCCTGCTATCAAAGTGAAGTCTGCGGCTCTAACAACAAGTTGCTTTTTCTGCTGGATTGTAAGCTCAGCCGGCGCTTGTCCGGTAGTGAGAAACTCAAGAATATCAGAATAATATTCGTCTGCTGCTTGGATAGAAAACAACTGTGCGTCAGGCAGATTGTCCTCCAGACTCGTAGGTTCCTCTCCTGACTCTATTCTGGATAGATGGTCAGGCCCTGCATTCAATCTTCCTGGCTTTACGATAACCTCAAAATCATACTCTTGAAAGAGCAGTAGCCATCTGCAAATTCTTCCTCCTAAAACTGGTTTATTGACCAAATATTTCAAAGCAGAATGGTCAGTATACATTTTAAAGTGAGCTCCTAACAGGTAGTGTCTGAATTTCTGTAGGGCATACACCATAGCTAGTCCTTCCCTTTCTGTAGTGGTGTAATTCTTCTCAGCTGTAGATAACTTTCTGCTGGAGTAAGCAATTGGGTGGTCAATACTTCCTTCTCCAGACTGTGTAAGCACGATTCCTAGTGCTATGGAAGAAGCATCAACATGAACATGAAAAGGTTTTCTCCAGTCCGGGAAAACTAGAATAGGCGCTGTGATCATCTTTTCTTTAAGTGTGTCCAAGCTCTGTTGGCATTCTTCTGTCCAGTGGAACTTCGAATCCTTCTTCAGCAATCTTTCCATAGGTGCTGTGATCCTTGCATATCCTTTGATGAATTTTCTGTAGTATCCTGTATGTCCCAATGTAGTGCGCAATTGCTTAACTGATTTGGGCGCCGGTAAATTAGCAATGATGGCAACCTTCGCAGGATCCATCAGAAGTCCTTGTCTGCATACAATATGTCCCAACAGAATACCAAAGGGCGCACAAAATATACATTTTTTCAAGTTAAGGGAAATCTGATGCTGTCTACATTTTTCTAGCATCATGCGCAGATTCGCAATATGGTTCTTTAGTAAACCAAGTACAGTCCAGTCATCAAAATAGACTTCTAAAAACTTGTGGATAAATTCTTTAAAAACAGCAACAACAACTCTAGAGAAGATAGCAGGTGCGTTTTTAAGACCAAAGGGCATTACCGTATACTGGAATGAGCCCCATTCAGTTGCAAAAGTATTCTTGTGGCGGTCGTCCGGATGGATTCTGATCTGATGATATCCCGAGAAACCATCAGTGAAAGAGTAAGCCTCTTGTCCTCCAACATTATCAAGTACTTCATCTGTGAAAGGAGTGGGAAATGGATCGTGCGCTGATGCATCATTGAGTTTGCGCAAGTCGACACAAATTCTTATTTCATCTTTCGTTTTCTTTTCTTGGACCACCATAGGACTAATCCAATCGCTTTCCTCTACTGGCTCAATAATACCTGCTGCAAGCATCTTATCAATTTCTTCTTTGACTTTTTCTTTGTAGCGCGGGTTCAACCTGTATGGGCGCTGCTTTACTGGCTTGGCATCTGGTTTCAGAGGTATGCGCATCACTCCTAAGTCTCCTAGGATGCCTTTCATTTCTGTGAACTTGGTAGGAAAGATATCCTGGTAGTCACGCAATAAATCTGAAACGTGCGCAACAGTTTCATCATCCCAATAATCTCCTATAGAAGCAAACTTTGGGTCAGCTTCTGTGCCAATGTTAACTTTCTTGAGCTTGACGTGTTCTGTGATGGCAGGAATATCAAGCTCAGGACCTTCAATATTGCGCGTCCCTTCTGATTCTGGGATATTGATGTTGCGAGGATCGTCCTCCTCATCTTCAGCGGTGAAGTTATAACATTCCAGGGCATGTTCTATCTGGACAGCCCAATCTGGTTGGGAATACTCTGTTACTGGATAGTGTTCAAATACCTTCTTTCTAATACACTTCAAAGCCTGATCGATGCTTGGATGTTCTGACTCAAAGCTGAAGGTAAGTTGAAAGCTTTCTATCATAAGAGCCCAAGTAAGAGTGCCTCTGCGCAATTCTGTTTCAGTATACCAATTCCTTGGAATTGTATCCAATGTGTGGATGAATTGGTGAACCCATTCATCTTCCGGAATATCTGACCATTGCTGAATACATGCTTCAATGTGTGACCTGGGGTCACTCTGTCCTTCATATTTGCGTAGCGCTTCGGCTGTGGTGTCCTGAAATCTGCGCAGTATCAATCTGCGACAGTCTTTCCATGTATGAATATTCTCCTTGTGCGCAATCCACCATCTTGCGGGTGTAGCGCGCAATGCTACATCCAGTGCCTGTATGCGCTGCGGTTCTGGAAGCTTTTGTTCATATTCCTGTATGAATTTAGTTGCTTCGGTTAGACCATCAAAAGTTGGAGTGTCAGTTAATTCTGTGCCAATCCATCGAATGGATTTAGTTATCATGGCGCAACGTCTTGCAGAAACCTCATGTAGACGATTCTGCCAGTTTTCCAATCCTGCATCTGAATCTGATGTGCACGAGCTATCACATCGCCAGCTGATATGGCCGTCTGCCGTGGGGTTGACATAGTCACTGTGGTTAGTGGTCATCTGATACAAGCTTTCCATGTGGCGCGCTTCCTCTTCTGCGCGAATGGGTTCTATATATCTTGGTCCTTGAATAGGATCAAGAGGTGCGATGACCCTGATCTGGTCATCCTCAAAGGTCATCTGTCTTTTCTTCAGGTTAATGACAGCCAAATTATCACATGCCCAGTCTATTCCTAACAGCGCTGGGTATGGTCTACTATCATCCATAATTTTGATTACTTCAAAATCTGCAGAGCTTCTTACTCCTTCAATATCAATAGGTACATTGGGTAATCTGCCCAATGGAGAGACTCGTTGCTGATTTGCGAGTCTTAGCTGGATAGGGGATCTTGTAAGCTGAGGGCTTCCCATCTGTTCCCATGTCTGCATAGTGAGAACATTGGCTTCGGAGCCCAAATCTAACATGACTTCATCCATTTCAAATGCTCCAATCTGCGCTGTGAGCCTCATCTCTTTTCCAGTTCTAATGTGACTCCTGATCTGGTGAACAGCACACTGCGGTGTGTTCGTCGAAGCAGAGTGTTGGCACTGATCCAACAGGTGTTGGAGTTCTAGAGTTGCTTTTTTATTGCGCAACAGTTCTAAACATTGTCGCAGGAATGCTTGAACACTGCCTCGTGCATGCTCATCATCATCATCAGGTCTTCCAGCTGTAGTGGCCTGTTCTTGTACCAGGTTGTCTTGTCTTAGCACTTGCGATCTACTAATGTTCTGCGGAATTGCGGCAGAACTTGAAGCTCTCGGATCTGAGAAATACTCTTGAGCTTGCTTAAATGCTTCTTTTTGCTTCTGTAGGTTAAGTGGGGCTGGTTTAATGTTAGCGCGGCGCACCCATTGCGTCGCTTGCTTTCCCGTTCCCATCTCTTGCGCACCAGTGGTTGCTCCACTGCGTGTCACTATATTAACTGTAGGGTCTGGTTCTCTTTTTTCTGCTCCAATCAACTGGATATTCTGATTGACCTGTGGTGTCTTTGCTTGCATCTTAGCCTGTAACTGAGGGCATTCTTCAATGATATGGTCAGAAGATTTACAATACCTGCAGAGGGTTGTAGGATTTTGGCAATCCCTAGCAAAATGACCTTGTGTTCCGCAATTATAACAAGTGATCTGTCCTCTTCCGCGACCAAAATTTGTTGTGCGTCCGCGTCCTCTGTAATTTGCTGCTCGGGCATCCCGAGTTTGGTCATAAGGTGGACCTGCTGTGGGTCCTTGTGTCTCTGCTTGTACCCTATAAACATCATGCTTTCTTTCTATCATAAGATCATATGCTCTACAATTGTTCTCATCATGACCTACTGATTTACAGAAATTACAATAGAGATTCTTTGGGGTTTGCACATATTTCTGGAGTAAGTGACATTCTTGTGGTCTATGACCTCTAGTTCTACAGATTTCGCACCAAGGCCCTTGTGCCTGTGGTAAAGGATTAGGTGCTCCAGTTGCAATATAGTCTATGAAAACAGGACAACGGTCCTTTGAATGACCTTGGGCTTTACATTTTGTACACCAAATTTCTTCCTTAATCTCCTTGCCTTTCTTAATATCATGCACTTGCAAGGTTAAGTTTGCTAATTGGTTCTGTAAATGTGCAACATCATTGCTTGTTCCTGCAATTGGCGAAGCTTCTAGTTTCATAGCCATCTCTAGAGCTTGTTCCTGAGTATTGATATTCTGTTGCATAAGAGGAAGTCTAATATGTGGGAGCAGTGCAGCAATGAACCATTCTTTATGTTGCTGTGATGCAAACTCGAAGCTTACTTGATCTATCAAGGCTTTGAACTTCTGGTCAAAGTCCCATACTGATTCTGTAGGTAACTGTTTGATGTCTTTGAGCTCTGTTATACACTGTGATTCTGATTTAGGTTTCTTAAATTCCCGAATCATAGCATTTCTTACCTCAGCAAGCGTCCTATTCTGTGCTGCTGAGTATTTCATGAACCAAGTCAAGGCTCTTTCTCTTAGTGTGGTTGCTAACTGAACCAGTTTAACATCATCGTCATTAATTTGCTTAATTGTCCAAATGGCTTCACATAAGAACCAGTGTTGCTCAGGGTCTTCTATCCCTGTTCCTCTAAAAGTTGGTAGCTTCATGTCATCACCCATCCTTCTTGCGCGGGTTTGAAGTGGAGGTACTGTAGCTGTGCCTCCGGGATGGTTAAACAAAGGTGGTACAGAGGTACTAGAAGTACCGTGTGGGCTACTAGAAGGTGTTACTGTAGGATTATACTGAGCTCCGTCTGGTTTTTGCGGTGTAAAGGGGTAATAAGGGATATGAGCACTCCCTTGTCGTTCTATATGGCTTGTTCTAGGGACTTGGCTATCGTCTGGGCTAGACTCAACAGAATATTGGTCAAGGCCTACTTTATATCGTTTTCCACTACGAGTGCAACCAATAACTTCAGGATCACTATCAGAATCTACGGACATTACTTGTCTATGCTATTCATCAGAAGCAATACATAGCTTTCCTTTTTCATACAGAAGCATTTTAATCCATAAGTTCAGAGAATTTAAGAACTTACCTCTGTGTACTTGGAAGAAACTCCTCTCAGCTTCACTGAAACTCTTTCTTGTATCAACTGCAAATTCGGTAATGAAACCTTCCAGTAGACTATTCAACCAAAAGTCTACTGCGCGGGAAACAGAATTGTCGATCCGCTTCACAATACTGACTAGCTCAGGCGTCCACGTGACGGGTCGATCAATATGCAGCGTAGGTGTAGAATCTGCTAACTTGGCTATCCAAGCGTGTAACTCCAATGCAAACGTAACAAAGAAAATTTCGTAAAGGTCAGCATAAATATACTTCTATAACCAGTCTTCTGTTTGAAATGTAAGGCTTCTATTTTCTTGTTCAGCGAACTCTTTAGCCTTTAAATCAAACCAATCTCCAATTTCTTTAGCTGTAGGATTCCAGTAACACATTTGTTAACTGAGCAAGTCTCAGTGTAACAGAACCTTATGTTTTCTTCAGCAACAATCTCAGATGTCGCGTAACTAGTAAGTCTTACAGGAACAAGTCGCAAGGCAACGGAACCATTTGTTGGCTCAATCAACAGGGTTCAAAGCCATGGAAGTAATGTAATCAAAAAGTCATAAGGCAACGGAACCATTTGTTGGCTCCTTAATCTCGCGCGTCACTGGAATAAGAAGTCTCGCTCACGCGGCAACGGAACCATTTGTTGGCTCCTCAATCTCGCGCGTCACTGGAATAAGAAGTCTCGCTCACGCGGCAACGGAACCATTTGTTGGCTCCTCAATCTCGCGCGTCACTGGAATAAGAAGTCTCGCTGTCCCGGCAACGGAACCATTTGTTGGCTGCTTTACTGGGCAGACCCGGGTTTTAATGAAGCGCATCAACAAAACCCCTTGGCGCACTGGCCCTCTCGGCAACGAGCTGGGCGGCAGCTCGAGGTCTCACCCGAAGTAGCTATGGGGGGGGTTAAGGAATCAGCTTTCCTTAACCGTGGTGACGCTGAGATTGTTCTATATATATTCTTCTTCCCCTTATATCGGCGGTCGGACTTTCCCGCAGGCCTCGCGACACCACTGCGCGGATGCCTTCCTTCCTGCAGACCCACTGTGCAGTCTCGTCCTCCGGGCGCGGAAGGCGCCTATTCCTTGCGTCGATGCGCTAAAATACCTTCTCGCCCTGCGCACTCATCCCAGTCACGCGAAACTCGGTCGCTGCAGCGACAGCGTTCCACCACTCCTTCTATACTCGGCTATTATAACAATAAAGGACCTTCCTACACTCACTTAAACAGTCGCAAAGATGATGCAAAAGATGTACACACAGGTAATGATCTTAAACAGTTATTATTCACGCAAACATTATAACAAGAAGATATATGTGAAGCTCATCTCCTCGAGGAAAACCACGTCCACGAGAGTGTTATATTAACCAGAAAATGGTAGAGTATACAATATGCTGCGCACACAGCTGCAGCCTTAGATCCTTCCAGGAAACTCCACGCACACAGCTGGGAGCCCTTCTCTCAATCAAGTCTCCTCTCTATGGAGATTACAAAGGCACAGACGTCGACTTAGACTGTCTGGCAACTCAGGGATTAGCTCCTCGGCTATCCGGTTCCTCTCTAGTTCTACACACTGGGTAGAAAATACAGTGAAGGATAATCAACACATGATCTATCCTTTAGACTGGCTATCTAACAGTCTATCTAGCTCTCTCTAACTCTCCAAAAAACCCTTCTACCCATTACAATTATTCATATATATAGGTGGCCATGACGGTCACACCTTTACAAAACTGTGGGCCTTTCCCAACAGTGATTCCCAAAAACCCTAACCACGCACATGGCTAGGTGTACTGTAGGCGCCGCTTGCAGTCACGTCGCCGCTTCCTGCAGGCTCCATGAATTCCGGCGCAGATTGTGGGTATGGGCGATCGTCCTTCGCCTTCAATGCTCTGGTCCGTTGCTCCTCCTTGATCCGAGCAACCATAACTTTTGTACTGAGCCTTTAAATGAGGGTAGCTGAGCCCTCTACTCCATCGCCTTATTTATGATGGTAGCTGAGCCACCTTCATTCTTCGATGACGTGCGCGCGAGCTCCACAATTTCCGGTCCGTGATCTGCGCTGAGATCATCCATCTGGTACCGTACTGCGCACCGTCTCCTTCTTACCCAAAACTTAGTGCTTGTCCCAAAATTAGCACTTTCCTTCCATACTCGTACTTTTTCCCAAAATTCGCAGCTTTTACTATAGCTGCGACCTTGGCCCCAACATTTGTAAGTCGTCCCATAGTAATTGTTGATCCATAGTTTGTATTGGCCCATGGTTTGTACTGACACATGGTGTTGACCCATGGTATTGGCCCCTAGACTTAGTATATAAGTTTGTGTTGAGACCAATGAAGGTACCTTGAAGTTATTTTTATTGAGCTTGCTCAAAGGAGGTTTCCACCTCGAAGTGGTTTGTGATCAATAAAAGTGATTCTGAGTTCATTTATTTCTGCTATCTCGTGTATTTTCATTAACTAATTGTTGCAGGTTCTTCACATTTGGTATTAGAGCACTTTCTTGGGCTCGTTGGGTGGAATTTCTGCCAAATTTTTTTTTTTGGCATCTGTTGCAAGTTCGAATTTGGGAATAATCCCTATCTGCTTAACTGTGGGAAGTACTTGGGCATAATCCCTAAAAATCATTGTGAGGAGTACCATAGGAACCCCAAAGTAGCTGGACCATTGAGAGGACCTGCCAGTGAAAAGGGCAATGACCCCTACCTGATTGACTAGTTCCAATCCGTGAGGTAAAACAAGAGCTGTCGTTTGTGTCAAAGCAGTTATCAGTTTTATCTATGTCGTGGAGTGAGGGGTACTTCCCCAATACGCAAGCTGTTAGACAACATTGGTGGCCAAGTGAAACCCCTGAACTATTAGGAAGCCGAACATACTTGGGGTCCATATCTATTTTCAGTTGAACTGTTGTCGATCACTTCTGCGCCATTTAATATGTAACCAGACCTTATCCCCAATTCGGAACGAATGAGGGATACGATGATTATCGTGTCAGAACTTCGCTTTCACATTTTCACGTCGCAACATGTCATGTGCTTGTCTCTAGATGTCACAAATCTATTCTCGAAACTAAAATGCTTTGTCAAGTTCCTGCTAGTTGTGGTCGGTGTCATTCGACTATGTCGAGGAGTTGACCAAGTCGAGAGGCATTAAGGGTTGAAATCTATAACAGATCTCAAATGGAATCTTTCCTGTAGAGTTGTGCTGAGCACGATTGTAACTGTGTTGTATGTATGGAAGAATGTCATCCCATGTTCATCGATGCTTGTGGTTGTACATGCGAAGTAGTTGTACTACCAAGCGATTCACAACTTTCGTCTGTCCGTCTGTCTGAGGATGGAAAGCTGTCGACAACGAGAGTTTTGTGTTGAGCTGCTTCCAAATATTATTCCAAAATATGGTGACAAATCTGATATCGCGGTCGGGAATGATGGTTATCCGTAAACCAAAGTGTTTCCAAACATGTGTGAAGAAGAGCTAAGCAGTCTAGTGCGTTGTTTTCGTCTTCTTGCATGGAATGAGAATGGCCATCTTGGAAAATCTATCTTCTACGACTAAGATCATGTCATGGTGATGTTTGGTAGTAGTATATTCCACCAAGTAGTCCATAGAAATAGATTCCCATGGTCGACTAGGAATTGGAAAAGGTGTGTGCAATCCCTGTCATTGATTAGGAGGTTTAGCAATGGAAGTTGGAACAAACCACGCATGATTGGATGTACTTGCTGACATCGGTTTTAAGTTTAGGCCAAAAGAAATACTTCTGCAGAACAGAAAGTTCCTTTGCTACTCCAAAGTGTCTTGCAGTCTTTCTGTAGTGCATGTCCCAAATGAGTTGTTGTTGATGCTCACATGTTGGTACACAGAGCTTTCCAAGCTTGTATAGAAAGGTATGTTTCAGGAAATAGTCGGCAGTCATCAACTTGTCAGTCCAAATCTATCGATAGACTTGTGAAAATTCAATGTCTTCCTGATACAACTGAGGCAAAGTAGTGGTGTCATATCCCTACATACTCATCACTGTAAAAAGGAGAGTAATGGGTGGTCTGCTTAGACAATCGGTGATGGTGTTACCTTTACCTTTCCAATACTTAATTACCAATTGGAATTGTTGAAGGTAATTAATCCACTTAAGCTATCGAGTTGTTTGTAGTTTTGACTGGTTCAAAGCGAACTGAAGAGGCCTGTGGTCAGTGAGGATGATCATTCCTTTCCAAGGATGTAATGCCTCCATTGCTTGAGATCTTGCACAATGGCATACAATTCTTTTTCACACGTCGAATATCTTCTAACAATGTCATTAAAAGTTTTGGAATGTAAAGCAACTAGGTGAGAAGATTGAGTGATCACTGCTCCCAAGGCATAGTTCGATGCATCCATCTCAATATCAAAGGGATGATGCAAATCATGTAACGCAAGTACTGGTGCAGTGTAGAGCTTGTGCTTGAGCTGTTCAAAAGTTGTTTGTTGTGTCGATGTACATTTGAAGATAGTTTTCCCACCTCCTTTCGTCAACTGATTCAAGGGCCAAGCTATGAGACTGAAGATGAGTATGAATTGTCGATAGAAATTTGCCAAACCAAGAAAAATTCTTAGTTCTTGAATGTTGTGAGGAATGGGCCAATATTTGAGAATTTTTACTTTGTCTCGATCAACATGAATGCCTGCAGAGTCAATTACATACCCCAAATATTTGATGTTCTTCATTGCAAAGGAACATCTGCCCATGTTCAAGTAAATTCGATGTTGCTAGAGAGTGTCGAGGACTTGTTGAAGTTGTCTGACAGGTTTTTCCTATGATCGAATGAAAATCAATATGTTGCCAAGATAGGCAATGACCCATTTTCCGATGAAATGTCGAAGGATGTTATCCATGTATATCATGAAGGTCGTAGGTGCATTGGTTAAGCCGAAATCCATGACTAACCATTCAAACAATCTTTCCTTGGTATTGAAAGCAATTTTCCATACATCTAAGGGATCGATTGGAATCTGATGATATCCCGACTTGTGTTCGAGCTTAGTAAAGAACATAGCACCTTTCAGACAGTCGATGAGCTCATCTACCTGCGATAGAGGGTACTGAATCTTCACCAATATTTTGTCGAGTTCCCTGTAGTCGATGCACATGTGCCAAGTCCCCTCTTTATTTGGAACGAGGATGACTGAACTTCCACAAGGGGAGGAGCTAGTTCAGATATGACCTTTGTCGATTAATTCTTGGATTTGTCTGCAAATCTCTTCATTTTCGAGAATGGATCTTCTATAGACAGATGTGTTAGGAAAAGAAGAATCAGGAGATAGTTCAATAGATTGTTTTACCTAACAATGTAGAGGTACTCCATGAGGAACTTGGAATAGGTTTTGGTACTCATCAAGAATATTGTCGAGATGCTACTTCTGTCGGGAACTGCGCTAGTCGGTGACTCGAATAGTTGCTGCAGCCTTCCTAGAATGTTGCAGCTTTATCATAATCAATGTGAACTTATGTGGATGATTGATCAGATTCTTTTTCTTTTTAGCAAGCATCATTGCAACCGTTGGTGTAGTTCGTCATTCTGGTATGTTGTACCATTGATTATGATTTCTGACAATCAACTTCTGTGGTCATGACTGGTAACTTCCATGGCGATCCCATAGGTAAGGCTTCCCAAATAGGGTGTTGGCTATGGAGAGTGGTGCCACGTCGCAAAGTAATTCATCTTCAATGGGATTTATGAAGTATGAGAGCTTGCATTGTGGGGTGTGTTGGTTGTGGAGCCCGATCTTCCCATCTCATAGATGATGATTCAGCCATGTTTGAACCCCAGGTTTGGTTATGATCCCGACACGATCCCCAGGGGGTCCATGGTTTTGGGTAACCCGTGGTATTTTCCCATTGTATTTCCCTTATAAAAGAAAGACATTATAACATGGTTAGGGTTGATGCATTAGGTATTATGCATTGTAAAGATCTCTGAGATCGAAAGAGAGACTGTGAGAGACTATGAGACAGTGAAGAAGAAGTGTAGCGGTTGTGCTACAGGTTGTATCCCTTCACTTTGCTGGATGGTATAATAATAAGGGCTGGCAACTTTAGTGTGGACATAGCCCATCTTGGGGTGAACCATGATATATATCTGTCTCTCTTGTAATGTGTTTGTGTGATTATATTTGCATTTCTATTTATTGTTATTGCTTTACGATCCTGTTTTTCTAACAGGGTGATCGTCAGCTCTTCTCCATCCTTCATCCAACCGATGTTGTAAGGCTGTAGATGCGGAGTGGTCACAAGACCTAGTTTCTTCACAAGTTCTTCAGAAACAAAGTTCTTCTGGATTTCGTTTTCCACAATTAGATGCAATGGATTATTTTGAACCCATATCTGTGTATCGAACAGGAGCTCTCATTCCTCCTCATCAACGATAGTCGAGGCTACTGGAGTTGTCGATGTCTATGTCAAAAGAGTCATTGCTTCTGGATTAGATTCTACCACAATCTTGTCAAACACATCGGATGTCAACACTTTTTCCAAAAAGGTCTTCCGATCTTTGCATTCAGATGTATCATGCCAATATGAGTGGTGGTAATCGCACAATTTTCCGATGGGTTGCTTGGTACGTTCCTTTTTTTGTTAAGAATTTTTGGCGTGATCTGGATTTGGCGGAGTGTGGAAAGATTTTGACTTGTCGAAGTCGGATGGTGCCTTCTTGTCGGGTGGTCGTCCTGATGTCAGATTTATTGTGAAGCATTCTTTTCCCTTCTTCTTGGTTTTGATTTTGCTAGCATAGTGGAATGCATCCACAAGCGTATTGACAGTCAAAAACTCCATCTCCTACTGAATGTACTGGGATAATCCACTGACATACTTCAAAACAAGCAATTTTTCTTCCTCTTAAATGGCAAGTATAGCCATGAGTCGATAGAACTCATCAGTGTAACTCTGTATGGACTGGTCTTTCCATTGCCTTAGCTGCTACCACTTCTTATACTACTACTCAAGGTACTTGGGCAGGTAAAATTCATTTCGAATGTATTCGACAAAATTTCTCCCATGTGTCGATGGGGTCTCCGCTTTTCTCCATCTTTGTTGAAAGATTATCCCACTAGCAATGCACTGATGTTGACATCTTTAAGGATGCAATGGTGATCTTGTCAGCTTCTGAGAGTTGATTCATAGAGTAATAGGATTCCAATTGACGACATATTTCGTGTCAATATGGCCTTCTAGATTTGGTATGTCCAAATTCATCTACACTTTGAAGGTGATAATTTTGTCAGAGTTAGTTGTCATCAGAAATGCTCCTGAATTTGAAGTAAATCACGTGAGAATCTCGTTGAATTGGGTGAACATCTCAGTTCGTTGTTGAGCCAACACTTGGTCTATGAGCTGCTGTGTCTCGTCCATTGCATGTCTTTCTCCTGTTTCTTCTACTATCTATGGTGGTAGTTTCTTCTTATATTGCTGAGTCTGCAAGCGTGTTTTAACCGTCATAAGTTAGGTAACTTTGATGGAAGTGTCTACACAAAAATTAAGCACGGACAAAGCTAATGCGCTCTGCCGAATCTCTAAATAAGCTAACTGCTCTGCTAACAAGGATCCACTCGGAGCTAGGAAGCACGAGGGGGACAACAGTTCGACTGAATAAGTCGGCTATATTATGGCGGAAGCATAAGAAAGAAGATAAGCAAGTAGGAATGTGAATTGATATCTCTATTACTGAAAACCAGATAGATAATATTCTCCACTGTATATTACAATAGTTTACATGCTTATATAAGGAGTGCTGAGACACTTTGGTGTCTGCTCATTATGTTCAGTTACAAAATAAGTTATAACGGTTCGATAGTTCAACTGTTACAGTTGACTGGAAGACAGAAAGACAATCCGTTGAAGTTTGACAGTCGCAAGTCGCAAGTCGGTGTTGCGCAAGGCGATGCTGCATGTCGATGTCGCAAAACTGTTGTGAGGTCGCTGAACTTGTCGAACATGAAGATTTGTCGAAGCTGTATCGAAGTTGGACTTGTCGTAGTCAATATTACCATTCGAAAACAATGCCAACTATGATGTGGATCAATAAGGTGTTTACACGTAAAATATAACCAACTATAGAAAAAAGACCCATAAAAGAAATATTAAAAAAGGAATATTCGATTTTCTTTTATATTAAAGTCAAATAGTAAGAAATAGTTACCAATTGTTTTTTTGCCAAGTTGGGAAAGTAAAAGCACCACTTTGGAGATAATTTTCCAACGTCGATTGTGGAAGCTACGGCCAGTTATTTCTCACCACATCAGTGACAGGTAGGCCTTAGACTTTCTATCTACCTTTCTAGTGGATTAATTTTATGTTTTATGGCTTTTTTGGGGTTTTTTGGCTTGTTAAGGAGGGGATTGCACATGCCCTGGGCGACGCACTTTTCCCTAATGGTAAGTACGTCCAGGGAACTCTGGCATGCTTCTCACATGGAGATGGTGCATCACTGACACATTTTCCACAAAGGCAGGGTGCGTCGGTGTAGATCCACATAGAAAAAATAAAAAATGGGGCCAAAGAATCCCAATCCAAAGCTATAGAAAGGTTCTAATATGCATCTAATTGATGTT
Source organism: Larix kaempferi (assembly GCA_027924585.1). Lineage (NCBI taxonomy): Eukaryota > Viridiplantae > Streptophyta > Pinopsida > Pinales > Pinaceae > Larix > Larix kaempferi. The sequence continues at coordinate 22,942,429 of BSBM01000753.1, forward strand.
TATGCAGGCCTTGACTTGCACAATGGTCCAATGGAAGGAACGAGAGCATGAAATGGAAGATTCCCAAGCGGCAAATGACCAAAATTCAATGAACACATTGAAAAGATGCGGCTTGTTGAAATTATTTCTTGTATAGGGAATGACGTCCCAGGTAGAGTTGCTAGATTATCTAATCGAATTATGGGATCTGGATCAGCAACACTTCTATGTTGGTTCCCACATTCTTACTTTGGATGTGGAGGATATCTACTTTTTGATGGGCTCGTCCAAGTGGGGAACCCCTATTTCACTATCCGGTCCATGGGGTAGTGACCAGTCTACTGAGAACTTGGTGGCTCAGTTTTGCACACCATCGATGCAGATGCTTGCTAGGAAAATTCCCATCAAGAATGTTCAAGACCGATCCTTGCGGACTGTTCTCTTTACCATAGAGTGGGTGGCGGGAAAAAAGTTTTCTCATGAGGCCACCAAGGTCCATATGATTTATTCCATTGTGTGTATGGCACCTACTATTTTCAACTAGTGTGAGGTAGTCCTCACCAATGGCAGGGAACAACTCACCCAATGACATAGGGGTGAGATGAAACAGTTCGGATACAGATCCATCATTGTCTCATTCTTTCTGGAACGAGTCCCATTGTTGAGGCCAAAGGTATAGATATATGATATTGATCCGTGAGATACTCACATGGTTAGGTGGTCTGAGTTCATGGACTGTCATAGAGGTGGAGGTACCATTATCAGTTTTGGTCCCACCTTCCCGATGTGGTTACGCGGGAAGATACTCATGGTTGAGGATTACGCATATGCAGATACAGATTTCAGGGGAGACCCAGACTTGGCTCATCCTAAGGGTGACTAGTGGGGAGAACTAGGTAAGAATGAAACTCTTTTTGTGTTTTTTAATTTTATTATTTTTAAACGTTTTTGGGTAGTATTGATGGTTCACACATGTTTGATGCATATATTGGTCCATCCCGCTCGATAGGTGCTTCTCCGATCAAGAGAGGAGGGGTGGGACGAGATATAGCGACTTCTCATTAGGATGCAGCAGAAGAGTTGAGCGATATGGAGGATAACATCCAAAGATTGACAGTTGTCATACTCGATGTATCTATAGATGACCTACCTCGCCGCTACCAGCGTCAGACAGCTGGAGTATCAACATGCTTTGGTATGCTTCTTTGTCGAGTAGCTAGGTCCATTATCTTTTATCACGAGCATCCATGAGGATAGATCATTGTGTGATATATTGTACAGAAAGCCATATGATTCATATTTTTGTAGCTAGGACCTACGGAAAGCTTATGTGCTCCAGATTTTGTATCAGTACCATATTTTTGTACATGATGATATATATATAAAAAACACTATTTTGTGTTTTTATACATTATGTGTTCTATGATGATTGAGTATCTTATGGATGTTTAGCTTACACACTATGAGTAGTTTACATGTTGTGTCGTTTTATGCATCTTTGATGAAAAATTCTTATGAATGTGCAATGTACCAATCTAATATAAAATTAGCTAGGGAATCATCAACAATGTTCATGTCTCTTGAAATGTGTAGGTATTAAATTGACTCAATGGACCTCTCCAAAAGACGTACTCACCGAGATAAATGGAATAACATGGTATCATCAATAGTGTATACTCATTTAAGATGGGAGACCACTACTTGTGAATCAAGGTAGATAATAAGATGGTCCACACCCAAGGAACAAGTGTCATTCAACAATCCAATTACCGCATGATACTCTACGACATTGTTGGTTGCAAACTCTAAGAAATTTCTTCCTGAACTAATCAGTTTGTCGGTAGGGGAATAGAGTACCCAATTTGTCGAAGCGAGGTTATGGGTGTGCCGTCTAGCACCATCTGTGAATCCAAAACATGTTTCCATATACACATTCTTGATGTATATGTAACTTCGGAATGTATTTCATCTATGTATTTTATTGTATTCCTATAGAGATGTATTATTCCTCTATACGGAAGTGTCGTCATTTGTATTGACAAGTGTCGCAAGTGTCGTAACTTGCTGATGGGTTATTAGACCACCTAGTAGAGGGGTCGACCTGGATTAGTTAACCTGGGGTTATTAGGCTGAGTTAGACAAGTCGGCAGCATAGGTTTATTAGGCTGCTCAGAACAAGTATAAATAGAGAGAGGGATCTCTCTCTTTGATCACTTCATTACTCACTCATCCATCACTCGAAAAGTGGTGCACATGTGAGGAGGAGGATCAAATGCTAGGAGGAGACTATCTCTGTGTACTTGGGTTGTACTTTGGTTGTATCATTGCTCTATCTATCTTTGAGGAAGTTGTGGGGTTTTTCACCTTAGGGTTTTCCCCACATAAATTCTGTGTGTCTATTGTCTCTTATGTTTGCATCTTGTGATGATTGATATGCCTGCTATGATTGATATGCATTGATATACTGTACATGTTATTCTCTCAGTAAAGATCATAGAGTATATTGAATTAATGCTATAAAATTAACACACATCCAGGAAGAACATGGTATAAGAGGAATGATAAGATCCTAGTACACTAAAAATAAAGTGTCACACCAAGAAAAACACACGTCATGTACAATATATACAAAGTACTAATGCGTAAATGATTTAGGCATAGTACCACTTTAGGTAGAGCCCATTGTGAGGCTCCCCCAAATATATCCCATTGTAATCCTCAAGTTCATATGCTCCTTTATTGAACGTGAAGAGTATGGCCATTTTTACGTCATCATTGTACGTATGCATAGCCTCGTCCCACTTGGTGCAGTATTCTACTGCGAGAATAACATAACCATGCCCCCTGGACGAGGTAGGCTTACATTGCATGAATTCAATGCCCCATTTGGTAAAGGGACCGATGGAGATAACTGGATGTAACAGGATAGGATGTGAGTGCCTTCGAATTTGTTTAATGACTCCAGGTTTTACCGAGATGTCAATTGGAAAGGTAGGTGTGATGTTAGCTAGGTTTCCCTCAGTTACCATATCAACTCTCAGGATAGGAGGTTAAGGGTAAGGAAAGGCATCCGGTGAAACAATAGTTTCAATGGCATTCTCTATCGAATCTAGTGGCAGAAGGAAATGCGATCTATGGTGAAGGTCTCCCATGGGGGTTCATCCACTCTCATAATATCCATGATTCACTAGTCAAAATGAAAACTCTAGAGTAGAGGATTAGGTAGGGATGAGGTCCAATGCAATGGAAGAGAACGTGAGGTATATTCCATGACGGAGTGGACATCTAGTAAATTAGGGGCTATTTGAGGGGCCTCGTAAGTAGCTTATGTGGGGCTGAGAGGTATCACATCTCCAATCGAATCCAAATGATCTGGATCGGGCACAATCCATTGGTCTGTCGAGTAATGAGAGGACAAAATCATGCTCACCGTGGCAACATGGGTAGGGTGATCTGATGTTGGAAAGACTCCCATGAGGGATGAATATTTAAGTATTCCTACCCCCACACTCTCATATATATGCGTAGAGTGTCCTAAAAGAGGGACATTGTCCACGGGATGAGTTGTGGTGTTAGGTGTTCAAAAATATAATTGGTCGATAGTGACTATATTCCCTTGGTGGGGAAATTGCACACTGCAGAAGATGGGTAATGCAACCGTAGTCATGGCATAGAACCAGTTTCAACCAAGTAATAGGTTGTAATCCAATGGCGTAGCAATGAATTCCACATTAATGGAAACGCTCTTTTCGCCCAACTTGATGATCAAATATTCTAACAATCCATGAGGTTGAAAGCCACATCCATCAAATGCTTTCAATGTGGTGGGGGAACAATTCAACTTGGGAGATCCAATGGATCTCCAATAGGGTAGCGACATAACCAAGGTAGAGAATCGTTTGTCTAAGATAGTACGATGGATTCTTTTCTGAGAAACATTAGTAACGATTTGAAACGCAAGCTCATGGGAAAGTTGCAGCTTGAATTACTATAGCTTGAACATGATGGTGTTGGAGGAATATGGATATAATATCCAATCGTGAATAACAAGGTATTACGCTTAATGGGATAGTTTCCTAAGACTTCTAACATTGACATAGAACAAGGATCTTGCACTAAATCCTCTACTATATTATAGTTTTGAGCAGCCCAAGCATTTGGATTGAAAATGGATTTTTGAATCGTGATCTTGGGTGGAAGCAATACTGAATCTAGTAAAGGTTTCTCTATGATGAGAGGACCTTGAGGTGAAGGAATGCTAGATGTAGACCCAGAGGATTTTTAAGGATTACCTCAATTAGATTCCTTTGTAGAAGGATATTCATATGATCATGATCGAGTATTTAAGTTGATTGTTTCGCTGCGCATCATGAGAACAAGAGCGGTGGTGGATAGTTCTCCTTTAGAAGGAGATTGTTGTTGTGAAATCATTTGTTGTTGTTGTGTGGGGAAGGTATCAGTTGAGACTGCAGGTGTGGGTTTCCCTTTAAGGAAAATTTTCACTTCCTCCCAATGTGGGCATTCTTTGGTGAAGTGATCATCACTGCACAATAAACAAGTATATTTTATCTTCCACTTTTGTTTATTGTCTTTGGGATTGTGTCTTGGATTTTGCTGGTTAGAATACTTTTTAGATTTAGCATTGTTCTTTTATTTTCCACTATATTTTGGAGGTGAAGTAGATTGAATTGAATTCACTTCCTCAGTGGAAGAAGGGTTGGGTGATTGTTTGGCATGATGTCCATCCTCTATCGCGGGTGGGGTTGAGATATGATGGCTTTGTTATCCACCAAATTTTGTAGAAGGATGTGTATGAACAGAAACAATGATTCCATCGGGGTGAGGTCTCGTAGGTGGTTTTGTTGGATCATATGTAGGACGTGGGGCATCGGGAATGATATCATACAAGGTGGAATATTGGACATAGCAAAGGTCTAAATAATGAGCACGAGATACAGCTTGTTCATCCATAACAACCCCACCCATAGCTATGTATTTAGCTATGATAGGTAGTAGTGACTTCGTGAGCCAATTTGCAAGGAGTTGGTTCAGAATGGGATATTTAGTAAGACATCGTCTCCTCCTCCACTCATTAATATGATCAAAAATGTGAGTGGTAGTAGTTTGATGTTTGAGAAGTCAAAATATCGGTACTGGTTTCGTAACGAATTGGTAGCTGGAAGTGAGTAGAAAATGACATAGCCAAAGATTGAGAATCAGGAAAGGAATGTGGTGGAAACTCAATGTGCCACTTTGCGGTACTACGAGTAAGGGTTCATTGGAATAACCTAAAACAGATGGAATCATTTATTAAAGAATTGGACAAACAACACAAATGATAATTCAAAACGTGGTCCTTAGGGTCCTCATCGGGTTTGCCGTCAAAATTTGGAATATATGATGGTAACTTCACAAGAATCATAGGCCAATTTATTCCATGATCAAAGGGATCATTAGTCAAATGCAACAAATCAGGCAGATCAAGTATATCCAAAAATGGCAATTGTTGGTTCGGATGTGGATACTAGTAATACTGATAAGGAATCAGTGTACCAGTAGGAGCATGGATGGACTATTTGTAAGGTCCTCCCATAGGAAATTAGGCATATGGGGGAGGGCCTCCTGGGTTGGGACATGGACCTAAAGGGGGTCCTCCTCCTCCCGAATAAGGTGGTCCTCTTCCATAAGGTCGAGGTACTACTCCTAAGAATAAGGTGGTCCTCCGCCAAAAGGTGGGGGTCCTCCTCCTCTAGAATAAGGTGGTCCTCTGCTAGAATGCGGGGATCCTCCTCCTCCAGAATATGGTGGGCCTCCGCCAGAATGTGGGGTTCCTCCTCCTCCATAATAAGGTGGTCCTCCTCCGGAATGTCAGGCTCCCCCTCCTCCAGAATGCGTGGTTTCTTCTCCTCCAGAATAAGATGGTGGTGATGGTGGTAGACTGGATGGTGGGACAACTAGTGGAGGTGGTGGGCGTGGTCCACCAGCTGGAGGTTTACGCGATGGAACATTATTGTGCCCCCATGGGGTTTTCTTGTTTTCAGGATAGGGTAATCGCGGAAAGAGGTTTCTTGGGTAATTTTCTCCTATAACAGTTTTATGATGGCCCATATAGATATTCCCCCATGGGGGTTGAGTCCAAATAGATACCCCCCTTCGTGTGATTTGTCCGCGTATGTTGTCCCATGGTTGGGAGAGAACTGCCAACCATACTATAGTTCAAATGTGAAGTATGTACTCCACTCATGTTATGTCCACTAACTGGGTGATGTCCCCCAATTAGATTAGGTCCACTAGCTAGGGTTTTCCCCCCAATTGAGAATTGACCACTTATGGGAGTGTTCCCAGTAACCCAATGCTGACCTGTAATTAATTGTTGAATACTAAATAGGGGATGACCTCCACTCAACTGTATACTAATAGGTAGATTATAACCGACTCCCCTCTAATTTTGAGGTGGGGTGGTGGAGGTAATGTTCTAGTAACATAGTTAATAGTCGATGAAGCTTTCCATCCATTTGTTGTGGTCAGATGAGGTGTTGAACCGATCGCCTGACTCTGAGGTTTACTCGTCGGGAACGATGATTGACCTGGTTCATAGGTGGTTAAGGTAGGTGTAGATGTTCCTGGTGAAGAAAAAGATAAAGAATGAATAGGGGAATGTTTTTCAATAGTTTACACTTCTAGATTAGGCCTAGGTGGGAAACGATGTCATCTAAGTCCGTTACCAAACGTTCGTAAATGATTGATAGTCTCATAAATAGGTGCGAGAAAGATGTCATTGGAAATCCATGGAGAAATCCAAAGAAGTGGGGTTTCCACCATCGGAAGTAACTCAAAATTGGAAACATGATGCCCTAAAGAAGTGTCCCAAAACGATGAAGTTGGACCAAAAGATGTTGATATCGGGTCATTATGGGGTTGACTGAAAATCCATTCGGTGGCTCCAGGATGTCCTTCCATCGAATTATGGAAATATGTTTCTTGTGAAGTAGGTTGTTCCACAATCAACAGACCCATACTATCGGTGATATGTGGATTTGCGGGAGGTGAATAGTTCATTCGCGACTCCATGGTAGAAGTATCTTCTTCATGTGATACATATGTGGTAGGTCGATCCATAGTTTCCCCTAAGTTATCCTCTTGATTAAGGGGATATTCAAGTGGCAAGTTTAAAATACTGTGGTATCTTCTTAAACGTTGATCAGCCAAAATGACTGAACCAAAATTTCTCCTAAGAATTTTATATACAAAAAGAGAAAAAATGCAATCCAAACTATACAAAAGCTAAATCCACAAGAAAAATTATGTGGTAGGTGTGGATTCAATGGTCTAGAACCTCACGGGATTATCAAGGCGTCGCAACTTGCAATATACAATGGGGTCCAACATTTATACTCGACTCAATATTTCAGAGCACTAACAAGGGAAGATTAGGACCGTATAACTTGACTATCGGATCAAATGTGCGTAGTAGCTCCCTGAGTGTTGTTTTTGGAGTATTTCCACGCCATGACAGCCAATAGGTTAACTCGGATGGTTATAGGAATCCTAGTAGGGTCTCCTGATATACACAAGGTACATGGGAGCTCAAATCCATATTGGTGTTGTTTAATCCATACCCGCACGACAGGAGCCTTCCGAGTTACTATTGAGTATGTGAAGTACATTTCTATATACACAAAGGTACGTGAAAGGTCATTTGATATATCGATTGGTATGTGGAAGAACTACAAGCTCTGGGGATGCATTGCAACAAAATAATGATAGCTGCCATGCTTAAAGATGTTGGAACACGTCTCTAACCTAACACACAAGTTTCTATACATTTTTAACCTAATGCTACCTTAAATTTTATCTTGACAGTTAAGTGAATGCATGAGGTGTAGACAGGAAGTTAGAAAGATGCAAATCTTAACTACATGCAAATGCAAATATCTTCCGTTTATTTTCGATGAAAACTAGCTAAGGGTTAGGATAAATCTTTTCGTTATCGATAATGAAATGAACAAGTACCCCTAAAATTTCAAAATAAACCAAAAAGACTCAAAAGCACTCTTTCAATAATTCAACACAAAATGAATAATACTCCATATCCAAATGTTTTTTCTTTTTTCTCTTTTCAAGTTAAGCAAATCTATGAAAAAATGAAAAGAACAATTTTCTTTTGAATGCAATAACTCTTATCTTTCAAAATAATGATCTAGAAGTGGGAAGAAAATAAAAAAATGCAATAATTTTCACTATCTTTGGCATGCTTTGCAAAAGTTCAAATGTACTTATAATTTTCAAGGAAATGATGAATAACATTTTCACAACCAAGAAAATGCAAGCCAATAATAATCTTCCAAACTCTTCAAAGATATTTTTAATACTTATTCCAAAGCATGAAAGTTCTCTACAACAATTGCAAGAAACAAGCTTGAAATGAGGATAATGAACATTTTTTATTTTCTAATCAATCTACTCAAAAGATATGAGAATTATACCACTTTCCAAACCTATATTCAGAAAATCAGAGAATAGTCTATTGCAAAACTTTGATTTATTGGAAACTCTCAAAGAAAAATAATCACCCAAAATCTCAAAAACACATAAAATTGAGCAAAATGACAACAATCAAAAGTCGTAGGGCTTATAAGTTAGATCAAACATATTAGAAGGACTTATAAGGAGTCACAACACTGAGTGTGCTCATGCGGGATTGAAATTTCCCACAATGATGGATACACCCGCTTGACTAGCTAGGACTCAAATCAATACTCAAAATTCAAAAATAATCCAAGGATGAAGTATGTTGGGTCTAGAAGGTTCTTAGCAGTCAATGAAAAACACACAAAACTCAAAAAATAAGCCCAAAACCAACTTTGATAAATTTTAACACTAAGTGCAAAGTAATGAAGGGCGACACACCCTACAAGGGTGCATCAGAGCATTGGAAGACCCAACGATGCACTCTCCACACTAGGTAACTGTGTCAGCGATGTAGGATGCAAATTGAAAGAGAGCGTCAGCGACGTAGTTTGAAAATAGGCTAAGTGCGTCAGAATTATAGTGACGCAAATGATGAATGGCCTAGATGTGTCGAGAGGGATCTGAGCAACAAAAAATAAAAATTCTCTAAGAATAAAAAGGTAGAAGGCCCAATAAAGAACCCAAACATATTCTGGATAGCCCAAAGACTCTCTAATGGTCATATCCAAAAATAAAAAGAAACTTCGAGGATACATGCTAATTGGAAAGAAATCAAAGAGACCAAAATGTAATGAAATAAAAAAACATGGACTACTATCCCCAGTATGAACGCCAAATTTGTTTATGGACAATCTGTATGAGCGGACTCAAATAGATCTCCCTAGCTTGAATGGTTCAGATCTAAAAGAAATGAGTACATAACACAAATATCTTTCCTAGATCAATTTAAATGAAAAACATATGAAAGAGATGGATTACCTCAAGTGTGTTGTTCCTCTCTCATTGCTGTTCCAAGCTCGAAGACCCGATATTTAGATTAACAGTCAAAGAAGTAATAAAAGCACATGGATGTGAATTGATCTAGATTAACGGTCAAATAAGTAAATCCTAAACATCATTTACACAATAAATTTTATGGAAAGAATTTGTATTAAATGTAATAGTAATAAATACAAAGGGAGTGATGTTACGGCCGATGCTTTGACGTCATAACCTCCTTTTAACAATCCTAGCCTCCAAGATCAAATGCTTAGCCTCCGAATGGATGAAGAGGATCACCTACATAAATTCCACCAGCATAAAGGTACTCTATCCTTCCTCTCTTAACAGTGGAGATGGGATTCATATATATATAGCTAAAGGGATATGATAGGTTGAGGAGTTAGAGGAGATGTTTAAGGGATCATCCCACTATATAAGGGGATCAAATATCACCTTTCCATGTAATTAGGGATAAGTCTCCACACCATCCAAGATTTGAGAAGTTGCTTAAAGCTTCTCCTTTTCCATTTTAACCAACTACGATGCACCTTGCACAAGGGAAACATGTGCCAAAGAGTGATCAACACACCTTGTACAAGAGCACACTACATCACTGACATGCTCTGCTAAGTTGTAGAGCATGTCACCTTGAACCTGATGCACCTTGCTAGAAAACAGGGCATGTCGGAGTGAAAAAAAAAGGTAAAAGGGAATGACAACAACTTATATTTCAATATTTTAGCTCAGTGAATATAGGGATCAGGGCATACATAGGAGACATGAGTAATGATGAAGAGATTTTGTTGTAACAATTACCGAGCAGTCGATCAAATTCTGACAAAAAAGAAATTCTATAATTTCTTTTTGACCCTTCGACTTTGACAAGGCCTCAAAGGAAAAATAAACTGTAAGTAATTATGAACTATAATTAATAAATGACTCTAAAAAAATATGAACTATTGATAATTGGTTCGGAAATTCAGTCACGGAAACAAAGACAAGAAATTCTCTACTGCTAGTGGGTCAATCCGCGATACATATATGTATTTATCGATTCACCTAAACATGTTCACTTGCGCATGTGGAACATAAATCTTATGTTAATATGAGCCTCCTCGGGGAGGACAAAGTCACTTCTCTTTGGGGCATATGGAAAGTCACCTCTTAATAAAAACACAGTTAGTTCTATGGAGATTTGGTTTCTTCACCAATGCACAAATCTATTTTTTATTGTAGCACCCGTTGGTTCTTATACAATGCATGCTTTAGAGATTTTTTTTAAAGATTCCAAAACAAGTTTCACAAAAAAAACAACTCCTTCCCTCAACCCCTAGATACAATACATTACTTAACCACATCACATGCCTTTTGAACTAAAAGAGTCATGGCTGTGGGAAACTGATGTCGTTCCATCCAGGTTCATTTTTTTCGACTAATTTTTTTTAATTATAAATCCATCTATTAGCTTTCCACACTAAACTAAACTAACTCTTGCCTTTATCAAAACTAATAATATTAAAACTTAGTCTTTCCATCCAAGTTCATTTTTTCTTACTACAAAACTTTTATTATAAATCCATATGTTACCTTTCCACACAAACTAAAGTAATGCTTGGCTTTATCAAAACTTAGTGATATGAGTTATACCTATAATGATAATATCCTTAAATATCTAATTCTAACTTTAATTCTTACCCTATCAATATTTATTATAATAATAAGAGTCTATAATATATAATATCTTATAATTACAAGGTCCATCATATCAATTGACTTTGTGTTGCAATTTTACCTGTATACATATGAAGTAGCTCCAGCAAGCAGCCACCCGTCTACCATTAATCTATCCATCCAACAAGCTTTTCCAATTTCATTGCCGAAAGTTTGCAAGAATCGAGATCCAAGTAAGAGAGATAAGGATATCAATCGATAGATTGGGACACTATCAATCGAAATATGGGTATCAATTGATATCTCAGTCACCCACTTATCTTACCAATTACAAAGGGAGATCATATCACTATCATTCCAGACACAAAAATAGGAAGCATGCTCTGTGAACTGTGATCCGATCCTAAATAGCATATTTTTCCATTACAAATCTTCATTCATTGACTTTCCTTTCCTCCTTGAGATCCAATAATGCTAAGTTACCGGAGTTAGTTAGTTAATAAATCCCCCAACAACACAATTACTCTTACTTAGGAAAGGACTTGTTTCTTAGCAGCTCATCTTGTTCTTTTAGAAAACTAATGTGAACAATGCATTGTGTATGTAGAATAAAGAAAAAAATAAGCCTAACTGATTTAATCCTTCACAAGAAGAATATGAAACTATTAAGGGGGTTGTTGGCCTGGTTTTGCAACCAGGCTTAGTGCTATGGGCACCTGCTAACTAGTAGCAGCAGTTTCAATGGAAATAAATAACAATAAACTAATTAAACAAGACTATTCATGGATCTAAGCAAAGATATTAAGCAAATAACAAAAATAATTTAAAATCAAGAACAAGAACATATATAAAATAAAGAATTTGTATTGAAAGGATGGGGAAAGCAAGTGCTTGCGAAATCAATACCTCTAATGGTGAGGTTGAATATCTCCAAGGATGAGCAACTTCCAATCTCCAATGGTCTCTTCTCCAATGTGGTTTGCAATGGCTAAAATGCTCAAGGGAGATTTCAGCAGCATAAGGATGAGATAATGGATGGATGTGAAATGAGGAGCCCCTACCACCTTTTTATTGGTTTTGGTGGTGGGAAATACCATTTGTGGTTTTGTGGAAACCAAATGGTATTGACCAACATGGTTTAGGTACTTTTCCCTCCTTTTTCCTTTTTTGAATAAAAATAATATTTTAATTCCCTTTTTAATATTTTTGGGAATTTGGACCCTTTTTGAGGGTTTTTTATGCTTTTTTGGGAAAAATAATATTTTTTAATGGAAAAAGGGGTGTACTAAGGTCTTTTGGTGACCTTTTGTTGGTTTCAGAGGCTCAGATGGTGGAAAAGTGGACAAATGGGTCATGTGAATAAGGGAATGAGCTAGTGAGCACTTTTTAGGTGTTAACAGATTGCCCCCTGATGTGTGAGGGCAGGAGCTCATCATATGGCCGATAGACATCATAGTTCTTTTGTCCTTTTTTCTGGGGTTTAGGGGAGAGAAGAGACCGGTTGGAGACTGGAGCTGCGGCCCTTGGAAGCTGCAAAAACAAAAAATATTACATGGCCTCAATATGAATGAGGTATAATCTCTGATATAGGACGAGGCGGGCATTCCCATGCTCGTATCAAGACATATACAAAACAATTAGTCCCGAGAAGGGGGATCTAATACGTAAAGAAATATACTGGTACATGATAATGGTCCAGAGGGGACATTATTGTGGGATATACTCATGATCATGGCTGATCTCAATAACTGATACACTGGAATAACTGTTGAACTGCTGAAACTGAAGGTGTCCAACATCTGTATGGACTCAATGACTATGAGTCATCTCTGAGAAATAATGTAACTGTATACTCAAGGGAGTATAAAACTGGGGTACATCTGAATATTGTCGCCATACGCAACCCGGATATGTATAGAAAAAATGTAACTCGTTGTATTCATAGTTTGACTCTCAAAAGTGGAGGAGTCAGGTGGTAACCGGGGTCTTCGACTAATAACTGAACGGACCAATACCCTGTGCGAGTCTCAACGATGCGATCAAGGTGTTGAAGTCGGGCATGTGAGAAACAATCATTCGAAGAGGCACTGAGGATTCCTCTCGAAATGATTCGTAGGCACTCATCATAAATGGTAATGAGTCCAAGACACAGGGACCTCTAGGTCTATCCTCTGGAATCAATGTGGTTGTCGTCGACAGAGGGAGACCAACAACTAACAAGGCAATGATGTTTCCTTGATAGGAGCGCGAGGTGTAGAACTGAAGTAATGTAGTACTGATGGTAGGGCTGACATACTTGTGGGGATGGGAAATAATTGGGTCAAAAAATGGGTAGACTCAGACTTCCTTTGTTCAGAGCATGATGACATGGTTGACCTTGCAGCATAGGGAACTGACTTGTAGGTGCAGGGATCATAGCTTTTTTTTAGGGACTGAAGGGTATGTACTGACTCCGAGGGGGGGGGGGGGTGAAGCTGATGGTAGCTGTCGAGGGAGTTTTAGAATGACATACTGCAGAATACTCTGAACAAAGGCGACCAAAATGGGGAAGATGCTATGTGAGTAGACATGATCTGATGTGGCACCAAGAGGCACCATTGATTCCTTCTTCGTAGTTTTAATGAGCTCCAAGAAGGGATAAAAGTGTGCTCTGGAATGGTACGGTCCTGTGGATTTTGCGAGCCCAGGACGGCTCATGCTCATGGTTGCTTTCATGTTTAGAGAGTCTGAAAGCGGTAAGTGGACTCTATTGGTGTTTCTTTTTCATAAGTTTAGTCTCCAAGGCCCGAAAAAAGCATAAAATGATGCGGATGGAGAACTCTTCTAGCCGATGTGACTAGAATACCTTTTTCGTACTTAGTCTACGAGGTCCGAAAAAGGGGTAAACTTATACCAGGTAGATGCCCTTTCGGATACGTTTAGCGAGCATGAAAGGAAGCAAGATTGCTCGGCGATCTTTTCATTGTTTTAGGAGTCAGAAAAGAGCTTAACAGAAACTCCCTAAGTGCCTTTTTCGTAAAAGGTGTTGCTCGGCTCGAAAAAGGGATAAACTTATACCGAACAAAAAATGGATTGATGAGGGCGAGAAAAGGTCTCAAGCATCATCATCAGTGCGAAAAACTGGATCCGGTGACATAAGGATTGTCGAAAACGGAGAACGGTCGATGTGGCACGCAAACCGAGGCTATGTGGCGGGCATGGAAAAAATGCCCGAAAACTCTAAAGGTGAGAGCGAGAAATGATCTCAATCATCATCACGAGCGCGGAAAACTGAATCCGACGATATAAGGCATGTCGAAAACGGAGAACGGCCGATGTGGCACGCAAACCGAGGTGACGAGGGGGGCATGGAAAAAAATGCCCAAAAAATCTAAAGGTGAGAGCGAGAAAAGATCTCAAGCATCATCACGAGCGCGGAAAACTGAATCCGGCTATATAAGGCATGTCGAAAATGGAGAACGGCCGATGTGGCACGCAAACCGAGGCGACGAGGGGGGCATGGAAAAAATGCCCTGACAATCGGGACGTGACAGCGAGAAATAATCTCAAGCATCATCACGGGCTCAGAAAAATGAATCCGGTGATATCAAATATATCAAAAACAGAGAGCAGCCAAAGTGGTATGCAAATTGGGGCGACAAGGTGTCGGGACACAATGTTGATATTGGTCCTAGTGAGAGCGAGAAATGATCTCAAGCATCATCACAGGCACGGAAATATGAATCCGGCAGTGCAAATGGTGCGAAAAACGGAGGTCATAAAGACTTTGGAATGGTCAAAGCAAATAACTAGGTTAAAAAATTGCTACAAATAAAGGTGAGCCCACCCAGCCAAGGATGCAGTGGGGGGTAGAAATGATGACCCGTGGGGGCAAAATACTAGGTGTATCAAATCAACTGAAATATACAAGTGACATGTGACCTCAAAAATGGTTGAGATCACAAATATGAAAAAGTGAGCAGGGTTAATGACCTGCCCCCATGCTATGTGCATGGGGTTTTTGATTGTGGATCACATATGTGTTGGTTTGAACGATGGGCTCATTGAGGTGTTGAGATAGAGATGATGGGGAAGGTTCAAAATGATTGATCATGCCCCCTATCCCGGGGTCGAGGTAATATATTATGCCCCCTAACTCAGAGGTGTCAATGTGGTGCAGATGTTGTCTCAGAGAGAGATCAATAGGGTATTGAGCAACTGCTGGCGGGGTGTTATACCATGAGGCTGTGGGTCGTGGTGGCATACTGAAGTGATGATATGATGATGGGGGATTCCCTTTGTGGGGTGAATGCCCCCAGTATCTCCGATGAGGATCACAATGATGATGAGTAGGCAAGGTTTTGGGCCTGCCCCCATGTTGTGGACATGTGGTTTCCTGGTCGATTTGAAAGGGTTGAACCTGTGTGTCAAAGGGATCAATGGAAGGGGCCGACCGGACAGAGGGGTATCCAGTGGAGATCGTATAAATGGCGGGGTCAAGGCCAGACATTTCGGTATCTGACCAAGTAAAGACATCAGTGAATTCTTGGAACAGTTGTTGATATTCTCCGATCTCATGCTCACTGTGGGAGGTTCCTAATGTGATGGTATGAAGGGCACCAAGTGGGTCAGAGATGTCAATGTGGATGACGGGAGAAATATCGGCCATGGGATCCGTTAACCAGTCGATTTTAGTAGGAAGGAAATCCTTGGACTCAACCGCGGATTGGGTAGCGGTGGTGGATGAAGTTTCTTCCAGGAGGAAGTATGGACGATGGTGCATGTCTTCCCCGGGATAATCAAAGGTAGTAGGAGTCTCGAGAACCTCTTCATCATTGAGGGAGCTTTGAGTGGTCAAATCGAGTGATGAGGTAGTGGTAGTCGAAGAGATCATGTAGATGGTGTTAATCTGTGCGGATGAGGATGATGCGGGAGGGTAGATCTCCTCGATAGTAGGGGGTGCCGTCTCTAGGTCCAAATTGTTCATCTTGTAGAGAGCTTCTCTGTAGTCTGCGATGTCAGGACAATTGTGGGAGTAGTGGCCGTAAATACTGCATATCGCACATGGGTGGTTGGTACGCAATGATTTATCACGAGGCATGGGGTTTGGATCGAGTTTGACAACCGGGATGTTGGGGTCGTCGTCCAACATTTGCATGTGTTCCTGCAATGCAGGTAACTGTGGACACTGATGGGTTGGATGGCCTAACTCATCACACAGCGAGCATTTTGGAGGAGCACGAAATATGGGGGGAGATTTAACTGCCTTGGGTGGGGGTACCGCAGTGTATGGTTGTGGGCCTCTGCCCCCAGTGGGCCTGATGAGTGGAGGGGGATTCGTCGATGACGAAGGAGTAGTGATACCGGGAGGTGGTTGGGTAGAATTAACAATGGGTTGCACCGGTTGCAGGATGACATTTGGTGTCGGCGGTGGAACTGGAGGCGAAATATACCACACGGGTAATCCCAATGTTAACCCGGGTAGACTAAGGGTAGCCATAACCGGGGCGCTTACTACACCCGAAGGAGGAAATAGAAAGGGGATTGTGTGGATAGGTGTAACACCGATGTTACTAGGGACCAATGGTGGTTTGGGTAACAATGAGGGTTGATTACCGGGTGTTTGTGAAAGAGTGCAGAGGTTAGCGACCTGGGTCTCCGGTGACGGTGGTGGAAAGGCCTGGAATGTAGAGGTCATCGGTGCCTCGGAGTAAAGTCCGGGTCCTACTGAGGAAATGAATGAGGTAGTTGCAGCACAAACAGGTTGTTCAACCATGGGGAGAACATTTTCAGGTGTGGCAGGGGCCTTGGGATCGTAATAGGTGAGCTGGTCGACCTTGACCACGCGTCCCTCATGGAGGAACTGCATGGTGCGAAATATGGATGAGGAAACAGCCCGCATGGCGTACATGTAGCTGCGACCAAGTAAAAGGTTATAGTCTAGTTGGGCATTGATGACCTCAATGTCAATGAGCACGGTTTTACCTGCCAGCTGGACAGGGACATTGGCTAAAAGACCTTGGGGTTGAGCCGAACGGCCGTCATAAGCTCGTAATGCAGTGGTGGACTGCTGGAGAGTAAGGGATCCCAACTTCTGCCAAACGAATGTGGACATGACGCATGTGGAGGCCCCTTCATCGATAATGCACCGATGGATGACAAGATTTTGAACAGAAACGGAAACTTGGAATCCTAATGAGGAAGGCAGTCGTGGTTCAGACTGGTCTGAATCAAATGCGATCAGCTGTGAATCATTGGGGTCAATGGCGCCAATGGCAGAGAGTAAAGTCTTGCGCTGTGAAGGACAGTTTTTCAAAACTTCTAAAGCAGACATGGCTGCAGGAGACTGGGCTAAGTCATCTACGATGTTGTAATTCGACGCAGCCCGAGCATTGGGATTATTGTTGATATGACAAAGTGGGAAGCGAGGTGCTTTGGAAGCGCCATCAAGTGGAGCCGGAGGTATATGTAACGTTTGATCTGTGGGATTAACGTTAGTGTTCTTGTCGGCGGGAGGGGCTTTAGAGGTGGAACCATATTGGTTCCAACGAGTTTGGAGGTTAGCATCGGCAGTCGACATCATCAACAAATGGTGAGTACCTAAATCGAACATGGGTTGATCAAGGGCTGCATAAGTGATCTGCTGTGGTGGCACGTTTCCCTGAGGGGGGGCTAACGGCTGAGTGTTCACTACACCCTGGTTTGGAAAGGGGTTTTGAAGCACCAAAGGTTGATGTTGAGGTGGTGGAGGGTTGGGTGGCGGCTGAGGAGCCGCTTGCCCTTGACGATGGGCATCGTTGGTCCAGAGTTGCCGAGCTCGCTCCAAATGTGGGCAAGAATGCGTGTAATGACCATAGACCGTGCAGATAGAACAAGGGTGGTTTGTTCTGAGGTTATTATTTCTAGGCTGCTTAGGATTTCGATCTGGATTGCGGTTGGGAGGAGCAGCATTGTTGTTCTGCGGAGGATTGGGAGGTGGAGGACCTTGGTTACGGTTTTGATTGTTTCCACGGTTGCGTCCTCTTCCGCGGTTTGGTTTCCCACCCTGGTTGCGTTGGTTATTTTGGTATTGGGGCTGCTGTTGTTGTGCGTACACATGCCCTTGAGCATTGGGGGGATTCTGAGGAGCCGCAGCTGCGGGAGCAGGTTGCGGTGGATAGTATGCAGGTGGAGCTGGAGGTGGTTCAGTTGCCTGTTGGGGTTGTTGGTACCCCTGAGCTGGTGGAGGTGTGAGGTTAGCTGGTGCAACCGGTTGTGGGTAATGCATGGGCTGTTGTGGGAACTGCATGGGGGTCTGTACCGTAGGTTGAGCATAGTATGTAGGAGGTACATATGCTGATGGCGCTTGGCCATAACAATGTTGTGGACAAGAGGGTCCATGAACGTGATGGGTCTGGTTTGTTGGAGCATAAGAAGTTGTCGCTCCGGAACTCGATGTGGCCCTAGAAAGGTCTGGGGCAGGCATGGTGCTCACCATACTGAAGGGTTTTTCTTCGGTGTAATTTGGCCAATAATGCCATCAGCGGCATGTGATGCCCCCGGTGCGTCACCGCGTGCAGAGTCGCCTCGTGGGGCGTCCGGTATGATCGTGTATAAGTAACCCAACTGGGCGTAGATGAGATCAAACTGTTGGGCCTTGAGGATGGCCTCTTCCTCGGACTGGGGTCTTTCAGATGCTACATCCTTCGCAATGAGAGGAAGGAGGGATTTAAGGAACCAGTCTAAAAAGATTCGGTCGTCTAATTTGATCTTGCATAGGCTTCGGCGCCGGCGCCAATCATGAATATGGTCAGTGATATGCGTGGCTGTGTTCTGTCTGCAAGATAGTAGGATTTCGACGCCCGCATCATAGCGGACAGGTAGCTGAAAGAACTGCAGGAAGGTCGAGGCAAGGGAGGTAAATGTGGAATGCGTCCCATGGGGTTGCTCGATGTACCATTTGGCTGCAGAGCCAGTGAAGGTGCGCTGTAATAAACGGAGGCGGACAGAGTCGTCCACTATGGAGTTGGAGGAACACCATAGATGGAAGGACATGATATGGTTTTGTGGGTCTTCTCCTGCCTTACCCTCAAATTTAGGGATGTCAGAGGGGAGTTTGGTGGGCATTTGAGGCCACGCCGGATCATGTCTAATGGGGTCATTTGTGAGCCTAGCTAAATCTGGCAGGTTCAAACTCACCATATATGGTAGACTAGCAGATGTGGTGACTGGAACTGGGACATGCCTGGCCATAGTGGTATGGTGAAGGGGTCCAGTAGCGCCTAAAGGTATGCTAGGTATGGAGGGTATATGCCCTCCGATAGGTGTAGTCTGGTATGGGCCAGCGCCTCCAAGTGCAACTTGGGTTACACTTGGGTTAGGAATCGCACTAGGGATTCCTGGGATAGCATTCCCAAGTGCAACATGGGTTGCACTTGGGTTGGGAATCCTACTAGGGATTCCTGGGATAGGGTTTGTGGAAACCAAAGGGGGTATGACCCCCATGTTGGGTGTACCCATGACAGGTGGTGGCCCTGTGTTAGGCATTCCTAAATGTGGAGTGTTATCCATATTGGGCATACCCAGGGGGGTGGTTGTTGCCGTGGATGGTACTACAGCAGAAGGGTCTGCAGATGTCTGACCTATGGTAGTTGTAAATAGTGGATCAAATGGTGTTCCAGACATAATGGTGGTTGGTGGTAACTCTGTGGGGTTTTCGGATTCTACCTCCAAATCAAAGGTGAAGTGGGGTATGTCAGAATCGGATGACTGTCTAATTGATTGACGATGTGTCGAATCAAGGGATAAGGCTCTGCGTCCGTGACGTGGAGAGCCAAGTGGACTAAACTCTGGGAGTTCGCCCTGTAGACGGCAAGAGCGTCTAAAATTCTCAATGGTGAGAATATGTTGTTGTATAAAAAATTTGTTTAAGTATCAGGTGGTGATATATATATAAAAGACTCAAAACCCTTATGCAACCAAGGGTGCAAGAAGGGGAGTGAAAAAAGAAGGCTCTCAGGCCAAAAAATCAATCCTCAGAAAAGGCACTTATTCTAGCAGCTGTGCTACAATAAGTGGAGGAATGCAACAACAGGTCAGAATACCAACACGCAAGCGGCTCCTAGAAAAAATAGGTGTAACTAGACCACAGGTAGGTTGAAATCATGCAAACACCTAATCTAAAAGTATTGTGACTCAAACAGACGATATCCTCTGCAAGGTGATGAAATCCAAGTCAGACAATATGAATGTTGAGACAACGGCTAGATATCCCCCTACCGGGAGGGACACCGGGTAATCAATCCTAAAGACAGGCTACTAGGATACTCCGTTCATGACGCGTCGAGAAAAGGTAAATCTGTCGTTTGGTCCTTTGATCGCAATATCCCAATACAGGGATATCCCGAGAACTGCGAATGGTAGCCCTTCGGTTACTGAATGGGTTTCAGTATCCCACTCAGGCTTCCGGAACCATCCTCGCGACTTCAACCCTCCTAAGGGAGAGGCCTTCCCACAAACCGGTTGTGACCGCGCCAAAAAGTACTAAGAGATTTTAGCTCCCTAATTGGACAACTTCTATGTCTCAGATGTAAGAACTGAGGGGTGTTATTGGAACACCTATCCCCCCAATACTACCTAGCTACAAGAATTCTTTTAGTGTTCCCCAAGTGGGGTTAAAAGTGTGTTCAAATTAAGGTACGTTTTAAGGCTTAGTTCAATTAAGTGATCGTGTGAGTGCACGTGAGGTGTTGTAAACTGAACTTGAAAAGAATTAAATGCTTTACAGGAAACTTTCAAAAAATAAAGGATTTTTTGAAAATAAAAAAGAAAATATTTATGACTTTTCACTAAAAGGAATTTAAATGCTTTTCAAAAAATAACTCAAAAAATAATGGATTTTTTGGATTTATGAAAGCAAATAATAGACTTCTTTTTAAAAGAAATAAATGGATTTCTTCGTTTCAAGAAAAATTGCTAAGGGCAAGATTTTAAAGAAGTAAACAAGAAAAAATTTGAATCTAGATAAAAATGCAACATGAGTCTTTCTTTCACTTTCTTGAAAATTTTTAAAAAGATTTCTAGATATGCACTTTTAAATAGTAAAATTTTTTTTCAAAGCTGTAAAATATGCAGCATTTAGTACTGTAAAAAATGTGCTATGGGCAGAAAGTACAGTAAATTTTTTTTTCAAAATCGGGATGGCCGAATGAAAAATTCAGCCGCGCGGGTTTTGGACGTACAGCCGCGATGGGCCGCGCGGGTTTTGGACGCACAGTCGCGATGGACCGCGCGGGTTTTGGGCGCACAGTCGCGATGGACCGCGCGGGTTTTAACCGCACAGGCGCGATGGGCAGCGCGGAAATTGGCCGCGAAGCCGCGGTGTGCAGCGCGGAAAAACGCAGAAAAGTCACGATGGACCGCGCGACTGTCTGGGAAAAAGCCACGGTGGACCGCGCGGAAAAGTGCAGAAAAGTCGCGATGGACCGCGCGACTGTCTGGCAAAAAACCGCGAGGCGGAAGCCGTGCACGGAAACCGAGAAACGAACCCGAAAATTGAAAATTTCGGGCTGTTTATGGGGCCAAATCTCAGAGCAGCAATGGATCTGCTGTCTAAGATGGCAGATCTATGGATCTAAAGGTTAAAAACTCATAAAAAACTAAGATTAAAGGCAAAACTAGAGATCTATAGTTCAAACCAAAGCGGAGTCACCAAAAACTGTTGGCCCGGTTTTGCAACCAGGCTTAGTGCTATGGGCACCTGCTAACTAGTAGCAGCAGTTTCAATGGAAATAAATAACAATAAACTAATTAAACAAGACTATTCATGGATCTAAGCAAAGATATTAAGCAAATAACAAAAATAATTTAAAATCAAGAACAAGAACATATATAAAATAAAGAATTTGTATTGAAAGGATGGGGCAAGCAAGTGCTTGCGAAATCAATACCTCTAATGGTGAGGTTGAATAGCTCCAAGGATGAGCAACTTCCAATCTCCAATGGTCTCTTCTCCAATGTGGTTTGCAATGGCTAAAATGCTCAAGGGAGATTTCAGCAGCATAAGGATGAGATAATGGATGGATGTGAAATGAGGAGCCCCTACCACCTTTTTATAGGTTTTGGTGGTGGGAAATACCATTTGTGGTTTTGTGGAAACCAAATGGTATTGACCAACATGGTTTAGGTACTTTTCCCTCCTTTTTCCTTTTTTGAATAAAAATAATATTTTAATTCCCTTTTTAATATTTTTGGGAATTTGGACCCTTTTTGAGGGTTTTTTATGCTTTTTTGGGAAAAATAATATTTTTTAATGGAAAAAGGGGTGTACTAAGGTCTTTCGGTGACCTTTTGTTGGTTTCAGAGGCTCAGATGGTGGAAAAGTGGACAAATGGGTCATGTGAATAAGGGAATGAGCTAGTGAGCACTTTTTAGGTGTTAACAGGGGTCGATGCCTATAATTTGCAATATTTTTAGTTCACTTGCAAATTTGGATGGGAATTCTCTAGAAATAAGTATAAATAAATTTGATCTTTAAAAAAAAATCCAAATTATCTAAATCTAACTTCTCATATCTTCCTTCATCATGCATTCATAAGCTCTTCTATTTTGTTAGGAACCCATGTCAACCCTTCTATTTACATGGTTAGTATATTGTTGTTGGAGGCATATGCTTTGTAAGTCGTCTCATAGTATTTGTTGATCCATAGTTTGTATTATTGTTGTTGGATGCATATGCTTTGTAAGTTGTCCCATAGTAATTGTTGATCCATAGTTTGTATTGGCCCATGGTTTGTATTGACACATGGTATTGACTCATGGTATTGGCGCCTAGACTTAGTATATAAGTTTGTGTTGAAACCAATGAAGGTACCTTGAAGTTATTTGTATTCATATTGCTCAAAGGAAGTTGCCCCCTCGAAGTGGCCTGTGATCAATAAAAGCGATTCTAAGTTCTATTATTTATGCTATCTCATGTATTTTCATTAACTAATTGTTGTAGGTTCTTCACATTTGGTATCAGAGAACTTTCTTGGGCTTGTTGGGTGGAACTTCTGCCAAAAACAAAGCACTTTCTTGGGCTTGTTGGGTGGAACTTCTGCCAAAAACAATTTTTGGCATCTGTTGCAAGTTCGGATCTGGAAATAATCCCTATTTGCTTAACTATGGGAGTACCACAGGAACCCCAAACTAGCTAGACCATTGAGAGGACCTGCCAGCGAAAAGGGCAACGACCCCTACCTAATTGACTAGTTCCCACCTATAAGGTAAAACAAGATATGTTGTTTGTGGCAAAGCGGTTATCAGTTTTACCTGTGCCGTGGAGTGAGGGGTACTTCCCCAATATGCAAGCCGCCAGACAACATTGGTGGCCGAGTGAAACCCCTGAACTGTTAGGAAGATGAACATACCTAGGGTCCATATCTATTTTTAGCTGAATTGTTGCCCATCACTTCTGCACCATTTCAAATCCATTTCAAGGCATTTCAGATCCAACCATTTCATATCCATTCTGAAAGCCATTCCAAATCTAGTCATTTCAGATCTATTCTGAAATCCATTTCAGATTTAGCCATTTTCGATCCATTTGGCGTCATTTCAGATCCATCTGTTGCTGATCACTTCCACGTCATTGCAGATCCATCTGTTTCCGAACCCTTATGTGCCGTAGCAGATCCATTCTAGAAAAAAAATCCCATTTTTTCGCCATATCTCCCTTTTTTTAGCTATGTTTCCCTTGAAACTTCCCTGACACCCCTGTAATCTCATTCTACATCTTTCATTCCTGACAACCCTATCCCAAATTCCACTTCCCAAAGCCAGAAATCTCACATTTCTCTATTTTTAGGGTTTGCCATAACTTCTTTAATTTTCACCTATTCGCCTTCAAATTTTGCCACCGTGTTCATTCCCTATTTTTGCTTCTTTGTTCCTCTCTGACAAATTTTCCATTCTTTCACTCTGCTTCTGAAATCCTCATTTTATGCTTCCCTGTCCATTCGAAAGTGTCCAAAACATAGTCAAACCCCAATTACCCATCATATTTTTTCCTAAATCCAAATTTCCCTTTACTAAATAAGGTTTTGTTTGTGCTTTTCTACCCATTCCCCCCCACAAAAAAAATCTCTTGGTTATGGTTGTCACCCGCGCAAGAGCAAAAACCATGGAGGAAGCACTTGCAGCCATCTAAACCAAACTCCAGGATCTTGATGAAAAATTTCTTGGCCTCCATCTTGAGCATTTAACCATGAACAACAAACGACAGTCCGAGTCTTCATCAGACAATGGGTTCTCTTCTTCCAACAATTTCTATGGTTCGAAGCTTGATTTTCCTTGCTTCAATGGTACTGATCCAACTGGATGGATCTATCATGCAGAATAGTATTTCAATCTGCATAATACATTTGATATCACCAAAGTTACACTTGCATCATTTCATTTGGAACAGGAAGCTCTTCAATGGTACCGTTGGTACATCAAGGCTCATGAAGAGCCAAAATGGCCAGATTTTTGCCAGCTCCTTTTGCAACGATTTGGTCCTAGTGCTTTTGATGACTTCATAGGATCCCTCACTAAACTTCACCAAATTGGCACTGTGAGAGAGTATCAGACAAAATTTGAGAACCTAGCCAATCACACAGAAGGATTGTTTGATGAATTCTACAGGAGTTGTTTTATAAGTGGTCTTAAGGATGAAATCCGCTCAGAGGTTAAAATGTTCTATCCCAACAGAATGATGGAAGCCTTGGGGTTGGCTAAGTTGGAAGAAGAAAAGATTGCAGCCCAACAGCAATCCAAACCCACTTTTGTCCCCTTCCAAAATATGGGTTCTCAATGACCTCCCATCCCGCCAGCTCCTCGACCAACTCCTATCAAGCAATTTTCTGAAACAGAGATGCAGGCACATAGAGAAAAAGGGCTTTGTTATAATTGTGATGAGAAATTCACTCGGGGACATATATGTGTTCATCAAAAGCTCTATCTCTTGGATATGGATTCTCCACCTGCCTCTAAAATTGGTGAAGAAGCACCAGGTACAATGGATGATCAGGTTGACATTCAGGAGCCGCCTATTGACCCCCCATCTTAGGAAAACCAACCAGATATATCTCTCCATGCTTTATCCGGCGTCACCACCCATCAAACAATGCGGGTCATGGGTTACTTCAAGAAGCTTCCTCTTACAATACTCATTGATTCTGGTAGCACTCATAACTTCATTGACTCCCGGATCGCCAAATAGGCTGATTGTTTTGTCCATCCTTGCTGCAACTTTGAAGTCATGGTTGCCAATGGGGGAACCTTACCTTGCAAGGTAAAGTGTCACAATGTGCGTATCTCTCTGGAACATTATAACCTAAGATCTTATATGTTTGCATTGTCCTTAGGCGGATGTGATGTGGTTTTGGGCATTCAATGGTTACACACACTTGGCCCCATCTTATGGGATTTTTCTGAACTTTGGATGCAGCTTTCAGTCAATGGGACACACACAAATTTACGGGCTTACAATCAGGGTCTCTCCGCATCATCAGTTCACATCATGTAGAAAAGAACCTTAAGAAGAATTCACATGGTGTCATTGCTCAACTCCATTCCATTCAGATGCACCCATAAATGGTCTCCACTACTTCCTTCGATAGATATCCAGGTGTCTTTGCTGCACCAGTGGGCTTGCCTCCTTCAAGAGACCTTTCCGGTAAGCATTTAGCCGCATTTACATCTCAGCGGGAAATGATGGCTATTTTGCATGCAGTACCGAAGTGGAAGGCATCCCTATTAGGGAACTATTTCTGCATCAAGACTGATCTCTAGAGTCTGGAAAATTTCCTGGAACAATGGGTCTCCTCCCTAACACACCTAAAATGGGTTATGACTATGCGATCACTTACAAGAAGGGTAAGGACAATATGGTGGCATATGATCCTTCTCACACATTTGATGACCCAGTTTCTCTTACACCTATTTCTCTGCTTGTTCCACATTAGTTGCAATTTGTTCAATAGGGCTATCTCTTCTATGAACCCCATGCTTCTTCATTGGCCGGGCACTTTGGGTTCCTCAGAACGTATGACCGGGAACAATGTAACTTCTTTTGGCAGGGACTAAAAATGAAAATTCAACAGATGGTGGTTGACTGTGATACTTTCCAGGTCAACAAGGGTGAAATGACACTCCTTTCGGGACTGCTCGAACCCTTGCCCATCCCTTCACAGATTTGGACAACTATTTCTATGGATTTCCTAGAAGCGATCCAGTGGTACAATACCACGTCTAAAAGGACACCATATGAAGTAGTATATCGACAGGCACCGCTAGTTCATCTTCCATACACCCTCGGAAGCTCCCTAGTTCAGGAGATTGACTCGGTTATTTGAAAACGTGATCAGATTCTTCTGATTCTATAGGACAATCTTCACATGGCAAGAATTCAACTAAAACAATACGTCGGTCAGCACCATTCAAAGCGTAATTTTCACACAACTGATATGGTTCTTATTTGTCTATAGCCTTCCAAGCAATCCTCCTGAAACTCAAAAGGCGTCGGTGGCCTGGAATGCAACCCAAGGATGCTACAGGGGAACCACTCTTTCAGATTCTGCATCAATTTCCACATCTAAAGCTTTGAGGAAAAAGCTTTTTCTAATGGAGAGGGGATGTTAGGAACCCATGCCAACCCTTCTATTTACTTTGTTAGTATATTGTTGTTGGTCGCATATGCTTTGTAATTTGTCTCATAGTATTTGTTGATCCATAGTTTGTATTATTGTTGTTGGATGCATATGCTTTGTAAGACGTCCCGTAGTAATTGTTGATCCATAGTTTGTATTGACACATGGTATTGACCCATGGTATTGGCGCCTAGAATTAATATATAAGTTTGTGTTGAGACCAATGAAGGTACGGTGAAGTTATTTGTATTGAGCTTGCTAAAAGGAGGTTTCCCCTCGAAGTGGCCTGTGATCAAGAAAAGCGATTATGAGTTCTGTTATTTCTGCTATCTCATGTATTTTCATTAATTAATTGTTGCAGGTTCTTCACATATTTCTCCTACTTTAAGAAAAAAGGTTTTTGAACATGTGCTACTCCAAATACAAATTGAACTTCCATGAGTTCTTCTATTTCTCCTACATCAAGAAAAAAGGTTTTTGAAAATGTGCTACTCCAAATACAAATTGAACTTCCATGGCTATATGAAGAAGGAAAATTGATTCTTAAACAAAAAAGAAGGTATAGATCAATAATGTATATTTTTATTTAGAATATAACCATGATAATTAGCAATGTTGATTCATCTTCCCATGTCTTTTCAATTACACATTGTTTTGACTTACCATAGTAACTTATATACCATCCATATAGTCGACAATATCTTGCTCCAATAATGCTAATTTTTCAATTAATGTCATTCATTCAAGCTTATCTGGTCTTCCTTTATCATCATCAACATATGTGCACTAGCCAGCTACAATATACTATACTCAACAAAAGCAGTCAAATTTCTTTGTTGTCAATATTCTTTCAATTCAACTGATTTACCTTTAGACATTCGACTTGGCATGATCAAGCTTCTTTAGTCAATTCTACCTAGTCTAGATTGTGTCTAATTGATCCAATTTAATATCTTCTTAAGTGCTCGACCACCAATGCAAACCTCTAGCTTGTTGGGCTATAGTAGGTGTGCCTCTACCTCACTCATTGTACTAATATGTACATAATATATATAGAGTAATTAAATAGAAAATTACCTAGTAAAATTTAAGGATATTATTATTAACTAAATAAATTGAAATTAAATAGTTACTCAATAATTAAACCATTTTAATTGTTATTATTAGAGTGATATTTATCTCTCATCTAATTGCTTAGTATAAAGAAAGCATGCGTCCACTACATGATAATCATTGTTCATGTATGGATATTATACCATATAGAATTCAAGCTCAATGGTTTCAACCATATGAATGAATTGTACGTCATGGCATTTCCATTTTAATTTATCCGCTTTAGACATAAGAAACCCTCATCTCCACATATGGGTGGCAACAGGAAAGGTTGAGAGTGGGCCTTTGAGATCAAGGGGAGCATTAGGGAAACCTATTTAAAAAGGAACATTACTTAAATGAATATGCATAAGGTAATGATTATTGGCACGAGTGTCAAAAATACATGCAATATATAATGTGTGGAGAAAATTTCTATCCATTTATAGCAAGTACACTTTTGTGTAATCTAATAAACATAATGTAATACTTTGCAATCAATGAAGTCTCCATCAGTGTAATGAGGTTTCAATGCAATGATTATGGACCTAGCTACCATGAAATACATGGAACTATATGTTTCTACTTAGTTCCCCACATCCCTATATGCCCTTGCAATAATAATAATAATCATGCTATAATATATGTAATGTAACTATGATAAATTAATTACATCACAATGAAAAGGGGGAATTGAAATAATTCTACACCCTCTTTATTAAACCAATAATAAAATATGTATGTAATCATGTACTAATTTGTGTTGGAATATTATAACCATCTCATCTTGTTTTTGCATGATTTGCATGCATTCCATGAATCACTCCATGCATGCATGCATTGGTAGTTCAGTCTCCTAGCACCTAGTCCTTAATTTATCCCCCCTAGAGATTAACTTTAGTCATCATTAGAACTCTTATCCACTCAGAGATCCTTAACCATGACTGATGTCCAAAGGCACCCTCACACGTGATTTTATGTGTTAGCATAGTCAGTTCCATGATGTAGGGCACCTTGTCCCCTTGATTACTCAATTAACCGACTGTTACACCTAGTTTCATTGCTACCGAGTGTAGGAGTGCCTATTTTTACCACTACAAGTCAGTATTGCACCTCCTTGGAGTCTCATTCCCTAATCTATAGCCCCAATGACTCAGTTATGTGCCATCCCACCCCAGTTGACTAGTCATTCATCATCGATGGTCACTAGACCTTATCGGGAGATGGTTTCAATGAAAACTAAGCCTGCAACATGTGTGGATTCCAACTGCCTCTTTACGCTAAAAAATTTATCCTTTGTAGATGTATTATTTATGTACAAATTCTACTGAATAATAATGTAATGGAATTTTTTACAATTGTTCTTCATTCTCTTGTGTTGTAACACAATTCTCCTTCTCTATTTTTCCTGCTCAATTATTTTCATCTCTGTTAGACTTAGTGTGAATTTTACCTTTTTATCCATATATATGTGAGAATTTCACAAAATATCACATGGTACCAGAGCTTTGCTGAGAAAAGTAATATTCCGAGAGATTTTTTCATATTTTTTTTGTGTAGGTATTCTGCAACAACTTCCATTAATTTGAAAGTAGTTTCTCCTCTCTCTCCATTCAACTATGATGCGTGGAAACCAAAGATGATAGCATATACGAAGAGACAAGGTATTTTTGATATGTGTATTGGTGTTACCAGAGATTTTGATTCCTATGAAGAGGATAATGATTGGATAAATAATGGTGATAGAGCCTTTGGAGCAATTTGTATTTCTATGTCTCCTAGTATGTGCTACCTCACTGATAAGTGATCACTGGACCAATTTCGACAAAGGATTTGTCAAGAATAAAGAAGAGGATAATGATATCCATTTGGAGAACAATCCCAATGATACCTCCACAAGTGTTCTATCGGATTGTGTCTTGTCCTCAAGCATCTCTGATGAGGAAGTTGTTCAAGATGAAGAAGAAGCTTCATATTCAACACATAAAGTTCTTCTTGAAGACATTCCTTCCTCTGTTGCTCTAGAAGTTGAATACAATTTCGAATTGTCCCCTTCCGATGTATCTGATGCATATGAAAGTGATACAACTAATGAAGATGATACTTTTAGAGATATTATCCATTCCTCACTCATGTTATCAATGTATTCTATTTATAATTCTGAGCAAGATATGTCAGTTACTATTCTAGAGGTTGAAGAGATTTTTGAATTCTCTACTTCTCATGAGATTACTAATGTGCAATATTATGATCTATTGGATGTTTTGGATAATAGATCAATCTTTGGATCTACTGCATATACTCTTCTTGGTTAGATGCCTCCTCCGTATTCCATAATGATCAAATGCACACTTCCTCAAGTTGCAAATGAAGTTGGAGACATTCTGCATTCGCTTGGACACTTGCTCCTCTCACTTAAAGCTTATTTGAAGTCCAAACCACCACCATCATGCCATGGTTCATTTGGTTCTGATCTCACCTATGTTGGGTCAGAGGAGATATCAAAGAACCATCTAAACATTCCTAGAGTTTATCCTACCTCAACTGGTTCGAATTTCAAGTTCCAGGGTGATCTTCATATTTTTGGATTTGTTCTCACCATGTTTGGTCTGAAAAGCAAGTTCATATGGCCTCCAGATTCAATTGCATCCACTGAAGGAGAATACAAGCACATTTTTTTGGAGCATGATCACAAGAGGAAGATACCTCCAGACATATGATCAAGCATCACACCTACTTGATTTTGGAGAAATTAATTTTTTTGGGGCGTGATTCATGTCCATCTTGAGGGTTTTTTTTTTTTCAAATCCCTAGTTTGAATGATTCATATCTAGAACCAAAGGGAACAAATTCTAAAAACCTTCAGCTAAATCAATTAAATGGTAACAATGGATGAGTATACAAGATACATACCACTGATATAACAATCGTTGTAACGATACAAAAGCAATCATGATTCAAATTCATGTGTAAAAGAACCGTTTAGGCCTTGGTGTTGTAGCTTCTTTCCAATGAGTTATTCTTTCTCTAATGAGTCACTTTAACCTTGAATACAAAATCTCAAGAGTCTAGAATTATAGAGTAATTCCTCCAGAATTTCCTTACTGCCAATCTTCCTCTCCCATTACCCATGACCCAAAGCATCAATTTATAGGACAATGTGGATATGGAGAGGTTGAGATAAATGAGGGGAGTGGGTGAGATATGATCTCCCTCAATAATGGAATTCGATCCATATCCATAACAATAGGAGGTAAAGGACATTATTCGAGATTTCGGTCTAGAAGCTTCTCGAAAACCTAGTTTTTTTACCGTGGAGACATTGATGCGACTTGGACATAGAGAAACGCGCATCAAATGAGCTCAAGTCGGGTTGATACGAATGCAAGTTGTGTCATCAATGTGGGTCGATAGTGAAGCGGATTGTGTCAATGGAATTCGACACGTGTTTCTAGTGAAGCAAAGCACGTCAAAGCCACAAAAAATATTAAGTTGCAGGGAAAACCATTCAGAGCTCATTCACTATGAAAGTGACTTTAGGTATTTTGGCAAGTCAAGATCACAGGGTTTTGTACAAGTGACGAAAATTCTGTGTAACAGATTGCCCCCAAAAGTAAAAAGCTAGAGAAAAATGATAGGTGGTGTACTTTGATGTGACCATTAGAGAGAATAACCATTTGTCGGAGAACTGACAACGACTATCAAAGGATTTGCAATACAAGCTTTGATATTTCTGAACAAAATATTTCACTGACTCAAGACATGGCTTCCGACCAATACACCGCAGGTCCATGTTGGTACTGACCGAGGATATTTCCACCTAAATACAATGTGGATCCATACCTAAATTACAGAACAAAATCATGGCTAGTAAGATACAATCATAGACCCATGATGAGATAATGACACGACCACGACCAATAAAAGAGTGGATCTGTGTGACAGTACATAAATAAGGCCTTCACTATAACATCAGTGTGGGAAACTACTAAAAATATCCATCGTAACGTGGGTGCAATAATCAGAACAACCCAAGGTATTCAAACCATTTCCTAAATGATACGAATCTAACCATGTGATTACAATGTGTTGAATTAGAACATGGTAGAAACCACTTGATTATCAATCAATGATGTGAACCATTAACAAGTGCAAGGGAAATCACCAATGATGAGAATGATCCCCAAGTTATATCAGTAGATCCCAATGAATGTGAATATATGAGTTGGATTCAAACATTCACATAATCATTTTATAAAGGTTCAATGACATGAAACCAATATCGAAAGTGAGAAAACCTACCATTTAGGTATGTAGGCTTCAAGGTACTAGGTAGCTTCTTAATGCAATCCCTGGATGATGTATTGGTGTCAATAGTGATAGATTCGTTGAAGAAGGGACATTATGTATCGCACATCATCGGCAGGAATGAAATATAGGAAGAACATTTCAGGTGGTAAATCAAATGAGTCTAGACTGACATAATGCATATGGATGAGTGTTGTTGAGAAATTGCTTTAGAATAGACTGGCCTAAGAGTAATGACTGTAAATTTTGACTTAAATGGAGGACTTCCTTTGAACATTTTACGGCACGAATAATAACCCGATAGCATGGACTTGGTAAAATGGAGGTCAAGACATGATGCAATATGAGTAGAGTATTATTTGGATGACCCAAATGAGTAGAGAGACTCATAGAATTGACACAACTTCAAGGACAATTTGATTACTGAACTGTTCGGATGAAATACAAACAGGTGCCATGCTCAAGGGAGACAAAAGGTTTCCATAAATGTGAATACAAACATATTTCCCTTGCCTTATTCCCTGTCATGATTGACAACTACCTCTTTGTTTATTAATGAGCTTCAGGAGGATAACAGATGCTCAATATAGCTTGTGCTTTAGACTACTCCGATCTCATATTTTTTATGAACCTGATAAAGGAGGAGTTCAACCCTATAAGTTCCCTTCAATGTTAAATTTTAACGAGTCCAAATAATGAAAACTCAACGACTTTTCACGTTTAGAGAGTCTGAAATGGTTAAAAGCGGACTCCACGGTGAACTTTTCATAAAGTTAGTCCCTAGGCCCGAAAAAGTGTAAAATAATGCCTAAAAGAACTATCCTAATCGAGGATTGACTAAGGCATTCCTTATTTGTAATTAATACTACTCATCTCGAAAAAGGGGTAAACTAAAAATGAATAGATTCCCTTTCAAATCATTTTATGAGTGTGAAAGGAAGCAAGTTCGCTCAGTGATCTTTTCATATTTTAAGAGTTTGAAAAGAGCTTAAAGAGAACTCCAATAATACCTTCGGGCATAAAATACCATTTGGGCCATAACTTGTTTATTATTTTCAACCTGTAACTCCAAAAACAAGTTATTAAAATAGAACTACATAAATTTATTAACAAAGAGTCGTTCAAATCGAAATGGTAAAAAATAATAAAAACTTGCAAAGTAAAATATTAAAATATTCACCCGCAATTCTATAAAAGGGAGTGGAAATGGCTCATTTTACCATTCCATCTTTGTTCTTTTTACCAAGGAGGGTAAAACACTCTTTGTAGTAGCAAATTTATGTTGAAGAATATGGGCACTCCAGGTTGTGGATTCAAGCTTCGTCAACTCTACGTAATCATCTTCACCTTCCTCTCTCATTTCCTAAGATAAAATACTGCAAATTTAATGTTTTTTTATAGATTTGGGGTTGTTTTTGGGCCTAAAATGTGTGCCCCAGTCATCGCAACCTGCCTTTCGGAAACCATGTCGCAGCCGATCGACGCAACTCACAAAAAGGCCAAGCGCGTTGATGGCTCACTATGGGTAAAGTTGAGTCGTGTCGACCATGAAAGGCGACCCAAAAGAAGAAAAACATGCAAATTATTTGAATTTTCTTGGGGATGAATGGTTTTTAACCTTTTCCTTTGGTCTTGCAGGTCTTCAAGCAATGAAAATGATGCTAGAATAGAAGGAACGAGACCACGAATTGGAGGATTTGGAAGGATTGCATGATGCCAATACAATGCAGGCACTTCAAGAATGTGGCTTGAAGAAATTCTTCCTTACTCCAAATATGAGGGCCCAAGTGCATTTGTTGGGGTATTTAGTGGATATGCGGGATCCTGATGAACAATATTTTCGAGTAGGATCCCATATCCTTATCCTTGAGGTAGATGGAATTTATTTTTTGTGTGGGATTTCAAGAAGAGGGGTTGGATCCATGATTACTGTGCAGAGCAGAGATGATGGGAACACGGATGAGTTGATCAACTAGTATTGTGAGCTCGAGACTATGAAGGTCACTAGGAAGATTCCAATTGAACAAGTATGTATACCATTGAGGACTATGCTCTTCAATGTGGTCTGATTAGTGAGGACTAAGTCCCACCATCAGGAAACTAGGTCTTAGATGTTATGTGACATAACCTGTATGGAACCTACTGTGTTTAACTGGTGTGAGAGCCTACTAATAATTATGAAATACCAATTGACCAAGTGTCGGATAGGTAGAACTAAATAGTTTGGTTATGGGTCTATATTGGTATCCTTATTTATGGAGTTAGTTCCTCACTTCCTCGCTCAACATATAGAGATAGCTAGCCTCGATCCATGGGATCTACGCATGAAGAGGTGGAATGAGTTATTTCTCATCATGGTGGTCTAATCCACATTTATGGGTTGGATTTCATCCGATGGATGTGCAAATAGCTCCTTATGGTAGAGGATTATGCCTATGCAGACATAGATTTCTGATGAGATCTCAATTTGGTGCTACTAGAGGGGTCAGTCTGGTGTGAGATAGGTAAGAAGAGATACTCATGCTATTTCAAGTGTTTTTTTTTTTTTTTTTTTTTAATATATAATTTTTTTGGTGTACTAAGACCTCTTATGTTTTACTAATGGAGGTGTGGAGATAGAGAGGCCACCTAGTGCTTCTTCTATACAAAGGTAGGGCCTCTTCTGCTCGCGATCGAGAAGCGAGTGACATACTTGCGTAGACCGAGGATAACTTAGAGAGGTTGAATGCCAGCATCCCATACATGTCGCTAGATGGCATTCCTCTACATTATCAATGCCATACAGTGGGTGTCTCCGTGAGTATTGGACGTCTGCTCTGTCGGGTAGCCCGGGCGGTGATATGTTATCTGGAGCGTCACGACTAGTCCCATTATCTATATGTAGTGATGTACTGAAATCCATGAGATTTATATATTTTCCATGATAATGTACTAAAATCTATGAGCTTCATATTTTTCCATGATGATGTACTCAAAACCATAAGATTCATATTTTGTCTTAATACTTATTTTATCATCTTTAATATAAAAGTGGTTTTATATACAATGTGTGTATGGCACATATGGACATCATGTATGTTGCTTGTGTTTGTTAATAAAATGTTTAAGAATGCGAGATGTACCAATATCATATGAAATTGGCCAAGGAATCGACAACCATATTCATATGTCTCGAAATATGTAGGTATTGAATGAGTTCAAAATACCTCTCCAAGAGATGTACTTGTTGGAAAATACGAAGTAGTGTAGGGTTGTAGACCGTGTAGAATCGATTTAGATGGGAGACCACTAGTTGAGAATCCAAATAGATGAAAATGTAGTTCACACCAAGGGAGGATGCATCAATTAAAAATCCAATCACCACGTGATATTCGGCGATATTATTAGTTGTAGGCCCTAGGCAAGTTCATCTTGAGTGTATGAGTTCATCGGTGGGAGAGTAGAGCACCCAAGCCGCCGAGCCAAGGTTTTGAGTATGTCGGCTAGTAGTGACTGCAAATCCTGAATAGGTTGTCATCTGCGCATTCAAGTGGAACATAGTATAAGAAATAATGATGGACATGAAGCCCTAACCTATGAAAAGAAAAACTAGCAGCAGATGGCTCTTCCGCAGGAAATACTAGCAGTAGTGGGCTCCTTCCGCAACTAAAGAGGATCCGGTTGCCAGGATTGAATGGAGGGACCAGATCGGTGGTTGAAAATGCATCCCGCATGAGGGTTTATGATTCCTGAATTCTGCATTGCAGATTATAGATTGCAGAGCAGTAATTTTCCAAAGATAAAAAAACCAAGTTTCCGCATCTCGCATTCTGCCTTGCGGCTTGCGGAAAGGTCATTTTCCAAAGGGAGAAAAAATAAAATTCCCGCAATCCGCATCCCGCATTGCGGATTGTGGATTGCGGAAAGATCATTTTCCAGGAACTCAAAAAGTAAGTTTTCGCATCCCGCATTGCGGATTGTGGATTGCAGAAAGGGAACTTTCTAGGATGCATAAAGTTAGGTTTTCGAATCCCACATCCCGCATTGTGGATTGAGGATTGCGGAAAGGTTGTTGCGGAAGGGAAATTGTGGAAAGAGATTTGTCGATCAAGGAAGTTTTGCAGAGTGAATTGCACTCATAGGGAATGGATATTTTCATAGAGAAACATCGCGTCTAAGAGTAGTGAAGGAGCCTTCTTCAGTTACCTGGCCTAATCAAACCTAAATGGCTGGATCCGGTGGACGAGAAGGTGGATTCCATGGTCCAATGGCACATTTCCAGTGCAGGAGATTCCTTTCCTCTGTGCATGGCAGAATCAGAGGTTGTTGTTTCGGAGAACTCGGCTCGAACGACATCATCATTACCAATCCAAGTTACTCGGAATCAGTTAGGATATTTTGACATTTTGTAAGCATATAAAGGCATGTTTTGAAGAGAACCAAAAGGTTGGACGTTTTTGTTTCAGAGATATTACTGCTCTGCGCTTATATTAAACTCAGCCTCTTAATCAAATGAGAAGACTTGATTCTGGAGCTTGAGATTCCTGTGATGTGTGTTCCGATGTTTGCTATTTCTTGTGTATGTGTTCTTGCTTTGTATTTCCATTAATTATTTACTTCTATAATACCTAAAGATCAATATTACATGGTCTTGAATTCATGCCCACGTGCTCTAGATGCATATGACTAAGTATTCCACCCTTTTCCTCTTGAAGTTGCAGGTCAGAATTCATTTGCAAATGCTCTGACCTTGCAACGAAACTTGTCTCATCTTGCTTCCTTCACCTGCTGATCATTTTGACTTGAAAGAACTATATCTACCTTGCCTCTTGCCTTTGCAGTCTTGGTCTGAGTATGTCATTTGTGATAGGAAACCCACCGACGTTGTCTCCATGCCTAACTTTCCTCCTATTCTTAACTCCAACCAACCGAAAACACTCCTTTAATTCATTGTTTCAAGGTCTAGACACCACTTTTACCAATATCCAGTCCAATCTATGCTATTATCCCATCATTGGAAGCACTAAAAGGATATACCTCCTTGTGGTCGGAAAGGCTAATTTCCATCCACTAAATATTGGTTTGCAACAGTTAACCCATGGCCTTTCCTACCACAACCTAGGAAAATATTGAGTGATAACATACGTGATGTTGAAACCCCTTTTTTTCTTCAACAACTGATACTTATACTTTATCCTAGTGTCTGATTATCTGTCTCTTTCTTTTCCTATGAAAAAATTAAGCAGGGTCCACCCCAGCATTGGGAAACCCTGTAATCTTCGCAATCATGTCTGTTTCCACCGAAACCCCACAGTCGAGCCACAAGTAGCCACCATGAAAAAACAACAACAACTAATTTACACATACATTAGCCTCTTTAGTCCTACCAAAATGTGGTAGATGCATTAGCGATAGAATAGAAATGCCCTTCAATCCCAATTCCCACTCCTTAGGCTCAAGCTATAATGGTCCACCTTCGTCTGTATTCACTATTTGCATGTAGTTTTTGTAGTGAAATTTCAGATACTTTGAGATTTCATGCTCCACATATGATATTTTTTTTATGCTACATAGTATGTTTCCCTGCACCAAAAAACCTTTCCAGACAAGAACAATGACCAATGAGTACTTGGTACTCTTGGGAAGCTGAACTAGTCTCGCATCCATATTTTTTGGAGGTATGTACCCAAGGAAAATAGTTGCATACCCAAATGCAGAGGCTTTGACATCATGTCTTCCCTAAATCGATGGTGGGGCCTTGACCTTGAGCTCCTCACCATGATTTTATAACAATATTACATCATTTACATTTTAATGCAATGGGGTCAAAATTGGGATATTACAACCCATAACTTTGACAGATCAAGACTTGTGACAAACCATCCACTCCCACAGATAGCATGAACCAATTATGTCTTTAATACATATCGCATACGTCACATTCATTCATTTTTTCATTATAAGCACATTCATTCGTCAATTTTTACAGTTAATAAACATAAACATCACATTACAATTGACAACATGATTTTAATGTGGAAACCCAAAATGGGAAAAACCATGAAAGCACTTATTTTATTCATGAGTCACATCCAAAAATAAGCACTTCATGTTTGTAAAGATTTACAAACTTTCCTTCTTCTATTACAATGGATCTATGCACACATCATGTAGATCATGCAACTATTTTCCTTACATTAATCGGCAACTTTGACATACCAAAAATAGAAGGGGCTTGTAGAATATAGGCATAGACCAACAATTTCCCAACCAACTTATTATTTCACTAACAACCCCCAAAATTCCCAACCTATTACATATTTATAGGGCGTACACAACCTACTCCGCTCCCACTACATCACTAACTAAATATTGGACTCATTAATGTGAGTGGTCAAAACCCTAACTAACTTACTTAACCCCGCCCTTTGACATATTCAAATTGACCATCTTCCTGGTTTCTCGGCAGCTTTGTCAGAGTTGACCACTTTGTCGAACTACTTTTCCTTGGTTTTGTCCACACAAAAAATGATTCACCAAAAGATTCCTAGGCCCATCAAGCCCCCAACACTCACATGTGACTTGTCTCGAGCCACTTCAAGGTTGTGTTATTGCTTCCTTCATCTTCAACAAAAAATCTACGTAGACTTTCATTATTCCCTCGACCAAACGCTGGACAGTTTCTTTCTGTTGGTTTACTTCATTGACAAGTTCAGTAGTTATATGCTCTTTTATTTTCTCTATAGTTTAGGTGACGACCTTCTCAATTTATGCATGTTGACCTCGAATTACTTCAGAAACACGTTCAACTTCAATCTCAAGTGCTTCAACGCTTTTTTTCCACTGCTATTGTTGAACCCTTAACTAGTTAATTTCTTCCTATAGAACCTTATTTTTTGTATCCTTCTGCATCCTTTACACTAGAGATAGAGTCTTTCAAAGGCCCCATAGGTTTATCATTTTGTCCTCTACAACCCTTATCCTATCATTGATTTCCTAAATTTCTGCATGCTCCAAAAGAGCATCCCAACTCTGTGACAATTCTCCATACATTTTCATGCATTGAGTCTTGGGCTCCTAAATACTTTGAATGGCCCCTTGCACTTTTGCTCGCCGTTGCTCGGTCACTTCAGGTGGTGTGATTGGCACTAAATTTGCTGCTAGTTCTTCCACATTTTTTCTTGATACCAGAAATTAATTCTTCAAGTCGATGTAGATTTTCCTTAGGATCTAGGTCCTCAAACACTTCTGGTTCTGAAATTGCTTGACATGTTACTATGACAACCTCATGCAACTTTTGTTTTTCCTAATGCAGGTGATCATTTTCTTTCTAAAGCTCATTGGAATAATCCTTAAGTGTGTATACTTGGTTCCTGTAGCCTTTCATGAGATCATATATGGATTTCTCCCTTGCTTTGATTTCTTGTGCAATGTTCTCCTAGAGACTATGCAGCAGCATAAAGATAGACACGGCTGGCAACTTCAACTCAGCATATCCCGACTGAGGGAATTGCTCACTTGCTCCTGCTTCATAAAAATTGAGTGCTTGTGGAAACAAATTGAACACTCTGTCGATGTAAGTTCTTGTAGTTAACTAATCCCATTTCTCTTCCTTTTGTGTAACCTCAACTCGTGGAACAACCTCCTGCTGCAGAGCTAATATGCTAATCTTCTTAACCGGTAGAGTGTATCTAATAGGTATGTCACTCTTCCAAATAGTTCAACAGTATTTTCTTCAACTATCTTCATGTTTTCCTCTTTCGCTTTAGTCTTCCTTTCGAACAAGATGTTTACATCATCGTAAGTTAAGGCCTACACTATGCTAGACATCTGCAGTTTTTGCTTCTTCTTACCTATTTGTGTAGATGTGGTAGCCTTAGGTTTCTCCCCCAAGATCAGATCAGTAGGAATATTTGTTGACTCATGTCCATCATCGTCTAAGTGGGGTGGGTTTCTATCATCACACCCAGCTCCATTATTCTTACTGCTCTAGTTCTGATTAGTGTTTTGTTGTTGTCTATACATACCTTCTTGTCGGGGATCATGCTGCGACGGATCCAGTGAAATGTTTTGTACTCGACAGGGACCTTCCATTCTGCTGGCCATTGTTAGATGATGGATTCCACTTCTTCTGTCGATAATTTAAACCCAGTTATCGACCATTGTCGATGTGGATCCCTCCTTGCCTAAATATACATATGATGAGGCCCAACTTTGAACCTCTCAATGTTCCTGAACTTAACCAATGTATTCTCTTCAATTTGTGGGATCTATACAACATAATACTATAGTGCTTCTTTTTTCATATACAAAGTAAAATTATTTCCTACCTACCTCCTCTTGATCTTAGTATACCATAAGTTTGCGTATCGAGAGGCATAACATGGCCAAATTGGTTCCATGCCTTGATATGCCTCTAGATCTGACCACCCCAAAAAAGAAATGAAAAGCAATAGCCAGGAATAGGTGAAAGGGTTACCATTATCCTGTGAAATGATGCAGTCATTGAGGAACTCATTTAGGAGGAACATTTCCCAATTCATCTGTATTCTTGCTGTGCATTGCTCTGCTGCTGCGATGACTGATGCAATCGCTTGGTTTTGTTGAACCTTCCTCAACACTTTTGTTGCTAGTTCCATTGAAGTGAAGTGAATATCCTGGTCATTGATTGGTGTTGTTAACACCTATTATTATCTCCGCCGAGGAAGGTAAAATAAATTCCCCCTCCGAAGCTCCAAGGTCACCCATTGGCCGGTTACACCAAATGAAGAATCAGAAAACCCAAAAAATGGCTAAGTATCAAGCAATTCCAATCCAAGTGACCAAGCTGCAGTAAGAAAATGATAAAATACAAGGAAATAAGGCTCTTCTGCAAGAAAAACTAGTAGCAAGGGGATCCTTCCACAACCAAGGAAGATCCAGTAGCCAGGATTCAATGGCGGGACCAGATCGGTTGTTGAAAATGTGTCCCGCATGAGGATTTCTGATTCTCGCAATCTGCATTGCGGATTGCGGATTGCGGAGCAGTAATTTTCCGAAGATATAAAAACCAAGTTTCTGCATTGTGGATTGCGGATTGTGGAAGGTCATTTTCCATAGGGAGAAAAAATAAAGTTCCCACAACCCGCATTCTGCATTATGGATTGCGGATTGCGGATTGCGGAAAGATCATTTTTCAGGAACTCAAAAAGTAAGTTTCTGCATCCCGCATTGCAGATTACGAAAAGGAAACTTTCTGGCATGCATAAGTCAGGTTTTTGAATCCCACATCCTACATTGCAGATTGTGAATTGCAAAATGGTTGCTGCGGAAGGGAAATTGTGGAAAGAGAGTTGCGTGTCGAGGAATTTTTGCAGAGCGAATTGTAGTCGCAAGGAATGGATATTTTCACAAAGAAACGGCGTGTTTGAGAGCAGTGAAGGAGCCTGTTCGAGTAACATGTCCTAATCAAACCTAAATGGCTAGATCCGAGGGATGAGAAGGTGCATTCCATGGCCTAATGGTACATTGCCAGCAC
Organism: Larix kaempferi; assembly: GCA_027924585.1. Lineage (NCBI taxonomy): Eukaryota > Viridiplantae > Streptophyta > Pinopsida > Pinales > Pinaceae > Larix > Larix kaempferi. The sequence goes on from BSBM01000753.1 coordinate 22,984,057, forward strand.
AAGTGATTCCTTTCCTCCGTGCATGACAGAATCAGAGGCTGTTGATTCGGGTGGCTGAGCTTGAACGACCTCATCATTACAAGTCCAAGTTACTCCGAATCAGCCAGGATATTTTGACATTTTGTAAGCCTATAAAGGAAGGTTCTGAAGAGAACCAAAAGGTTGTACATTTTTGTTTCAGAGAGATTACGCTCTGCGCTTGTATTAAACTCGGCCTCTTAATCAATTGAGGAGACCCGATTCTAGAGCTTGAGATTACTTTGATGTGTGTTCTGATGTCTGTTATTTCCTTTGTATGTGTTCTTGCTTTGTATTTCCATTAATTGTTTACTTCTATAATACCTAAATATCAAGATTACATGGTCTAGAATTCATGCCCACACGCTCCAAATGCATATGACTAGGTATTCCACCCTTTTCCTCTTGAAGTTGTAGGTTAGAATTTATTTGCAAATGCTCTAACCTTGCAATGGAACTTGCCTCTTCTTTCTGCCTTCACCTGCTGATCATTTTGACTTGAAAGAACCGCATCTACCTTGCCTCTTGCCTCTACATTCGTTATTCGAGTCTTTCATTTGTGATAGGAAACCAACCGAAGTTGACTCCATGCCCAACTGTCCTCCCGTTCTTAACACCAACCAACCAAAAACACTCCTTTAATTCATTGTTTGAAGGTCTAGCCACCACTTTTACCAATATCTTAGCCCATCTATGTTATTATTCCATTGGTGGAAGAACTAAAGGGAGATCTCTCCCTGTGGTCGAAAAGGCTAGTTTCCATCCACTAAAGATTGGTTTGCAACAGTTACCCCATGGCCTTTCCTGCCATAACCTAGAAAAATCTTGGGTGATAACATTTCTGGTGACTCCACTTGGGACATCTCTGGTTTTCACAGTATCAAACCGAACCTCTGAGGGAGAGCAGAGAGTCTGATGTTCCAAGGTTGTATCATTTTCCCTAGAGAATCCATCTTTCAAACAGGCGATTCCACTGGAGATCGAGCTTACTTCTAAAAGATTTATATCATATCAGAGCTAATTAGTAAGGGAGAATAGTAGTTAGACACCAAAGGATCATGTGTTATTCTCTTGGCAAGTCCATTTTCCAAATCGACTAGCTCCTAGGAGGAAGTCTGGCTCCGAGGAGGATACCTACTAGAAGTCATCTAGACCCCAAGTTACCGAAAGTTGCTTCAAACCTATAAATGGTCATCAGGAAAGCAGGGGAAGTCCAAACAGGTATTTCTCCGCTAACTAGTTCTCTTTCTTTACCTAAAAAAAGGCATATACTATAGAAAGTGTCCCTTCAAGTTTGAGGACTGGGTCCCCCCCATTCAGATCTAGGTCTAAGATTGATGTCAGAAAATCCTTGTTCAACTAGAGAGGATTCCAAATCCATTGCCTGTTTCCCTTTGTTAAAGCTACTGGCCAAAATACCCACGTCCTGAGTACTCCTTCTGCTACTTCTAAAACCCCCTCTGCTCCCAAGAAAAAGCTAAGAGCCATGGCTACCAGGCAGGCCCCTCTAGCCCTCCCAGCCAATCTTGATGACCTACCTGTGGGCTATTCCCAACGCCTCATGAGATTTTATGGGGAGGGAAAAGCTTCTGCACAACAACATGTAGACCAGTTCAATGACTTCACAGACCTAGAAGAGGTAGATGAAGATGATGTCGTTTTCCCAAATCCTTACAGGGGAAGTGAAGAAATGGTTTAAGGCCCTTCCAAGTAGAGGAATAGATACCTATGAAATATTTGAAGAGGATTTTCTGGTTAGACTCGTAATATAAACAAAATCCCCTCCAGATCCTCACTCAGTATGAAAATACAAAGAAAACCAATGCTGAGACTGTCCAAGAATTCTCATCCAGGTTCATGAGAATGTACAATTCCATCCCTGTGGACATAAAACCTCATGTGGGGGCATTCAAGCTTCATTTTTCCAACTGTTTCATTAATGAATTTTCCCTCATGTTGAGAGAAAGGAGATCTACCACTCTCCCTGATATGTTGCAAGGTGCATTAGAAGTGGAAGCCAACTTGATGGCCTCAGGTAAAATGAAGCACACAATTGAAGCTTGGAAAAAGAGATGCAATGATGCAATGTAACCTTCCACATCCCAATACATGGATTCCAAATTTGAGCAAATGATGAGAACTATGGAGAGACTGGTGGATAGTATCTCCCTTGATAGCAGGCCTCTTTCTAGATAAAACCCATAGCCTCAATCTCGAAACAACAATCTCAGAAGGCCCCCTAGGCCACCAGGAATACCTAGAGAGCTAAGAAACCCTGAGAATCAACCAATCCGACCACCTTTTGATGAGAATCTCATATATGAAGAAGAAGAAGATAGATAGGATGAAGATCAAATCCACCTCTGTGATCAGATCCAACCCCAGTTCTATCTGACTAAAGATGAACATGACCGGTCTTCCCAGCAATCAGATGATGTCTCGGGTGAATCAGAACCTCACCAGTACCAAAGAGGGCTCCACAACTCCATCTGTGAGTTCGAGAGGCATCATAATTTGAGGAATAAAAAATTAACAATAGACTGAGGAAAGGCTATTGGTGATCCATCCCCTTCTCAACCACAAATAAAAGAAATCCCTGGGAGAAAAGACCCAAAAGTTACAATATCTAAGGAGACCCTTGGGAAGGGGGAAGAGCCCCCTAAAAAGATCCTAGAAGGGAGAGATGAGGGTGTTACAAAGACAACAAAGAGGGTCTATACTGCTTTCCATTCTGGAGAATGAAATATCTAAGATTAAGATCTCCATCCCTTTGAATGAGTTGGTAAAAAAATTAGAGTACAAAGACCAGATTCTGAAAGTAGGAAATGGTGGGGAAGGAAAGAAGCCTGATACTCTCAATTTGTATGAAGACACACCTACTCTTCTGTTTGGCTCCTGTGTTGAAAATGCCTCATAAATTGATTTCTCCCCTTTCTATATCAACCTCAACATACATGACCATATCCTACAAAATACCATGTTTGATTCAGGAGCCTCCCATAACCTCATGCCAAGTTCAGTGGTGGAGAATCTAGGGTTATAGATCGCAAGACCTTATAAACACATGTTCTCCTTTGATTCTAAAAGAGTTCCATGTGTGGGGATGATTAAAGATATGTTGGTCTCACTGACTTAGATACCTCAGAAAAATATGATCATGGATGTGGTAGTGGTTGATATTCCGCCTAAGTTTGGGATGTTGTTATCTAGGTCATGGACTGCAAAGTTGAAGGGAACCATGCAAATGGACATGTCTTATTCCACCATCACAACCTTTGTTGAAATCAGAAGGATGTACAAGGAACATAGGCTGTCATATGTGGTAAGCGAAAAGGACAGGCCTGATAACCACCCCATATTTTTCATAGATATGGTTATAGGATCCTCAATTCTCTGCTATGAACTGGGTCTAGAGGAAGAAAGGATGGGAGATGCCAAGTTACTTAAACCAAACAGTGAAGCTAATGACTGAAATGAGTTACAGTGCCTTGGCAGCTCAGCTAACACGGAGAATGATGGGAAACAGATGGAATAGGGTAGTAATGAAAAATCAGGGCTAGAGATAGAAACCACGGTCACCCTCCAAAACGAATATCACTGGGTCATGAGGTTCGATGGAGCTGTAAACAAAGAAGGAGATGGAGTAGGAATATGGATTACCCCTCTAGACGAGAGAAATGCATGTGCTATATACCATACTTTCAAACTAATTTTTTACTGTTCAAATAATGTGGCTAAATATGAAGCTCTTCTATTGGGATTAAATGTACTCAAAGGCCTAAAATCTAAGAAGATCAGGGTCTATGGAGATGCAGAGCTGATAACCCAGCAAGTGAATGGAAACTATGACGAAAATGTTGTGTGGGATCTGTTTGTCAATTTCTTCACAGAACGTCATATTTCTTTCATTCCCAGGGAGAAAAATGAAATAGCAGACATTCTAACCAGCTCCGCTAGCAAATTTCAACTCCCTTGCTATCCTACCAGAACTCACATGGTTAATATAAGGCATAGGCCCTCCATCCTAGACAGTACAACTCGATGGCAGATATTTGAAGATGACCATCAGATCAAGAAATTTCTGGAGATGACTGGGGAATTTTCCAATGTCCAGACTAATCAGGAAGACTATGAAGGCGAAGAGTGGGAACCTGATCCGCTAGAGCTCAAAACTACTTTGTGATGCAAAGAGATTCTGCAGCTAAAAAGAAACTACATACCCAAAGGATTGGTCCCACTGGAAATACTGTTCGATGAAAACGATGTGGCCAAGGATCACCAAGTGGCTTCGGACCCAAAATAAATAGAAGACTGTAACATTGCGAGCGACGAAGAGCCCAAAATTGTCAAACTATTGAAATATTTGGCCCTTGGTACCAAAAAGGACTATATGGACTTAATGTAAAAGTTTTCCGATGTGTTTTCATTGTGTTATGAAGACCTGAAAGAATATGACACAGCCATCATCTAGCATACCATACCAGTCAAGACAGGGGAGAATCCCTTCAAGAATAAGCTAAGAAGGATGAACCCGAAGCTATTCTCACTGATGGAAAAAGAGGTAAAGAGGTTGTATGAGGCCAAAATCATAGTTTCTTTGAGATTTTTGAAATGGGCGGCTAACATAGTCCCAGTGAGGAAAAAGAATGGTGAGATCAGACTATGTATTGACTTCAGAAATATCAACAAGGTGTCCCTAAAAGACAACTACCCCCTTCCCAAAATGGATCACATTTTCCAGAAGGTCATAGGGGTAGCAAGAATGTCCATGATGGATGTATTTTCAAGGTACAATTAGATTAAGGTACAACCAGAAGATTAGATAAAGATAGCCTTTACCACACCTTGGGGAACCTTCATGTATGCTAAGATGCCCTTCGGTATGTTGAATGCAGGAGACACCTTCCAAAGAGCTATGGAAATGGATTTTGTGGGAGAGAAAGACAAATTTGTGGTTGTCTACATGGTTGACATCACTGTATACTCTAAATCTGATGCAGAGAACCTAAAGCATTTGCACCAAGTGTTCACCAAGTGCATAAAATTTGGAATCTCTTTGAACCCTAAAAAGTCAAATTTTTCCGTGCAAGAAGGAAAGTTGTTGGGCCACATAATATATAAAGATGGGATCAGAATTGAACCAAACAAAATGGATGCAATACAGAAGATTGAGCTCCCCAGGAGTAAAAAGGAAGTCCAGTCCTTTCTAGGAACAATGAATTTCATAAGGAGATTTATCCCCAATTTTGTAGAAATCATGAGGCCAATCACTTGCATGCATAAGAAACACAATCAGGTCAGGTGGACTGCCGAGGCTAGGAAAGCGTTTGAAGATATAAAAAGAGAAATTATTGAATCCCCTGTATTGATCATCCCAGATTTCGACAAGGAATTCCTTATGTTCTCTTTTTCCTCGGAGCATTCCATAGAAAGTGTGATTTTATAAAAAAATCAGGAAGGAGATGAGTAACCCATAGCTTTCTTTAGCAGTGCTCTTAGAGATGTTGAGCTCAAGTACAACATTGTGTATAAGCAATCTTATGCCATGATAAAAACTCTGAAGGATTTCAGGGTTTACATTCTACATTCCAAAGTGGTAGCTTATGTTCCTAAGGTTGTTGTTAAAGATATATTGACCCAACCAAATCCAGAAGGAAGAAGGGAAAAGTGGATAGCTGCGCTGCTGGAATATGACCTACAAATCAAGCCTACAAAGCTTACTAAAGGAAAAGGGCTGGCCAGACTCATGGTTGATTCAAATTGGGATTCAATGAGTATGAACCTGTTGTCACACATGAAGGAAGAAGCTTCCCAAGATCCACTACCTCAGGTATCATACAAATTCCTTTCCTCTCCTTGGTATTCTGATGTTGTATATGTTTTGGAGAACTTGCAAGCACCCCCTGATATGGGAAAAAGAAAAGCTAGATCCATTAAGATGAGGGCTTCGAAATATTGCATATTGGGAGGTTTTCTTTATTGGAAAGACCCTGGAGGTGTCCTCCTAAATTACATAGTGGAAGAGGAGGCCCAAGTGACCCTAAAAGAGTTTCACAGGGGTGTCTATGGAGGAAATCATTACTGGAAGGCCAATGTTAACAAAATTCTCAGGGAAAGATTCTATTGGTCTACTATGTTCAAAGATTCTTATAAGGATATAGACAGCAGCCATGAATGACAAGTTTTTGAAGGAAAGAGGAATCTCTTGTCACTTCCTTTGAAACCAATATCTGTGGAAGCCCCTTTCCAACAATGGGGGCTTGACTTCATAGGTGAAATTTTCCCCAACTCCTTTGGACAACACAGGTGGATATTGACTGCCAGTGATTATTTCACCAAATGGATCGAAACAGTACCCACCAAGCAGGCCACGGACACAGTCATCATCAAATTTCCGGAGGAGAATATCTTGTCTAAGTTCAGGTGCCCTGTTAAGATAGTCACTAATAATGCATAGGCTTTCAAATCCAAGAACATGATCAAGTTCTATGACAAGTTCCATATCAAATTGGCCCATGCTACTGCTTACTATCCGCAAGGAAATGGATTGGAAGAATCTTCCAACAAAATCCTAGTGAGGATAATCAAGAAGTTGCTACAAGAGAATAAAAAGGCCTGGCACACCAAGATGACCCTCGCCCTATGGCCTGATAGGATCACCTCTAAAAAATCCATCGAAACTTCTCCTTTCAAATTGGTATATGGAACAAAGGTAATATTCCTTGATTCCCTCAGAGGGCCCACAATGACATTGTTGCAGGATAAAGAAGAAGAGCCAAACCCAGAACTGAAGAGAGCTAACCAACTGGTGGAAGTGCAAGAAATTAGAGAAGTGGTGCAGGATGAAGCCACGAAATATTAGGTATGGATCAAGAAGAAATTTGATAGAAAGAATAAGGCAAATGATTTCCAGGTAGGATATCTGGTGTTGACACTATATTTGAAAATACTCGAAACCTAAATGATTTGTCAAAAAACATCGAAAAGAAGAGAATTTACTACAGTTGGGTTGAATTAAAGGGTCACAATAAAAAAAAAACACAACGAAAAACCTACATATGCAAAGTCCCAAAATAATTATTGAAGAGGTTAAGTCTTGGTGAATTTTCAACGACAGAGATGAAAATAATAGAGATCCACGGCTGTCATGGTTTCCCGCACCGCCCAAAAGATTGGTTGCAAATGCTGGTGAGTGGTTGCGGACATAATACCACTGAGTACGTGTCACATTTTCATTGATCCACATCAACGTGATAGTGGTATCACAAACCACTACAATGTCATGCGGAACCACCAAAGGATAATACGCGGCGGGCCATGGCACGTGGCAGATGCAGAAGCCACAAGGGAATACACCACATGTTGATATAAATCAGAGGGACAATATACATTGGGACAACATCGACGACCGAGATTCATCCGCATCATGGGAAGTGCACACTCAATAGAAGAAAGAGCGGTTGCGGCAATAAACCACTCTAATAGGTATCAGAAAATGGTTGATCCGCATACAGTAAAAATGGGAGAAGAAAACCATTATTGGGATCGCGGATATCACCATGGGAAATAAAGAGACGCAAGATCTAACGGCTCAAATCAAAAGGCTCGGGATCAATGGTTGGATATAAAGTACATTCAGAAAGCTGCCAGAAAGTTAAGCAAAAAGGCTTATATAAAACACAAGGGTTTCAAATAACGAGACTGTCTATGTGTCGCTATCCCTAGGAGCTCTGAAGACTGGTGGAGATTAGCAGATGCGACAAAATGATAAAAACGTGTCTATACAGGTAGGGTATGGTGACCTGGCCCACATTTTTAACAGAATTTTGTTTGTAGAAACAATTTAAATGGAAACTGTACATGATATAGATGTTTTTAAAGCTAAAGAAGCCCTAGAAGATAGAGATGGGGACATTCATGATACCCTAATCAGGTTACCAGTCGCTGAAGTTAAACTTAGGTTGTCTAAGTTATTAGAAGAAGGTATAGACATACACAGAGTCCACCAGTCGTCCTTGTTAGCCTTCTACCCAGACCAAATCCCATCTTTTCTAGAATTTGTGTCATGGTGTGCTGAGAATTATTCCAGAGAAGAAAGAACTATTTTAGATAGTCGAAAAACCAGAGTCGTTTGCAAAATAGAGCCTGTCGTTGTAATTAAAGCCCTAGAAATAGAATTTTCTCAAACCCTCGAGTCTGAAATTTTTTCTGAAACGTCTGTTATTGAATATTATCATCAAACCCTTCAAGATGATAGAGAAAAGTTTTTGTCTACGTGTCTTAAACCAGAAACTAACATTTCAGATATCCTGTACCCTATAGATATCAATTTATTTGATGAAAATACCCAGCTGGTTCTGACATTGTTGGCTTTAATCCTAGGGTTCGATACATATATGTATGTAGATGAGTTTCAATTAAGTCTTTTGTATAAAATGAGTACAATTCAGTCAGGGATTGATGAAAATCAAATTCCTCTACTAAGTTTTGAAGGATTCTTGATCGAGAAGATTCATGACCAGATGGTCAATTTCCCCACTCTGAAATATTTCAAATTTCAGTCTTTTTTGATGAAAATGATCATGGTGGCCAGTCCTGAAGAGTTACAATTCCCTGAGATCATTTTCACAACGTTATTAGAAAATAACATGTTTAATTACATAAATCATATGCTCTCTAAGATTTACAGAATGATTTTTGGTGAAAAATTGCCTAGAGTATTACCAGAAATGCAAGCATGTATGCAATCGAGTGCAGAGTATGCTGTAGGAGATTGGTTCTTATCAAAGGATAGTACAGTGATCAGATTATATGGTTTCAAACATAAACCCTATGTTTTACCATCATTTATTACCTTAAGGGTTTTTGCTTTGGAGTTCCTGAGACAGAAGTTAATTGTTGAGGATAATAATTTCTTGCTTTTCAAACAAGCCACAGATATCAAGTATCCGTTCACACTTGGCCCATTCACAGTGAAAAATAAAAACCCTGCTATTTATATAGAGAAATTATTGAAATATATGGGTTTTGAGACAGACATGGCTATTGAGTATGATCCATTAAACATAATATCAAAACAGAGAACAGATCATCGCATCAAAGCGTTGAATCATCAGATGATTGAGGGAATGTCTGACAGAGCAAATTGGATGGAGTATAAGGAAGAAATCATTCCAGATTTACATGATCAAGAAATGATATTGACAGATGCAACAACAGAGGTAGAAAGCACGATGAATACTGCAATGGTGGGGTTTAAAAGACCCATACAGGATGTAGTGAACATTGAAGGTGAAGGAGCAGAAAAAGGAAAAAAATTGAAAATGGATGAACAACAAGAGTTAATGGCAGTTTCAGAAGAGGAAGGAAGAACATAATTCAAAATACCAGAAGTCATGGTAAAGGAGTACAGTATTCAAGAATCCCCGGTGGAAGGTGATGTAGATAGACCACACAGTCTGATGGATGTATTTAATGAACACAGCCAAAATAAACAGGAATCTTCTCGACAAACTAGTCAGTTATTTCCAAGGGTTAGAAATATATCCAACATCGAAGTCAATTTGTTTACTAACAGAAATGTCAAAGAAAATTCTTTAAAATTTTCAGTTGTTACTAAAGATAAGATCTCAGAGATGAAGGTGGATCTGACAAAAATCAATGCCCCAGATAAAATTTTATTGCATAGACAAACAGGGGGGGTTATATATTCAGATTATTTAGGAGCAATATTAAAGGCAGACAAATTGAAAAATTTAATAGATCAATTGAATAACCAGTTGAGACAAGAGAAAGCAGAAAATAAGTCTCGACAACAACAAATAAAAAGATTACAAGTAGATTTGATAAACAAACAGCGAGGTGCAGCAGCAAAATTGCTCAAAGATAAAGATGATACAATTCTGATGTTAAGATGAAAGCTGAAAATTCTAGACACTTTGCTTATCCAAGGAGCCAAACTAACAGTACTGGAAAAAGAAAAGGAAGAGTTGTCAAATGAAGTAAAGGATGTTACTGCAAAAATGTTGAAGCTCACTGAGGAAAAAAGATCATTGGGAAAAATAAAAAATTGGTTTGGAAGAGCAATTGGAGGAAATAAAGAAAAAGTTAGCAGAAATAGGTCAGCAACAGGTGCATGCAGATATAGATGAAGATAAAACTGGATTAGATGGTCTCTTACAAGCCATGTCCCAGGTGAGTTTGAAAGATGTTGAAATTAAAGAATTGAAGATGGGAATACAGAAGCTCAAAGAAGAAAATGAGACTAAAGATAAGGAAATAAAAACTTTGCAAATAAGGAATCAGGAATTAACTGATAATAATAAAGGTTTGGCAGCTCATGCGATAGGAAAAGCTGCAATGCAAGGTTACAAACATATGGTATGGGATCAAATTATAAAGGAATTTGAAAATTAAGACCTTATCTTGATTATATGAGAATCAAAGAAAAAGTAGCCAAAGATGCCTTTGAGAGTTGCAGAGCAGTCAGAGAGAATTTAAACAAAAAACCAAAAGAAATAGCACAGAGGGCAATAACTTTCTTAAACAGTTTAACTGAACCAGACTTGACAGCAATGAATAGAATGAATAGAATATCAGTCATTACATGGGCCAGAAGAATCTTGGGAAAATATTCACATGTTGAAAATATTGAAGCTAAAGCTAGAGATATATGAGAGGAAGTAATAAAGTTTAAGAAGCGATTTGAAAAATTAATAAACAAAGGATTCCCTGCTTTTTGGGCTGAAAAGAATGAATTGTTTCCTCCTAATGAATATAAGAGATTATTGTTTGACATAAGAATGGATCACAAAAAGTTTCAGCAGTTGGATTACATGCTTACGAGAAAAGATTTTAATGGAGAAAATTGCGGAAGACTTTGAAATTTTAAATATGTTGATCTCAACCTGTGAGAATCTTCCTCTTGTTTCTTATGCAGGTCACCTTGAAATGCGAGTCATGGTGAAGGAAATGACCAATTATGATTTACCCACGGCCGACCAATGGAACTATATGGACAAATATGGAAGGACAAGATATTCTGTCCATCCATAGATACATTCAGAATTTTTGCCAAGTGGTAAAATGATGCTTTTATTTTAAATTTGTAATATTGTTTGAAGACAGTTATCTATTGTTTAAAGACAATTATCTTTTGAGTTAAGACATTTTCAGTTACTAGTTAAAAGAATTAGTTATGTCAAGCTTCTTCCGAATTTTGTATAAAAGAAAATGAGAGTCATTTTTGAAAGGGTTGGAAACTCTTTGAGAGACGATTATGCTCTGAAGTCAAATTTTTTGATAAATAAAAGGCCGTACAGTGGAAATACCTATCTTTTGAGACTAGAGATTCATGTGTTGATCAGCTTTACAGTCTGTTTTTCCCCTTATCTTTATATGTGCATGTTCAGTTTCTTTGTTATATCTTCCATTATGTTCTTCTTCTATACTTAAATGAACGTTTGAAATAAATCGGGATTCATACTGGTTATGCCTCATTTTATCGCATTTAAGTATCCACTATTTCTGTAAAGTTGACAATGGATTCATCCTAGTTAGATGTCTGTTGTTGATGGACTGTCATTTTTTCTTTCTATACCACCTGCAAAATCAAATTGACTGTGATATGGTTGCTATCTTGCCTCTGTGGAAATCTGTTTGGTATAAATCTCCTGCTGGCACGTTAAATATTTGAAAAGTTGACTCCATGCCCAATGTTTCTTGTTTCCTTTTCAACCAAGTAAATATTTTTAAGAAAATTTGAGCGTATTTCTATATATTTTTAGCCTTTACATATATCTTGTGAGAGAGCCCTCTCTGGTGGAAAAAATGGCTAAGTTTTCTACCTAAAGTTTGGTTTGAAATAAGTTACCTTAGGTGTTATTCTTTTACAACCAGGATAAAATCTAAGTGCTAACATCTGGTATTAAAATGGTATGCTAGAAGAGAAGATCAGGCCCAAAAGTTTCATAATTTTTGGCAGGGGCCTTATACAATCACTGCATACCATGGGAGCAATGCTTTCTTCCTGCGGGACGAAGATGGAAAACCAGTCGGCAATGGAGCCATCAATGGATGGTTCTTGAATCATTATTTCAAGTAAAGAAGAAAGTCCACCGACCCACCCCCCCCCCATTGTATATTGCCTTTTTTATTTATTTTAAGTTAGCTATGTTCCAGTTTTGTGATACAAAAAAGCAAAAAGAAGAAGGGAATAAGAGCCACTAGTCTACATGTTCTTGCTACCTCGCAGGAAGGGTAGCATCCCCGGTTGGAGTCGTTGTTAACAACTATTATGATCTTCATCGAGGAAGGTAAAAGAAATCCCCCACCAAATATCCAAGGTCACCCATCGGCCGTGTTGATGCCTCGGATATCGTAGCATCAATCAGAAAGGGATTCTCCCCAAGAGATGGTCCCAATTAGACTATCTCCCGTTTGGTGTAGGGAATCCGTCCGGTTAGCATTTCCGGCAACCGTGGGTTTGGAGTTTAATTCTGATTATATCGGTTATGGCTTGATCCAACTTTCTTTTTGATTTTATGTTTTTTATGAGATGCAAGTGCCTAAGTTATATCTGATCTAAATGCAGAAATAAAGAAATCTAAATCTAAACTGGAGTAAATCTACCTATCCCTACAGAGAACACATTTACTGGATGAGCAATGAGCTGTAACGAACGTCATAAAGAAAGAACAGGTAGCCATCGATTCTCAAAGGTAAATCTACAGCAAGATAAGAGATCTTTAGAAGATAGCTTCTAATTCAATATAAAACGTATCTATTGCTCATGAAACAGAAAAGCAAACAATTATTTAATCTAAATGGAAAGAATAAAGAAACAGAGCTAAATATAAACAAACTTAAATAACTCTAAAGATCCCTGCAAGGAGCACAATTAAAGGCATGAACAGCGAGCCATAGGAGTCATCTTGAAGAAAGAACAGTTAGCCATTTAATCTAAAAGAGAATTCTACATCAAAACAAGATATCAGCAGATAGCTCCTGATTTAATCTGAAACACATTCACTGTTCATGAAATGGAGAAAATCGTTTGCACAGGAAGGAGCAAAAATCATTAATACAAAGAAATAATTCAGATAGTAGGAATGATCTCACATTACAGTACGTAGGTCATTAGAGTAGTCCAACATACATCCATCCATCATTCTTATGCAAAACGTCCATCTCCCTGGATTTTATTAGAAAATTCTGTTTTCAAAGAACCGATACAAGGTAGCTCGTACAGGCTTTCAAAATTTCATTCTCTGCCAAAAGTCCTTCCTAATCTTTCCTAACTTCTATTTATAGTTACAAATCTTCCCTTTGGGCTGCCACCTAGCATCTTCCACTTGTCATCTACAGAATTTTCTCTCCTATAATAGACAAAATTGTGATTCTTTTCTTTTACAAGATATTTAACAAAAGAATGGACAGCTGTCCCATAGCTCACGCTTTATACATTTGAAAGTTATAACAAAATACACATTGCAGAAATAATGTTCTAATATCGTGCTGTCACTCTTGTGCGTGAGCTTCAGCTGGGAGAGGATCGCCCAAGTCAATTGATGTTGCTGCTGCTGCGTGGGAAGAAGGGACTGAGCTGGCTGGAATTTCTGCCACTGCTGGGGAAGAGGGAATTGAGCCCATTGTGGTTGCTGGAGTGGCTGCTGGGAAAGAAGATTCTGGATTTGCTGATGCTCCTGCTACTGCTGCAGCTTTCTTCTCTTCCTCTGCTATGTAGCTATACCACATACCTATGTCCCTTATGACTATGTTTGCTGCAGCAGGGAACAAGATTTTCTAAGAGGTTACATTCTTCCCGAGCTCTGCTCCAATGCCTTGAACTTCTACTACTACAGCTTGATGCATTTCCTTCAGCAGATGGTTGTGGAGTGACGACAATCCAATATACTGTTGGAGGTCATCAATAGCCAGGACCTCAATCCTCTTCACATACTCCGTTTGAACACCTAGTTCTTCCTTTAGCCGAGACAAACGTTGCTCCTTTTCCCGAAAGTCCTCCAGGGTCTGAGGGAAGCTTAATGTGCATTTGTCATGTACCCCTTGGAGCCTTTGGTACAGACTGTTAATTTTATATGTTGTTCTTTGCACACTGATTATCATCTTACTGGCACAGTTCCTTCCAAACTCCAAAAGGGCTATGTCGTTAAAACCGTCCACAGATTTAAACGGGAGGTGCATGGGGAAACCCCCTTTTCCTTCTCTCCATGCCATCTGACTGATGATATTCGCCTTGACACGAGTATTCTTAGCTTTGAGCCTATGGGCCTCCACATTTATTTCTTTTAACCTGACCACCATGGCCTTGAGCTTGCAAACCTCATCAGTGATTAGCTCCTGAGTGTCATACACTTGCTTCAGGATGTTGCATGACAGCTCATGGAAGGGAGACATGTCCATTGTTCTACCTTCAGCCTGCTCTAACTGCTCAGCTAATGCCCGCTTGTCCGCTTCTAGATGGGATGCTTTATCCTCCGCTCTATTCTTCTCTGCCTCCACAATCATCATTTGGAGTGTCAGTTGGTCCTTTTCCTCTTCCAGCTGGTTATACTTACCTGATAGCTCTTTATGCTTGGCATACAGGAAATTATACTTGTTTACTACCAGATCCCTTTGGGCCTGCTCATTAGCCACAGTTTGTTGTAGCTAATGAGCTCTCTTCTTTGTCAATACATTTTCCCTGATTATAATGCCCACATTGTCCACGGATGCCTTTGCTGTTTCCACAGCTGCGGATGCCATGGCAAAGGGATCTTGATCTGTGTTCTACATTATGGTGACCTCTCGGTGGGTAACGATGTCTTCATGGAAGGGACTTTTGATCCTCTCTTCCGATTTGAGGACCATAGCTTTCCTTTTCTTGTCATAGACAAACTCATTCCACCTGGACACCGTATGTTTCCCGATGGAGTGTGTGGGACAATAGGGCGGTTTATGATGTCTATGTCTTCTTCAACAGGTGGGGTCCAGACTTCCTGAGTTGGATCTGCTCCCAAATTTTGGGTACCAGAGCCACCTTCTTGAGATGCGTCTATTTCCATGTCTTGGACACCGGATCCACTCGCTTGGGCATCTTCCCCTGCTTTCAACTCTTCTTCCGCCTTCCTGACTGCCTCAGCTTGCTCAGCTTCAGCCTCTTTCTGCTTCTGGGCTTCCTCAGCTTCTTTCCGCAGGCTTTCATCTTCAGCTTCTTGTTTCATTCTTGCCACTTCAGCTTCCTGCTGCCACCTGGCCTCCTCAGCTTCCCGCTGCAGTCTGGCTTCCTCAGCTTCCTGGAGTAACCTTGCTTCTTCTCTTAATCTTGTTAAATTTTCAGTATTAAATCATAATACTATAGGATCTTTGCTGAGAGAATAACATCTACAGTATATCAATGCATGACAATCATAATATGACAAGCATCACAAGCATCACAAGAATCAAAATCATAGAGACAAGAGACACAGAGTTTCCGTGGGGAAAACTCTAAGGAGAAAAACCCCACAACTTCCTCAGAGATAGAGAGAGCAATGGCTCAACCAAAATACAACCAAATAATACAGAGATAGTCTCCTAGCAGATGATCCTCCTCCTCCTCACTAGTGCGCCACTTTTCAGAGAGAGAGATAGATACTTTTCCGAGTAAGTAAAATAGAGATCTCCTATCTCTATTTATACTCACCTTTTTGCCCAGTGACCTACTGGGGCCGACTTGTCTACTTGAGTACATCCACATTATATTATATATTAATTAGGGCCGACCCCATAAGGTGGTCTAATAACCCATCGGCAAGTACACACACTTGCGACACTTGTCAATCCACATGACGACACTTCCTTATAGAGGAATAACACATCTCTTATAAGGGTACAATAAATATACATATAAAATACTGATGAAATACATTCCGAAGTTACATATACATCAACACTCCCTCTTAACAAGGAAGGTATTTCTCGACACGGATTTGCTAGACAAGTCTTCTTCTCTGGATCATCGTCATCGATGCATCGTCATCGTCATCGTCACTGCTGCTGCTATCTCGTCCAATCTCTGTCTCTACTCGTCATAGGAAGTTCTACAGAGCCAGTCCTTTTTCATACTGGATGTAGGCCCACCACCTGCAGGTCTTCATCATCACTGGCCATACTGTGGAATCCTCAGGACTTTTACGTGCGTCACAAAACCTCGAAAGAGCATCCCAGGCTGTTACGAGCACACAACTCTACCTATAGGATCTCCCAGGGCACCGAATTACATGTGACCTCACCACAAAACCTCACAAGAGCATCTGCCAGATATCCCAGGGAACCGAATTACATGCCATAGGCAAAACCTCGAAAGACTATCTGCAGATCTCCCAGGGCAACGAATTACATGTGGTCATGGTAAAACCTCGAAAGAGCATTTGCCAGATGTCCCAGGGAACCGAATTACATGCCATAGGCAAAACCTCGAAAGACCATCTGCAAACCTCCCAGGGCACCGAATTACATGCCATAGGACAAAACCTCGAAAGAGCATCTGCCAGATATCCCAGGGAACCGAATTACATGCCATAGGCAAAACCTCGAAAGACTATCTGCAGATCTCCCAGGGCACCGAATTACATGTCCTCCCAGAGCAAAACCTCGAAAGAGCATTTCCCAGATGTCCCAGGGAACCGAATTACATGCCATAGGAAAAACCTCGAAAGACCATCTGCAAATCTCCCAGGGCACCGAATTACATGCTCATATGCACAACCTGATCCACGGCCACAGAGTATCAACCTGATACTCATCGTACATCATCCTGATGTATCCATGATCATCCTGATCATCATCACTGCAACGTCCTGCTGCATGTCATCTGGAGCAACATCCTGAAGCTCGTCATCTATGATCATCCTGATCATCACTACAACATCCTGCTGCATGTCATCTGGAGCAACATCCTGAAGCTCGTCATCTATGATCATCCTGATCATCAATGCATCTACCTGATGCATACCAAGTATCTACCTGATACATATCATCATACATGATCCTCCTGATCATACAATGTATCCACCTGATACAAATACATGATACATATCATCATACATGATCCTCCTGATCATCAATGCATCTACCTGATGCATACCAAGTATCTACCTGATACATATCATCATACATGATCCTCCTGATCATCAATGTATCCACCTGATACAAATACAAATACATGATACATATCACCATACATGATCCACCTGATCATACAATGTATCCACCTGATACATATACAGATACATGGTCCAAGCATCCAACATGATGCATATACAAAGTACGTATACATGATCCAACTGATCATACCCAGCATCAACATGATGCGTATACAAAGTACGTATACATGACCCAACTGATCATATCCAGCATCAACATGATGCGTACATACATACATAAAAATGATCCAACTGATCATATCCAAGCATCCAACATGATGCGTACATACATACATAAAAATGATCCAACTGATCATATCCAAGCATCCAACATGATGCGTACATACATACATAAAAATGATCCAACTGATCATATCCAAGCAGAAACCAGAACATCATCCTGATGTTCATCATCCAGCGCTTACATCCACAGCCATGTGAAGGATCCTCCTTCCAACATGCTTGGAATGGCTTCAGCAAATGTGTCCATCACTTCTTCCTCGAAGTGTCCTCGATCTGAAGAACGCCAAGCCTCTCTCTGAAGTACTCGAACTTCACCCTGGCTAGTGGCTTCGTCAGCACATCTGCAATCTGCTCGTCCGTCGCAACATACAGGAGCTTCACCGCTCCTCTCTGCACCATATCCCTAATATAGTGATATTTGATCTCTATGTGTTTCGACCTGTCATGAAACACTGGGTTCTCGGACAGCTTCACACAACTCTGGTTATCACAGAAGATACCAGTAGCTTCCAACGGGAGATCAAATAACTCAGACAGTAGCTTCCGTATCCATACTGCCTCACAACTAGCTGAACAGGCTGCAACATACTCTGCCTCAGCTGTACTTAGTGCTACGCAGGACTGCTTCCTGCTAAACCAAGAGATCACACCTGATCCCATACTGAAGCAACACCCAGATGTGCTCTTCCTATCTGCAGCACTGCCAGCCCAATCTGAATCAACATAACCCTGCAGGTTAAACTTTTGATTCGCCTCATATCTGAGCCCATAATCCACTGTACCCTTCAGGTACCTCAGAACATGCTTTACAGCAACCAGGTGAACACTCCTCGGATCCGTCAGGAACTGGCTCAATGTGTTCACAGCAAAGCAAATATCTGGTCTCGTGTTCGTCAGGTACATCAAGGACCCAATAATCTGACGATACCTAGAAACATCAACTGGCTCAGATGAAGCATCACAAAGAAGCTTCAGATTCGATGCCATAGGTGTGGCCATGGCTTTGCAATCCATCATCCCAAATCTCTTCAGGATATCTACTGTGTACTTCCCTTGACCAAGGAAGATCCCACCTGCATTCTGCCACACCTCCATACCTAGGAAATAGTGCATCATTCCCAAATCTTTCATATCGAATTCAGCTGCAAGCTTCCTCTTGGTATCTGCAATCATTCTGTCATCTCCTGTCACAAATAGGTCATCCACATATAGTAGTAGAATCACAGGATTCCCTTCCTCAACCTTGTAGTAAAGGTTGGAATCTGCTTTACTCTTGGTAAAGCCCAAACTAGATAGGAAACTGTCCATCCTACCATACCAGGTTCTGGGAGCTTGCTTCAAGCCATACAAGGCTTTCTTCAATCTGCATACATAAGATTCCCTGTCATGTATTTCAAAGCCGAGTGGCTGTTCCACATATACTTCCTCTTCTACTACACCGTTCAGGAAATCAGTCTTGACATCCATCTGGTGTATCTTCCATTTCATTGCTGCGGCCAAGGCAAGTACCGTTCTGATGGAAGTATATCTGGATACAGGTGCAAAGGTTTCTTCATAGTCTATTCCTTCCTTCTGAGAGAAACCACGAGCTACGAATCTTGCTTTATATTTTTCCACACTGCCATCTGCAGCATGCTTGATTTTGTAGATCCACTTGGAAGTCACAACAGACTTCCCTTTAGGTCTTGGGACAACATCCCAAACATCATTCTTCATAATTGATTGATATTCCTCAACCATAGCATCCTTCCATTCTTTCTTTTCTGCTGTCTCTTCATAACTGGAAGGCTCTTTGTTCATGATGTCACAGAGTAAAGCAACATAACTGGTGTGTGATCTGGTTCTCTTCTTTGCTCTGTGTTCTTCTTCTGGAATGCCAAATCTTTCTGCATCATGAATGAGCTCTCTAGCCCATACAGGTTTCCTCTTGTGAGAGTTATCCTCACGAGGTGGATCTATAGGTTCTTGTGGATCTTCAAACTCACGAGCAGTTTCTGGAACTGCATCAGTCATGGTAGTGTCTTGAAATCTTGTTTCCTTAGGTTCTTCATAAACTTCAATAGGTGCCTTTCTTGATTTGATGAATGCTGAATTTTCATCAAATGTTACATCCCTGCTGACATCAATCTTCTTGAACCCTGGAAAATATATTCTGTAAGCCTTCGAGCTTTCACTATAACCCACAAAGATGCCCTTCTTTCCTGAAGGATCTAGTTTAGTCCTCTTCTCCTTTGGGATATGAGTGTATACTGGACAACCAAATATTCTGAGATGGCTGACTTCAGGTTTCTTACCAGAAAAGACTTCTTCTGGTGTCTTGTTGTCCAATATCTTGTGGGGTGTTCTATTCTGCACATATACAGCTGTTCTAGCTGCTTCTGCCCAAAGATGCATAGGAAGATCCTGGTCATGTAACATTGCCCTTGCTGCTTCCATGATAGTTCTGTTCTTCCTTTCTGCAACTCCATTCTGTTGAGGATTATATGGAGCAGTCAACTCCCTCTTAATCCCTGAATCACTGCAAAGCTTCTTGAAGTCATTTGAGGTGAATTCTCCACCATTGTCAGATCTGAATGTTTTGATTTTCTTGTCAGTTTGATTCTCCATCAAGGTTTTGAATTCCTTGAATTTATCAAACACCTCATCTTTTCCCTTCAAGAAGTATACCCAAGTATTCCTAGAGAAGTCATCAATAAATGATACATAGTAAACATACCCACTCAGGGAGCTGGATGACATAGGGCCACATACATCTGAGTGGATGATTTCTAGAATATCTTTTGCCTTGCTTTCACTGCTTGGGAAAGCCTTCTTAATGTTCTTACCTTTTGCACATCCTTTGCAAACACCTTCATGCTTGGTCTTGATTTCAGGAAGACCCTCTACAGCCTTGCTTGCAATTGGAAGCGCTCTATAGTGCATGTGAGCAAGTCTTCTATGCCAAAGTTCACTTGGCTCCATGGATTCATGTACCATGGCATGTTCAGGTTGACCCTTTAATTTGTACAAGCCTCCCTTTTGCTCTCCAATCACTACTGCATCATCTATGGTCTTTCCCTTTGGCCACATTAGTACTTGGCCATCAACAAATGCAACCCTCATACCTTTTGCATCTAAAGCAGAGATGGAGAGTAGGTTCTTCTTGAGTCCAGGTACATAGAGGACTTCCTTCATCTTCAGAGATTTTCCAGAATCTAGGTTGTAAGAAGCTTCACCACTTCCTTTGATTGGGTATTGATAATCATCCCCAAGTTTCACCTTATGGGGTGATTCATGTTCAGAAAGGTTCACAAAAGATTCCTTGAACCCAGTCATATGTTTGGAAGCCCCACTATCAATCAACCAATCATTACAACCATGGGAGATGGTACCAGTGAGTGCAGAGATCAGAACATACTCTTCTTCACTTGATGAATCATCATCACTACTACTTTCTGCCTTAGCCTTCTTCTTTGGGGGTTCATCATCTTCAGCAGCATGAGCATGAAACCTTCTTTTGCTGCCCTTCTTCTTCTTACTAGAATTTTTGTTATTATCCCTTTTGTTCTTAGGACAATCTGAAGCAAAGTGACCCTTCTCCTTGCATGTGAAGCATCTTAGGTCTTTCTTATTCTTTTGATAGGATCTATTGTGGCGAGGGTGATCCTTCTTGATTTTGCTTCTTTTGGTGTGAGCTGCAAGAGCTTGATCTTCTCCTCCCATCTTTTCCTCACGAGCTATAAGCCTAGCTTCTTCTTGAGAACATTCTTCCCGAAGTCTACTGAAGGAGATCAACTTCTTCCTTGCACAAATTCCTTGAATAAAGGAATCCCATGACCTGGGTAGGCCATTTAGAGTGGTCATCACCACTTCACCATTCTCCACCATTTCATCTACTGCTTCTAATTGTTCCTTGATCTGAGAGACCCTTGAAAAGTAGGATTGAATGGTTTCTCCATTCTGAAACTTCACTGCTTTCAATTGGTTCCGCAGGGTCATCTTCCGATTTATATTCTTTCCTTCAAATAGCTTGGTCAAAGATTCAAACATCTCTTTGGGTGTCTTGAGAGAAGACACATGGGGTATGAGATGGTCTTTGGTAGAATCAGCAATGATTCTCTTTGCCTTGACCAAGTTCTTCTTGTGCAATACCTTGGCCTCTTCATCCTCTGGGATAGGGATGTCCTCTTTCACATATGAGTCCAACTCATTCTCTTCCAGGATTAGCCCAATCCTATACTTCCAGGCTCGGAAGTTATCAGCCCCTTCAAGCTTATCCTCAAGCTTGGTGTGAAGAGACATCTTTAAGAGTACTTCAAATGGAAATAGAAAAGATTTAGAACTTACCACTTGAAGTGCTGAAAACTGGATCTGGTCCCGGATTGGGGTTTGTCAGAGAAACCCTAAAAATTCAAAATGTGAATTTCAAAATTCTGAAAGGATAGAAAGATGCGCCTTGGAGAGCTGATCATCCTAGTACATTCAGAATTTGAGATCAGCAAAGTCTTGCCCTTCAAAATTGCCTTTTTGTCCTCCCGGGTTCACTAGGGAGAGCCCTGAATTAGGGTTTGAGTTTCCCGGAGATCTACCCAGCCAAAAATCTCGATCCAAAGCTCAAACCTTCGATTTTTGCAAGGAGCTTCCAGCTGTACCTTCAGTTTCCAGAAATTCCTATTTTTGTGGAAACCCTAATTTTTAGGGCCAAAACTGAAAATGCTCGGAACTGAAATCTGATTGGACAGAAAGATGCGCCTTGATGAGTAGATCCAATCTACTATACTGAATTTCAAAAATATGTGGAGAGAAACCCAATAAACAAGCAATACAAGCTTCTGTCACTGCAAAATGTCTTCTTCTCAGTTAAGCTCTGATACCATGTTAAATTTTCAGTATTAAATCACAATACTATAGGATCTTTGCTGAGAGAATAACATCTACAGTATATCAATGCATGACAATCATAATATGACAAGCATCACAAGCATCACAAGAATCAAAAGCATAGAGACAAGAGACACAGAGTTTCCGTGGGGAAAACCCTAAGGTGAAAAACCCCACAACTTCCTCAGAGATAGAGAGAGCAATGGCTCAACCAAAATACAACCAAATAATACAGAGATAGTCTCCTAGCAGATGATCCTCCTCCTCCTCACTAGTGCGCCACTTTTCAGAGAGAGAGATAGATACTTTTTCGAGTAAGTAAAATAGAGATCTCCTATCTCTATTTATACTCACCTTTTTGCCCAGTGACCTACTGGGGCCGACTTGTCTACTTGAGTACATCCACATTATATTATATATTAATTAGGGCCGACCCCATAAGGTGGTCTAATAACCCATCGACAAGTACACACACTTGCGACACTTGTCAATCCACATGACGACACTTCCTTATAGAGGAATAACACATCTCTTATAAGGGTACAATAAATATACATATAAAATACTGATGAAATACATTCCGAAGTTACATATACATCAACAAATCTGAGCTCTTCCTGAGCTCGAGCATCCTCAGCTTCTTTCTCCTTCTGCTGGCTGGTCTTCTGGACCTTGGTTGAGCTAGAGCTTGCTCCAGTGCCTTGGCGACAGACCCGTAGCTCAGCCATGTTGCTGATGCGTCTGAATGCCTCTTCCTCGGCATCAGGATAGTGAGAGTACTCGAAGTGAGCATAAATCTCCTTATAGTGCTCAGAAACTCTTCCCTTTCTGTCATTCCTGGGGAAGATTACCTCACCGAAGTGGAAGGCTTTCAGCTCTTGAATGAATTCATTGGCCGAGGCAACCCCCGAGAACTTGTAAGTACCTATGCAGAAAGGAAGAGGGGGAAAGGAAGCCTTATGCTGTTTGTGGAGAATTGCTCCAATTCCATCCAGGAAGATTTGTCTTACTGCTTCCTTGAGGACCACATAATCCATGGCATACTGCGGCAAAATGTATGGGGGCTTAGTCCCTCCAAACATTCTGAGGTAGGTGCCTTGCTCTGAAAAGTAAAAATCCCCGTAATCCTCAAGAACTTCCACAGCGTTCTCTGACAGGCAGTTGGGCTCCTCCTTGAATAACTTCTCATATAGGGGCATGATGAACCCCTCACAGATGAGTTTGTAGCTGGGCTTGTAAATCTGAGCCCACAACATCCTGAAAGCGATATAGACCGGGGTAGTGGCCTTATCCCATGTGCAGCCCAATTTGGGGAAGTCCATCTTGGCCAAAATACAATCGATCAGATATGAGGACATGAAAAATTCAGCCTTCTTCAAGGCTAGTCCTTCTTTAGCATCAACTATCATTGAGGCCAAACTATCTGACAGGAGAGTGGCCCAGTCAAACACAGTTCCCTTAAATGCCACGTAGTGGATAATAGGGACCCACTGAATCTCATACACTATGCCATCGGGCATGTCGAAGATTCTGCACAGCATCAAAGCGATCAATTTGAAAGGAGGTCTCAGATTCTGCACATCATATTCATCATTTCCTTTCTTTCTCAAATGTTTGCCTGCCATTAGTAGCTTCTTGGCCATCTTGACGTTGTTCATTTGGCTCAGCCATTCATCAGTCAGAGATTGTTGGAACCGGGGAAATTTGTAGGTTGTGGCAAGATACGTGGGTTGAAATGAGGCAATAGCCAATTTCCCGCTGTCATTTATCACTCTCCCTTCAGCATCGGCATGTTGGAGTATCCATCCGATCACTTCAGCACAGGGGAACAACTCAGGGCGGCTAGCGGCTCTAGTTATGCCTGAGGCTTTGATATTGAGATAAATCGACCCTTATTCTAGCAACATATCCGGGATCTCTTGGTCCTGGATCATTCTGTAGATGTCACCCCATCTGATTTCAGGAGGGACACCGGTGGTGCACCTAGTATCCTGAAGTGAGGTTTCAGGTTTAAGTGGCACAGGCTTCTTTTCTGTCATTTTAGCCTTATTCTTCCCACCTTTTGGCATTTTGACTTATCCCTGGTAGCAACCAAATGTACATCATCATAATCATGAACAGCATACTGTGAGATTCCAAGAGCATCACCATTCTAACATGTCAATAGGATAAATGCAATGTGAAGCTATATGTTTAGGAAGCAAAATACAACATTTCAACTGGAACATAATTATAAATTTTAGTCATCTTAATTCTTTTCAAGGGGCAGGATTGGAATGCTCCTGTGAGGATAAGCGTATTACGGAAGCAACTGGCTTTTGGTTTAGCTCTGAGGAAAAGGGTAACTTTCGTCCTAGCTGCGGTTCGAAAGGCTAATGGCGGGGAAGTTCGGGTTGAAATGACTCTGCGACGAAATAAGGAGGTGTTTGTTTTCATATTTACGAGCCGACGAGGGTTTCGAATGCCCTTATCATTTATGGTACTTGTTGAGGTGTTTCATGGGAGGTTCGAACAGGAGCGATGGCGCCTGTCCCAAGTTTAAACTGGGTAGTGGCTACGCCGGGAGTGAGGATTATAAAAAAACCCAGGGCTACTTTTTTTTTTTTTTTAGCTTTCGGCTGGGGACATGAAAGTTCACAGGGCCTTGATGAATTCGAATGCGAAGAACAGCGACGCCCGTGGCTAGGGTAGGAGCTTAGAACAATCCACCCATCAGGTTTGACGTTCAAGACGTTTTGATATTTCTATGTGTTGTATGACAAAGAAAAGGAGATTTCGACGGTAATTTGACGGGCAAAGTACCCGTGACGAGCATTTTCCCGTCAAAATCTAATCTAGAACAATCGTCTTTAGACAAGGACAATCCAATAGTAATCTAACACGTGGAAGAAACAATTTTAATGGTTAAGATCCTACCTGGCATTGGCGAGGATAGCTGACTGAGGTGGCCGTGAATGTGGTCGAGCAATCTGAGCTGGAACGGTTGCGCGGCGTCCAACAATGGTTTGGAAATCGACAAACAGAAATGGGGTCAGTTCGAGCCCCCCACCGTATATTTAAACAAATTGAACATGTGTGGGAATTTAATACGGTTGGTGGCGTATTAAAACAGGTTTTAAATGTATCGTACGTCAGTGTCAAATCGAGCCGTCTTGGTTTGCGTACGACCGCCTCCTGCGGGACAAACTGGCGAACCGCTTTCGCCGTTGTGGAAGGATATGGCGAAATCTTTCACCGTTTCGGGGAATGAAGGCGAATGGCCCCCGTAAAAGGCCTCTGCGACGCGGAAGAGAAAACGTTTCGCAAAGCTCAACTTGTTCGGGAGGATACCGCGGAAGCTTCCGCTGTTTCGGGAGAGAGTGGTGAATTGCTTCCGCAAGAGGCTTCCGCGACGTGATTAAGTTCTTTTGGTGGCCTTCTTCGGGATGAAAACGTGAAGGCTCCCAAAACTGCATAAAGATTTCGTAAGAGGCTTCCGCATTTTCGGAAGACCTCCACCAATGCTTCCGCAAAAGGTTCTCGCGAATTCGAGAAAAATTCTAAGTATTGGCCACGCTCGTGAGAATCGCGGAAGGCTTTTGTCCTTAGCCTCCGCTGTTTCGGGTAGAAAAAAACAAAGGTTCCGCAAAGTTTGTTTCGGCGTTTCGTCAAGGTTTTGCAACGGTTTCCACAACTGCGGGAAAAAAACACAAAAGGTTTCCACGATTTTCAAAGAAAATTTCTGAGTTTTGTTCGGAAAGTTTCTGTGAATGGCTTCCGCAAGTGCGGGCGGCTTCGTAAAATTCTTCCACCGTTTCGGGAGGGATTCACCAGAAGCTTCCGCATTTGCTTAAAGAAGACTTTTCTAAGTCTTTTCGGGCGGTTTAGACAAATGGTTCCCGCCGTTTTGGGAGCAAATCTTGAATTCTTCCGCAAATTTTCCCATAATTATTTCGAAGGCCTTTTCCGAGCGGTTTATGTGATTGGCTTCCGCCGTTTCGGAAGGGTAGCCCGAAAGCTTCCGCGGTTTCGGGAGCAAAGGCTGAAAGCTTCCACGGAGCTTCCTTGTCTCATTCCGCAAAGTTTTTTCAAAAAATTCTAAGTTCTCCTCGGCAAGCTTAGGCGAGTTGTTTCCGTCATTTCGGGAGGATAGCCCGAGAACTTCCGCCGTTTATTCAACGAAAGTTTCTAAGTCCTTTTGCGGGAGTTTAAGCGAAAGGCTTCCGCTACTACGGGGTTTTAGCAAATCGTTCTGCGATTTTTGAGGAAGACTTCATGAAAGATTTTCTGTTTGAGAAACAAAATCTTCTGGCAGACTTGGAGTTTCTCATGGCAAGATTTTTCTGTTAAAAAACAAAGATAAAAGCTGGGAATGACCCTTAAGGCAGCCTTTCTAAAAAAAAAATTAAATGAGGGGCCCCAATATGTACAAAATAAATGGGGGGGGTGTTGCTGCAACAACAGGCCGGTTACACCAAATGAAGAATAAAAAAACCCAAAAAATGGCTAAGTATCAAGCAAATCCAATCCAAGTGACCAAGCCAGAGTAAGAAAATGAGAAAATACAAGTCAAAGGGGATCTTCTTTAGGAAAAAATAGCAGCAGTGGGATCCTTCCGCAACCAAAGAAGATCCGACGGCCAGGCTTGAATGGCGGGACCAAATCTGTGGTTGAAAATGTGTCATGCATGAGGATTTTTGATTCCCTCAATCCACATTGCAAAATGCAGATCATTGATTTTTCGAAGATATAAAACCAAGTTTCTGCATCCCGCATTCCGCATTGCGGATTGCGGATTGCGGAAAGGTCATTTTCCAAAGGGCGAAAAAAACATTTCCCGCAACCCACATTCCGCATTGTAGATTGCGGAAAGATCATTTTCCAGGAACTCAAAAAGTAAGTTTATGCATCCCTCATCCCGTTGTGGATTGCGGATTGCAGAAAGGCAACTTTCCGGCATGCATAAAGTCAGGTTTCTGAATCCGGCATCCCGCATTGCGGATTGTGGATTGAGGAAAGGTTGTTGTGGAAGGGAAATTGAGGAAAGAGAGTTGCCGATCGAGGAAGTTTTGCAAGGCAAATTGTAGTCACAGTGAATGGATATTTTCAAAGAGAAAAGACACGTCTGAGAGAAGCGAAGGAGCTTGCTCCATTTACCTATCCTAATCAAACCTAAACATTCGAATCCGGTGGAAAATCAAGTGTATTCTATGGCCCAATGGTGCATTTCCAGTGCAAGTGATTCCTTTCCTCCACGCATGGAAGAATCAGAGGTTGCTGATTCGGGCGGCTCAGCTCAAACGGCCTCATCATTACCAGTCCAAGTTACTCCGAATCAGTTAGGATATTTTGAAATTTTGTAAACCTATAAAAGCAGGTTCCGAAGAGAAGCAAAAGGTTGGACATTTTTGTTTCAGAGAGATTACTGCTCTACGCTTGTATTAAACTTGGCGTCTTAATCAAATGAGTAGACTCAATTCTGGGGGTTGAGATTCCTGTGATGTGTGTTATGATGTATGTTATTTCCTATGTATGTGTTCTTGCTTTATATTTCCATTAATGTTTTACTTCTGTAATACCTAAATATAAAGATTACATGGTCTGGAATTCATGCCCACGTGCTCCAAATGCATATGACTAGGTATTCCACCTTTTCCTGTTGAAGTTTTAGGTTAGAATTCATTTGCAAAGGCTCTGACCTTGCAATGGAACTTGTCTCCTCTTTCTTCCTTCAACTAATGATCATTTCGAATTGAAAGAACCGCATCTACCTTGCCTCTTTCCTTTGCAGTCGTGATCTGAGTCTGTCATTTGTGATAGGAAACCCACCAAAGTTGACTCGATCCCCAACTGTCTTCCTGTTCTTAACTCCAACCAAAAGAAAACACTCCTTTAATTCATTGTTTGAAGTTCTAGCCACCACTTTTACAAATATCCCATCCCATCTATGCTATTATCCCGTTGTTGGAAGCACTAAAGGGAGATCCCTCCCTGTGGTCGGAAAGGTTAGCTTCCATCCACTAAATATTGGTTTGCAACAGTTACCCCATGGCCTTTCCTACCACAACCCAGGAAAATATTAGGTGATGACAGACATGATGTTGAAACCCATTTTTTTCTTCAACAAGTGATACTTATACTTCATCCTAGTGTCCAATTATCTGTCTCTTTGTTTGCCTATGTAAAATTGAGCAGGGTCCACCACAACATTGGGAAACCCTGTAATCTTTGTAATCATGTTGATTTCCACTGAAACCCTACCATCGAGCCACAAGAAGCCACCATGAAAAAAAAAAACAACTAATTTACACACACATTAGCCTCTTTAGTCCTACCAGAATGTGGTAGATGCATTAGCGATAGAATAGAGACCCTCTTCAATCCCAAATCTGACTCCTTAGGCTCAAGCTCCAATGATCCACCTTCATCTGTATTCACTATTTCCATGTAGTTTTTGTAGTGAAATTTCGAATACTTTGAGATTTCATGCTCCACATATGATAGTTTTTTTATGCTACATAGTATGTTCCCCTGCACCAAAACACATTTTGGGACAAGGACAGTGACCAAAGAGTACTTGGTACTCTTGGGAAAATGAACTGGTCTCACATCCATATTTTTTTGCGGTACGTACCCAAGCAAAATATTTGCAGACCCACATGTAGAGGCTTTGACATCATGTCTTCCCTTGGTCCTTTCTTCTAGGTTGACATTACGATTATAATTCCTGGACCTCTTCGGCACATTCGTTGGAATGTGTGGTGACAAGACCTCTGGTTTCTCTACACTAACTGACATAGATCCCTGCATGTTAACGTCTTCAATTGACCCTTGTTCTTCGCTTGTTGAGGATAAATCAACCTGCATCTTGATATTCATCTGAGTTAAACTCAATATGGGTAACTTGCTCGAATTCATGCTTGGTCAATACACTTAAGTGTCAAAACAACAATGAGTCCCAACCAGTTGGTGAATGCACTTTTAAACGTAACTACCACATGTTTTGCTTCTGTCATTTTTTATGTGTAATGAATGGGAACTATCTTTGTAATCATCATGGTTACAGTGGTGATTCTATTCACGCACTTAAGTCTTTTTAGCAATTAAAACAAAAGTCCCAACAACGCTGTCACTATGCCCGCCATAAAAGCAGTAGTTAATGCACATCAGCTGCAACTATGATAGATCACCAACTGCAACAATTTATTTTTCTATTTTGACAAAAGAAACTATGATAGAGCCCCAACCCCAATTTTGACACAGCACTGTGACACTATAAATAAGTTGGGTTTTCCCAAAAACTTCGACACAAGAAAAATTCCACGGGAAAAATTCGACACAAAATAAAACTTAGGGTTTCCAAGAACTATATATAGACACAAAAAAAATATTTTTTATTTTTTCATATATGTACAATCATTGATTCATAGTTCTTCACGATAAGAAGGCACAGATGTCCCTATAGGGTTTCAGTCAGCTACCATTTACCGATCCATTGAGGAGTTTTCCATCTAGCTTCTACAACTCTATTGTGCCTCCCTTCGTCACATAATTAATCATAATGAGGACCTAACCAATGCATCCTTAGCTTGTTAGGGTGTTTAAAAAAAATATTTTCATAAAGAAAAACTAAGTCTCCTCACTGGAACTTCTTCTGGTGATGTGACGATCATGCCATGCCTTAAATACATCGCATCATTAAGATAACATTCACCATTCACAACATAGGGACACAAATAGAGACATAATTGAACATCCTCATGAATTAACTCATCTCAAAATCTGTGGTACAACCTTCACAGGAATAGTTCCAAGTGACTTAACGCGAATTCATATACAGGGGAAAAATTGCCAAAAGTAGAAAATACAAAAAAGCTAGATATCTCCGTCTACAATCAATGTTATTCTTCCATGCTATCCTTCCTACTCTTAGACTTACAATTGTGGTTCTACTTATATAAAACTAAGGCGGTTACAAAATGGTCCACATAACCAAATCTAACTAACTTTGACCAAAACTTGCACTTTCATGGGCTTCTTATCCTGCACGAATGGTCCTTTATTCTACTAATGACCCTTTTGTCATTGTCGGCTTCCGCACTTCATTCTCTCTAACCCCGTTCCAACAGGCCCCCAACACAAACTTGTGGCTCGCCCTTGAGCCACCTCAGCTGGACACCTATGGTACTGCTCTGGTTCGTTGTTGTGTACTTCTTGAAATCATCCTCCAGTATGTTGAAACCTTCGTCATCTATCCCTTCTTTGCTAGCTATTGCACTCCATGCTTGCTTCTGTCTAGACAAAATTTCATTTGTGTCACCGAATTATGAAATAGGCCAAACGTTCCGGCACATCTGTTTCGGACATTTGATCTTCCTTCACTAGAGCCGACATGCCTTTTCCCTTGGTGCTTTTGTGGCTGAAGGGACCATGGTTCTTCAAACTACTACCATTCTCTTAGACATCTTGGGTGATACTTCATCTCTTTTCTTTTGGGTTGTCTGTGCATTGTCATCCGCTGATTATTCATGAAAACTTGTTGTATTTTCCCTTGGCGCACCCTTGGTGCTTCTGCTAGAAATGAAATGCACCATCGCAACCCTCTACTCTCACTTCTTTACTTGAGAACTCAATTACCCCTTACCTCTTGACTCTGCAACTTTCTTACCCCTCTATTCTTGCTACTCGACTCTACAAATTTCTTCATCTCGATAACTCTTCATGATGTTATCTATTCGCTTGGATATTTATAACTTAACTCGCTCGATTCTTGTTCATCATGACACCTTTGCAGAATGATTACCATGTAATCCGTTGAATCTTTCCCTGATTCACTAAATGATTCCATCGAGTGTGTCATCATCCTCCTCCGTGACCTTCCATTGATGCTTAAATTCTATAATGATTGTCTGATTTGACTGCGATGTGCTAATTCAACTACCGGCACCATGCGGCTTCACTAGCGAGGCAATATCATATCACGTCCATTCATATTGGGGGTTTGAACACTCCTAAAAATATCAAAAATATATTTCCTTGTATTAAGGGGTCAAGGGGGGGTTTTAATTTGACATAGTAATATAAATATTGGGGGTTATTTTATTTGGGTGGGCTAAGCAATAACCTCCAAATCATTGAATGGATTCATACCTCCAAATCATGGGCTCAATTCATACCTCTAATTTATTAAGCTTGTAGAAAACATGAGCTCTATATAGCTATACTTGTATTTACATGATATAAAATTGGTAGATTGGCAGGCTGTGGTGTGAAACATATGCAATTCTCATATTTTCTAAGAATTTCAATAACTATTGGACTATCAATCTTTTACATTCTTTGTTACGTTGATATCTTAACTAGGTTTCCTTTTACACATTTTTTCTTCTCCATTAATATTTTGTTGGGTATTCGACTATCCAACGCTACAAATTGATTAGTCACCCCCGTAATCTAGGTGAGATCCTTATTAGCATTATACTATTATTTTATTTATCGTCATGTTTGCTTATACTAAGATGCTTTAGGGCTCCTGTTTTTTCCAACTTGATAATATGATATAAAGAGGGTATTAAAAATGGGTTGATAAAGTTGGATACCTCCAATATCTGGTGAAACTAGGGGTTTTCTTAATTGGAAAGGTATATTGGGAGGGGGGTTCAACAATACAATATTAGGAGGCATTTTCCAATATTTTTTTAAATTAGGGATATTCATTAATATGCTATGAACGATCGTGCTATGTAACAAGTTCACTGAGTGAACCCCCCGTGACTGGCACTTACTATTTCCTTTGCGATATGATTTTTTTATTTTTTTATTTTTGGTGCGGACCCTGTTTCAGTGTCCTGTCTAAATTTTTGTCACATCCCCTTCCCGTCCATTTGATGCAAGGAAGGGAACATGACTGACTCTCTGGGATTAATTAGAACTCAACCCATTCATGAATAAATAAATTGACAGTAATTAAGAACTTATGTGTGCAAATTCATACTCAAACAATCATATTGGAATTAAACATTATCCACACACAACTGCATCATGCATTCAACATACCAATAACAGTCATCAAATTGATCATTTAGAACAGAACACATAATGATCATAATTTAACCAAAGAGAACACTTATCTTTATGATGTAGCTTTCCAAACAACTGACTATGTGAGAAACATTCCACCCAACCATAGGTCCCTGTCCAACCTATATTCTTTCAGCTGAGATACCACCCCTGAGCTGGGATGTGTATCCACTAAGGAGGAACTAAATAGGTTCACTCACATCCAATATTTCTCACAAATAGTCATGCTAAGACAACACACAGTTGGGTTTATCAAGCATGAAAGAGACAAAGGAGGAAGATTCTAATCCAGTGAGATCAACCATGGAGCTATAGGCATCTAAACTAAATCCAAATAGCATTGGCACCCACAATACCTACCACACCCAACACAAGGAAGGTCCCCTTCTTTGATACACAGTCCCTGAGGCACCCCTTCCCTCAAGTGCTTTTTAGGGTGGGCGTAGAAAGTTCCAGCTACTCATTCCTTGAGATTCTAGCCTTCACTACATTTGTCAAGCAATCCCAACCTCTGTTCTCTCCTCTTCTCTGTTATTCACACTTGGATTCTCACAATTCGGTGACCAAATGACTCAATCCCGTAATTAGATTTCTGGGCTATCGAAACTGGATTTTCCCATGGATTTCTGGCAATCTAACACTCTCAAATTCATCCGAAGGTTCATGTCTATGGATCCCCCATCGGATTTCACTGTCCAAACGAAATTCTGGGTGTTTATGGCACTTCAAAATGTGGGTTAATGCAAAGTTGGGATTTTTGGTTTTTCTCACTGCTGGCACTGTGTAATGGATGAAAACTGAAGCTTATATGTTCCACAATGAAATGGGAATGAGAAAGAATGAATTCCGATAAGGTAGAGTGACTTGTGGGTCAAGGAAACAGAGCCCATACCTGCCATACGGATTTCTGGGCTACCCATGCTCTATTGAATCCATGGACTGATTTCTTCAACTACTTCCTTACAACAAAATGAAATGTCAACAAGGAAATTCAAATGGGTTCTCAGGATAACATTTGGAAACATATGGTTCAACCCCACAATCCCCCTCACCACTCCCTTGTGGATACACATGGCTCCCTCTTATTAGTTAGCTTCCATAGCCATTTTTTGTATTTTATTGCAATATTAATATTTACATCAATCTACAATAATCCATGGCTTAATAGCATATCGTTAACATAATATCAAATATTTGTCTTTTTAATAAAATCCAAGCATACACTAGCGAGGCCTTGGCCTTGAGCTCCACACTAGAAAAACATACATCACATGTATACAATATTTACATTAAAAGTCAATTTTTCCTAAGGGTCCCATGTTACTCCGTCTTTTCCAATGAGTATGTATGTTGGATAATATTTATAATATAAGGGCCCAACTAATGCATCTGCAACTTACCTAGATGCTTCACAAACTTACTGTCATATAGCAGTACCGTATCTCCTCGCTGGAAGTGCTTTTCTTCCACATGTCGATCGTGCCAAGCCTTTTGGCGATCCTTTTCAAACGGTTGCTAGAATCCTATGATAAACCTTTCCTCGTCAAGCTATATTATTTGCTCCAGCCGTTCTTTGATTTCTCTATCATCACTCATTTTTGTGGTTGCTGCAATGCAGAAACTAGGGACAATGTATTCCATTGGAATCATTGCTTCTTGTCCGTAGACTAACTTGAATGGTACCTGGACTATCAAACGTTTACAAGTTGTCCTGTAGGCCCGCAATAGCGTCGGAATCTTTAAGTTCCAATCGTCGCGATTTGTGTTTCATGCCTTTGTTAGTGCATGCTCGAATACCTTGTTAAATGATTCCACCACACCATTCGCCTGTGGGTGATACGAGGTACTCTTGCGATGCTGAATTTGGAATTATTTCGTCATTGCCTTGATCATTTTCTCATCAGTATTTTTGGACACCCAAACCTTGTGACCACACTATCAAAGAGGAGTCATGTTTCTCTCACCGCTGTGTAGTATTTTACCGGTGCAGCTTCAACCCAACACATCATATAATCAGTCGCGGTGATCATATATTGTGACCCCGTCCTTTTTCCTATTGGTTGATCAGTCCAACAAATTCAACCACCGATTTTTCAAAATCTTGTAGCGTCTCCTGAGGTACTAGCGGCATTTCATCCCTTCGCTATGGTTTTCATGTTCTTTGGCACACATCACCACTCTAGGCATAGTCTGTAGCATCTCCATGTATTTTCGGACACCATAGTCCAGCTCTAAGTATCTTCCTAGCATTGGCACGTCATCCATAGTGTACTCTTGCAATCCCATCGTGACCTTCCGCTAGTATCCTCTCCTGCTCATGCCGAAGAATGTATCGGACAATGATCTCATATGGACCCATTTTGTAAAGTTGTCCTGTGATTAGCTGAAATTCGGAATCCCACACCACTAACTACTTTTTCTGGTTCATAGTGAATCCTTCTGTCGTGTGTCATGTAGTCAAGAATTGGATGATATGCTCATAATGGTCATCAACCATCCCAATTCAAAACAAATGTGCATTTGGTAAGCCCTCGCTGATGCTTCTGGGTTCCTCTCCTAACTTGATTCAGGACAGTTGATCAGGTCCTCCATTCAGTTGTCTGGGTTTAAGTGCTGAGTGGTCAGTAAACATCTTGAAATGGCCTCCAAGTAGGTAGTGGTGGAATTTCTATAGTGCGTAGACCATTTCTATCCCTTCCCTTTCTGTCGTGTATTTTTTATCCACAGTGGACAACTTCCTTCTACCGAATGCAATTGGATGATAAATCTCCCCTTCTTCTGGCTGAGCCAATACTACCCCTAGTGCAATTGATGACTCATCCACATGAAAATGGAATTCCTTTGTCCATTCGGGAAAAGCTAGTATCCGTGCTACAACCATCTTTTCTTTTAGTATATGGACGCTCTTCTGGCACTCTTTATTCCATTCAAACTTTGCATCCTTCGTCAACATTTTCTCCATGGGTGTTGTGATCGTCGTATACCCTATGATAAACTTTTTTTGTAATTCCCGGTATGCCCTAATGTCTCCCTTAACTACTTTACTATCATCAGAGGTGGTAAGTCGACAATAAATGCAATCTTCGTTGGGTCCACCAGCATCCCCTCCTTGCCTACAATGTGTCCTACCAGAATGTCGAATGGAGCGCAGAAGATGCATTTCTTCAAATTTAATGATATCTGATGCTGCCTACATTTCTCCAGCATCAACCTTAGGTTTGCAACGTGATCCTTCACTAGTCCATACAAAGTCCAATCATCCATGTGTACTACAAGGAAATTGTGAATGAAATCCTTGAATGCGAACACAACTAATCGTGAAAAGATTGCTGGGACGTTTTTGAGATCGAATGGAATTACTGTATATTGAAAGCAACCCCATTCTATTACGAAGGTTGCATTATGTTGGTCCTCTTTCGTAATCTTTATTTGATGATATCCTGAGAATCCATTTGTGAACGAGTACATTTCTTGACCTCCAACTCCTTCTAGCACTTCGTCCGTGAATGGTGTCGGGAATGGATAATGCAAACATGCATCGTTCAGTTTCCTTAGGTTGATGCGAATCCTGACTTCACTGGTTTTCTTATCTTGGAATACCATCAGACTGATCCATTCAGATTCTTGTACCGTCTCTACGATTCCTGCATCCAACATTCTATCTAATTCATATTTCACTCGCTCCTTGTATATGGGTTTCAACCGATACATTCGTTTCTTCACTAGCTTCGCATCAGGATTCAGTGGGATCGTCATCTCGCCTAGTTCCCCGGAAATTCCTTTCATTTCCAAAAATGTTGTTGGGAACAGATCCTGAAATTCGTGTAGTCGATCTGTGACTTTTGTGATGGTTGCATCATCCAATTAATCGCCTATGCTTGTGAGATTGGGGTTTTCCTCTGACCCAATATTCACTTTCTTGAGGCGCAACGACTACTGAAATTTGTCGAAAGGTATCTCGAGGGATTCGACATTTCGACTTCCTTCTGACTCTGGGATATAAGTGGCTCGTGGATCATCCCTGTCATCTGGTCCTCCCATCACGTTGTAACATTCCAACATCATCTTTGGCATTGCATTCCACTATAATCCCATTGGTTTCTCCATCAGGAGTGCCTCAAGAACCTTCTCCCTTAACACCTACAGTGCGCTATGGATGAATGGATTTTCATCCGTGAATCATAAATTCTAGTTGAAGTTGACAGTTATCTCCTCCCATGTATTCGCTCCATGTCGTAGTTCTGTTGCGACATACTAGTTCTGCGGTACATCATCCAATGTATCGATGAACCCATGGACACATTCTCTATGTGGCCTCACTCCCCATGCTCCTTGGAATTCCTTCAAGTGCTCCTCGGGTCACTCCTTCTATTGTATTTCCTTCTGCGGTACTCTTTGATTTCGCCGAACCTGATCTCCACGAGTTGTCGACATAGTGGCCAACTCGTTATTGTAGACTTTTTCGTTTCCCACCATCACGCTAGCATGGACTTTAGTGATTCCTCTAATTCCAACAACCTCTATGGTTCAATGACTCTTTCTTAAAATTTGGTGATGAATTCAGTCAGGTTGGGTAGTCCTTCATATCTCAGTAGTTCACAGGCCTCTATCATCACCCATCTCAATGATTGGGTGATGCATTCGCATCTCTGGAATGATACTTCATGCAGTCAATTCTTCCAGTTCTCCAGTGCTTCATAAGAATTTGACGATGCCGAGCTAGCACTCCACCACCCTAGTTATTAGTCAGTGGTGGGATTGTTATAGTATTCTAAGATGTTGTACACGTTGTGCCATCCTTCTGTGAATTCATCCCACATCGGCTCAACATACCTTTGTCCTTCTTCTAGATCAAGGAGTGCTACTACCCTCATGTCACAATTCTCGAATGACATTGTTTATTTCCGGAAGTTGATTACGACCCGTTTCTCCATTTCCTAATATATCGCTAACAACACTGGATAGGGGCTCGTTTTATCGACTATTTCTATCACATCAAAATCAACATAGGTTTTGAGTCCCTCTATCTCAACTGGGATGTGGCATAGTGATCCGATGGGCATGACCTTACTCTGGTTCACCAATCAAAGCTGTACTAGGTACCCTACCAACTGTGACTTCCCCATCGTCTCCCATGTCTCGTTTTTCAAGATATTCACATCCGACCCCAAATCCAAAATAATGGAGTCGACATCAAATGTGACGAGCTTTTTAATTTCCTTCTAATTAGTTATAAAACAACTAATAAGTGTACATTAATTGTCAACCCTAGTTTCGTTGAGAACTTGCTAATTACCATGCACTGTATGTTCAAACCACAATGTCCTCTTACATTGGTTTATCTACTTGAAGTTGTAGTTCAATAACCTTACATACAAACAATGGTATGAGCAGTTACATTGTCTTGGCAAGGAACTAGCCATCTAAACAACTATTGAAACTAAATTGCAAGGAAAGTAAATCACACGATAGGAAAGTAAATGCTAAAACTAAATTCACACTTGAAAGTAAATTATAAAACTACATTCACACTATCTAGAAAAGTAAATACTAAAACTATGTCACACTTTGCAGGAAAAGTAAATTCTAATACTACGTTCACACTGTGCAAGAAAGTAAATTCTAAATCTAAGTTCACAACACACTTGACAGAAAGGTAAATTGCATAAATAAATCTAAAATCTATCATTGCCAAATACAAGTTACTGTTTATGATCCAATGGAGTAAATATGGTCATTGCATTAAGCTCAATGATTGTAAAATAAACATTTAAATATCTATCTAAGCATTGAAATAAAATTGCAAAAATAAACTTCACACTTCATAAGAATCAAAACTAAGCAATGAAGTACAACTACATCAACATAAAATAAATAAAATCATATTGCAAAATAAAAATAAGATCTAAATGAATCAAGATGAAAGTATAGCTTTATTCCATCATCATTTGGACTATTTCTCTAAGAGTCCTCTCATAGAATGGAGAATGAACTCTTATTTATACATGATTTCTCCATAACAAATAATAAATGAGGATCCAAAATATCTTCAACAAATTCCTAAAATTTTGGATCTCAAAACTAATTCAAAACTAATCCAAGATCCTTTCCAAATAATCAAATATAATCTTTATCCAAGATTCTTTTCATATCCAAGAGGTTAATGATGTTCCTTGATCCATAGAATGACAAGTGGTTGAGGAGAAATTCGAATTATTGACTGTTCTATAATTTCTGCAGGAGTTTCCGCAATTCTATGGAGTTTCCATAATGCTGCAGTGTTTCCGTAGTAATGTGGTTCCACAACTACCTCTTGAGTTTATGTAGTTCTACAGATACCTATACAGTTTCTGTAATGCTGTAGATGCTTATAGAGTTTCTGTAGTTCTACAGATACCTGTAGAGTTTTCGTAATGTTGCAGATGCCTGTAGAGTTTTTGTAGTTCTAAAGATACCTGTAGAGTTTCCATAATGCTGCAGATGCCTGTAGAGTTTCTGTAGTTCTGCAATTGCTACAAAACTCCCTCAAATATGTTGTAGCTGCTTCCAACAATTGATTCAATATTCAAAGCAAATACATAGTACACTAATTCCCTCAATGTTAGTTAAAAATCAAATGAAATACTAAGATATGTAATGGAAAAATTACTTGAGCATAAAAAGTAGATATGAGCATAAGAAGGGATTAATGCATGAATATGTATAGGCAAAAGGAATTATAAATAAGGTGAAATAGTGGTGAAAATATGCTAAATCCAAGGCCCGTCATCTCCCCCAAACTCAAAATGTTGCATGTCCTCATGCAACCCTATGTCAACCAAGCTGAATGATGTTCCTTTCTATGCATGACTCAAAATGCATCATCAACAAGCCACCACCAATGTATCTGATCATCAAGAGGTATGAAATTTCATCCTGAACAATCCTCCATGCCAACTTAACATTTTCAATGCAAAAATGCAAGAAAAATATATTTTGTAGTCAATGGACTAACAATTTGTAGCTTTCCCAAAAAATGTGATTTTTCCAAAAATATAAACTGGGTTTTTACCAAACTTTGCACGGGTGTTAGGAATGACATTATACTTCTCCCAGCCAGAAATTGGAGAAACCCACATCACGGTTTTTCGAGAAAATGGCTGTAGGTGACTATGCTTGATATCTTAAAAAATATAAACTAGGTTTTTACCAAACTTTGCAGGGGTGTTAGGAATGCCATTATACTTCTCCCAACCAAAAATTGGAGAAACCCACATCACGGTTTTCGAGAAAATGAGAAAATAGTTGTAGGTGACTATGCTTGATTTCTCGAAAACCGTGCATCGGATTCAACTGAAATTTTTTGGATTTGTTCTTCTTACCCTGATGCTTATCTCCACCAAATTTCAGGAGAACCCACCTCACCGTTTGGGAGATATTGTCAATTCAATTTCTGCACTCTAAGTTGCCATAAAAATGCTCCATTATTGT
The DNA here is from genome assembly GCA_027924585.1 of Larix kaempferi. Classification (NCBI taxonomy): domain Eukaryota; kingdom Viridiplantae; phylum Streptophyta; class Pinopsida; order Pinales; family Pinaceae; genus Larix; species Larix kaempferi. Next base: position 23,023,893 of record BSBM01000753.1, read on the forward strand.
GCATGCATTTGCCAAGTGAACAAGACTGATGTAATTGCTGCAAATAATGGAAATGATCCTCTCCTCCCCCAAACTAAAGAATTCACATGTCCTCATGCTGTCTTGGAAAACAAATGGATTATGTTGTTGCAATTAGAATGTAGAGGTGACAATGTTCTTGAGTAGATACCTCTGTTATGTAATACTGAAAATTGAAAGCAGAAAACAAGGTTTTCTTGTTGAAACTTGAATCTTGATAGCCAATTTGAGATTCTTGTAGGTTATGTTGCCATCATTTGGGATGCTATCATGCCTCTTCAAGATCTTAGAATGGACTTTGTAATATCTTCCTCTCTTATATGATGAATAAACTTTTACATGAGCTGCTACCATTACATGTCCACCATTCATTTGTGAAATCTTGGGTTGTAGCTTCAAACTGCATTTTCCTTTTTATATGACCAGCCATGTCTTGATATTTATCTTGGATAACAATAGCTTCAATATGTTCTTGCGGAAATGCGATCGCAAACAACGGATTTATATCCCAAAGCCAACCAAAACACAACATTAGTTGTTTACCCATTTTTTCATGGATCCACAATACCTTGGACAGGGCTATATGCATTCCTTTTAAGCAGATTACAGATATTTTGTGTTTCAAACTTCTCAAAAATTCCATTGTTAATTGTAGGCATGTCCCCATGTTTTATTTGTTTCATCTGCAACCATTGAAGAGAAGTCTTTGTAGCTAGCAAAAGGAAACCATTAATGTCAAGGATGGAACCACATTCTTGTCTTAACACTGCCTCCCCTCCCATGAAAATTTGTGTTTGATCTGTGCACTATGCATAGAAGCAGTAATGATCAACCTTACAAAAGAATTAGAATAGACCTCCAATTGTTCTAATTTTGTTGACCTGGAAGTTGGAACAATAAATGCAAGGGCATAAAGTATTGTATCTGATTTTGGCATTTCATTTTGCTATAGAATTTTCTCTTTGACAATGACATAAAATCGAAACACGAAATGCATTAATTGATTTCCCCGATAGCACAGAATCATCCTTATTTGCATTGATAGAAAATTTCATAATGGAATTCAAGGCAACAATGTATTCCTCATCGAAAGGCTAGTGGATCCATTGTGTGGCCAATATTTGAAGCGAAGAAATATGGTTGGTATTGGCATTAGAAGTGTCTTGAAAGAAGGCCTGCAAATAGCTATGACAAATTGGAAAATGATAATTTCTGCTATAGGTATCACTATTAATGCTATTTGTAAATGTAAAAGAAAAATAATAATGAAAATGAGGTTTTCCCCTCTTTCCATAGAACCAATGCAACTACAACCATCTATATTTTGATCATATTTATTCATTTGAATATCTTCTTATGGCAGCTATATATAACCTGTCCAAAACTCCATATTCTCCTTCTCCAAATACTAACAATGGATCCATCTTCAAGATATTGCTAACCAACTCAACATCCCAGCAACAACAACATACGACATTCACCAACCATCAACCATATCCATTATAGTAGCCTACAAATATTCTGTAGCAACCTGTAGATGATATGTAGCATCTATTCCTGTGACTTTTTCAGAGATTGTAGACATTGCGGTCTAGCATCCAAACACTCCATGATGCTTATTATGTTTTAGAAAATAACCCCATTACTCTTCAAAATGGTGCCATGAACTGAAGTTATGATATTATCTATAAATTGGAACTTCAGAATACTAGCAATATTCATTTCCCATAAACAAAACCAGTGTCAATAAAAGCACAACTGACCTTACTTCTTCCCATGGGTTGTGGTCTCTTAAGTCTGGACTCATCTTCAAGTTTTGAACAATGTGTAGCAATCTGTTCCAATGATCCTTTGTTGGAAGGAGTGGCTCTATCTCAAGGTGCTTAATTTGACTATCCTGTGTTAAACCCCTTTTGTTTTCCACCCTCTTGTATGAAAGTAGATTTTTATGTAGGAATGGCTTCTACAACAGCTTATTCTACTGTAGGTTCTTGTGGCCAGGATATTCCCTTCTTCCTGTACTATTCTTGGCTTGTAGATTAGCTTCTCACTTTTTCCTACTATTGGTTCTTGTGTGACAATAGTAAGTTTCTTCTTCAATCAATTTATTTGGCTTGTGCATCAGATGTTATTTTCTTCTCACTCTTGGTTCTTGTGTGGCAGTAGAAAGACTTCCTATTGTTGGTTCTTGTGTGACAACAATAGGGATTATGTAGCAACATCATTTTATGCTTGGGTGCTAGGAGATCTCAGAGTGGACTTAGCTAGGGAAGTAAAGATGAGATAATGCTTAAATGGAAGGATGAAGATTTGGGTTGAGAAACGATGGTAGAGGATGGAAAAGAATGATGATGAGTAATGTAAGAGTAATGGTGTGTTCACGGTAGGTAATGGTGTAGTCATGGTAGGTATGGTGTAGTCATGGTAGGTAATAATGTGCCCCTTCCCCCAAACTAAAATATTTTACTACCCTTAGAAATATAGGAGGAAGTAGTGAAAAAGGCTGAAGTGATTTTCCAAATACAAATATATAGCATTCAATGAACTTGACTAACATTAAAGAAAATAAGCATACCTATACCTACCTACGAATATCGTGAAATATGCAGTAGCATGCTGAGAAGCACGAGATTTGATGTGGTCCACAATGATGTAGAAACTTGCAAGAAAGAGCAATGTGGAATCCAGAGCTTAGATTTGGAGATGAAAAATTATTTTCTGATGTAGTAGCAAATCTTGGAAACTTTATTTAAAGAACATGATGGAATACTTTATTTCTCACTTATTTGCAAACCTTGTCCTCCATCAAGTTGGTTTTCAAACAAGATCTGTCTGACTGCACCCAGAGGGTTTTCACAATTAGAAACCTTTTATTCTCGAGGGATGTCCGCCAACAAGCTGGTAATCAAGCATTCCATGGTCTGATGGCGCCTGAAAATAGGTTTTCACCATCAAATTTTGTTTGGAAAGGGGGTAGGGAGGTGAGGGAGCTTGACATTGTAAGTGAGCCAAGCTGCTTTATTGTGTGGGTTAGGGGTGGATGGAGTAGAAAGTCATGGGAGTAATGGAATGGTGGAGGATGAAGTCAATCTGATGATAGTGGTGATATGGATGATTTTCATGAGTAAAGATTATCAACCACATAAGGAAATGAAAGATTTATTAACTTCAGTAGGCATGCATATCAAAATGGGAAAATGCAATACATAAGCATACCATGGTGCTAGTGAATGAGCATGAAGAATATTAGGTCTTTTGAAAGGATTCTTTATAGAAATCAAGGATGTGGCAATGGGAATGTGGGAATGCCACTTGACCTCTGGAACATTGGTCTTCATATTCTTCATATCAATTCTTCATATGCCTCATTCTAAATCCATCTACCATCTTTGATAAAAAGTCTTCTTCTTGTTGTCTTTCGATGAGACACTACTGGATCAAGCTTCTAGGAACTTGAGCTTAAAAAATAGCACATATCATGATAATGGATCTTCATTGTTGGATGTTGGAGAGAATTCCCATCGGCATTAAATTTGGTCTTCACGAATCACTCATACATAGATGTAACATCCCGAAATTTCATAAAAATTTAAAATTTTTTATAACAGCATTAATTATGATAATAATAATTACGGAAATAATAATTGAGATTGCGACAGCATTAATTGTAAAGTTGTTGGTACTAAACATGCTTTAATTTTTGTTTAGCAGCAATAGGACAATCACAATTTTAATAAAGTAATTAATGAACATGATAATGCTGACAATGAAATAAACAAATTGGGAATATGATGCGACACTTTCTCTTTTGCAATGATACTGACAATTTGACTTTGTTGCATAAGGGTGTCCTACGAGGTACCTTGGAGCTTACTTAGCTGCAATGCTAAAGCTTGAATTTCCTATGTGCAGACGACAGGTAAGAAGTTTCATGGATACATGTAAAGTTCAAATTCAACGTCGTAATTAATAAAATGTTATAAATCTGTTGCGTTTCACCACAAGTAAGCAGGTATGGATTTCATTGCTATAATTATAGTTCTTCAGATGCTATCTTACTACTCGACAATGTTTAAAACATAGTTATCTATGCCGTCTTCAAGCTGATAGGTTTGTCACTATGATCTTCAATGTTATAGTAGTTGGCTTGTTTTCATCTTGAGATAATTATTTATAAGAAAGAGTATGGTGAGAATTTCCTAACATCCAGTTAGTTTTCATGCTTAATTATATCATTATATCCATTGAATGTCTACTATACAAACCTTTTAAATTTTATTACTGTGATAAATAGAATTTGCATGGTCGCAATCGTTGTTATAATGATAGTGTTTAAAGTCTCTCATGTCTAGACTAGACTAGTCGTAATTCTATAAGGTTTGACTAGACTTGATACTTGTAAGCTTCTAAGGGCATAAATATAGTTTTCAATACCTATAAGTGAACTATGCTAACTTTAAGACTATGGTTGTACTAACCACTATTACATAAACCATATTTCAAATAATTAAAAACTATAAAACTTACCTTTGAAAATATATAACTTGGAATGTTATTTGATATAATAACAAGAATCTAGAATATGATATAGCTTGGAACTATATAACCAATGGTCTACATAACACTATAATATATGTCGTGGGATGTAATAAGAGACCATACAAACTTTAGATTTGGATTAACACAACATAATCGTTATTTTGTTATGTATCAAAGTTTTGAATTCATAACGTTGGAGAGGAGCACTGACATGCATTTATGTTGATTGACAGGTTGAAAATTTACGAGTGATATGAATCGTTATGGGTGATTGTATTACAGGTCTGTAATAAAGGCCATCCAACGTGTGCTATGTGACTAGGACTTTCAAGCACCACGTGATAGTAATGAGTGTAAAAATGGTGAACGTGAACACTACCATGTAATACTTCTTTTGGTAGTCCTACGAGCTGGCTATAAGGTTATCCATCGTGTACACAGTTTGGTAAGGTCGTGCTACGATATTGAATGAGCATTAAATAGGATGGTTATTTGCTCCAATGCATAGGGCATTGTCATGTTTACAACCCTCGATCATCTTTGATCCTAGCCGTCAGATCTAACCCTAGCATTGCATCGACTGTTGGGTTGATAAAAGTTATTGTGTTCTGTGTTATTACTATTATTTCGGTCTGTTAGGGCCGACAGGCTACCGAAATTTTGGTTTATAAATTGTATGAGGTTTCGACCTCGAGACCTCTGGTTTGGAAAGGTTACAGGTCCCTTCCTTCTATAATGGCATCGATTTAACAGACTGGGTATTTGGTTTGTAGTGTCAAAGGTTGATAGTTTCTGGAACTTTTCGTTTTAGTTTGAGTGAATGATATGGACAAAGGGTTTTGTGTCTCGTCTTCAGCGTGGAATCGTAGTTTAACTAGTGAAAGTGGAAAGCTTTGGTATTTTACAGCAAGGTAAATAATCTTTTAAAGATTAGTATCATTCCTTTGTTGCAATTCGTCTTTCGATTTGAAAAATATCAGTTATCTAAATCCATCGATTTTCTTGTTAGTTGCAGGTTGTGAAGGAATGGTTCAAGCCAGGGTTTGGAAAGAGAGGCTTGTTTCCAAACTGGTAAGCTCTGGGTCTTCCAAAAACCCTCGTAGGTGCTCTGTGACTGTGGTTGATGAGGTTTCAAGGGTTGTGTAGTTGGTCCTGCCGTGACTCATCATGGTTGTTATTTGAAGAACTTCGAAACACTATTTAATAATCAAATGCTGTTTGTTTAGTGTTGTGACTCTCGTTTGATTATGTAATACTTGGTTTTTATACCTTGATACTTATCTCTGTCGATCTAGGCAATGTAAAACACATTGATGCCGAGGGTTTAAGAACTCATTTCAATGTTTGAACTTTGGAATCTCCCTGTTATGATTTTGTTTTGAAATTCATGTTGTAATTTGTTTTTCTAAGAACATAGAGTTCGTTGTAATGAGAATGGAATTTGTGTTGGTTTAAGCCATTGAGCCACAACCTGTTTTGTTTAATTTATAAGAATGATACAAGGAGTCGAGGCTCGTTTATGGTGAAAATAATATTTTTTCTTCTCAGAGATGAGTAAGTATGTTATATATCTCTTTGTAAACGTATGTGTTAAACGACTTGAGGCTATAGGTTGATATTGTGATTTTCGTCTCATACTAGGGTTTGTGAAACTTTGTCTTAAATGATGGCTTTGTAATATGTGCTGTTGGAAATGGTGTTCAAATCGTTGTAATAGAAACGAACAGGTCATACCCTGATTCATGTTTGGTCTTTGGAAAATGAAAGATATAAAATATAATTATTTTCATAATAACCCTTTAATGTGGTAGGGTTTGTACTGTAAAGTAATGTGGATATAATATACATTTTTATGATAATGTATATAAAGAATAGGGATCTAAAACAATGCGATCTTAGGTTTGTACCGTGATACAATGCTATGTGTTAGTATTAAAAATAGTTAGTAATAAACAATACTCAGATTACATAAGACATGCATTTTATACAGTAAAATGATAGGTATAATATAGATTTAATAATCCTCTTGTTTATAGTTTTGATACTACTGATATAGTGATAGGAAAATTATTGTATCAACAATTTATAATGAAAACCACAGTGGTTGCGACATGTGGAATTATTGTAACTTGTATTCAAAGCTAGCATTTCTAAATATTGCAAACATAATATGTTAGATAGAAATATGCATTATATTTATTTCCTATATTCATAGTAATGATGAGAATATTGCAATGTAAATGTACAGGAAATAATCAATATATAGAAAATTGGATTCTATTTATTTCTATGAACAAAGTAATGATAAAGGAAATACAGTATTACTATACAGGGGTTATACAATGTTTGTTTTTCATAAAACTAAGGAAATATTCCGTAATATACATTATATATTATACGGAACTTTTTACTATGATAATTATAGGAGAGAAACTGATAAACATTTAATTACTATTTTATCTATCGAATTCAATGGCAAAATGCCTATCCTGTAATCTATTCTTAATTTGCATATCTATACTAGAGTACGATGCAAAAACAACATGTGGAAAAATATACATATTGGTTTATCAATTCCAATTCATCATTAAACTTTAACATTCATACTTTAAACAAATCTAGAATTAAATTCGTTTTCGAAACAAAAAAAACCAGAAAATACTAATTATATAGAACATAATTACTAACTGAAAATAAGTAGAAAATTTGTAGAACCTAGGTAAATCTGTAGGGCAACAAACAGCCCAAGAAGACTGTTCCACCCAACCAATTCCTGAAAACAGTCAAGTACTACCTTAGGACCCCCGAGCCTATTCATTGAACCACCAGGAGGAAGAAACTTAGGAAATAGGATCTCCACTTGCAGTAGCACTAACTGTCGAATCTTCAAGAACTAGCAGTCCAATAGAATTGCACCAACATCTCTAGTTCTTCTCAGCAATATGCAGACTTAAGATTGCACTCACAACTAGCCTCCCTATTCGAATTTCTCAGTGATCACCTGATGCACATGAGGAAAATATTCTGCAGAAATATTCATTAAGAGTTGCCTGCTCAATTCGAATTTTCCTTTTGTAGGCTTCCTAGGCCTTTTTAGATGTTACTCGGTCATTAAATGAGCTTCCTGCTCACTCCCTCCACCTGGGGGACAATGCCACATTTTTAGGGGTAGTTGTCCCATAAACAACAGCTAGTGGTGTGATGCAATTGCTGGCATCTATTCCATACCTTCCAACAGCTTCCATTCCTCCTAGTGGATCAGTGAACACTCATTTAACAATCCCCTTGGGTGTTTGTCTCCTAATTAATTTATTTAAATAATATTATTCAGTAATTACATTCAATCTTGATCAAAACTGATGATAATTACAAAACTTTGTAATTAAATTTAACATAAAGTATTTTGCAAATAAAATAATAATTTTCAGAAATTTGGGTAGGTGACAATAGATTAACCTTCTTTAATATTCCAAGGACCTGCAAAAAAAATTGGCACTTACCTGCAAAAAAATGTGAGCTCATGGAATAAGAGAGGTGATCAGTCCCTCTTAATCCCAAACATATGCAATATAAATACTACAATTTCTTGTAAAACAGATTCAAGGAAGATAAAACAAACAAAAATTCACTTTTTACCTGTTGGAAAGTGATGACCAGCTTAGACAACCCAACAGTATTTGGTTAATAACGTCTTCATTTCACAACCGATTTGAGTGATTCCAAATCCAAATGAAAGTGGATTCATAGGGATAACTCTAGTAGAAACAGGTTTTGAAAATGCATTAATATGATATTACAAATCTGCTAAAAAACATCATGAAAGACAGGATGGTTCTCAATTTCCAGCCTAGACCAACAGTCATTATATTGAGCATAACTTTTTCGTTTGATGATGGATTGACTCGATTAGAATTGGAGATTAAAGTATGTTCCCATATGTACCTCCAATAGAAACAGTTTTTTAATTCAATAATAATTGATGGGTCGAATATGCCAAAGAACAGCCGATGAGACAGCGTTCCGAGAGTGCTGATTTATGATAGACAATTAGTATTTTGGGAATAAATTCCTCGTATGATATTGGATTCAAGTGATTCAAATTGAGTTGTAAACTAGATTCATAGGAGAATATTCCTTAGAAACAGGTTTAAAAAATTCATCCATTCAGGCACCCAAACATTGATTGTCCCAACGGTGTTATTGAGCTATCTACCCCACACCTAGTTTGTATTTTGACCATATATTTTCCGTTTGATACCCAAATTGAAAAATTCAATTTGGGTTAGAAACTAGATTCCAAGGGCTACTTTGTATAGAAATAGGTTTTAAAAATGGTTCCATATGGTCTCTCAAAACACAACTATCCTAACTGCGTTTTTAGTAAGCCCAACAAGCCAAAATGCCCCAATAGTCAATTTTTCACTAAAATGATGATCTAGATGGGAGTGAATTTTTTAGGGGTATAATTTCTATGTAATACATCCAAATAACAAAAAAAAATTCAACAATCCAAACCGTGAAGTGACCTACACATATGTTTTTGAATGTTCCGCAGTTGAGCTACATACCCTCAAAAATTGAAACGTTTGCAAGCTATGAATAAATGATTATATGCCAACCTCAAAATAATGTATTTGAATGCTATAGGATTTACTTTTATGAATTGAATAACATATTACATACCCATATGAAATTCTTGAGTTTTGTGTACTCCTTCTTCAATGGCTTCCCCTCGAATCCTCCTGAATCCTTCAATAGAATCTTCATTCACTTAGGCTCATTCCTCTTTCCAAGCTTTCTGCAAAAGAAAAATTAGTAATATGTGTGTCTCTTACTACACCACATAATAATCCTCTTGAATCTTTGATTTTATTCATGAAAATAGAAGGCATAAACAAAGCTACTGCTATTGCATAAATTATTAACATGGTTCATATTTGCAAAGACTTACGGTGGGCTATTACACTATAGCAATGCTATAGTGAGATCGCCTTTGCATCTTACTTTTCTCTGCGCCTCCATCCTTAAAAAAAAAACATATGCATCTATAATGAAAAAAACAAATAGCTTACTACAAAAAGAAAATTTGCTCAAGCAAAAAAAACAGTGGTTGTGGTAAGTCCCCGACAACGGCGCCAAAATAACGAGCTTTTTAATTGCATTCTAATTACTTAGAAAACAACTAAGAAGTGTACATTAATTGTCAACTCAGGGTTCATTGAGAACTTGCGAGTTACCATGCACTGTATGTGCAAACCACAATATCCTCTTACATTGGTTTATCTACTTGAAGTTGTAGCTCAATAACCTTACTTACAAACAATGGTATGAGCAGTTACATTGTCTTAGCAAGGAACTAGCCATCTAAACAACTATTGAAACTAAATTGCAAGGAAAGTAAATCACACGACAGGAAAGTAAATGCTAAAACTAAATTCACACTTGGAAGTAAATTCTAAAACTACATTCACACTCTGCAGAAAAGTAAATCCTAGAACTATGTCACACTTTGTGGGAAAAGTAAATTCTAATACTACATTCACATTGTGCAAGAAAGTAAATTCTAAATCTAAGTTCACAACACACTTGACAGAAAGGTAAATTGCAGAAATAAATCTAAAAGCTATCCTTGCCAAATACAAGTTATTGTTTATGATCCAATGGAGTAAATCTGGTCATTGCTTTAAGCTCAATGATTGTAAAATAAAAATTTTAATCTCTATCTATGCATTGAAATCAAATTGCAAAAATAAACTTCACACTTCATAAGATCAACTACATCAACATAAAATAAATAAAATCATATTGCAAAATAAAAATAAGATCTAAATTAATTAAGATGAAAGTATAGCTTTATTCCATCATCATTTGGACTATTGCTCTAAGAGTCCTCTCATAGAATGGAGAATGAACTCTTATTTATACATGATTTCTCCATAACAAATAATAAATGAGGATCCAAAATATCCTCAACAAATTCCTAAAAGTTTGGATTTCAAAACTAATTCAAAACTACTCCGAGATCCTTGCCAAATAATCAAATATAATATTTATCCAATATTCTTTTCATATCCAAGAGGTTAATGATGCTCCTTGATCCATAGAATGACAAGTGGTTGAGGAGAAATTCGATTATTGACTATTCTGTAATTTCTGCAGAAGTTATCGCAAATTTGTGGAGTTTCCTTAATGTTGCAGATGCCTGTAGAGTTTCCGTAGTTCCGTAGTTCCACAACTACTTGCAGAGTTTCGATAGTTCTACAGATACTTGTAGATTTTCCTTAATGTTGCAGATGCCTGTAGAGTTTCTGTAGTTCTGCAAATACCTGTAGAGTTTCCGTAATGCTGCAGATGCCTATAGAGTTTCTGTAGTTCTACAGATACCTGTGGAGTTTCTGTAATGCTATAGATGCCTGTAGAGTTTTTGTAGTTCTGCAACAAAAGGTTCCGCAACTACTACAGAACTCCCTCAAATATGTTGTAGCTGCTTCCAACAATTGATTCAATGTTCAAAGCAAATACATAGTACACTAATTCCCTCAATGTTAGTCAAAAATCAAAGGAAATACTAAGACATGTAATGGAAAAAGTACTTGAGCGTAAAAACCCATATATGAGCGTAAGAAGGGATTAATGCATGAATATGGATAGGAAAAATAAATTATAAATAAGGTTAAATGGTGGTAAATTTATGCTAAATCCAAGGCCCGTCGGAATGCACCAATCTACGCATTCATCCTCATCTCCCTTCTTGCCTTATTTTTATGCAGTCGATTCACTATTCGGATCTATCGTCTATCCTCTCGTCGATGTAAGAGGCTATCTATATCCACTAGCGCATCCTGTTCTTTCGCCAATTCCAAGAAAATTTCTAACAAGGCCCTCAAAGTGTTGATATTTTTATGTCAATTCGTCATGTCAAATTTCGACAGCATCTCATAAGTGGGTTCTTTCTGGCCAACTAGTGGCTGCCTCATATGTTTCATCATGTCTTGTGCTTCCAAGAAGATCTCTTTTTTTTTGTTTCTACATCGAATCGGACCTACTTTGTTGCTATCGTTCAGACACTCGACTGTGGTCTGTCTTCTCCTATCGCAACCCCTCCTCTAGTCACTACCGCGACATTTACTGGTTCTCCCCTTATTTCTATTGAAATCTTATGTACATTTGGAGGGGAATTTTGTCCTTGATTTGGATTCATTTGAGGCTGAGGTGGATTTTTATTTTTCCACTTCGCAATCAGTTGGGGGCAGTCCTCAACACTGTGATTCGGTGTGCTACAATATGTACATTATGGAACTGGGCTTGGACAATCCCTTTGATAGTGTCCTACTTGACCATAATTGTAGCACACTATTGGCCCTCAACCTCATCCAAAATTTCCTCTCTGACAAACACCTCTTCCCTTACCTTGCGCAATCCCCCTTTGAATCATCCTCGTGGTTGATCATATGGTTGTTGGTTGTACTACACATTCTGATACTTCCGTTGGTCATACTTTGGCTGGGGTTGACTGTACATCGGCTGCGGTTGATTATAATGGAGCTATGGTTGGTTATACTATTGATTGTAGAGCGGTTGCTGTTGATTATACTGCAGTTGCTGCTTCCTTTACTATGGTTGTTGCTGCGAAAGGGGTTTATCCTCCCCCTTCATAAAATATGTATCTACAGTTCTTTCCTGGAGCAGGTTGTACGCCCTACAATCCTTCTGTTCATGTCCAACTGATCGACAGAACTTGCAGAACAAGTTGACTTGCTTCGACACCATTTTCTACAAATATATACATTCTTCTTATCGATGTCCCCTCGTCTAACAAATTCAGAACCATGGCATTCCCCCCTAGCTAAGCGGATTCGCTGCACCAAATTGTAAATACTCACGGAACTTTGGGAACTGGTCCCTGTGGTGTTCTTTTCGAGTTACAACGGGTGCACCATATCTTCTCTCACACCTCTTTTCCCATCTTCATGTCTTGGATCAGTAGCGTCAAATTTGCTGGTTGTGCTTGAATGTGATTCATTCCTATTCCTGCTTCACCAACTGGTGAAGCTTCTGATTTCATTGCAATTTCCAACACTTCTGACTGAGATGTGATATTATGTTGCATCAGTGGCCCACAAATGTGTGGTACTAGTCCTGCAATGAACCACTCTCTATGATGTACGTCGCTCATCCCGAAGCTAACTTTTGCCATCAAATTTTTAAATCTCTGGGCGAATTCCCACACTGATTCATTCAGAAACTACTTAATTTCCTTCAGTTCTGTGATGTACTGCGACTCAAATTTTGACTTTCTGAACTCATCAATTATTCTTGCCCTGATCTGTGGTAGTGTTTCCTCTAGATTTCCTACAGGAACCTGTATGAATTTCATGAACCAATCGAGCGCACGACTCCTAAAGGTCATCACCATCTGCCCCTTCTTGATGTCATCATCCAAAACCTGTTTGACTGTCCATACTGCTTCACACAAAAACCAATATTGTTTGGGATCCTCGATCCCGTTACTCTAGAAAACTAGCATATTCATGTTGTCTCCTACCATCCTTGATCTCTTACTATTATTTACTGACCTGATACTTTTACCATTGTTCTGACACTTCAGACAACACTATGATGAACTTATGTTCCTTCCTCTGAAATTCGGCGTGGTGCGCGGGGTTGTGGGTATGTTGTAACTTTGGGTCTGTCCCTCGGATTCATGGGTATCCTGTTTGCTTCCTTCATCGAAGTAGGGTCACTTCGTCCTGTGTGGTCCCATTTCGCAATTCTTTGTTCTGGTCACCTCAAGAGACTCTCTCTCAATACCACTCCTCCTCTTCCTCTGTGGTTTCCAGAACCTCACCCCACTTCGTAGGGTACTACAACTTTCCTCAATTTCCCTTAATAAATCGTCGTCACTCATGTCCATCTACCCCACATTGTTCTACCAGATCCGCATTCACGCGGTACCCGCAACCTCCGCACACCGGGATTTACTCGTCAGAGTTCATCCTCAATATACCCTTTTCGCAGATGAGAATCTTAATCCACACATTTAGTGACAGTAGAAATATTCCACGGGGTCCCTTGAAAAAATTCCTCCTTGCGTCGCTATATGATTTGATCATATCAACGGAGAATTCAGTAATATATCCTTCTAGAATACTATCCACCCAGACTTCGACAACTCTAGATGCCTTGTTATTAACTTGCTTCAATTGTTGGATCAATTCAGGTGTCCAGTGTTCAGGTTCACCACCTTGGCAATTCTTCTTCTAGAATGTCAATTGTGCCAACCACTCATGCAGCGATATTGGAAATTCACAGAAAAATATCTCGTGGATGTCAGAGTATATGTATTTTTGCAACCACTCAGTCGACGACCATCCGGGTTGGCAATTATCTTCTTTAGCAAACTCTCGTGCCTTCTTGTCAAACCAATCCTCAATCTCTGGTTTCGTCGGATGCCACAACATGTCCTTTCTTTTCCTCTTAGCACTACGGTCCCAACAATGGAACCATTTGTTGAAACATTTTTGTCAATAGGGGTTCACTTCGCACTGCTATCAACAAACACCAACCATACACCCTTAAGCATCGGCCCAGAAATGTTTTACCCTTTCCAGCAACACCCACAAAGCGAGTGAGGTCTCACTCGAGATGTTCAAGGGGGATGCAGGAACCAAGTTTCCGTAGTAAGGAGAGAACATGCATTAACCCTTACTTAGTCGCTACAAAAACTAGAGATCTATCTTAACATTATATTAACACTTCACATGTACATTTGACATCCATGTCAACAACATATAAACACTTTTCACATCAAATTACATCACAGATTAATAGACAGAAAAACAAAACCTTAAATACATCGCATCATTAAGATAACATTCATCACTCACAACATAGCAACACAAATAGAGGCATAATCGAACATCACCATGCATTAAATAATCTCAAAATCTATGGTACAACCTTCGCAGGAACAGTTCCAAGCGACTTAACGTGAATTCATATACAAGGAAAAACTTGTCAAAAGTAGAAAATACATAAAATCTAGATATCTTTGTCTACAATTGATGTTATTCTTCCATGCTATCCTTCCTACTCTTAAGCTTACAATTGTGGTTCTATTTATAGACAACTAAGGCAGTTACAAAATGGTCCACATAACCAAATCTAACTAACTTTGACCAAAACTTGCGCTTTCGTCAGCTTCTTATCCTTCGTGAATGGTCCTTTCTTCCACTGATGACCCTTCTGTCATTGTCGGCTTCCGCACTTCATGCGCTCTAACCCCGTGCCAATAGATCCTTATCATAGCTGAGTAAGAACTACACCTAGAGAAACTTAATATGCATCAACATGCACATGAAACTCTTTTCTCCAATCAGGAAATACCAACATAGGTGTTTTCACCATTTTCTCCTCGAGCGTGTTGAGTCTCTACTAGCAATCTTCATTCCAGTGAAACTTGACATCTTTCTTTAAGATTTTTTCCATAGGAGATGTAATATGAGAAAATCCTTTTATAAATTTCCTATAATAGCCTATATGTCCCAAAGTTGTCCTTAACTATCGAACTGAAGCAGGTGGAGGTAGATCCACTATAATTGCAATCTTCTCAAGATCCACCAAAAAACCTTTCTTGCATACCACATGACCAAGAAGTATGCCAAATGTGACACAAAATATACACTTCTTCATATTTAAAGATATATGGTACTGTCTACAACGCTTTAGCATCAATATTAAATATCAATGTGGTTCTTTAGTAGACCATACATTGTCCAATCATCAAATTAGACTTCAATAAATTTATGAATAAATTCTTTAAAATTACCAACAACTACTCTTGGGAAAATTGTAGGAGCATTCTTCAAACCAAAGGGCATTACCGTATACTAGAAGCAACCCCGTTCTATTCCAAATTTTGTATTGTGTCGATATTCCTTGGCAATTTTTATTTGATGGTATCCATAAAATCCATAAGTAAATGAGTATGCTTCTTGACCTCCGACATTTTCTATCACTTCATCTGTGAATGGCATTGGAAAAGGATCATGTAGTTTCCTTAAATGAAGACAAATTCGAATTTCACCAGTCTTCTTATCTTCTACTACCATGGGGCTAATCCACTCTGACTCTTCGACAGGATCGATAATTCCTACATCTAGTACTCTATCCAGCTTGGCTATAACTTTTTTGTTTGTACCAAGGATTTAGTATATAAGGCCTTTTCTTAATTGTATTATCACTTGGTTTCAACAAAATATTCATTTCTCCCAAGTCACCAAGGATCCCTTTCATCTTAGAAAAATTGAGAGGAAATAAATCTTGAAACTCATTTAGAAAATCAGTGATCTTACCTACTATTCCATCATCCCAATAATATCCAATATTTTTCAAATTTAGGATTTTCAGGGGACCCAATATTTACCTTCTTTATCTTCAGCAACTTCAATAATTTGTTAGATGGCATCTATGTTCCTTTCAGGTCACGGCTTCCTTATGTTTATGGGATATGCACATCTCTAGGATCATCATCCTCTAGTCCCCTAGTTATTTTATAGCATTCCATAATTTCTTCAACGGTTGCATTCCACTCAGGAAAATTAGACACTAGCCCAGGAATTTCCTCAATTTTTTTTGCTTTAATGATTTTCAAAGCTACATCAACTATTAGAATTTCGTCTTCATAATTAAACGTTTTTTTGAAATTCATAGCCAGATTATCCCAATATGTAGTTCCTCATCAAAGCTCCAGCATCGTGTACCAATTCCTTGGTATGGTATCCATCTTGCGTATGAACATGTCGACCCACTCTTGCTTGGGTGTGTTCTACCATATTGCACTACAAGTGGTCAAGTGATCAACAGGGTTAGTTAATCCGTTATATTTTTCTCTGACATATGGGAATCCCTAGCCAAATTGAATTTCTAAGAATCATCTACACTATGACCAACCCGTTATAGATTGCTTGTGAACATCCCACGATCTTGTTGGAGTATCTTTCAAAGCTACATCTAATACCAATAGTCTTGTGATGGGACCTTAACTTCAAATTCAACAATAAATTTATCTAAATTATGCAAACCTTCATAAGTGGGAAGGTCACATACCTCTTTACCGACCTAGTGCAGTGACTTCATAACTTGAGCATATCTTCGCATTGAGACCTCTTGTAACCTATTCTACAAATTTTCCATAGCTTCGCTCTTAGAGTCTAATGAGTAGTAGATAACGCTCCCTCAACTCAATTTACCATCTATTGTGGGATTAATATAATCATTTATCCTTAAGGATACATTATAAATATTGTTCAAGTATTGAGCATCATATTCTTCCTTTACTATTTCAACATACCTATGTCCCTCCAACGGATCCAGAGGTGCAACAACTCTTATTTCGTCGTTCTCAAATGTTAGCATCCAATTTTTGAAATTAATAATAGTTTGGTTCTGAATTTCCTAGTCTATTCCCAAGAGTGTCGAATATGGATTTGCATTATCAGCAATATATGTGCCTTCAAAATCTGCAAAAGTGCGGAGTCCCTCCACTTTGACAAGGACTCCTACCATCCTTCCAAAATGTTAGTTTATCATCATTTAATTCAATAGATCTAGGATCTTAACTGAAAGAATAACATGTACATCATATCAAGCATAAGATACAAGAGACACAAAACATTTCACCGGGGAAAACCAAGAAGGTGAAAAACCCCGCAAATTCCTCAAAGATAGAAAAAGCACCAATACAAAGATCACAAAGATCAAACCCCAAGAGATAGATGACAGCAGCAACTACTCCTCCTCCACTTGTGCGCACTCCTCCTCTCTCTCACTAATGTGAAGTGAGTGAATGTGTCAAATGACAGAGTCACACTCTCTATTTATACTTTTACTTTCACTTGACCTCAACTAGGTCGGCCCCAACTTAACCACTTAACATAATGTTGACTAGTCTGACCCCACTAGGGTGGTCTGATAACCCTTTAACCCACATGAATCATACAGGGCCTACCCCATCAAGGTGGTATAATAACCCATCAAGTATAAGTTACGACACTTACAATATAACTTGCGACCCTTACAATATAACTTGCGACACTTGCAAGTACAAATGATGACACTTTCGATCGGAGGAATAATACATATCCATTGGGGATACAATAAAGTACAACTACAATATACAAGCGAATATCTTACGAAGTTACAAATACATCAACAGTCCCTCTTAACTAGGAAGGTATTCTCTTGACATAGGTCACCAATACATATAGGCACAAGTCTTCAATTCTGGAGTTGGATCATCGTCACTGGATCACGGAGCATCATCGTCACTGATGTTGTACTCGTCATCTTGATCACTGGGCTATATCTCAATTCTTCTCGTCATAGGAAGTTCTATAGAGCCAACCCTTTTTCATGATGGTTGTAGGCCTAGCCTCCTGTAGGTATTCATCATCTCTGCGAGCGGGCCATCCTGTGGAATCCTCAGGACTAATTACATGTGTCAACAAAACCTCGAAAGAGTATCCTAGGATCCTTTATGTGCCTAAGCACGACCCGAAAGATCTCCCAGGGAGCTATTACATGTGACCATCACAAAACCTTAAAAGAGTGTCCCAAAAAAATTTATGTGCATAACACGACTGACAAGAACTCTAAAGAGCATCCCAGGATCATTTATGTGCCTAAGCACGACAGGCAATATCTCCAGGACTTATTACATGTGACCACTACCACAAAACCTTAAAAGAGTGTCCCAGGAACATTTATGTGCATAGCACGACCGACAAGAACTCTAAAGAGAATCCGAGGACTTTTACGTGCCTAGCAAAACCTGTCTGGATCTCCAGGACTTATTACATGTGGTCTAGCAAAACCTTAAAAGAGTGTCTTGCCCAACAAGATTTCTAAAGAGCATCTGAGGCATTTTACGTGACTAGAACAACCTGTCTGGATCTACAGGACGTATTACATGCTACCATTGCACAACCTATCCACGGCCACAGAGTATCAACCTAGTACTCATGATCCACCTGATCATCCTCGCACGAAGCATCATCCTGATGCTCATGATCATACTGATCATCATCATATAGTAAATCATCCTCATGCACATCTGTTGGGCGGGGCCCAAGTTGGAATATTTACACAAGTGTTAAAAAGTGCACAATGCGCGTTGCGGCAGGACATGGGGGAAGTTTTGATAATTGTGTGTGTCGCGTAGTAGCAATAGTAAAGCAGGGTTGCGCAGAATGCAGATGCATAGGTATCACACAGGAGCTATTTTTGGTAGGAAATACCAGTAAAGGTCAGACAATAAAGTAACCTATCTTGGGTAAGGGATAGGTGGAAGACGGATGGAAGGGACCTGTCAGAGAGATTGGCGGCAAGTAGTTGAGAAGCTAGGCCACTATGTTGATGGTGACAGGCAGGCGGACGACACAGAAAGGGACAGGCCATGATGTAGTTGTAACCGTTTTGAGGACTGCGGCTGTCAGAAGAGCATGTGAGCCACGAGTGGCCCAGCTGGAGTAGGCGGAGAAGGCTGTCGATGGTGACAGTCAGGGTGGCAGTTAGCCACACCATTTTTGTAAACCTAAGATTTTTTCCTACAAATTGTAAAGAACCGACCCATGGGCGTGATCTACAAATAAGGCATTTTGGTATGGGAAGGGGTTAATCTCTCATTGAACTCTTCATTCTTGAGTTAGTTAATATTGTTAGATATTTTGAGCTTGAAGCTATTGTAGAGGATCTGCAGCTGAGTGCACAAATACCTATCTGAGAGAGAAGAGAGTCTACAGCTGAGTGCGCAGACTAAGAACTGTTGTATCCTTCCAAAAAGACTAATTCAACAACAGTTATTGTGGATGTTGCCTCCATCCGGGGGGTGAACCACGTTAAATTCTGTGTTATGTGATTGTTGTGTGTTTGCAACTGTTCATTTACTTGGTATGGATTTTTAATACTCCAGTTATCTGTTATGTGATCGCTTTTATATGTATTCATTGCAAGGGTGATGGGAATAATATGTTAAGTAATACATGTGTGGATGAATGTTAAGTATTCAGTTCTTATAAGTCTGTGAATTTATGAATCTGTTGAATTAATCACATAGTTGAACGCTGAATTTGAGCGTAGCATTGGAACATGCAGTATTGTATGTGCATGCACCATAACAATAATAGTCTAAGTGTGTTGAATGGATAAAGAATTTTAAGTAAGATTGGTTAGAGTTAATCAAGTTTTGAGCAGACGCACAGTCCAGTCGACGCATTGACCAGTCATAAGTGCCGCGAGATAAGCTGTCAATATCTTATCATCGGGTCGAGGGAAGTACCCATTATCACGCGGTCCTTGGATGCGTAGGTGGCGCAAGCTCCTCCGCTTGCCGAAGTATCCAATGCGAAGTAGAGTCTTCGCACAGTTGGCTATCCGCAGCAGTCCTTGTTGCATTGCACTGCTCATCAGTCCCTTATACACTCGCATCACTATGTTGTGGAAACCTGATTCCACAACCACCCCCTTAGCTTCACCTCAGGTGAGACCTCAGGCTGCACGCAGTCTGTTGCTGAAAGGGCCGGTGAAAAGGGGTTTTGTTGGTTCCTTGAATTGCGAAGTACTTGGGTCTACATCGGAAACCTCTAGCTGAGTATTTACGCCAACAAATGGCTCTGTTTCCCAGCTAAGACCAGTGATGCGATAGTGTATTTGGAAAAGTAATGTGTGACGAAGAATACCATTTCCCGTTGGGTTCAGACAATTGGCATCCTAAAAAGAAAGAGATCTGGGATTGGTGTGATAAGATCGAAAGATATTTTGCAAAGAAAGAGAACAGACACCCACGTCTTTCTGACATAGAGTGGTTGAACTAATATTTGTGGAAAGATATTCATGAGATATTCTGGGCTTCGTTGGGAAACGAGCTGCACGAGTGGATATCACAACTCGCGGAGAACAAAACCTGTTTTCAAGGAGGAGTACCTACAGAGTGGACTCCAGAGCTCACAGCGCAGCTCAAAGCAATAGATAGCCCACTGTCATGAGCAGTCGACTTCTAGGTTGATAACATACTTGAAGGATTTATAATCGAATTCGCTGTAGACACGCTGAAATCCTATAGCCAACCTGAAGCATACTTTTTCGAAGGATTCATAGGTAAGTACCTGAATAATATTAGTCTAAACATTAAAATGCTTTTAGTTGAGAAAGGCATTTTAAGAATGTAGTAATATTTCTGAATCTGTCATGTTCAATAACATTTTTAGTGATTCTGATGAAGAGACACATAGAATGAGAAGTGGAAAGAGATATATAAGTTTCATAAAGAAAAGAATCTGGGAGTACCTGGACTCCGTGTGGATACCAAAATCCCTTGTGACCTTAACAATTAGACCGTGCCGTCATCAGCCACTATCCACCGTATTACACCTCAAAATCCGTTGGTTGCAGAAACCACGCGACCCCTAGATAAAAACCCATCCGCTACGAACGTAGCACATCCTACCCCACAGAATATCGTTACTACTAGCCACGCAGGAGCAGGTGCTCAGACCATCCTGACTCAGACTAGTCCAGTTCAGAATACCTAGTCTTAGAATATCCCGCAGAATACCACTATTCCGAATATTCCCTTTATTTTTTCTGATTAGAACACCCCACAGAATCATAGCACTACTTAGGGTGGTACACAACTAGGAAGGAGAATGACAGATAACGATATCAAATTGCCGATATTCAAAGGAACGAGTCTAGAAGACCCTGATCAGCACTGGTTTCTATGTGAATCCATATGGAGTGTAAAGTAGGTTCAGGATGATGCTGTGAAGAGAGTGCAGCTCATCACTATTTTCAGAGATAGAGCGCTGCACTGGTTTATGAAATATTCTTAGGCAAAGCCGAGAACCCTAACAGAAATCAAGGATGCACTCGTAGCAAAATTTAAGAAGCCAAAATTTGATTCGCAGTGCATAATAGAGCTAAAAGAAATTAAGCTGAAGCCTACCGAAACGGTCTGGGAATTTGACCAAAATTTTAAGACAGTGTTCGACCAAGTGAGCTTTGTTATAGCTCCACAACAGCACCAGGAATTATTCATCGCTGCGCTGTTTCCCCACATCAGACAACCACTGATGCAGCAGAAGGTTGCATCATAGGTAGAGGCCTTAGAGATCGCAATGAAGCTGGAGGCTTCACCGATTGGAGAAAGTAGTTCTGGGATGTCACAGATCGAGAACCAGTTGACCAGCTTAACATTAGAATTGCAAGGTGTGAAGAATGAAAAAGAACAGAGATATGAATAGAGACGCGAAGTTTGGTGCACAGGATGCAAAGGAGAGGGCCACACCAGAGAACACTGCCCTCTATTTCAATATTACCTTGACAGTGATGCACCGAACCCAATGAATATGAATCACAATCAGGCACCATGGTGTGAAAATTGTAGAAGCAGAGGACACGATCCTGAAGACTGTTATCTAACATAAAAATATGTAAAAACATTTAAAAGATTATATTGCAATTTCTGTAAATCAGTTGGACATGATGAATCCAACTGTCGTGCATATGAGCTCATGAATGAAAGAAAGTGTGATATGGAAGCAATGAGAGGTGTTGGAATGTACCGCGTCCAAGAGGAAAATCAGCCAAAACAAGAGAATGCCCACTATGATCAGGGTGGATATAGAGGCTGTGGTGGTGGATACCGCGGGAGAGGAAGAAATGTCGTCCCGACGCAGGGGAGAGGTCATGTCCAGGTAATTTGTTATAATTGTGGCCATCCAGGCCATGTATTTCGAGATTGTACAAATCCATGCACTACGTGCAATTACTGTAAATCATTTGAACATGTTATTGAAGACTGTCATGTGCTAGAGGTAGAAATGCAGAAATGGAGGAGGATAGAACCACCGAATCCAAACATTCAGTTGATCGCAGCAGAAAGCAGAACTGCGGATCTCATTGTAAACATGGTAACGTGCAATGGCGCTGATACAGGAAGGGTTGGAGGCGCATAAGCTTCAACTTCGGGAACACGTAATAATAAGCAAAATCTGGGTGAACCAGTTTGGATTAGAAAAGCTCCTAGGAGAACACCGGGCCTGGACCTAATGAAAAATAAAGAAGCATTTATAGAAGCGTGGGATATCCTTAGAGAGTCAGCACCTTAGTGGATGAGAATCCCACTACGCAGTGGAGTACCACAAATAGATGATATGCTAGCAACATATGATCAGACGACCACTGCTATAGATACAGGGACCTATGTGGTGTACTTCCTACGGAGTTGCATGAAGTTATTAAAGAGCGCAGATGCTTTCATGGAATTCAAAAAACTACTCAGCTAATACGAGCCACGCAGTGAGAAGGGGGCTGTGCATAGCACAGTTCATACCATCTGGAGTCCCAAAAGAATAGCAAGGGAAATGAGGTTAATTGCTCAGATTGGGGACTATGAGATGGATGAGATTGTTCTTGATCTTGGATCCAAAGTAAATGTCTTGACCAAGCAGACATGGCATCAGATGGGAAAACCAAAGTTATAGTGGTCACCTCTACAGTTAAGAATGGATAACTAGGGGATATTTATACCTTTGGGGAGGTTACCCAACACTATCGTTGACATTGACGGAGTGCACAGCTATGCAGATTCCGAAGTGATTGAAATCATTGATGATAGCCATCCTTATCCAACACTGTTGGGTATCGATTGGGCAATGACTAACTCCACCATTATCAATTTGAAGACCAGGAAAATGATATTTGAAGGCAATGATATAAGGGTCATCACACCATTGGACCCCTCATAGGGCGAACGATATGTTGAATTGATTCAGGAGAAATCCAGAGCCCAATACTTGGACCGTATTTACAAGATGACAACCAATACTGCTGACTATATTAATCCAACCGCGGATGGAACACTTATCTGGCACTGTGACAACTCTTGCGTCTCAGACTCTGATGCAGGATTGGAAAACTAACAAAGCAGATTGCATGAAGTATCTACCAAGAAATGCACGTGGACCACAAAGTCATTGCGCTAGAGTGGAAAGGAGGTAAGCCCAATCCCTGGCTATGATGGTTTCTCTAATGTTTATTCTTTTATCAATGAATACACCTGCCAGATGGTCGGTTGCGCATAAGAAGACATTGACAACATGGGATCAGTGCAGAATTAAGATACAAATTAGGTTTGCTGATAAGGTTACCCTATCCTTTGAGAAATATAATGGACAGACAGATCCAAGACAACATATTCAGGTATGTTCAGTAGCATGGAAGGAGAGGCCACAGACAGAATGGGTGCATCGGTTTGTGCAGACGTTAGAAGAACCAATTCCGAAGAAATGGTACCTAGACTTGGAGTTGCGTAGAGGCACAGTGGACTGGTCTGGCCTAACTGCGAGCTTCCAGCAGGATTTTGGTTTCGAAGATGGGCATCCAAGTATCAATGATGTGCTGGAGTCTATTAGGAAAGAATATTCAGACTAGACTACGCACAAGGAAATATGACATTAGAAGAATTCTTTGGAGAAAACAGTGTACCTGCGCGCCTACAGCCAGAATGGGAAGAGCAGCTAGATCATGCTCTTGATTATTATCACATCACTGAGTATTACGATGATAAAGCAGACAATGATGAGGAGGACCAGCACAATATACAGATACCCGAATCGGAGGGATCGCGTGAGGTAGAAGGACCTCCACTGGAAATTCCAGATATGAGTGGACCTGTGAAAATAAGGAAAGTGAACATTGGCACCAACGAAGAGACAAAGTTCGTAGATATTGGAGATTATTGGGATGAAGATACAGTTGAAGAAGTCGCGGGTATACTACAGGAATATCAAGAATTATTCCCGACCAAATTCACAGAGATGAAAGGCATTTTGGGAGACTTAGGAGTGATGAAAATTCCTCTTAAGACTGGTGCGAATCCTGTGAAGCAAAGACTGTATCGACTAAACCTGTGATACAAAGAATGAGTTAAGCAGAACTCGATAAGATGCTCGATGCAGGGATCATTGAGCTAGTTGAAGAATCTGAGGGGATAAGCCCAATGGTTATCCAGGATAAGAAAACGAAGGGTGAGATCTAGATTTGTGTGGACCTCAGAAAGCTAAATGATGCGTCAATGAATGACCCATTTCCTACTCCTTTCACAGATGAAGTACTTGATAATGTTGGAGGGAATGAGGCGTATTCTTTTACCGATGGATTCTCTGGATACCATCAGATTAGGATTGATTGTGCAAATAGACAAAAAACTACTTTTGCTACAGAATGGGGGTCATTCCAATACACAGTGATGCCATTTGGTTTGAAGAATGCGCCCGCCATCTTTTCCAGAGTTGTCATCGCTGCATTTAAAGACTTCATACATAAAGTTTTTACAGGTTTATTTTGATGATTGGACTATTTTCGGGTTACTGAAGAACCATGCCCTGAACCTCAGGATGATGCTGGAAAAATGTAGGCAGTATCAAATTTCATTGAATTTAAAGAAATGCATTTTATGTGTTCCCTATGGAATTTTGTTGGGACATACTGTGTGCAAACAGGGCTTGATGGTAGATCCTGCGAAGATCACAGTCATTGTAAACTTGCCTACACCAAACTCAGTGAAGCAGCTGCACACTACATTGGGACATACCGGTTATAGGAAATTTATAAAAGGGTGTGCATAGATAACTGCAGCTATGGAGAAGCTATAAAAGAAAGATGTACCATTAATTTGGAACGCAGAATGCATACAAGGGTTCCATACGTTGAAAGAGAAAATGGTCATTGCGCCGATCCTAGTTTTTACAAACTGGGGAAAGCTGTTTCATGTTCACATTGATGCATCATGTATCGTGCTAGGCGTTGTTCTTGCTCAGCCAGGAGAGGGAAGTATTGATCATCCCATTTCATTTTCCAGCAAAAACCTATCACCCATTGAGAAAAACTATACCACTACTGAGCGAGAAGGACTCGCTATGGTCTATGCACTGCAGAACTTTAGGAATTACTTACTTGGTGCACACTTCTCTATGTTTGCTGACCATTCTGCTCTGAAATACCTGGTCAATAATCCAATGTTAGGGGGGCCCATATGCAGATGGTTATTACTCTTTCAAGAGTATGACTTTGAAATTATTGTTAAGCCAGGCAGGTTGAATTTAGGCCCTGATCATCTATCAAGGATCGAGTCAGGAGAGGAACCTACGTATCTGGAGGACAATCTACCTGATTTGCAATTGTTTGATATACAAATTGCAGATGATTAATATCACGACATCATTGACTTCTTAACCACAAGATTCACACCTGCATAGCTCACTACATAGCAAAAGAAGCAGCTGGTAGTGCGCGCAACAGACTTCACCATAATCGCAGGTCATCTATACAAGCTGGGAATGGAAGAAGTACTGTGCAAATGTGTACTAGAGCATGAGAAACCATTCATATTAGTTGATACGCACTCAGGAGTCACAGGAGGCCACTATCCAGGCAGAGCTACTGCGCAGAAGATATTGCACATAGGGCTATGGTGTCCTACAATTCATAAAGATTCGAAGGAACATTGCCAGAGTTGTGATGTGTGTCAGAGGATAGGGAAGCCATCGCGTAGGGATGAAATGCCCTTAAATCCACAATTAACATTGCAGGCATTTGAGAAATGGGCTATTGATTTTGTGGGTCCTATTAACCCACCAGGGAAGAAAACTGGTGCGAGGTACATTATTACCGCAACTCAATACCTCACGATATGGGTAGAAGCAAAGCCAGTGAAAGACTGTAGCATAGCTACAGCCGTGGAGTTTATATATGAAAACATCCTTACAAGGTTCGGATGCCCGAAGATTTTGATGAGTGATCAGGGCACTCACTTTATCAATAGAACCAATGAAGTCTTGACCGAAGAGTTCCACGTTCATCATCAGCGCAGCACACCTTATTATCCACGGGTGAATGGAACTGTTGAAGAATTTAAAAAAGTACTGGAGAATGCGCTAACCAAGATATGTAATGTCAATCGAGACGATTGGGACCTGCGCATTCCATCTGTATTATGGGCATATAGGACTACATGCAAGAAACTAACTGGACACACACCTTTTAGGTTGGATTATGGGTAAGAGGCAATCATTCCAATGGAATATATCATTCCCATTTTTCCCATAGCCACATTTACAGGCATGGCAGATCGCGCAACGCTAGAGGAAAGGCTCCTACACTTGGTTGGGCTAGAGGAAGATCGCTTCATCACAGGCTTCCACCAACAAGTACAGAAAGAGCGCAAAAAATTATAGCACAGTTGCCACATCAAGAACAAGTCTTTTCAGGTAGGTGATCTAGTCCTCCTGTATGATAGCAAATTCATGAAATTTCCTAGAAATTTTAAGATGCATTGGCTTGGCCCATATACTGTAATGCATGTTACTAATGGTGGCACAATCCAGTTAGCTACATTAGTCGGAGATACCTTGCCAAGTTTGATAAATGGTAGCCGACTAAAGCCTTACCACGATAGTCCGGAAGCGTGGAATACTGTATGACCAAGGGAGGCATACCGCACAACACTGCTAAAGTTGCGCACACGAAAAAAAAAAAACTACGAAAGTAGCTGCACAGAGCGAGTCCCGATACTAATCACACAGAAAAGACGGAATTACAGCCGCGCATAAGAGAAATTTGCATGCGCGCCCAGAAGGCGATACTCGTACGAGACCGCCAGCATACAGTGACGGAAGCCATTACCGTTTCATTCGTCGATCGGTTAGTGGGCCATTAACCAAATTGGAAGCAAGGGAACGCTTCAAAATTTAGGGTGGATGTGACATTTTGGAACACCATAAAAGCCGAAATAACTCCTATAGTACTGTAATCCGACTGGTAGGTAGATCATTTAATGCTGACTAGATGGAGTTGATGCACTGGCTTGCCTGGCAACACCTTTCGCCATTAAAGAAACAGCAGCCGCATGATGATGAGGATTGGATGACTCAGCTGAGATCATAGGCACGAGCCAGTAATAAGTATGGCATTTAGTGCCTCGACAACCGCCGAAGGCCACGTTGCAGATCGGTTGAGTCTATAAATATGGCCTCACTCGGCCACTTATCCACTTTACGAACTATTGTGCATTGTTGCTAGAGCTAGCGTATGAGTGAGCCGAATGACTTGCACGACCTATCCTATTTATTTGAGCAGTCAAGGATTCCAGTAGTCATGACGGCAACAAAGGACGCTAACTCTAGAAGCTCATCCAAGAAGGATGCAGGAACCAGTAAGGGGAAAGAACCAGAGCAAGGAGGAGCTGAAGCACAAACGAAGCAGCAAAACCTACCTATTTACCTGGTGCCGGACTACATTCCTCCACGAAAAGATGATGCCCCACCAGTCCACTTACAAAAGAATGTTGCGTATGAAATCTCGCTCCCTACCATTTCTACTAGGGTGAATATTGAGGAGAATTTGCTGGGTGGCGTACCAGGTTGGAAGCTGGACGACCTGGACTTACTTGAAAATACACTGGTAACATCTAAGAATTACCCACAATTCATACCTGACGCATACGTCAACTGGGTAATGAATTGACAGACTGGCGTCGAAAGACTAGAAGTCCAATATTTCCTAAAAGCCATTCAGCCATTAGGGTTGTTGAACTTATTGTAAATGTCGCATTGCACTAAAGGCACCGATTTTTCAGTGGTGGTATGCGTGCTACTGACTTGCGTGCATGAAGGATTCTTATGGTTGGACAAGCACATTGATATTAGCATAGACAGGATACACCATATCATAGGCCTGAACAAGAGAGGAGAGGACCCTGCTGACCTAATCATAAAGAGGGCGTAGGATAGAGGTCTGAGCACTGAAGTAGCAAAAGAATTCGATGTAGTGCGGAAGGGACATGGGTTCCCAACCATTGATATCAATGACTGCGCCACAAAGTTTACTACCCAGTTGCTTGCAAGAAAACTTTTGCACAAGTGTAGACCACTTTAGGTACCCGCGGTTGCAATCAAGGAAGAATCTAATATATTGCGTGAAAGACCTTACAATTGGTGCCAGTTCTTACTGAACGAATTTCTAGCAGATGTTAAAGATACACAAGATAATGGAACAACGTTCCATTTTAGCTGGCTGCTAGTATTGATAGCCTTTGTAGGTTGGAAAGAACTAGAAGGGTATCACGGGGTTCCGACCTTGGGAGGATAGGGTCGCGAAACACATTTTGCTAACCTATGGGCGAGCCTGAAGGCGTCAAGACAGCAACATACAACCGAAGTCTTTTATGTCTATTATCACCAGTTGCGCGAGGCGATTATGGCAATGCCACATATTTCAAAATCGTTGACCGACAAGTATACATGAATCATGAGGTTTAGCGTGAGGAGGAATCAGTCACACATTCAGCCAAGGGCAGATGCGTAGGAAGGATTATGGTATCCAGGGTTTTACCGACTGGATGAAGAGACCATCGAGCAGATGATGGAGCATTGGGATGATGACTGGAAAGTCCTTGCGTCACGAGATGATGCATCAGACTATGAACAACAGGTAGAACCTATGTTGCACAAGATTGATGTAAAAGACTCAGGCAAGGAGAGCACAGAGGAAGATAAGGAAGAAACAGAAGCAGGAAATGGGAAGAAGGGAGGGCTACCAGCTGGTACTCCCATTGAGGAGGAAAAGGAGGACACGCAGAGTGAACATACATAGACGACAGCAGGTAAAAGAAAGGCCATTGAAGGCCCTACGCAATCCCAAATCCGACGTATAAAGAGGAAGACCAAAAGACATGAGTTCGGCCCGCAACTCCATCCGGATGACTACGAGACAATTGTGACCAAAGTACAGGAATTGTGGGAAGAAACCTACACATAAAAAGAAGCCAAACAAGAACAACTCCAATTGACCATAATCCAAGCTATGAAGGAGGTCAAGACAAAGGTATCCCATATGGGATTGGGGCAACCAAGTTCAGATTCTGACGGGAAGTCAGGGGGACCAAGCGCACAAAGAAGACCAGTTGTTGCTGTAAGAAAGTATCTGCGCATGTTGAACCTCGAGCCAAGCTACCTCATTTATCCGAATAAAGTGGTTAAGGAGCAAGTAAAGACTGTGCGCCTTGACCTGAATATTGGGGACTTGCCCCTAGAGGACCTGAATGAGTTGCACATAAGGGTTGCAGAAGAGATCCATGAGAGAGGCCTCGCCTCATATGATCAGAGCGCACAGTTAACTCAAGATATCAATCAGTTAAGGCATGTGTTAGGAACCCATGTCTTTACTTGGTTGGTATATTGTTGTTGGACACATATGCTTTGTAAGTCGTCCCATAGTATTTGTTGATCAATAGTTTATGTTATTGTTGTTGGCGCATATGCTTTGTAAGTCGCCCGTAGTATTGTTGATCCATAGTTTGTAGTGGCCCATAGTTTTGACCCATAGTATTGGTTCCTCAACTTAGTATATAAGTGTGTGTTGAGACCTATGAAGGCATGGTGAAGTTATTTGTATTGAGCTTGCTCATAGGAGGTTGCCCCCTCGAAGTGGCCTGTGATCAATATAACAGTGATTCTGAGTTCTGTCATTTCTGCTATTTCGCATATATTTATTAATTAATTGTTGCAGGTGCATCACATCTAGTATTAGAGCACTTTCTTGGGATCGCTGGGTGAAATTTTTGCCAAAAATTTTGTTTGCATCTATTGCAGGTTCAGATTTGCGAATAATCCCTATCCGCTTAATTGTGGGAAGTACTTGGGCATAAGCCCTAAAACTCATTGTGAGGAGTACCACAGGAACCTTGAAGTAGCTGGCCCGTTGAGAGGACCTGCCAGCGAAAAGGGCAACGACCCCTACCTGATTGACTAGTTCCCACCCGTGAGGTAAACCAAGAGCTGTCATTTGTGGAAAAGTTGTTATCAGTTTTACCTGAACCGTGGAGTGAGGGGTACTGCCCCAATACGCAAGCCGTTAGACAGCATTGGTGGCTGAGTGAAACCCTTGAACTGTTAGGAAGCCGCACATACCTCGGGTCCATATCTCTTTTCAGTTGAACTGTTGTCGATCGTTGCTACGCCATTTTAGATCCCTTCCGAGCCGTAGCGGCTCCAGTCTGAAAAAATAAATAAAGAAATAAATATAATAATAATAATAATAAAAATAATAATAAAAAAAAAAAATTAAATTAAATTAAAAAAAAAAATAGTTTTTTCCCCTTATCGACCTTGTTTTCACTCTGTTTCCCTTGAAATTTTTGGGGAACCCCTGTCATCCCATTCTGCATATTTCATTCATGAGGACTATGTCCCCAATTCCCTTTCCCAAAGCCGGAAATCTCACATTTGTCTATTTTTAGGGTTTGCCATAACTTCCTCAAATTTCACCCAATCACCTTCAAACCTTACCAGAGAGTTCCTTTCTGAATTATGCTTCTTTGTTCCCCTCTGCCAAATTTTTCCATTCTTTCACCCCGCTTTTGAAATCCTCATTTTTGCTTCCCTGTCTATTCAACAGTGTCCAAAACCTAGTCAAACCCCAATTACCGTTCAGATATTTTCCCAAGTCCAGATTTTCTTTTACTGAAGTAGTTTCTGTTTTTGTTTTCCTACCCAGTCAACCGAAAAAAAATAAAAATAAAATAAAAAATCCGAGTTATGGTTGTCACCCGTGCAGGAGCAAAAACCATGGAGGACGCACTTGCAGCCATCCAAGCCAAACTCCAGGATCTGGATGAAAAATTTCTCGGCCTCCATCTTGAACATTGAGCTATGAACAACAAACGGCAGTCCGAGTCTTCAGCAGACAATGGGTTCTCTTCTTCCAACAATTTCCGTGGTCCGAAGCTTGATTTTCCTCGCTTCAATGGTACAGATCCAACTGGATGGATCTATCGTGCAGAACAGTATTTCAGTCTGCATAATAATTTTTATGTCAACAAATTTCCACTGGCATCCTTTCATTTGGAACAGGAAGCTCTTCAATGGTACCGTTGGTACATCAAGGATCATCCAGACCACAAATGGCCAAACTTTTGCCAGCTCCTTTTGCAACGATTTTGTCCTAGTGCTTTTGATGACTTCACAGGAGCCCTCACTAAACTTCGCCAAATTGGCACTATGAGAGAGTATCAAACCAAATTTGAGAATCTAGCCAACCACACCGAAGGATTGTTTGATGACTTTTACCAGAGTTGTTTTATCAGTGGTCTAAAGGATGCCATCCGCTCTGAGGTCAAAATGTTCTGTCCCAACACAATGATGGAAGCCCTAGGGTTGGCTAAGTTGGCAGAAGACAAGATTGCAGCCCAACAATGCTCCAAGCCCACTTTTGTTCCCTTCTGAAATATGGGTTCTCAACGACCACCTATACCGCAGGCTTCTCGACCAACTCCTATCAAGCGTTTGTCTGAAACAGAGATGCAAGCATGCACAAAAAAGGGGCTTTTCTATAATTGTGATGAGAAATTCACTCAGGGACATAGATGTGTTCAACAAAAGCTCTATCTCTTGGATGTGGATTCTCTGCCTGCCTCTGAAATTGGTGATGAAGATCCAAAAACACTGGATGCTCCGGTCGACATTCAGGAACTGCCTATTGACCCTCCGTCTCAGGATGACCAGCCAGAGATATCTCTCCATGCTTTAGCTAGAATCACCACCCCCCAAAAAATGTGGGTCAGGGGTTACTTCAAGAAGCTTCCTCTTACAATACTCATTGATTCTGGTAGCACTCATAATTTCATTGACCCTCGGATCGCCAAACAAGCTGATTGTTTTATCCATCCTTGCTCCAACTTTGAAGTCATGGTTGCCAATGGGGGCACCTTACCTTGCAAAGGGAAGTGTCGAAATGTGCGTATCTCTATGGGAGATTATACCTTGCGCTCTGACATGTTTGCCTTGACCTTAGGCAGATGTGATGTGGTTTTGGGCGCTCAATGGCTACGCACACTTGGCCCTATCTTATGGGATTTTGCTGAACTTTGGATGTAGTTTTCCCTCAATGGCCAAAAACACACCTTGACAGGATTACAACCAGGTTCTCTCAGCATCATCAGTTCACATCACATGGAAAAACCCCTCAAGAAGAATTCACATGGTGTCATCGCTCAGCTCCATTCCATTCAGATGCAACCTTCAGCGGTCTCCACTACTCCTTTGGATCTACAACAAATTCTGGATCGATATACAGGTGTTTTTTCTAAACCAGTGGGATTGCCACCTTCCAGGCCAGAAGACCATCGTATTCATCTCCTTCCTGGCAGCGTTCCTCCCAACATCAGGCCCTATCGCTACCCATTTCACCAAAAAACAGAGATTGAAATGCTCGTTCGGGACTTATGAAAGCAAGGTATTATTCTCCCAAGAACTAGTTCCTTTTCTTCTCCAGTTATTCTTGTCCACAAAAAGGATGGGTCATGGCGCCTCTGCATTGACTTTCGAGCACTTAATCACCTCACCATCAAGGATAAGTTTCCAATTCCTGTTGTTGATGAGCTTCATGGGGCTTACTTTTTCTCCAAGTTGGATCTTCGTTCTGGGTATCATCAAATTCGGGTTCATGAGGATGATATCCCTAAAACAGCTTTCCGCACACATGATGGCCATTATGAGTTTTTGGTCATGCCCTTTGGCCTCACTAATGCTCCTTCCACATTCCGAGCATTAATGAATAAAATATTTCGACCCTACTTGTGGAAATTCATTCTGGTATTCTTTGATGATATCCTCATCTACAGTAAAACATGGGATGAACATCTCCAGCTTCTGGATCTTGTCATGCAACTTTTCTCTGACCATCATCTCCATGCCAAGTAGTCTAAATGTGTTTTTGGACAGAAGGAAGTTGAGTATCTCAGGCACATTATCTCAGCACAAGGGGTTCGCGTGGATCCTGCCAAAATCAATGCCATGAACAATTGGCCGCATCCTCAGACACTCAAGAGCCTTCGTGGTTTTTTGGGGTTGACTGGATACTACCACAAGTTTGTCAAGGATTATGGGAAGATTGCAGCTCCATTAACTGCTCTATTGAAAAAGGATGCTTTTACATGGACACATGCTGCTCAGTGTGCATTTGACAAACTAAAACAAGCTATGTGTACTACACCTATTCTAGTTATGCCTGATTTTTCCAAGCCCTTCACTATTGAGAGTGATGCTTGTGACAATGGACTTGGTGTTGTTCTCCTTCAAGATGAACACCCCATTGCGTTCACCAGCAAATCCCTTTCAGGTAAGAATTTAGCTGCCTCTACCTATGAGAAGGAAATGATGGC
This sequence comes from Larix kaempferi, assembly GCA_027924585.1. NCBI lineage: Eukaryota > Viridiplantae > Streptophyta > Pinopsida > Pinales > Pinaceae > Larix > Larix kaempferi. The sequence goes on from BSBM01000753.1 coordinate 23,057,728, forward strand.
TATTTTGCATGCAGTACAGAAGTGGTGCCCATACCTATTAGGGAATCATTTCTGCATCAAGACTGATCACCAGAGTCTGAAATATTTCTTGGAACAACGTGTCTCCTCCCTAGCACAACAGAAATGGGTTATCAAACTCATGGGTTATGACTATGAGATCACTTACAAGAAGGGTAAAGACAATATTGTGGCAGATGCTCTTTCTTGCACATTTGATGCCCAAGGTTCTGTTTTAGTTATTTCTATGCCTGTTCCAAATTGGTTGCACTCTGTTCAACAGGGTTATGTCAATGACTCTTCCTTATCTCAAATCATCCAATGCTTGACCAACAACCCTTCTGCTGTACCACATTACTCTTGGGATGGTGCTTCTCTAAGATACAAGGGTCGTCTGGTGCTTCCCCAGAGCACAGATCTTCAACAGGTTGTCTTCTATGAACTCCATGCTTCTCCATCGGTAAGGCACTCTGGGTTCCTCAAAACGTATGAACGGGAACGGCGTAACTTCTTTTGGCAGGGCATGAAAAGGACAATTCAACAGATGGTGGCCGAATGTCATACCTACCAGTGCAATAAGGGTGAAACAACACTCCTTCGAGGATTGCTCGATCCCTTGCTCATACCTACACGGATTTGGACAGATATTTCTATGGATTTCACTGAAGGGCTCCCTAAATCTGGAGGGAAGACAATGATTCTCGTTGTGGTTGATCGCCTCTCCAAATATAGTCATTTTTGTGCTCTCAGCCATCCCTATACAGCCTTTTCAGTCGCTCAAATTTTCCTGGACCAGATCTTTCGTCTTCATGGCATCCCTTCTTCCATTGTCCCGGATCGTGATGCGACTTTCACCAGTCATTTTTGGATTGAACTATTTCGCCACACTGGCACCAAACTAAAGATGAGTTCAGGGTATCACCCACAAATAGATGGTCAGACTAAAATTATCAATAAATGCTTGGAAACTTATATTCGTTGCTTCACCTTTGAACAACAACATCAGTGGGCAAAGTGGCTCCCTCTTGCTGAATGGTGTTACAATACCTCTTACCACACTGCCTCTAAAATGACCCCATATGAAGCAGTCTATGGTCAGGCACCTCCAATTCTTCTTCCATACACCCCCACCAGTTCCCCAGTTCAGGAAGTTGACACGGTCCTTCGAAACCGTGATCAGATTCTTCGCATTTTGCGGGACAATCTTCACATGGCAAGAAATCGCATGAAGCAACAAGATGGTCAGCACCATTCTGAGCGCACTTTTCAAGTCGGCGATATGGTTTTTCTTCGTCTCCAACCATACAAGCAGTCTTCCCTGAAACTCAAAGGGCATCATAAGCTCGCTCCAAAGTTCTATGGGCCATATCAGATTTTTCAGAAGATTGGGTCCGTTGCTTATAAATTAAAACTTCCTCCTTCTTCCTGCATTCATCCAGTCTTTCATGTCTCTTGTCTGAAGAAAGTTCTTGGCACCAACATCAGTGGACAAACGATTTCACCCGAACTAGATAATGAAGGATCCATCCTTTTGGAGCCGGAGGCCATCCTCAATTGGTGTACTCATCAGCTTCGCTCTCGATCTATCACAGAGGTCTTAATTCAATGGCACGGCATGCAACCAGAGGATGCTACATGGGAACCACTCCTTCAAATTCAATAACAATTTCCACATCTAAATCTTTGAGGACAAAGATTTTTTTTAAGGGGGAGGGGATGTTAGGAACCCATGTCTTTACTTTGTTGGTATATTGTTGTTGGACGCATATGCTTTGTAAGTCGTCCCGTAGTATTTGTTGATCAATAGTTTATGTTATTATTGTTGGCGCATATGCTTTGTAAGTCGCCCGTAGTAGTGTTGATCCATAGTTTGTAGTGGCCCATGGTTTTGACCCCATAGTATTGGCGCCTCGACTTAGTATATAAGTGTGTGTTGAGACCTATGAAGGCACGGTGAAGTTATTTGTATTGAGCTTGCTCATAGGAGGTTGCCCCCTTGAAGTGGCCTGTGATCAATATAACAGTGATTCTGAGTTCTATCATTTCTGCTATTTCGCATATTTTTATTAATTAATTGTTGCAGGTGCATCACAGCAGGAATCAGATCACAACAAGCAAGAGTTGAGCGCAGCCAGGGAAAAAGGTCGAAAGCTGAAGGAGACCGTTTCAGCAGTCTACACGAAAATAGAGGAATGCGAAGAAGAGGATGATACGGAGGATGCGATAAAGAAAATTGGGGCCAAGGTAGAGTCCCTCACTTCTGAGAAGATACAAATGGAGGCTTCTTACAAAGAGAAGATCGCAGAGTTGGAGGCTAGGCACCCTGTCATTCCACCAGATCAGTGCCCAGCTCCAGCTGAGGAGGTGAAAGAAACTATGGATGGCATTTCGTCAGAAATAACGAAATGCCAGGATTTACTTGAAGAGATAACGACAGCAGTAACTAGTTTGAATGACCCCACACTTCAGCAGATAAAGGCAGATTTGTAGTGGACACAGGAACAGGTAGACACTGCAAGTGCAGAGGTAAAGACTACACCGGCAAGGGAAAAAATACTGAATTTTAATGAAGTGAAAGAGCTGCAGAAAGCGCTGGTAGCGCTTTGAGAGAAGGGAGTTGCCACATCTTCCAGGTTGCATCCCATTGGACAAGAAGGCCTCGAGTTGATGCAGCAATTTGACGCAAAGTTTGTGGAACTTCAGGATGCAAAGGGAACCATGAAAGAACAAGTGGCTAAGGAGAAGGTCTCACAGGCATCTCTAAAGACGCTTCAAGGTATCGAACAAAAGTTCAAGGAGATAGTTGCAGAGTTAGCAAGAACTCTGCAAAGCTTTACATCAAAGCTAGGTATAGTGGAAGATGGGGCACCAGAGTCCGCAAGTGGAAGTGGCTCGGGATGAGCCATAGGTGAGTGTTAGGGGCCTGTTGGGCGAGGCCCAAGTTGGAATATTTACACAAGTGTTGAAAATTGTGCAATGTGGGTTACGGTAGGACATGGAGGCAGTTTTGAAAATTGCACATGTGGTGCAACGACAATAGTAAAACAGGGTTGCGCAGAACGCAAATGCAGAGGTATCGCACAGGAGCTATTTTTGGTAGGAAATACTGGTAAATGTCAAACAATAAAGTGACCTATTTTGGGTAAGGGACAGGCGAAAGATGGACGGAATGCACCTATCAGAGAGAGTGGCGGCAAGTAGTTGAGAAGCTAGGCCACTACGTTGACAATGAGAGGCAGGCGGACGATGCAGAAAGGGATAGGCCATCATCCAGTTGTAACCTTTTTGAGGATTGTGACTGTAAGAAGAGTGTGTGAGCCACAAGTGGCCCAGCTGGAGCAGGCGGAGCAGGCTATCGATGGTGACAATCAGGGTGATAGTTAGCCACACTAGTTTTGTAAACCTAAGGGTTTTGCCTACAAATTGTAAAGACACGACCCATGGGAGTGATCTATAAATAAGTAATTTTGGTATGGGAAAGGGTTAATCTCTCATTGAACTCTTCATTATTGAGTTAGTGAATATTGTTAGATATTTTGAGCTTGAAGCTATTGTAAAGGCTCTGTAGATGAGTGCGCAGAGACCTATATGAGAGAGAGCGGAGTCTGTAGCTGAGTGCGCAGACTAAGAACTGTTGTACCCTTACCAAAAGACTAATTCAACAACAGTTCTTGTGGACATAGCCTCCATCCAAGGGGTGAACCATGTTAAATTCTGTGTTATGTGATTGTTGTGTGTTTGCAACTGTTCATTTGCTTGGTATGGATGTTTAATACAACAGTCATCTATTATGTGATTGCTTTTATATGTATTTGTCGGAAGGGTGATGGGAATAATATGTTAAGTAATACATGTGTGGATGAATGTTAAGTATTCAATAGTTATAAGTTTGTGAATGTATGAATCTATCGAATAAATCACATAGTTGAACGATGAATTTGAGCGTAGCGTTGGAGCGTGCAGTATTGTATGTTTTATTCAATTGCGCGCACCATAACGATAATAGTCTAAGTGTGTTGAATGGATAAAGAATGTTAAGTAAGATTGGTTAGAGTTAATCAAGTTTCGAGTAGACGTGCAGTCCAGTCAACGCGCTGAACCGTCGTAAGTGACGCAAGATAAGATGTCGATAGCTTATCGTCACGCCAAGGGAAGTACCCATTACCGCGCGGTCCTTGGACGCGTGGGTGGCGCAAGCTCCTCCGCTTGCCAAAGTATCCAATGCGAAGTAGAGTTTTCGCACAATTGTCTATCCGTAGTAGTCCTTGTTGCGTTGCACTTCTCATCAATCCCTTGTACACTCGCATCACTAGGTTGTGGAAACTTGATTCCAAAACCACCCGCTCAGCTTTGCCTCGGGGGAGACCTCAGTTTGCACGCAGTCTGTTACCGAAATAGATGGTGAAAAGGGGTTTTGTTGGTTCCTTGAACCGCGAAGTACCTGGGTCTAGATTGGAAACATCTAGATTAGTATTTACGCCAACAACATCATCATCACATGATCATCCTGATCATCGTCACAACATCGTTGTTGGTGTCTATTTTGTCACTATTTTTTATCATCAAGTATACTCTGAGTGGCGTTATTTTCACTATTTTGATATAATAAATCACTCTTCTTACCATTCAAACCGTCAATCAGACCCACGTATGATCATATTTACATATCACATGAATCTTGGCTAAACATCATTATTTTCCTGGTTTATTAATATTAGTTTAATGTTTTTCGACTCGCTTGGAAAATAGATTTTGGCTTGCAGGTTATGGGCTTCAAATAGACCTCCGTTCATACTCGTGTTCACATTGCAAACGTTCAGCCGCATCTAGCCCGTTGTTCAGCCCGTAAAATCGTTGGTTGGCATATTCCTACCCATTAAAGACAGAAACAAAAATATGGGTTCTGTTAGCAATGTGGTGGTTATGGTTGGTGAGTCCCTGTTCTAGAAGATTTTCTTCCCTAGTCGTGCATCTCGACAGCACATGACTCTCCCCACGTCAACGCTCTAGAAGATTCGTTTTCCCGTTCACTCAGCCCACCAGCACATGCTCATGCCCACGTCGACGTTCTAGCAGCTCCATCCTCCCACGCTCATCCTTCTAGCACATGCTTGTACCCACGATTAAAGGAAACTAACACGCAGTTGTTCACATCAAGGATAATAGGCATCATGGAAGCAGTCGGATGGCCTGTGCGCTATCATAAACCACTATACAGCTCTTGTATAGACATTAAAGACTTCATTTTTTAGAGAGGTCGACTATGTCGACCGTCTCTCCCATTGTAAACTTATATATAGACGCCTCCTTTGGAGAAACGCAGAAGACATATAGCACAGTAGATATAAACATTTACGCTATCAGTAATTCATAGAAACGCTGTATAATTTTCTCAGTTAATGGAAGCTCCTGAATTTTACTGCTGATATTCTATTGTTGGTGACTAAGTTGATTTAGTTTCAATATTTGATTGCTGGGAAGGGCCCCTCATCAACCAAAGGTTTTTATGTATATTTTTGTATTTTCCTTTCTGCAAGTAAATAGTTCATTTCCTAGTGTATGTAATTAATTTTGTTTTCCTGTATATGTCATTTCCTTATTTTTCTGTAATCTGTATCTTGTTGCTAACTTAATCTACTTTTCCGGAATTGATAATGGCCAGACAAGAATAGTGTTTATAGTTTGATTTCAGTATTTCGCAATCAGATAGAGTTTAGTTAGTTGTTGTTTCAGGTTTAGTTTATAATGAGAATTAGTTTAGTTAGTTTCTTTCTTGTAGCTGTAGGTTAGTTTATTCATATCTCATTTTTGTTTGATTAGGTCATAGAAATAGTTTATTTCTTTAAACAATGATTAGAATAGTTTACTTCTTGCTATCTTAGATTCTAAATAGTCTATTCATTGCTTCCCTTGCACCATAGGATCATATGCATTAGCCAGTTGGTAGTTAAGATCATCCAAACTACTTCTTTCCTTAGTTTAAATCGTTTTCCTCCATCTGTACTGTCATTCGAACTATCTTTCAAACTGTCATCCGGATCGTCATTCAGACCTCAATACTTTCTGCATTGTTTTTTAAGCTTATTTAGAATCCAGTTTCTTAAGATTTTTAATTGTAATATTTCTTGCTTTTAATTAGCAGTCTTAGATGTAATTAAGATCTTGTTTTCCACTACATAGAGTTTTAATTAAGTTTTGTCATTGTTCTTAGTTTCCATTTCATCTTCATTAACTTTGCTTTAACTGTTTTTTCAAGTTATGTCTTTCATGTTTGATTTGCCAATAGGTTACGGTTCTAGAATCTATCAGTTTCATTCTTAGTGTGGTTTATTATATGTTCTTAAGGTTTATTTCAGCTTAGAATTAATAATTTCATTATCCAATATATCTTAATTTTGATAGTTTCTTCGTTAAGCATAGGATCAGTTTCTCCCATTTACACAAATAATGAAGATGTTCATGAAATAGAGTTTGGTTCAAAAATAAATATCTTTATCAAGTTTTCTACTTGCTTCTATATAAAATATCTTTATCAAGTTTTCTACTTGCTTCCAAATCAAATTCAGTCCAAGTAAATATCTTTATTAAGTTTTCTACTTGCTTCTAGATTTCATTAGTTCCAATTCATTTTTCTTATGGATAGAAAATAGATCATAATGTTTAAAATTAATTGTAATTGGTCTCTTTGTAGTTTACATCTCTTTGTAGAAATTAGGTTAGATTTACTTCTTTTTTGTTTTGTTGTTACATTCTAAAGTCATTACGATACATTCACCCCAGTTCCTATCACATTTGACGTACAACATCAAGGAGAATGGAATTAGATACTTTAGTGTAGTCTTGAAGTATTAATTGAATGCATGGATATTTGTTGAATTCACTAAGTAGTTTGTAGTTTTTGTTTCAAGTCAAGTAGTTTCAATTTTCATAAAACGTAGTTTGCTTTTTTATCAGTATTTGTTCTTTTCCCATTGTTTAATCATAGAGTAGAGTAGTATAGTTTGATACTATTATGATTTGTTGGTTTAGCTAGGTTTAATTAGTTCCTTCATTGTCTTTCTAAAGTTAGACTTGGTTTTTCATTTTGAAAGATATTTCGATCTTTTCTTTATTAAACATTTCTAAGGTCTAGTGAGCCGAAGCTTAGGTCTCATTCTACCTCAGTATATACTATTCCACAACTCTAAGATTACCAACCCTGGTTGATAATTAAATATTTTGGTGATTCGTTAAGACAATAAATACACGTCAACATTTTGGCGTCGTTGCCAGGGAGTTGTAGATAGGTAGAATTCAGTGATAGATAGGTAGAATTTAGTTGTAGATAATTAGGATTTTCTTTTAAAAACTTAGTGATAGATTTGAATTGTCCTCTTTGAAATTTAGAAATAGGCTGGTGGCGGGTGAGCAGTAAGACAAGAGGTAATAACCTGCGCATCTGTTATAATAGGCATCCCCAAAACCCAACAATAGTAGTGATGCAGTTAGATTTTATTTCAGTTAAAGTTTGTTTTCATGAATAGGTCTAGAGACTCACAAGGTAGATATATTAAAACTAGCCCTCCTACTAGAATCCCTACTAAAATTCCTACTAACCTATATGGGAGGCGTGCCACCCCAACTACTAACTCACCAGAAAGGTATCGGAAGACACCTAAAGGGGATAGTCCTACTTGGAAAGCAGAGGAAACCCTTTCTGGAAATCAATTAGGGGAAACCATAGGGACATCACAACAATCTATTCATAAAGAAATTCCACTAGAAGAACCTCAAGCTCATATTGAAAACAAACTTAGACAAGAAGAAATTCAAAAGGATAAAACTTCAGAACCTCCCAACCCTCCATTAGTCCAAAAACCCAAAGACACTACTTTTTCAATAGTAGGTGGTCCAAACTTAGTAGATTTTGTTGATCCTACACAAGTAGACGCTCCTTTTGAGAATTTTGTGAACATAGTTATCTCACAGATTGAGACAACAACGGTAGGACCTTCAAAGATGAACTCCCACGTAGATGATAATTCTCCTCCTAAAAATAAGAATACTCTTCCTGAAACAGAACGTTGGGACATACCATATTCACCAAGAAAGGATCCACCTAAGTATTCTCTCTTTGGTAATCAAATATTCATGGAGGATGAAAATGAAGATCATGTCCGACGAGATGAAGAAGAGGGAGAGGTTAGGACTGAAGGTACTTTTGCATTCCCTATCCTAGAAACTGCACAAGATGTAACTATGAAAAACATCCCTCCTTCCTCACTACAAACCTTTATGGGAAGAGTAGTGAGGATCCGGATACATTATTATTCGAATTTGACATTTTGTGTAGGAGTTATAATTACCTACAAGATGGCCAAAAGCTAAAACTCTTTCCTACCACATTAAAAGATTCTTCTCTTCGATGGTTCATGGGGTTAGGATAATCTAGTATTAGAAGTTGGGAAGACATGAAGAATGCATTTCTACGGAAGTATCAAGATTACTGTAAACCTAAGGACTATCACAATGATATTTTTAAAATACAACAACTTGAATATGAGAGCCTAGAAGACTATCTCAAAAGATTTAACTATGTGTTACATAAATCCAAATATAGTGATCTTTGGGAAGATGCAGTCACAAAACTCTTTTTCAAGGGAATCTCAGAAGAATTCTTAGAAAACCTTAATCTCATGGCAGCAGGAGACATCTCTCATAATCCTTTCTCACAGATTTGTGAGCTATGTAGGAATTACTCTAGGAGCAGAGGGAATACTAGAAGACACTTTCGAGAATCTTATGCTAGGAACCTAAAAGGAAACACATCCGGTCCTGGTGGAGTTACAAGGGTAGAGTTGGGAAACCTATTAGAGAATTTCAAACCAGATATCTTAGGAGCCATGGGTTCTCAATTGGATCCATTACAAGCTAAAAAGAGATAGGATGAAGAGCGGGAAGCAATGAGTGTTTTCTATCCTAGGTGTAGAACTAAACATCCCCAACGAGAATGTCCACTGAATAATGTTTTAGTTTGTCACCTTTGTACAGAAAAACATCCAACTAATAATTGTCCATCGTTGCCTGTGTTGCAAGTTGTATATAAGGGTGGAAACTTTGGTGAAACATCTAGGAGTCCTTGGCAACCTAGAGATCAACCATCATATCAATATCCATCACAAATTCCACCCTATTACTATCCTTATCAACCTCCTCAACAATGGACCACTTCAGGTTGGAAAAATTGGCCACCGCAGTACCCTCCTCAGAATGCTCAACAACAACAATGGCCACACGGGTGGAGAGGACAAGCTTACTCTCAATCATCTCCTCCTATGCCTAACTATCCTTACCCACCTAATATTCAACAACTTTTGCCTGGATTTGTACCTCCTTCACTACCCCCTATCCCAAATCAACCTCACCATTTCCAGAATATGAATCCTCCAAGACCCACAATATTACATGCACAACCGATACCAAATCCTAACAACAAGCCAACCCAAGCTCTTAACAGCATTGGGTTGTTACCTCTTCCATCATATTCCATTTCAACAGCAACAATACATGAGATTCAACTGCGGTCTGGAAGAGTTTTGCAAGATCATCCCAAGTCATCAATTGTTATCCAAGAAGAAAATGAAGAAGAAAACATAACTAGTAAAGTTTTGAATGATGCCATTCTTGAAGACATGGTTATCCCTAAATATTCAACAAAAAACCATCCTTATGAAGAAGTAATTACAAGCAAAAAATCACCCCCATATCCAGAGTGTCTAGTAATAGAAAAACTTGTAACTTATCCAAAGTATGATATCATTAACGAATTGAAAAATATTTGTGTTAAGATCCCCTTGTTACAATCCATTAAGGATATCCTAATCTATATTAAAGTGATAAAGGAAATTTGTATTAAAATACCAGGGAGAAAATAAAAAGACCCTCCGACGATTCATGTAATAGGAGAAATGTCTGATTGCATAGCAAACCAACCTAGAATCCCAAAGTATTCAAATCCAGGAAACCATGTGGTGACTGTTATCAACAATAACACCACCATAGGAAATACACTTATTGATCTAGGAGCTTCTATTAACTTGATGACTACCACAGTTTTAGAAACTCTCCATTTAGGACAGTTTCTCCACCCTACCCCAACAATACTAGAATTAGCAAATCGCACTATGGTGCATCTTGCTGGGGTCTTAGATGACATCACGATATCAGTAGCTTCATGGGAATATCCCATGGACTTCATGGTCATAGAATCGAAAGAACCTTACAAAGGTCATCCCATTATTCTGGGAAGACCTTGGTTGGCTACTGCCAATTCATTCATAGGATGTAGGGATGGAGATATGATTATCTCTGATGTGTTATCTACAAGAAAACTAGCTTTATACCCACCAGCACAGCGAGTAACTGAAAACCTGTTTTGGTGAGATTGTCCTTTCAGTGATGAGAACTTGGAAGAACTTTCCCTTGTTAGTGATTTCTCCTGGGAACTTCAAGAATGGAATACCGAGAATGTGTTGAATCAATTTATCTCTTCCACAACATGTATAGACTTTCTTCAGTCTTTTTCCCAACTTGACTAGATCTTTGGAGACGAATTTCAAGAAAACATGAGCCTCTCAACATTTATGAGTACACCCTCTGTCTTCGCAATCGAAGAACATCTAGGATCCTATACCATACCCTGTGAGGTTATTCCCAAAAAATTTCTACATATAAATGCAGGTTTAGATGAGAGTCAACAAAAACAATTACTAAAAGTTCTCAAGAGTCAAACTGGAACATTCACATGGGAATACACCGATATGAAGGGTATACACCCAGATTCCTATATTCACAACATTTACATAGACTCAAACATACCTCCTGTCAAGCAGCCCCAGAGAAGAATGAATCCATCCCTAAAGCATATAGTAAAAGATGAATTACAAAAACTCCTTAATTTTGGTTTCATCTACCCAATTTCTAACAGTAAATGGGTGTCTCCTGTGGTGGTAGTTACAAAGAAAGTCACAGGGAAATGGTGTATCCATGTTTACTTTCAAGAATTGAACAAGGCCACTCTTAAGGACTACTTCCCTTTAAATTTCATCGATCAGGTGTTAGATACCTTATCAGGGAAGCAATACTTTTCTTTCCTTGATGGGTATAGTGGATACAATCAAATATTAATATCACCTAAGGATCAATACAAGACAACCTTTACTTGTTCTTGGGGGACATATGCCTATCGAGTGTTACCATTCGGCCTATGTAATGCACCTGCTACTTTCTAGCATGTAGTTCTAGGAATATTTTCTGACCTTATACATGACTGTGTAGAAGTTTAGATGGATGATTTTACAGTTTATGGTAATACCTTCCAAGAAGCCCTTGATAACCTCGAAATAGTTCTTATTCGGTGCCAAGAAACAAACTTAGCTCTTAGTCACGAAAAATGTAAGATGTTACTAACTGAGGGCATAGTCTTGATACATCATGTCTCTCTTCAAGGTATCAAGGTGGATCCTACCAAGATAGAAATAATTGTTAATCTTCCTCCTCCAACAAATCCGAAGGAAGTAAGAAGTTTTCTTGGCTATGCGGGATTCTATAGACGTTTTATTGAAAAATTCACTAAGATAGCCGCACCTATGTTCAAGCTACTCATGAAAGACACAAAATTCCAATGGACTGAACCATGTCAACACACCTTTGAAAATTTCAAGGCAACGCTATCAGTTGCACCAATACTCAGGGGCCCCAATTGGTCCCTTCCTTTCCATATATCCATTGATGCTTCCGACATAGCTATAGGGGCAGTCTTAGCTCAAAAAGAGGGACAAACATCACATGCCATCTACTTTGCTAGTAAAAAATTAACTCCTACAGAATCGAAATACACTATTATTGAAAACGAGTTTCTAGTAGTAGTCTATGCCATTAACAAGTTTCGTCATTATATCACAGGATATAAAGTTTTTGTACATACCGATCACTCCACCATCATATTTTTAATGAATAAACCAATCACCAATGGCAGGGTGACTCGGTGGCTTCTTTTGTTACAAGAATTTAACATTACTGTTGTTGATCATCCCGGTCGAGATAATGTAGTAGCTGATTTTCTCTCTCGAATTCAAATTGACGATAATGCCAGCCCTATCGATGAGAGATTTCCAAATGAACATTTGTTCATTGTGTCTATTTGAACCCCATGGTTTGTAGACATAGCCAATTATTCAGTAACTAGAAAGATACCAAACCATCTCTCCCCACCTGAGAAACGCAGTATCATAGTTCAGAGTTCTAATTACTCTTGGGTGGACAATGATCTCTTTCGTACTGGTCCTGATCTCATTATTAGACGATTTGTACGAGAGGATGAAATGGCGGAGATCCTTCATGCATGTCATGGTGGGCCTTGTGGTGGGAATTTTTTTGACAAGAGAATAACATACAAAGTGTTGCACTCTGGGTTCTATTGGCCAAGCATTTTCAAAGATGCTGCCAAGTATGTCAAGGGGTGTGACAGTTTCCAAAGAATGGGTAGACCTATGCCATCTGATGAGATGCCTTTACAACCCCAAGTTATGATTAAGCCTTTTGAAAAATGGGCTCTATATTTTGTTGGGCCAATTTCCCTTATGTCTCGCAAGAAGAAGTACATTCTAGTCTATACAGATTATGTCACCAAGTGGGTAGAAGCTAAAGCCTTATTCCGAGCCACAGAAAAATCTGTTGTAGAGTTTATATATGAAGAAATATTTACCCAAATCGATGTACCTAGGGATATTGTAACTGATCAAGGATCTCAGTTTACCTCCAAGTTGATGAAAGAGCTTACTGAAAAATATGGTATTAGGCATTGTAAATCTTCACCATATCATCGGCAAGCCAATGGTCAGGTAGAGTCCACCAACAAAGTATTAGAAGCCATCATGACTAAGACTATCCAGTTACACCACAGATATTAGGCAGATAGGCTCCTAGAATCCTTGTGGGTTTATAGAATAACTTGGAGGAACACCACTGGCCACACACCTTATGAACTTGTTTATGGTAAACAAGTTCTTCTACCTATTGACTTTCAAGTCAAAACCTTTTGTATGGCTTCACAATTAGGGATGAATCTAGAAGAAGCACAGAGACAACAAATCCTGCAGATAAATGAATTAGACAACATTAGGAAAGATGCTATTCAATGCACAATTTTAATACAAAATCAATGCAAAAAATGGCATGATACATATATTAAACCAAAACAACTCAAAACTGGAGACTGGGAATTATTTTTTTATTCAAGGTACAAAAACTTTAAAGGTAAATTGACTACTCGATGGATGGGTCCATATCAAATTGTTACAAGTTTTGATAATGGATCTGTTAAAATTAAGACAATTGATGATTCTCAAATTTCCTTTGTTGTAAATGGACATAGACTTAGACTTTATCATCAACCAATATCTAAACAATATTTTGTGCAGAATGCCTTACCACAGGAAGAGATGGAACTGGTAGAAGAGGAAGTAATTCCTCCTTCCCCTAGTTCTTGAATTATTTTGGATTATCTTCATTTGTATATATGTAAATATGTTTTTGTTTTTCAATAATAAGAGTCATTTCTAACAACTGATTGCATTTTTACAGGAAATTCGTTATTATGATCAGCTTATAAAATGTTGTCAATTAAAACAAGAAGACTCTTTTTTCTTTCCTTAATTTTGAAATTGTACATAACTTTCTTTGAACATATCTTTTTGTTTTGAATAAATTTGAATCATCTAACAATTGGTTTTGCAGTCGATTACCATAAATTTATCACTATAATCAATCAGGGAATATTATCTGAGAAGGGAAGTGCTCGAAAAGAAATTCATAATATATACTAACTCTTTCTCTTTCGATTAATGTTGAAAATTGAAAATTTATAGCGAAAGGTTAAAGCATTCTTTATATCATTTTTAACCACTTTCTTTTATGATTATGTATATGGTATTTGATCCAGACATGTACATTTCTGATTTATCATTAAAACAGTTACTTAAGACCTACTTTAATTACTATGATCTTCAAAATCTCTATTTTACACCTATGGACTACTAGCTCATCCTAGACTCATTATCAAAACTTGTCTCTTAAGCACTTTTAAAAGGTATCCCAAAAGTGAGTGATATTTCTATTTTGTAGGGAACATTACTGATCTTTTATGAAGAGGATGTACTGAGAGGTCAAAAAATAGCTTTAGGTTATTATCTTTTGACATGATCTATGATCTAGGCCATTTTAAATAAAGTTACTCACAAGGTTCATTCCAAAATTTTGAGTTATGTGTATAGCAAGCTTAGCACACTCTAGTGCCAACCGGATTCCTTACAAAAAAATTATATATATATCATTATACAAGCCAAACCCGCCAGGGTACTGAACAAGCTTGCTGGAAGCGGGTCCATGATAAGTAAAATCTTAAACAAGGAAGCTCGGTAAATGCAAGTAAACCCATCGGGGTACTGAACAGGATCACTGGAAGCGGGGCTATGCTTGCTGTTAAATTTTGAGCATTAATTCACAATACTCTTGGATCTTTACTGAGAGAATATCATATACATCATATCAATGCATAACAATCACAATAAGCATGACAAGCATCACAAGAATCAAAAGCATGAGAGACAAGAGACACAGAGTTTCCATGGGGAAAACCCTAAGGTGAAAAACCCCACAACTTCCTCAAAGATAGAGAGAGCAATGGCTCAACCAAAGTACAACCAAAATACACTTGAGATAATCTCCTAGTAGCAGATGATCCTCCTCCTCACTAGTGCGCCACTTTTTGAGTGAGAGAGATATGACTTTCTGAATGATTAAAATAGAGATCTCCTGATATCTATTTATACTTAACCTGTTTTCCTAGTGACCTTATGGGGCCGACTTTTCTATCTAGATACATCCACAATATAATATATATTTTAGGGCCGACCCCACACATGGTGGTCTAATAACCCATCGGCAAGTACACACACTTGCGACACTTGTTAATCCACATGACGACACTTCCTTATAGAGGAATAACACATCTCTTATAAGGGTACAATAAATATATATAAAATACACAGATGAAATACATTCCGAAGTTACATATACATAAACACTCCCTCTTAACTAGGAAGGTATTTCTCGACATAGTTCTGCTAGACAAGTCTTCTTCTCGGGATCATCGTCATCGATGCATCGTCACTGCTGCTACTATCTCAACCAATCTCCGACTCTACTCATAATAGGAATTTCTATAGAGCCAGTCCTTTTTTATACTGGATGTAGGCCCACCACCTGCAGGTCTTCATCATCTATGCGAACGGTCTAATAGAGGTGGCCTCTTAGGACTAATTTTATGTGCGGATGCAATACCGGAAAGAGTATCCCAGGAACATTTATGTGCCTAAGAATGACCGGCAAGATCTCCCAGGATTGATTACATGCATCTCCTCCACAATACCTTTAAATAGCATCCCAGGAACATTTATGTGCCGCAACATGACTGGCAAGATCTCTAAAGAGCATCCCAGGACTTATTATGAGCACACAGCTTAACCTCTCGGATCTCTAGGACTGATTACATGTGGATAGACAAAACCTTTAAAGAGCATCCTAGGAACATTTATGTGCCGCAACACGACCGACAAGATCTCTAAAGAGCATCCCAGGACTAATTACGAGCACACAGCTCAACCTCTCGGATCTCCAAGATTGATTACATGTCTCCGTAGTAATACCTCATCCCAGGACTGATTACGAGCACACGGCTCAACCTATCGAATATATAAGGACTGATTACATACTACATAGCAATACCGAAAAGAGTACCCCAGGAACATTTATGTGCCGTAACACGACCGGAAAGATCTCCCAGGACTGATTACATGCTATTTGCACAACTTGCCACATATCATCTCTAACCTCCAAGTATCAACCTGATACTCATGATCCAACGGATCATCATCGTAAAAGGAATCATCCTGATGCCCATGATCATACTGATCACCGTCATTGTACCATCCTGGTACATATCATCTGGAGCAACATCCTGAAGCTCATCATCATGATCATCCTAATCATACAATGCATCCACCTGATGCATACAAAGTATCTACCTGATACATATCATCATACATGATCCACCTGATCATACAGTGTATCCACCTGATACAAATACAAATACGTGATCCACCTGATCATACCTGATACATATCAACATACATGATCTACCTGATCATACAATGTATCCACCTGATACATATACAGATGCATGGTCCAAGCATCCAACATGATGCATATACAAAATACATACAAATGATCCAACTGATCATATCTAGCATCCAACATGATGCATACATACATAAATGATCCAAATGATCATATCCAGCATCAACACGATGCATACATACATACAAATATAAATGATCCAACTGATCATATCCAGCATCAACATGATGCATACATACATACAAATATAAATGATCCAACTGATCATATCCAGCATCCAACATGATGCATATACAGAGTAGTAACTGGAGCATCGTCCTAATACTAATAATCCAGCGCTTACATCCACAGCCATGTGAAGGATCCTCCTTCCAACATGCTTGGAATGGCTTCAGCAAATGTGTCCATTGTCGAGCACCCAATATGCAGATAGATTATTACCAACATACAAAGCATACAAGATTTATTGTCAAACCGAGAAAGTCTTTTATTTCAAAGGAGAAATGCACAATTTATGCTTAAACACCAAATCACTATAATTGAACACTCTTATCCTCTAACAACTATTTCCATCCCAAGAATCTGTGTAATTCCAATTTCCTTCTAAATGCTACAATTTCAATTCCTTTCTACCATGCATCAACAAGAAATGGTATAAGATTCAAATCCAATTGCAGATAATAATAAAAACCCTATTCAAATCCCAGAACAAGTAAATCTAATCACTCTTGAAAACCATAAGCATAAACTGAATATTAATCTAGAAATTCAATTGCAAAGGATTGATTTCAACTGCTCTAAGAGATTGAATTACAGGAATGAAAATCAACAATCATAACAGGAAAGATAAATTGCAAGGGTTCATGGGATAACAACTTAAACTGCAAGATGAACAAAGTTGTGTACAACTATCACACGAATTGCATAAAGAAATTTTCCTACTCAGTCAACTGTCACTCTGTACCACTCACCAATCTCAAGGAAATGTAATCCTAATTATACTGCAAATTCACACTTACTACTACTGCGTACAAAGGAAATATCATTAACAAAACATCACACAACAATAAATTCGAGAAGTCCTACTTTAACTCAGCAATCTCTGTGGAAGACAGGCCCAGCCTTCACACAGAGATGCTGGCTAAACAACGTAAAGTTCCTTTAACTCCGAGGTAACTCTTTATATTATCAGAAGGATGATTACACAATTTGCTTCCACTGCTGATACAATGAATTAATTCTCCGTTGTTCCACCCCCTGGGTCGAGGCAGCTCGCCATATTTATACATGCAGATCATAACATCCAATCCTAATAACTGGCAGCCATGAAGATCTCTAATCTTCAGGCGCCCTAAATAATACTAGCTGTTACAAACGTGGCATAGTAAAGACATAGAAAAATGCGAGAAAGCTGTTGATTGGCCCAGGAGTGGTGATCTTTCCAGATCACAATTATACTCGAACAGCAATATACTAAAGATCTCCAATTATAGTGCATTCTGTTACAGCTGCCCTGTCACAGCTCTGTCTAGGATGTTACATTAGAACCATGTGCCTTAATTGATGATCGAAGCCACGAGGATCCTTTTAAGCAGCGAACATCCCTCCTTTAAAGATTTGTTCATCTCCACCTTCCTGCAGTCCACTTATCTCAAACTACCTTCATAAATAATAACATGTTAGCACAATTGAGAGATACGCAACCTTAATTATCACAATCATAAGCATTAATAAGATAAAGCAATCATCAGTTATACCTTGGCAGCTTGGGGGAATAAAGTAAGGACAACTGGTCTGATTAGCATTCTAAAATGGTATAGGACAGGGGAAGAAAAGGTGATCGAGGATGATTAAAAGGGGCCAATTCTGGGCTCAACATCTCCCCCCAACTATCCTGTTGCATGCCCTCATGCAACAACCTGCATCATTCAGAATCTGAGTCCTGTACTGAGCTCTATTCATGGAGGGAGGAAAAGTTGTAGGGAAACTCAAGCACCTCATCTGTCTTTAAAAAGCCTCTGTGAGTAACCCAATACTTTCCAGCCTCACTGCTCCTCTTCCCTAGTCAAGGAAAATCCATATTATACGGTTTTGTTGGCCACAAAATGAGGGGGAATTCAAATTTCAAACCCAACCAATTAACTCTACTCTCCCTCGTATTTCCCACATAGCCCTTGACTCTGGAAAGCGCCTGCTTGAAATTCTTGAAACAGTAAGGATCTCGGCTTCTAAGTGCAGAGGAGGTAGCCTACCATCTATGCTTACTCCCTTCCAATGCTACCTGCTGTTGTCTAGAAATGTAGTTGGTGCAAGTGGAAGTCACTTTCTTTTTGCAGTCTCATTATATGCTGTGCCTGGGGAGGACTTGAAAGGAAATCTTAATCTGAGTCCAAATCAATGACATTTCTAAGAGGTAGAAGCACTGGTTCTTGTGGGACAGTGTCTTCCAGCACATCTAAGTCTACTATGAGAGTTGTTGTTTCTTGTGTAATAGCAACATCCTTTAAACTCTCTTCAGCAGCTACATTCATTGCTTTTAGAGACACTGGTTCTTGTGTAACAGTGTCTTTTTCTTGGACAACCTGCATTTCTGAATTTGGTTCAAGAGTTGTTGTTTCTTGTGTAACAGTGACATCCCCTGAATTCTCTTCAGCAGCTACATCCATTACTTCTAGAGACATTGGTTCTTGTGTAACAGTGTCTTATTTGTCCTTCTACTACTGAGATTGGATATCTTTCTCATTGTGCAGCTCCTCCTCCAAGATTTCGGTTTCACCTGAGGATTGTGTCTGTACCTGTTCATCCTTGCTCCACTGTGTATCGGGAATGATATCCATTCTAGGGTTATCTTCTAATTGAAATTTAGGAGTTCCTGCTGTAGCCTCCAAGGATGTTGGTTCTTGTGTAGCAACATCCTGGCTTGCCTCTTCATCCTCCTATTGTTGCAATTCTTCTCCTATGAGCTTTGTTTCATGGGAACATTCTGGGGTTACAATCCAGAGTTCTTCATTAAACTCCAAAGTGTCCTCTATCCCAGGTTCTTCTCCCATCTGTTCAACCGATTGGACAAGTATACTCAGGTTTGTTGGTTCTTGTGTTACAACACCCTGTTCAAGTTCATCAATGTCTTGCCTTTGTGGCTTAGCTTCTAAAATCTCTGTGTCGTGGGAGCATTCTAGGGTTATAGTATAGAATTCTTCATTAAGCTCCAGAGTGTCCTCCATTCCAGGTTCTTCTCCCATCTGCTCTATAATCTCTGTGTCGTGGGAGCATTCTGGGGTTACAGTATATTCTTTATCCCCATCATCATACATGATTTCATCCTTTAGCTCCTCTGTCACAGGATTGGTGACAGCTTCAACAAGGATGGTTAAAGATGCTGGTTCTTGTGTGACATCATCTTCTTTTTCTGCAACTTCCTCTATTGTGGGCGCGGGCTGTTGTACTGAGCAGGTACGAAGTATAATCTTAAGGCCAGCCTCCTTAAAGATTTCTCCACAGGTGGGACAGATTACTCATTCATCTTCCTTGCCAGGCTTGGTAGAGTTTGATTCCTCCAGTTGGTCTACAGCCTCTACCAATGTATACAATTTCCTTTCACCTTGTTTTCTGCATGTTTCCTTCCAGGTTTCTAATTCCCTTCAAAGTACTTGGAGGTCCTCTTTTAATAGTGTGTTCTCAGCCAGAAGTCCTTCAATTTTGGGTTCTTCCTCAACTGGCCTTTGTGGAGCATCCATTGGTCTCGGTACAAGGATCAAGAGCTCAACCTGTGCCTCTAAGGTTGCCCATATTTTTCTGGCTGCCTCTACTACTGTAGCTGATCTAGTTCTTTTTCTTCTGATTGGTGAGGTTATGTTAAATTCATTGATTGAACTCTTTCTTCTCCTTTGTGGTGTTTTCTTTTGTGGAGCTGGTATATTGGGATTCACAGCTGAGGTCGAAGGAATGTTTTCTTGCTCCTCATGCTGTTCTTCTTCAATTAAAGTTCCTCCTCCCCACTCAGGTGAGGATTCAATAGTTACCAGCTCAATGTTTTCTTCTATTGCACTGGCTCTGTCACCTTCAGGTTCAATTGTCGCAGCATTTAGTGCTGCTCCCATTTCACCTTCTGCTGTCAGAGCTTCCCTGTTATCTGGGTTTTCCACAAGGTTTTTATCTACACCCTTCCCCAATGGCTCTGCTTGTGCCCCCAATTGCTCTCCTTCTAATGTAGTTTCATCCCCCCCCAATGGCTCTGCTTGTGCCCCTAGTTGATCTTATTCTAATGCAGTTTCATCCCCCCCCCCAACTTCATTGGAGGGACTCTGGTCCTCCTGCTGTGGTTGAACTCGTACCTGTTGTATTGGGACAATTTGCAAGGGAGCGGGTTCCTGAGCTCGAGCTGTGAATTGCTCTCAGGTTATATGATGTTGGGAAAGGGTTCTTAAAATTATTAATTTGATAAGACCATGGTGGGTGAGGGAGGAAAGTGGGTGCTTAGCAGACTGGACAAATGCCGCCATATGACGCAAGTCATGCAGTAGATAATATGGAATGTTCAATAAAATGCCATGGCGGAGATGAGAAAGTAAAGGGAGTTCAGAATTATAAACAGTTTGGTATCTACCTTCACAAGTGATGTACTTCTTGAGAAAGACAGCAACCTGGTCCCATGGCCGCAACAATGAGTGCAGTGCGATCCCTCTTCTTGATGATTGAACTTGCTTCCCCTCCGGTAAAAATGCTTCCTGTGCAGTCGTCGTGGGGACTCGTCATCCAAACCATGCCCTTCCCACCTGCGGGATGGCAGTAACCTCGGATATAATGGCCTCAGAGACTTCTATGCGCAGCCCCCACACCTTGCAGTGAGTTTTGGTGAGATTTAAGGCAAATTGCAAGGCTGCTTCCCGATTGAATCCATCTAGTTGCTCAAAAAAATTGATCCAGCCGGCGGCTTGAAAGATGGCAAAAACTTGAAGATTTTTCTTGAGTTCCTGTGTATTCAAAGGTTCATGACAAACTGGAATCCCCGTGGTCCTGGTTGCAAACTAAGATTGCTATCCCACAGATTATAGAATCCGAGAATGGAAGTTGCAGCACAGAGGATGCACGAATTGCTGAGCGGAGATGTTGAGGAAATGGGCAAATTTGGAAAGTTGAGCACAGAAAAACGTTCAAAATTTTTATTCCGAATTGGGGAAGGCGATAGTTATTAGTGTTTACGTCGTACGAGGGAAAGGTTTAATTAGGCCATAATGGTGATACGAATAAAGGTACGACTGATATTGTTAAATTATATCAACACTTAATCATGTGATAAATCAAAGCCATACCTCATGAGACTGTGCGTCAGATATCCTGCGGAGAATAGTGGAGCATGCGATTGGTGACGTTGCGGAACCAAACTCATGCACAGTCATTAATCTGATCATTATGACCAAGGTAATGCACTAATTCCTTCCGCCAGTGAAACACAAACCATCGCATCCTCGGGGTCGGAATGATGAATTCGCCGGCACGAATAGGATGAATCAGAGCCATAGCTTAGTAGGTTTGAAGCAATTCTTCTGTTAACACAGGAGTTACCAATGCAAGTTGCCAGGAATGAAATCACGGCCGACGAAAAAGATGTTGCAGCCGCCAGGAAAGATTCACGGCCACCGGGAAAAGGATTACGGGATCGGGAAAAATCACGGGTGTCAGGGAAAAGCTTTACGGCGCCGGAAAATATGTTGCAGCCGCCGGGAAATATGTCGTAGCCGCCAAAAAATGGTTCATGGCAGCCGGGAAAGAGTTTTACGGCCATCGGGGGGAAAAAATCACGGCTGCCAGAGAAAAGTTTTTCGGCGCCGGGAAATATGTCGCAGTCGCTGGGAAATATGTCGCAGCCGCTGGGAAATATGTCACAGCCGCCGAAAAATGGTTCACGGCAGTCGGGGAAAAAGGTTTTACGGCCATCGGGAGAAAAAAAATCACGGCTTCCAGAGAAAATTTTTACAGCGCCGGGAAATATGTCGCAGTTGCCGAGAAATATGTTGCAGCCGTCGGGAAATGGTCCACGGCTGCCGGGAAAAAGGGTTTATGACCGCCAGGAAAACGATGTTGCAGCCGCTGGGAAATGGTTCATGGCTGCCAGGAAAAGATGTTGCAGCCGCTGGGAAATATGTTGCAGCCGTTGGGAAATGCTTCACGGCTGCCGGGAAAAAGGATTTACGGCTACTGAGAAAATGATGTTGCAGCCGCTGGGAAATGGTTCATGGCTGCCGGGAAAAGATGTTGCAGTCGCTGGGAAAGTTGTTCATGGTTGTTGGGAAAAATGTTGCAGTCGCTCGGGAAATGGTCCACGGCTGCCGGGAAATAATGTTGCAGCTGCTGGGAAAAATGTTGCAACCGCTTAGGCAATGGTCCACGGCTGCCGGGAAATAATGTTGCAGCCGCTGGGAAAGTTGTTCACGGCTGTTGGGAAAAAGGATTTACGACTGCCGGGAAAATGATGTTGCAGCCGCTGGGAAATGGTTCATGGTTGCTGGGAAAAGATGTTGCAACCGCTAGGAAAGTTGTTCACAGCTGCTGGGAAAAAGGGTTTTACGTCCGCCGGGAAGTATGTCGCAGCTGCTGGAAAATATGTTGTAGCTGCAGGGAAATTTATTTTAAGGAAAAGGGAAATACAACACAGGAAGGCATAGGAATACGACTTCTCGTTTTACAGGCCCAATCTGGTCATTCCCCTGGCGCTTCACTGGAAATTTTTGAAAAACAACAGCAAACGAGAAGATCAAATGCAAAGAGAAAAGAACAATTATACGCTACAGCAAGAAAGAAAGAAAATTATTTATGTACAGTAATTCAAAATGCGATTTTCAGTTTTAAGGATTGGCAAAGGCAGAGTGAAATTCCTACTCTGGTGCCAGCTGATAATCTGGATTGGCGGCAATTTGCGAAATGAATGCATCTTTCGAAATAGGCTTACGATAGAGTCGCAGTCTGTGGCCATTAGCAAGTAATGGTAAACGGTTTTCAACGATGGTCACTAGACGGACAGTGCCATTGTCAAATACCCTATCGACCAAATATGGACCCAGCCACCTTGTACGTAATTTACCTTTAAAATCCTTTTTGAACTTGGAGTCATATAGTAATGCCCAGTCTCTTTCACGAAAGATTTTATTTTTAATAAATCGGTCATGCCAATTGGATCTCTGTTGCTGAAGCAGCACAGTCTGGTCCACTACAGCTAACTGTTTCTCATCCAATTCGTTTAGTTGATTCAATCTTCTCTTCTGGGCTTCTGTTACATCCAGATTCATTTCGGTGGCTGTCTTTAGGGTTTTGATCTCAAACTCAATTGGAAAGATAGCACTCTTTCCATACACTAAATCATAGGGAGAGAACCCTGTGGTGTTGCGCCAAGTTGTGTGATATGCCCATAGTGCTTCCGGAAGCCTGTCAGCCCAATCCTATCGATGGCTCTTAACTATTTTAGTAAGGATTGCTTCAATAACTTTATTAGTACTTTCCACCTGACCATTGGCCTGGGGGTGGTAAGGTGAAGCCACCCTATGCTGCACATGATACTTCCGGAGCAAGGATTCAAATTGGTGTGACATGAATTGCGGCCCCTCGTCGGTAACTACTTCCTTCGGTACCCAAAAGCGGGTAAAGATTTCACTATACAAAAAATCAATCACTGCCTGGTCATTAGCCTTAGCCAAAGCTACAGCCTCTACCCACTTGGTCATATAATCACTACAAACCAGAATGTAAACTTTCTTTCTTGAAGGAGGGTTGATAGGGCCAACAAAATCCAGTGCCCATCTATCAAATGGTTCAGCTACTACTTGAGGTTGTAGAGGCATCTGATTTGTTTTATTAGGCTAGCCCATCCTTTGGCAGTTGTCACAGGACTGAACATACCTTTTAGCGTCCCTAAACAGAGTCGGCCAATAGTATCCCATCCGCAGCGCTTTATGCCCCGTTCTTTTCTCTGCAAAGTGTCCCCCGCAAGGTCCATCATGACAGGCTTTCAGTATGTGAAAGATCTCATCTTCCCTTACACATCTCCTAATCTCAAGATCGGGCCCTGTGTAGAAGAGATGACCATTGAGCCAACAATACCTGGCACTTTGCTGGATGATTTTTCTCTTTTCTCATTTAGACATGTGTGGCGGGAGCTTTCCTGCAGCCAAATAATTAGCGATTTCTACATACCAGGGGGAATGAGCTGAAAGTGCGAATAGATGTTCATCTGGAAAAGAGTCCTCAACAGGCAAACTGTCATCACTGTTAGTAAAACGAGATAAAAAATCAGCAACAACATTTTCTTTTCCAGGTTTATCTATAATGGTAATATCAAATTCCTGCAATAACAAGAGCCACCTGGTCACTCTGGCATTGGTGACAAGTTTGTTCATTAAATATTTAATGGCAGAGTGGTCAGTGTGCACAAATGTAGGATACCCAGTAATGTAATGCCGAAATTTATTAATAGAGTAAACAATAGCGAGGAATTCTTTTTCGGTAACAGTATAATTAAGTTCAGCAGGGGCTAAGTTTTTACTAACATAATAGATGGCATAAGGTACTTGACCATCCTGTTGTCCTAGTACTGCTCCAATGGCAGTATCAGAAGCATCTGAGGAAATGTGGAAGGGTAGGGTCCAATTAGGTCCCCTTAGGATAGGAGTTGTGGACAACTTCTCCTTAAGCTTATCAAACACTGTCTGGCATGCTTCACTCCACACAAACTGTGCATCCTTCATTAACAGAGAAAACAAAGGAGAAGCAAGTTTGGAGAAGTTTTCTATAAACCTCCGGTAATATCCAGCATGTCCTCGAAAACTTCGCACCTCTTTCTGAGTTGAAGGAGTCGGTATATTTTTTATCACCTTGATTTTTGAAGGATCCATTTGAATTCCATTGGTAGAGATGAAATGCCCTAATACCACCCCCTCACTCATCATCATATGGCACTTTTCAGTGCTTAATGAGAGCCGAGTCTGTTCACAGCGAATTAAAACCTTCTTTAAATTTTCGAGTGCTTCCTCAAAATCCTTGCCATAGGGAGTAAAATCATCCATAAAGACTTCCATACTATCATTAACTAATTCAGGGAATATGTCAATTATAGCTCTTTGAAACGTTTCCGGTGCGTTACATAAACCAAAAGGAAACACCCTGTAGGCAAATGTCCCCCAGGGAAAAGTGAAGGTGGTCTTATCTTGGTCCTCAGGAGCAATCTGAATTTGGTTGTACCCACTGAACCCATCTATGAACGAGAAGAACTTCTTCCCTGATAGGGTATCAAGTACTTGGTCAATAAAGGGCAAAGGGAAATGATCCTTTTGCATGGCTTTGTTCAGTTCCCTATAATCGACACAGACCCTCCATTTACCATTTTTCTTGAGCACAATTACGAGTGGGGAAACCCACTCACTATCTGAAATAGGATATATAAATCCTGCTTCCAAAAGTTTATGGATTTCTTCCTTCACTATATCCCTCAGATTGGGGTTCATGCGTCGTTCGGGTTGACACACAGGCCGGGAGTCATTTTTAATATAAATATGGTGGGTGCACAGATTAGAAGGGAATACCCCTCATGTCTGTATACTCCCAGGTAAACGCCGCCTTGTGTTCCTTCAAGAGACTGATTAGGCACCTCTGTTCCTCTAAAGAGAGACTAGGGTTGATATTCAAAGTCCTTCTAGGCTCTACCTCAATAGGAATACTTCTTGAATTCTTAAAAACTGGGACTATGTTTGTGTCACCAACTAGTGCTTCTTCTGTAATATTTTCTTGTTCTTCCTTACCAAGGGTAATGTTCAGGATTTGATAGACCTCTTTATCCATTGAAGCGGGTTCACTAATAAAAGTACTAATAGCATCGTCTTCTATCTCATTTTTAAAAGTTAAGGCCTTCCCTATATTTAATAGTGGTTGAACATCCTCCTCCTCCTCCTGCTCTATCCAAAGGGAAGTTTCATCCTCTAGACTTGGCCGAGCTAGAGGATACAGGGTGAGGTTTTTAGTCTCTGTACCATCAGATATAGTCATGGACCCCGATCGACAGCTGATGCAAGCATCATCTGTGGCCAACCAAGGCGTCCCCAGGATCAATGGGTGTCCCCCCAGCTGTGATTTTGGTTGTAATACCAAAATGCTAGCAGGGTACTCCCATGAATCTACTGAGATGACAAGGTCATCCATAATCCCTTCGGGTCTAATGGTAGATCTGTCCGCCAATTCTAAAATGGTAGGGGTAGGTCTTAAATTAGTAAGTCCAATCTTCTTTACAATCTCAATTGTTATGACATTTATCCTGCTCCTAAGTCGACTAGCACGTTGGGTATCTGTGTTTGTCCTATATGTACAGTGACAGTAGGATTGCCAGGGTCGTCATACTTGGTCACAAGGGTTTTTCCTGTTATCAAAGCAGATAAATTCCCTATGACATGAACAGTGGGAGGATCTCTGGGTTTCCTCCCTGGTTTCTTAGTGCACAGGTCCCGAACAGTTCTAGCATAAATAGGCACGTCTTGAAGAGCTTGAAAAAGGGGGATTTTGACGTAAAGATTCCTTAACTCTCCTAGGAGGTTAAACTGAGGTTGCCCCCCTATTTTTGTTAGCATTAGTCTCTCGAGGTATGGTGGTTGCCTTATCAACTGGGTAGGATGCGTATTATCTGATTTCTCATTTGATGTTTCAGCCGTCCCATCTAAGGGATGCTCAGCATCTTCAGTGATAGGAACTGTATTGGATGGATGCTATGAACTCCCTCCTTCTTTACGCACAGAAGGTGGATCATCTTCTGTAATTACGGGTTCTACTATTTTCCCAGATCATAGACGAATATCATTACAAGGTACAGGGGAAAGGGAGTAGGCCGACATATTGACAGTTTCCAATTGATGGACTGTTTTATTATTCGGGTTAGGATTAGGTTGGGTAGGCAGCTGAGGTCGTATTGGTATATTAGGGATAGAATTATTCTGCAGCTGTAGCTACGACTGCTGAGGTGGATATTGAGGATATTGAGGAAATTGAGGGTATTGAGGAGAATATGGTGACTATTGAGGTGGAGGTGGTTGAGGAAACTAGTTCCCAAGATGGAAGTTCCTCCATCCAGGAGACCATGATGTAGGTTGTTGTGGTGGCTGTGTCCAGGGAATCCATGAATTATAATTTTGCATTGTAGGTTGGGAAGGATTCCACTGAGCATAATTTGAAGGGAATTGTGTATTCACATTTTGCATGTTATTATTCCAATTGCTCATATTATTCAAAAATGGAAACGAGTCCAGAGGCATACCTTGATTTCGATGCTGCCAAGGTTTCTTCTATGCAATGAAATAGGTTGATTCTACTTCTGGAGTTGATGCCTGCAGAACAGCCTTCACTTGGGGAAGTGAGGGACATTCTTTCATGTCATGGCTCAGCTCACACAGCTGACATACTTCTACTTTGTCAAGCGGGCATTCTTTTAGTGGATGATTCTTTCTATATCGGGGACAGAACACACCTAGTGTGAGATCCTCCACTGCCTATTTTTGTTTTTCCTTTAGGACATCGATCTCCGAAGAGATGGAGCTCATCATTTATGTTTTAAAATTTTTAAGGACATTGCCTATCTTTGCACGGGTAGCTCCTCCATTGGACGACTTCTGAGTTCTGTCGAAGACATCACGTTCCAGCTTATCCCGTTTGTCCCGCTTATTGTTCCTGGAAGACCCCCTGGAGTATCTCTTACATAGTTCCACAATCTTCCCAAAAGGTTCCTTCGAGATATCTCACTTTCTTAGCAGGTTTAACATGTCTAAAAAATCATCCCTGATCCCACAAAGCAAGATTATCTTGAGCACATCCAGCCCCATTTTCGTCTGCCTGGCTCTTTGCACATTGTACAACAGTCTTTCTACAAAATCCTCCAGACTTTCGTCCTCCTTCTGCACCATTTTGAAAAATTCCTCTCTTTTGTCCTTGGTGTTGCAATATTCCTGATATTTCTCCAGGAACACTTGTTTCATCTTATCCCAATTAGCAACGGTTCCTCCCCCAAGGATCATGAACCAGCGTAATGCATTGTCCTTCAGGGTGGTGGGGAAAAGTTTTAGCTTTTGGGCATCGGTGACATAATCATAGCTGCAACAGAGGATATCGAATTCAAAAAGGAATTCGTCGGGATCTTCTGCCGCCCTTCCATGGAAGCGAGGCAACACTGATGGTGAGATTTTTTTCATAGGGGCTGTCCCTTCTGGCCGCCGAATCGAAAATTGCAGTGTAGCCATCGTTTTTTCAGGTAGGGAGTGATTTTCATGATGATAATTTTCCACCATCGCCTCTTCCTCGTCGGACTCGTGTTTGTTACTCATATCCTCTTCTGTTTTCTCCTCTTCGTTCGTTCCTGCATTCTTTTCCTCGTTTTTTCCTTCGTCCTTGTTTTGTTCCTGATCACCAAACTTCTGGTGGCACTGTGTCCACTCTTCTTCAATTACATCCTTCCCGTAAATGTGGCAGATCGGACCTCTACCAGCAGGTCCAGTTGTAACAGCTGTGTCTTCCTCAGTTGTAACAGCAGGTCCAGTTGTAACAGCTATGTCTTCCTCAGTTGTAACAGTAGGTTCAGTTGTAACAATTGTGCCCACCTCAGCAGGGATATACGAGGGAGTCACGGCTTCTCGTGTATTCTCCACCGTGGATCCTGACGCTAGCGCCCCAGGATCAGCAGGGTTTCTTCTGATAGGATTTTCTTGATGACGAACCCTGGTGGATGAATCATATCTGTCAACAAGATCGTCGATGAATGTTCTTCTGCCCAATGGTGGTCCTTAACCGCGACCCGAGTCACCTGCACTATTAGTATTTTGTGGGGTTTTGGGAGTTGGGAGGTGATCACGTTCTACCCTCCTTGTATTCATGCGAACCGAATCATTTCAGCAAAGAAAAGACTGACTAGAAACAATTACCAGATGCAAGTAATGATTAGTGTTTAATTTTTATCCTTCCCCGGCAACGGCTCCAAAATGTCGAGCACCCAATATGCAGATAGATTATTACCAACATACAAAGCATACAAGATTTATTGTCAACCCAAGAAAGTCTTTTATTTCAAAAGAGAAATGCACAATTTATGCTTAAACACCAAATCACTATAATTGAACACTCTTATCCTCTAACAACTATGTCCATCCCAAGAATCTGTGTAATCCCAATTGCCTTCTAAATGCTACAATTTCAATTCCTTTCTACCATGCATCAACAAGAAAAGATATAAGATTCAAATACAATTGCAGATAAAAAGAAACCCTATTCAAATCCAAGAACAAGTAAATCTGAATACTCTTGAAAACCATAAGCATAAACTAAATATTAATCTAGAAATTCAATTACAAAGGATTGAGTTCAACTGCTCTAAGAGATTGAATTACAGGAATGAAAATCAACAATCATAACAGGAAAGATAAATTGCAAGGGTTCATGGGATAACAACTTAAACTGCAGGATGAACAAAGCTGTGTACAACTATCACACGAATTGCATAAAGAAATTTTCCTACTCAGTCGACTGTCACTCTGTACCACTCACTAATCTCAACGAAATGTAATCCTAATTATACTGCAAATTCACACTTACTACTACTGCGTACAAAGGAAATATCATTAACAAAACATCACACAACAATAAATTCGAGAAGTCCTACTTTAACTCAGCAATCTCTGTGGAAGACGGGCCCAACCTTCACACAGAGATGCTGGCTGAACAATGTAAAGTTCCTTTAACTCAAAGGTAACTCTTTATATTAACAGAAGGATGATTACACAATTTGCTTCCACTGCTGATACAATGAATTAATTCTCCGTTGTTCCACCCCCTGGGTCGAGGCAGCTCCCCATATTTATACATGCAGATCATAACATCCAATCCTAATAACAGGCAGCCATGAAGATCTCTAATCTTCAGGCGCCCTAAATAATACTAGCTGTTACAAACGTGGCATAGTAAAGACATAGAAAAATGTGAGAAAGCTGTTGATTGGCCCAGGAGTGGCGATCTTTCCAGATCACAATTATACTTGAGCAGCAATATACTAAAGATCTCCAATTATAGTGCATTCTATTACAGCTGCCCTATCACAGCTCCGTCTAGGATGTTACATTAGAACCATGTACCTTAATTGATGATCGAAGCCACGAGGATCCTTTTAAGCAGCGAACATCCCTCCTTTCAAGACTTGTTCAACCCCACCTTCCTGCAATCCACTTATCTCAAACTACCTTCATAAATCATAACATGTTAGCACAATTGAGAGATACATAGCCTTAATTATCACAATCATAAGCATTAATAAGATAAAGCAATGATCAGTCATACCTTGGCAGCTTGGGGGAATAAAGTGAGGACAACAGGTCTGATTAGCATGCTAAAATGGTATAGGACAGGGGAAGAAAAGGTGATCGAGGATGATTAAAAGGGGCCAATTCTGGGCTCAACATCCATCACTTCTTCCTTGAAGTGTTGTCAATCTGAAGAACACCAAGCCTCTCCCTGAAGTACTTGAACTTCACCCTGGCTATTGGCTTCGTCAGCACATCTACAATATGCTCGTCCGTCGCAACATACAGGAGTTTCACGGCTCCTCTTTGCACCATATCCTTGATATAGTGATATTTGATCTCTATGTGTTTCGACTTGTCATGAAACACTGGGTTCTTAGGCAGCTTCACACAACTCTGGTTATCGCAGAATATACCAGTAGCATCCAATGGGAGATCAAATAACTCAGACAGTAGCTTCCATAGCCATACTACCTCACAACTAGCTGAACAGGCTGCAACATACTCTGCCTCAGCTATACTCAGTGCTACGTAGGACTGCTTCTTACTAAACCAAGAGATCACACCTGATCCCATACTGAAGCAACACCCAGATGTGCTCTTCCTATCTGCAGCACTACCAGCCCAATCCGAATCAACATAACCCTACAGGTTAAACTTTTGATTCGCTTCATACTTGAGCCCATAATCCACTGTACCCTTCAGGTACCTCAGAACATGCTTTATAGAAACCAGGTGAACACTCCTCGGATCCGTCAGGAACTGGCTCAATGTGTTCACAGCAAAGCAAATATTTGGTCTCATGTTCGTCAGGTACATCAAGGACCGAATCATCTGACGATACATAGAGACATCAATCGGCTCAAATGAAGCATCACATAGAAGCTTTAGATTCCATGCCATGGGTGTGGCCATGGCCTTGCAATCCATCATCCCAAATCTCTTCAGGATATCTACTTTGTACTTCCCTTGACCAAGGAAGATCCCACCTGAATTCTACCACACCTCCATACCTAGAAAATAATGCATCATTCCCAAATCTTTCATATCGAACTCAGCAGCAAGCTTCCTCTTAGTATTTGCAATCAGTCTATCATCTCTTGTTACAAATAAGTCATCCACATACAGGAGTAGAATCATAGGATTCCCTTCCTCAACCTTGTAGTAGAGGTTGGAATTTGCTTTACTCTTGGTAAAGCCCAAACTAGATAGGAAACTGTCCATCCTACCATACCATGTTCTGAGAGCTTGTTTCAAGCCATTAAAAGCTTTCTTCAATCTGCACACATATGACTCCCTGTCATGTATTTCAAAACTGAGTGGCTGCTCCACATATACTTCCTCTTCAACTACACCATTCAAGAAAGCAGTCTTGACATCCATCTGGTGTATTTTCCATTTCATTGCTGCAGCCAGGGCAAGTACTGTTCTAATGGAAGTATACCTGGATACAAGTGCAAAAGTTTCTTCATAACCTATTCCCTCTTTCTGAGAGAAGCCACGAGCTACAAATCTTGCTTTGTATTTCTATAAACTGCCATCTACAGCATGCTTGATTTTATAGATCCATTTGGAAGTCAAAACAGACTTCTCTTTAGGTCTTGGGACAACATCCCAAACATCATTTTTCATTATTGATTGGTATTCCTCAACCATAGCATCCTTCCATTCTTTCTTTTCCGCTGCTTCTTCATAACTGGAAGGTTCTTTGTTCATAATGTCACAGAGTAAAGCAACATAGGTGGTATGTGATCTGGTTCTTTTCTTTGCTGTGTGTTCTTCTTCTGGAATGCCAAATCTGTATGCATCTTGAATGAGCTCTCTAGCCCATGCAGGTTTCCTCTTGTGAGAGTTATCCTCACGGGATGGATCTACAGGTTCTTGCAGATCTTCAAACTCACGAACAACTTCTGGAATTGCTTTTGTCATGGTAGTGTCTTGAAATCTAGTTTCCTTAGGTTCTTCATAAACTTCGATAGGTGCCTTCCTTGATTTGATGAATGTTAAGTTTTCATCAAATGTTACATCCCTATTGACATCAATCTTCTTGAACCCTGGAAAGTATATTCTGTAAGCCTTCGAGCTTTCACTGTAACCCACAAAGATACCCTTCTTTCCTGAAGGATCTAGTTTGGTCCTCTTTTCCTTTGGGACATGAGTGTATACTGGACAACCAAATATTCTGAGATGGCTGACTTCAGGTTTCTTACCAGAAAAGACCTCTTCTGGTGTTTTGTTGTCCAATATCTTGTGGGGTGTTCTGTTCTGCACATATACAGCTGTTCTAGTTGCTTCTGCCCATAGAGGCATAGGTAGATCGTGGTCATGCAACATTTCCCTTGCTGCTTCCATGATTGTTCTGTTCTTCCTTTATGCAACTCCATTCTGTTGAGGATTATAAGGAGCAGTCAACTCCCTCTTAATCCCTGAATCACTACAAAGCTTCTTGAAGTCTCCTGAGGTGATTTCTCCACCATTGTTGGATCTGAATGTTTTGATCTTCTTATTAGTTTGATTATCCATCAAGGTTTTGAATTCCTTGAACTTATCAAACACCTCATCTTTCTTCTTCAATAAGTATACCCAAGTCTTCCTGGAGAATTCATCAATAAATGAGACATAGTAAACATACCCACTTAGAGAACTGGATGACATAGGACCACATACATCTGAGTGGATGATTCCCAGGATATCTTTTGCCTTGCTTTCACTGCTTGGAAAAGCGTTCTTAATATTCTTACCTTTTGCACATCCTTTACAAACACCTTCATGTTTGGTCTTGATTTCAGGAAGACCCTCTATAGCCTTGCTTGCAATTGGAAGTGCCCTATAGTGCATATGAGCAAGTCTTCTATGCCAAAGTTAACTTGGATCCATGGATTCATGCACCATGGCATGTTCAGGTTGTCCTTTTATATTATACAAACCTCCCTCTTGCTCTCCAATGACTACTGCATCATCTATGGTCTTTCCCTTTGGCCACATTAGGACTTGGCCATCCACAAATGCAACCCTCCTACCTTTTGCATCTAATGCAGAGATGGACAGTAAGTTCTTCTTGAGCCCAGGTACATAAAGGACTTCTTTCATCTTCAAAGATTTTCCAGAATCTAGGTTGTAGGAGGCTTCACCACTTCCTTTGATTGGGTATTGATAATCATCCCCAAGTTTCACCTTATGGGGTGATTCATGTTTAGATAGATTCACAAAGGATACCTTAAACCCAGTCATGTGTTTGGAAGCCCCACTATAAATCAACCAATCATTACAACCATGGGAGATAGTACCTTTGAGAGCAGAGATTAGAACATACTCTTCTTCACTTGATGAGTCATCATTACTATCATCACTTTCTTCCCTAGCCTTCTTCTTTGGAGGTTCATCATCTTCGGCAGCATGAGCATGGTAGCTTCTTTTGTTACCCTTCTTCTTCTTGCTGGATTTGTTGTTGTTGTGGTTGTCCCTTTTGTTCTTGGGACATTCTGAAGCAAAGTGACCCTTCTCATTACAAGTGAAACACCTTAGATCTTTCTTGTCTTTGTGAAAATGATGAGAAGATTTCTTCTTGTGATGGGATGGCTCCCTCTTGAACTTGCCCTTCTTAGTGTGAGCTATGAGAGCTTGATCTTCATTTCCCATCTTCTCTTCTCTTGCCACAAGCCTTGCTTCTTCTTGAGAACATTCCTCCCATAATTTGTTGAAGGAGATTAACTTCTTTCCGGCACAGATCCCCTGGACAAAAGAGTCCCATGACCTAGGTAGGCCATTCGAAGTAGTCATAACAATTTCACCATTCTCCACCATTTCATCTATGGCTTCAAGTTGTTCCTTGATCTGAGAGACCTTGGAGAAATAGGATTGAATGGTTTCTCCATTCGACATCTTGAGCCCTTTCAATTGATTCCGTAGGGTCATCTTCTGATTTATGTTCTTTCCTTCAAATAGCTTGGTCAAAGAGTCAAACATAGCCTTGGGTGTCTTTAGAGAAGACACATGGGGTATGAGATGGTCTTTGATAGAATCAGCAATGATTCTCTTTTCCTTGACCAATTTCTTCTTATTCAATACCTTAGCATCTTCATCCTCTGGGATAGGGATGTCTTCTTTTATTAATGAGTCCAACTCATTCTCTTCCAGGATTAACCCAATCCTATACTTCCAAGCTCGAAAGTTATCATCCCCTTCAAGCTTATCCTCAAGCTTGGTGTGGTGAGACATCTTAAAGAGTACTTCAAATGGAAATAGAAAATATTTAGGTCTTACCACTTGAAATGCTGAAAACTGGATATGGTCCCGGATTAGGGTTTGTCGGAAAAACCCTAAAAATTCAAAATGTGAATTTCAAATTTATGAAAGGATAGAAAGATGCACCTTGATGAGCTGATCAGCCTGGTGTATTCAAAATTTGAGATCAGCAAAGCTTTACCCTTCAGATTTGCCTTTTTTTCCTCCCGGGTTCACTAGGGAGAGCCCTGAATTAGGGTTTGAGTTTCTTGGAGAACTACCAAGCCAAAAATCTCGATCGAAAGCTCTAAACATCGATTTTTGCAAGGAGCTTCCAGCTATGTCTTTAGATTTCAGAAATTCCTATTTTTGTGGAAACCCTAATTTTTAGGGCCAAATCTGAAAATGCTCAGAATTGAATTATGATTGGATAGATAGATGCTCCTTGATGAGTAGAGTCAATCTACTATACTGCTTTTCCAAAAACTGTGGAGAGAAACCCAATAAACAAGAAACTCAAGTTTCCGTCACTGCAAAATGTCTTCTTCTCAGGTTAGCTCTAATACCATGTTAAATTTTGAGCTTTAATTCACAATACTCTTGGATCTTTACTGAGAGAATAACATATACAGTATATCAATGCATAACAATAACAATAAGCATCACAAGCATCACAAGAATCAAAAGCATGAGAGACAAGAGACACAGAGTTTCCATGGGGAAAACCCTAAGGTGAAAAACCCCACAACTTCCTCAGAGATAGAGAGAGAGATGGCTCAACCAAAGTACAACCAAAATACACTTGAGATAGTCTCCTAGTAGCAGATGATCCTCCTCCTCACTAGTGCGCCACTTTTTGAGTGAGAGAGATATGACTTTCCGAATCATTCAAATAGAGATCTCTTGATCTCTGTTTATACTTAACCTATTTGCCCAGTGACCTTATGGGGACAACTTGTCTATCTAGATACATCCACAATATAATATATATTTTAGGGTCAACCCCACACATGGTGGTCTAATAACCCATCGGCAAGTACACACACTTGCGACACTTGTCAATCCACATGATGACACTTCCTTATAGAGGAATAACACATCTATTATAAGGGTACAATAAATATATATAAAATACACAAATGAAATACATTCCGAAGTTGCATATACATCAACACTTGCATGGTTCCAAGATAAACCTGTCGGGGTACTAAACAGGCCTACTGCCAGTGGGGCAATATCGAGTAAAAGGTTTGGTTAATGCATCTCTATGCACATGGCTCATAAAAAACCTGAGTATACGAATACATGTTGAGGCCTATTATTTATAATGTCATTGGAGAATCATTGTAAGTTGGACTTGGACCCTATCATCTAATTCAAACAATACCTAGGATATGACTATCCTAGAAATGGGACCCATAACCATAGAAATGTCACAAACTCTACGGTGAACCTTATCTATATTCTTTGGATAACAAGAGATTTTTAAAATGATTCATGGATGACTAGTTTTCCTATGGCATTTTTAACAACAATTGTAATATCCTAGCCAAGATTTGACTAAGATATTATCTCCAACTCAAAATTTTAATAAAATTTCACTAGTCAATTTTATGGCAATTTCTTGAACTGAGCAGGATGTAAGTGACGGGGATGGAAAATCTGAATGGGGATGGTAGGAGAGAGATTAGGTTCTGGAAATTGTAGGTGAGAGTGTGCAGCAGCAAAAAAATATGGTTTTGGTAGAAGTCCTTGGCATGAAGTACTAGGGCCATTCACTTTTCAACAATAGAACAAATCTATTGGCTACTTCGAGGCTTCCTGGGCTTCTAGCACATGCCAACAAGACTGGGTGAGGATTAATAATGTTTAGTACAAATATATATCAGTCATGTAACTCATAAAATATGCTGGAATAAAGACTGGGTGAACTTGGAAGAGTCTGGAGTAATTTGGGGGTTAATTGCACATGGTGGACTACTGAACTAATTAAGTTTTTGGCTTTCCAAAATTGATTTAAATGCAACCAAATTTCTGAATAAAAGGCCTGATATGTAAATTATAATGAAATATGAACCTTCTACAACTGGAATGGAGTTAAACTGACACTCATAATGGATTCAACAATTATTTTGGTAAAACTAGTCTAGAATAAGCACCCAACTTGCTAGTCTTGCACTTTAACTCATCAAACGGCTTCAAAAATTCATATACTCTATTGTGATTTTAAATAAGACTCTGATATATGATATTAAACATAAATAAGTTGATATATAACTTCAAAACACTTCTTTTCTCATTAACTAATTGTCTTCCAAAGTACAATGCCTCACAGGCTATTTTTGCATTATAATAGTGGGAGAATGAATATGAGAAGGAAGAAATTACTTTGGATCTGTTCTGGAATATATTATCAATCCATCTATAGGTTAGCTATCTTATCTTTCTGCACTTTGAGCTGCTGGTCTTCACTGGGGCGCAATCATCAAATACTAGCTCTCTTCTCCAAGAGAACTATTCCAAATCTAACTGATGTTGAGAGAATGATTAAGAAGAGAAGGATGGATCAGTTATGAAGCTGGTTTCTGATCTTGGACATCTTCTATATCTACAAAAATGGATAAAATAACTCTCCATCAACCCTTGGGATCATTCACTGGAGCTATCTCTTTCAACTGGTGAACCTTCTCCAAAATTTGCTAGAATTTCACTGTATGAGAGACCTTCTCCTCCAATGGACTGAAGATCTTCAATGAAAGATGGAATTGACTTATAATGGCTATAGCAGCTTGATATGAAACTACATAACACTTACTGGAAACTCACATGGCCTTGGGGCACATCTCCCAAGCAAAACGTTTTGAGGCACATCACTCAACTAGAGGGCTCAGAGCTCTCATACACAAATTCTAATAATGATCAAAATTTCTCAAATGGAGTTGGTTGGGTTCTTTTATAAACTTCATGATGACATACTGAGCAATTTCTTGGCTTGGTGACCTATGAGAGTAGGTTACCCACTTTCCAATTCTACTCCAAAGCCATGAGGGCGCATTCCTTGAGGAGAAAGGAAACTTTTCTCCTTTCTCCACTTTCCTGCTTTTGCATTCTTTCACTGAATTGGCAAGTGCGCCCTAGGGAGATTTTTCTGCACTTGCTACTTTCCTTTCTGACTACTTTTCTTGTTTTATTCCACTTTATTCACTTTCCTCTTTTCTGCTTTTGTCTGATTTTTCCAGCTTTTGTCAGTTTCCTTCTTGGTTCACCTTGCCAACTTGTCTCCATTAGATTCCTTAGCTTTTCTGAATTTTATCACTTAAGCAAGTGTGGCCTACTTGACCAATTCGAATTTCCTAGGAATATCATCACCACTTGCTAATATTTATTAGCAACATTTATTATTAAAATATTATAATTCTCAGAATTAATTCAGACTTCAGAATTTAATTAATTAACCACTATAGTAATTGCCTCAAAACTTCCCCATTAATTAAATTCTCATTTAATTAATCACTTAGACTTAGTCATGGGGTTAATAACTACATGGGGGGGGCACCTTGTCCATTTAATTCCCAAATACAACCTTAGGCATCTTTCATCAGGTAGTTTCCGTACTTGCTCATTAATTAAATAATGATTTCCTTGGTGACTTAGGCCAAAATTACCCAATGGACCATAGCAAAATATGGGGATATGATAGTCCTCCCTTCCCAAGATTGCTTGTCCTCAAGCAATTTTAGGATCCCACGAAGCTTCTACTACACCAATCTAATTAAATGTGTCCCTATCCACTGATCATTCTGAAACATAAACTTGGTCCTTCTCCAAAAAAAAAGACTATGAAAGGAAAATAAAAATTGCATTGTAATATCTATCGGCACTGAATCATAAACAAAATTTTCAACCGAGCCAGGATAACTTGAGTAGAATTCCCGGATCCCACTTTTTCTCCTGCAAGGACCAAAATTTTCCTGTCATCTTAGGCAATCTATCACTCCCATGAATGTCAGGATCCCAAAGTATCAACTGCATTTTCCCGATCTCCCAGCATGTGGATTTCCTCCACATAGGCCAACTTCTGCCAGTAAAATGTTCCATTAATCTATCTTGGCAACTTGCTTGCTCAGTTGCCTTTCCTTGACCATAAGCAGAAACATTTTTGCAAGGAAACTTCATGTTTTTCAGGTAATCTTTCAACCAATCTATATGTGGATGAGTGACATCAAATGGATGCAAAGTATACCTTTGCTGCTACTCACAATTCAAGACAATGTCAGTTATAATAAAACATTTATTACAGAAACAAGAAACCCTTTTACCTGCGAGATTTCTCGTTTCAATGTTGCCTCTATCCATCCATCCAATGAATGAATCAGACATCTTTCTTGTTGATTCACATGAGCTGAAATCATCCATCTCTGCTGCAATAATTTCTATCTCCCATAGGAGCATATCATGATCCTCCTATGGTACATGTGGCATCAACAAGGAAAAATTCTTCACCCACTGTTCATTCCCCATTGTTATTGTTGAATCCATGACATGAGAGGAAGGACTGGGAACCTTATTTTTATGTTTGCAACCTTTAGTAATCAGACTTATGGCTGCAACTTAATGATTATTGGCTAGCCCAAATTGGGTGCTCTCATCCCGCTTTTCCATGGGAGAGTGATTGTTTCCAAGGAACAACTCAAGTTCCCTTAGGAAATGATCAGGTGCTTGGTTTTCATCAAACTGTTATGCACACTCCTCAAGCTCATGTAAAGGTAAATGATCCTCATGATCCACCATCTCTTGAGGTTCATCCATATGATCATGAATGCTTTCACCCCAATGAAATTGACTGAATGGTGTGTAGGAGGGTAGGGGGGATCTTTGCAACTTTTCATGAAGCAGCAACATCTCCGTCTTGGATTCTTGGAGGGCACTTTGAGTGCTTCTCAAAGAATCTTGGGTGGCCATCAATTCATCATTGAGCTTATGGTTCTCTTTTCCATATCTGCAAATACTTTCTTCATCATGCCATGATGCATCCCGTAACAATTCAGCAAGCTCAAACATGTAATTTTTATCTGAAAGCAATTGTGAGAAATTACCTTTGATTGTGGACATTTCTTTCTAGATATTTTCCATGGCTGCAAAGAAATATTGATCTTCCCTTAAAGAAGATTCCCAACACAACCTTGAAACTGAAGAATGAGTGTCATGGAAAATTTTCAATGCCTCTTGGATCTTCTGTTCATCCATCTTCAATGCCCCTCCAAGAACGTGAGGTTCTTGCAGATGTTCCTCCCCTTCATTTTCCATCAACGGATTGATTTTATGCAGTGCACTCGGAGTTTTGAAATCTGATCCATATATTGATTCTGCAATATATTCATCTCTTAGGTCCTCAACAACATAATTTGGGCTGCAAATTAATTGCTCATTCCTCCTGGGTATACCAGGAAGATCTTTTCTCAAGGTTCCAGCCTTCACATTGCATTTCTTTTTTACATCAAAATTACGAACCTCATCACTAGGGAGCTCAACCACTCTGAACTTTTAACTAGAAGTGGCTGCCATATCATAATGAAATAATGACACATAAAAATCAAAATTTAATAAATCACCAAGTGTCATTTTATCCTCCTTATGAGGTGGAGTGTTGGTGGTTTTGCCTTCCATCAATTCCTCATTTTCAGTTTTTGTTGTTGCAAAAACTTCTTCTTTCCACAGGGATATTGCACCCACAACAACTTCATCAATGGGAATCTCCATGTCCCCCACATATATGTGAGAGTACACATCTTTAGATGCTTCCTCACACTTAAAACATTCCTTAGTAGATTCTCTTATGTCCATGTAGGCATCCTGCAAACACTCTTCTAGTGACACCCTTCTAGTGATTCAGCTTGGTCACTATATTCACCCTTATCACCAAGGATATGAAACTCAACATCCAGGGAATCCCTTATGCAGTAATTGTCTTCTGATGTGGCTGCAACATTATCATGACACAATTTAGTACAAAAATATGAAAGTGGTCCATACCTTTGCATCATGATTCTCTCTTCAATGGGTGAGGTTATGGTGCCTTGTTCTACCACTAATTCTACTAGTAAACATCTAATTGATGTGTGGTCAATTTCTACTTTCTTGTGAAGCTCATGTGGTGTCTTTGGATCTAATTTATGTTCTACATTTAGAACTGATCGAAAATATGGTTCTACACCCCTAACAGTACCAATCTCATCCGAGATGATCTTGAGATCCTTATCATAGAATCTTGCAGTAGATTCTTCTTCCATTTTGTCAACAATCTCATGATTGGTTTTTGGGTCCTGTTTCTCCTTGATTGTTTTAGAATGAATATTCTTGGAGGATCTTCTTGAAGAGGATCCATAAATTCTTGTGAAGTCACATGCATCCAATAAAATTTTCATATCTTTCGTTAACTCTTCCATAGGAGGTTGACCATAGTCTCTTCTTCCCATCATGATCTCATAGGAGATGCTTGTGGAAGTTACTTCTTGGGGATACTCTTCCTCATATTGTCTGCATTATTCTTCATACTTCTCATCATAATTATCATACTCTTCATAAAAATAATCTTCCTCCTCATACAACTCAAAGTATGAATCTTACATGACATGGAACTAATTTCACAACTACAATTTGAAAATAGTGCTAAGCTACTTTTCCATTGAGATTAACTTTCCACGGGATGAGCCAAGGAAAGTGCTCTGATACCACTGTAATATCCTAGCCAAGATTTGATCAAGATATTATCTCCAACTCAGAATTTTAATAAAATTTCACTAGTCAATTTTATGGCAATCTCGAACTGAGCAGGATGTAAGTGACGGAGATGGAAACTCTGAATGGGGATGGTAGGAGATAGATTAGGTTCTGGAAATTGTAGGTGAGAGTGTGCAGCAGTAGAAAAATATGGTTTCGGTAGAAGTCCTTGGCACAAAGTACTAGGGCCATTCACTTTTCAACAATAGAACAAATCTATTGCCTACTTCGAAGCTTCCTGGGATTCTAGCATATGCCAAAAAGACTGGGTGAGGATTAATAACATTTAGTACAGAGATATATCAGTCATTTAACTCATAAAATATGTTGGAATAAAGACTGGGTGAACTTGGAAGAGTCTGGAGTAATTTGGGGGTTAATTGCACATGGTGGACTACTGAGCTAGTTAAGTTTCTAGCTTTCCAAAATCGATTTAAATGCAACCAAATTCTGAATAAAGGGGATGAAATGTAAATTATAATGAAATATGAACTGGAATGGAGTTAAACTGACTCTCAGAATGGATTCAGCAGTTATTTTGGTAAAACTAGTCTAGAATAAGCACCCAACAAGCTAGTCTTGCACTTTAAATCATCAAGCTACTTCAAAACTTCATATACTCTGTTCTGATATTAAATAAGACTCTGATATATGATATTAAATAGAAATAAGTTGATATATGACTTCAGAACACTTCTTTTCTCATTAATTGATTGTCTTCCAAAGTACAATGCCTCACGGGCTAGATTTTGCATTACAATAGTGGGAGAATGAATATGAGAAGGAAGAAATTACTTTGGATCTGTTATGGAATATATTATCAGTCCATATATAGGTTAGATATCTGATCTTGCTGCACTCTGAGCTGCTGGTCTTCACTGGGGCGCAATCATCAAATACTAGCTCTCTTCTCCAAGAGAACTCCTCCAAATCTAGCTGATGTTAAGAGAATGATTAAGAAGAGAAGGATGGATCAGTTATGAAGCTAGATTATGATCCTGGACATCTTCTATATCTGCAAAAATGGCTGAAATAACTCTCCATCAACCCTTGGGAGCATTCACTGGAGCTATCTCCTTCAACTGGTGAACCTTCTCCAAAATTAGCTAGAATTTCACTGTATGAGAGACCTTCTCCTCCAATGGATTGGAGATCTTCAATGAAAGATGGAATTGACTGATAATGGCTGTAGCAGCTTGATATGGACCTGCATAACACTTACTGGAAACTCACATGGCCTTGGGGAACAGCTCCCAAGCAAAATTGGTTGAGGCACATCACTCAACTAGAGGGTTCAGAGCTCTCATACACAAATTCTAATAATGATCAAAAGTCCTCAAATGGAGTTGGTTGGATTCTTTTACAAACTTCATGATGACCTGCTGAGCAATTTCTTGGCTTGGTGACCTGTGAGAGTAGGTTACCCACTTTCCCATTCTACTCCAAAGCCATGAGGGTGCATTCCTTGAGGAGAAAAGAAATTTTTTTGCTTTCTCCACTTTCCTACTTTTGCATTCCTTCACTGAATTGGCAAGTGCGCCCTAGGGAGATTTTTTTGCATTTGCTACTTTCCTTTCTGACTGCTTTTCTTCTTTTATTCCACTTTATTCACTTTCCTCTTTTATGCTTTTGTCTGATTTGGTAGCTTTTGTCAGTTTCCTTCTTGGTTCACCTTGCCAACTTGTCTCCATTAGATTCCTTAGCTTTTCTAAAGTTTATCACTTAAGCAAGTGTGGCCTACTCGACCAATTCGAATTTCCTAGGAATATCATCACCACTTGCTAATATTTATTAGCAACATTTATTATTAAAATATTATAATTCTCATAATTAATTCAGACTTCAGAATTTAATTAATTAATTCAGAATTAATTAACCACTATAGTAATTGCCTCAAAACTTCCCCATTAATTAAATTCTCATTTAATTAATCACTTAGACTTAGTCATGGGGTTAATAACTACATGGGGGGGGGCACCTTGTCCATTTAATTCCAAATACAACCTTAGGCATCTTTCATGAGGTAGTTTCCATACTTGCTCATTAATTAAATAATGATTTCCTTGGTGACATAGGCCAAAATTACCCCATGGACCATAGCAAAATATGGGGATATGACAACAATTATACTATCATTCTTCATATGGTCTTCTTAAGCATTGTTGTATTCTTCTTGATGAATGTACATATCTGAATCATCTACATTTATTAGTTAATATTTCATTTTCTTACGAAAATTATCACAACATTTTAGAAGCTATCGACAAAACTTTCAATTGAAAATATTTGAATATTACTCAATTTTGCTCTGATGGCTTGACGACGCGCCATATTTTCGGTTTGGGGGAGAATCAAAACTATTTTTACTTTCTAATTATTTACCAAAAATCTATTTATCTCTGACAAAATGATAGGTGTTTTCAGGATAATGCAAAAAGCAGAAGGAAGATCGTTCTGATCAATGACAAATAAAGAGGAACGCAACTGAAAAAGATCCAGAAAAGAAAAGTTTACAGCATCTTTTGGGCACTAACAGCCTCAGAAATTCCCTGCAAAATCATCTTCAGTCAGCATCAGCAAGCATATCTTGTACAAACAAAAGTCTGTATGAAGGGTTGAATGACAGGTTGAATGTCGATCCGAATGAGGTGACAAACGAGGCAAACGAACAACAATCTGAATGGAGTGACGAATGAAACCATAACTTATAATGGCTTTATTAAATATGCCAAGGTATCCAAATTTGAATATTATTGATAAATCTAATTGGCTAATTATGTCAGGAATCAATCAACTGTTAATTTCGCACGTGGTCTCATTCCCTTATCCATCTCGCCTCCATTAAACGAATGGATTATGCATCATTGCGATCTTCATAATCATTACATGACCGCCATATGGTGTTAATTATCCTATTGTATGATCTGCCATCATATTAATCGAGTCATCATGATCTCTCATTTGTAATCCATGTCTATAATTTCATTTCGAGAATTACATTCAACCTGTCCAAAGTTCGACTTTGGACATGGTTGAATATATCATGGCCACACGCATTCACTAACTCACGCATTTCTATGTTGCCACTCAATTCAAGATCTTTGAAGGATAAGCGTGATCTCTTAAGCATGCTAATTCCTCGCCTATGATCATTCAACGATTCAAACGGACTTCAATTTAAACCTGACGACTGCATG
The DNA here is from genome assembly GCA_027924585.1 of Larix kaempferi. Lineage (NCBI taxonomy): Eukaryota > Viridiplantae > Streptophyta > Pinopsida > Pinales > Pinaceae > Larix > Larix kaempferi. The sequence goes on from BSBM01000753.1 coordinate 23,102,471, forward strand.
AATTTCGCTCCATTCTGTTCGCTTTCCATCTTTTCTTTTAAGCCGTGTCTGCTACATCTCTTTCATCCCCTATACTTATCTGTATCCCTCGACTGCTGTCCAATTATGCCAATCCACCATGAACTTGGAAGTTACCAAGATTTACTTCGCATCCCCGAGTTCAAAGAGTGTTGTGAGGTATTCCTTCGAGATGGATGGGGTCCATTTCTCTGCCTTCTCCAAGGCCACGACCACGAAATCTCACTGCTTTTCACTAAGGGATTCGATGGCAAGATGACCAAAGTTGGCCATTTCACTTTTTCTGTGATGGAAGAATCTATCGCATTGGCCACAAAGCTTCCTAGGGAGGGTGCCTGTTGGCACAAACATCTCTTCCTTCCACGGAAGGCTCATGAATTTGCTTTGAAGGCCGAATATCAACATGTTGCTAGAACAAAAGGATTCCATCGGAAGTGGGTCAAGCCAGAATACCTATATTCCTTTAATGTTATCATCCATTTTATCACTTGTGAGGGTAAGTTTACTGCTTTTAAAGTCTGTCATTTTAGATTTCTAACACATTTTGTTAACAATCAGACGCTCAATTTCCCATTCTATTTCCTGAAAAGTTTAGAGAAAATTTCAAGCCAAGTTAGGAAGAATACTATTAATCCCTCCAGTAGCTTGTACCATCATTCAAAAATACCATCATTTCCAAACCGGTGTTAGTGAGCCTACCCAAGCCTCTACGCAAGAAGAACGAGACACTAAGTGTGTGCGGTTGGATGAGGATCCCTCAGGCGATGTGCACCTTGTCTATAAAATTAGTCACAACAGATCTAATGAACAAGTAAATCAATCACAACATATGAACATAGAAAATATGGTGTAAAACTGTGTAAAACATGCACAGTGCTCAATATCCCAATAAGGGTGAATAATTACAATACAATCTGACAATGAGTGAGCAATTCGAATTGACAAAGTAGGCCATTCGAATTACTGAATGGTGTAGCATGGCTCCAACTAGGAGTCCTCATCATCAATCAGTGGTGGTCATCAATGCACAAGAACCAGTCATCCAGGTGTCAATCTGAGTCTAACTGAAGTGTGTAGCACTGATATAGGGAAGGAGGCTCAGTGGAGGGTGCATGGGAGGCTTAACTGAAGTCAGAACAAGTCATCTAGTCAATCTGGAGGTCCAACGGAGTGAAACAGTCAGTCGGGAGTGAAACTAGCCTCAAATCAAGGAGAATCGGAGCTAACTGAGTCTAACTGAAGTGGAACTACAGTGGTAGGTGAAGAAGTGCGCCCTTCTTTAGCAGTAGGTGAGAAGTGGGCGCCTTCATGACTAGGAGGGCTAAAGAACTGATGTAAGAAGCTCTTGGGTGCTAGAATAAGGTGGGTAAGGTGCTAGAGGCATCAACCTGGTGACTGGGATGCATGCAAACCCTAATTGCATGCAAGGTCCTGAAATCGATGATGTATATATCCGAACACCCCCCCTCAAGCTAGACTATGATGTGCAAAAAATAATGTAGGGCCTTGGTAACTAATACCAAAGGTCACCCCAATACAATAATAATCCAAACTAATAATAGTCAATCAACCGAGGAAATGGGGAAAACCTCATGGGAAAAATACCCCCCCTCAAAAATAGACTGTAGCATAACAAAAGATTTAATTGCTCCAAAATCAAGTAGATATGTCTGGAGGTATCTTACTCTTGGGAGTAAATGGATCATGCTCCAAAAACATGTGCTTGAATTCTCCATCAGTGGATGCAAGCGAATGTGGAGACTTTATGAACTTGCTCTTCATACCGAAAATGGTGAGAACAAATCTGAAAATATGAGGATGATCCTGGAACCTGTGATTCGAACCAAGTGAGGTAGGAATAGCTCCAATCGGATCAAATAGATCTTGAAACTTGAACTTCTTATCAATAGAAGTTAAATCAGCTCCAAAAATAGATGAATGGTTTCTTGAGATCTCCTTTGAACCAACAAGGGTGAGATCAAAACCAAAATCAGCAAAAAGTGCATGAGAATTGAACTCAAGCGAATGGTAGTGCTCTTTATCTTCAGTAAAACTCTGAGAAACTGTGCAAATGATAGAAAAAAAGTTTATAGGAGGCATGCAATCAAGGAGGACGAATGCTTCACCTCCAAAATCAGATTTTACCTCCAAAACATCAAGTAGATCATTATTCTGCATGTCGGCAAACTCATGTGAAAGAGAGGATTCAAGAACCTCTTCGGAATCTAGAGTATGACCTGGTTTATCTTGCTCAAAATTCGAAATAGAAGACTTTGAGAGAGTGAGTTTTGAATCTACAGTTTCTTCTTCATCTTGAACAATTGTTGAGGCCAAGACATGATCAGAAAGAACACATAAGGAGATCTCACTGGGCTTGTTCTCCAAAAGGCTAGTTTGATCCTCTTCTTCCTGCTTTCCAAATTCTCTGTCAAGTTGGACCCATAGATCACTTGGATTTTCAACAGTCTTACTGAGGTAGCACATACAAGGAGACATAGCAAGACATATTGCTCCAAAAGCTCTGTCACAATCATTGAGCCAATCATTCTCCTCTTCATCGGAGTCAAAAACTCTTATATTACCAATGCACATATCAAAAAGACATTGTCTCTTCAAGAATGCAATCATCTTTGGTTTCCATTCATCATAGTTGAATGGAGTAAGAATATTTTGTGAAGAAGAAGTCTCCATCTTTGCATTAGCGAATGCACATGGAGGAAGTAAGAAACCTGCAAATCACACACAAACAAACACTATGTTTTCAGCCTTGCATGCACATGAGCGAATGCACATGAGATTTTGCATGCCACTGCTGAAATATCTTAGTGAGCAATTCACTCAATCTTCATGTAGAACACATGTAGAAAGAGATCTTGTCCCTGCCATGGCTCTGATACCATGTAAAATTAGTCACAGCAGATCTAATGAACAAGTAAATCAATCACAACATATGAACATAGAAAATATGGTGTAAAACTGTGTAAAACATGCACAGTGCTCAATATCCCAATAAGGGTGAATAATTACAATACAATCTGACAATGAGTGAGCAATTCGAATTGACTAAGTAGGCCATTCGAATTACTGAATGGTGTAGCTTGGCTCCAACTAGGAGTCCTCGTTATCAATCAGTGGTGGTCATCAATGCACAAGAACCAGTCATCCAGGTGTTAATCTGAGTCTAAGTAAGTGTAACAAGTGTAACTGAAGTGTGTAGCACTGATATAGGGAAGGAGGCTCAGTGGAGGGCGCATGGGAGGCTTAACTGAAGTCAGAACAAGTCATCTAGTCAATCTGGAGGTCCAACTGAGTGAAACAGTCAGTCGGGAGTGAAACTAGCCTCAAATCAAGGAGAATCAGAGCTAACTGAGTGTAACTGAAGTGGAACTGCAGTGGTAGGTGAAGAAGTGCGCCCTTCTTTAGCAGTAGGTGAGAAGTGGGTTCCTTCATGACTAGGAGGCCTAAAGAACTAATGTAAGAAGCTCTTGGGGGCTAGAATAAGGTGGGTAAGGTGCTGGAGGCATCAACCTGGTGACTGGGATGCGTGCAAACCCTAATTGCATGCAAGGTCCTAAAAATGATGATGTGTATATCCGAACATTTTCCATCCATCACCTTCTCCTGATATTGCCTTTGGTGACCCTACTTCGAAACCCCAACTTTTTTCATCAATACCCACTAAATCCAGGAGAAAAAATCGTGACCATTCCGTCGACCAGTCTGTCATCCAGACTGTCGTTCATCCATCACATTCAGACGACAAGTCAAATGACCATACCCTCGAAACACCCCTCCTCACATTAGCCAATGTATCTACTTGATTGTGAAGCCCCTACTGCTATAAGTTCTCTTGCACACAACGAAGACAGAGTTCTTGAAGAACATACTATTGAGATTGAAATACTTTCAAGAGAGTTGAGTCCTCAAAAGGACCTAGAACATCGCATAGAACATCCCATTCTGAATCAGCAGGAAGTGGATAGGTTGACCCAAGGGATAGCACGGTTGACATACCAGAATCAAAACTATGTGGAAACAATCTCTGAGCTTCATAAAGAAAACAAGGTACTGCGCACACAAGTAAGAAGCATTGAATGCTTGGTCAACACCAAAACAACATCCCATACTTCTCTCCAGATGAGATATGACGTCTTGAAGGATCAGTTCCAGAAGCTTAGGGCTAAGTCCACTTCCTCTTTCAAGTCGAAGGTAGCTGCTATCGAAGCTCATCCTTCTTCCTGAATTCCTCTCCTTTTTGCTCAGTGGGACCTGGCATATCTCTGGTTTGGGGGAATGTTGGCGTCCATTTTGTCACCATTTTGTATCATCAAATGTACTCTGAGTGGCGTTATTTTCACTATTCTAATATAATAAATCACTCTTCTTGCCATTCAGACCGTCAATCAGCCCTAGGTATGATCATATTTACATATCACGTGAATCTCGGCTAAATATCATTATTTTCATGGTTTATTAATACTAATTTAATGTTTTTCGACTCACTTGGCAAATAGATTTCGGCTTGCAGGTTATGGGCTTCAAACGGACCTTCATTCAAACTCGTGTTCACGTTGCAAACGTTCATCCACATCCAGACTGTCGTTCAACCCTTCGTTCATCCCACGAAATCGTCGGTTGGCATATTCCTTCCCATTAAAGACAAAAATAGAAATATGGGTTCTATTAGCAACGTGGCGGTTATGGTTGGTGAGTCCATGTTCTAGAATATTCACTTCCCTTCTCGCACAACTCAATAGCACATGATTCTCCCCATGTCAACACTCTAGAAGATTCACTTTCTCGTTCACTCAGCCCGCCAACACATGCTCATGCCCATGTCGACATTCCAACAGCTCCATCTTCCCACGCTCAACCTGCCAGCACATGCTTCTGTCCACGATTAAAGGAAACTAACACGCAATTGTTCGCATCAAGGAGAATCAACGCCGTGGAAGCAGGAGGACGGCCTGTGCACTGTCATAGACCACCATGCATTCGTTGTATAGACATTTAAGACTTCTATTTTTAGAGAGGTCGACTATGTCGACCTTCTCTCCCATTATAAACTTATATATAGATGCCTCCTTTGGAGAAATACAGACGACATATAACACAGTAGATATAGACATTTATGCTATCAGTAATTCATAGAAACGCTGTATAATTTTCTTAGTTAATAGAAGCTCCTGAATTTTACTATTGATATTCTGCGGTTCGTGACTCAGTTGATTTAGCTTCAATCTCTGATTGTTGGGAAGGGCCCCTCATCAACCGAAGGTTTTTATGTATATTTTTGTATTTTCCTTTCTGCAAGTAAATAGCTCATTTTCCAGTGTATGTAATTAATTTTGTTTTCCTGTATATGTCATTTCCTTATTTTTCTGTAATCTTCATCTTGTTGCTAGCTTAATCTACTTTTCTAGATTTGATAATGGCCGACCAAGCATAGTGTCTATAGTTTGTTTTCAGTCTTTTGCAATCAGATAGAGTTTAGTTAGTTGTTGTTTCAGGTTTATTTTATAATTAGAATTAGTTCTGTTAGTTTATTTCCTGTAGCTGTAGGTTAGTTTTATTCATATCTTAGTTTTGTTTGATTATGTCATAGAAAAAGTTTATTTCTTTAAACAATGATTAGAATAGGTTACTTCTTGCTAGCTTAGCTTCTAAATACTCTATTCATTGCTTCCCTTGCACCATAGGATCATATGCATCAGCCAACTAGTAGTTAAGATCATCAAAACTACTTCTTTCCTTAGTTTAAATCATTTTCCTCCATCCGGACTGTCTTGTAGACTGTCATCCGGACTGTCTTGTAGACTGTCATCCGGATCGTCATTCGGACCTCAATACTTTCTACCTTGTTTTTATGCTTATTTAGAATCCAGTTTCTTAGGCTTTTTAACTGTAATATTTCTTGCTTTTAATTAGCATTCTTAGATGTAATTAACATCTTGTTTTCTACTACATAGAGTTTTAATTAAGTTTCGTCATTGTTCTTAGTTTCCATTTCATCTTCCTTAACTTTGCTTTCACTGTTTTTTCAAGTTATGTCTTTCATCTTTGATTTGCCAATAGGTTACTATTCTAGAATCTATCAGTTTCATTCTTAGTATGGTTTATTATATGTTCTTAAGTTTTATTTCGGCTTAGAATTAATAATTTCATTCTCCAAGATATCTTAATTTTGATAGTTTCTTCGTTAAGCATAGGATTAGTTTTTCCCATTTACACAGATAATGAAGATGCTCATGAAATAGAGTTTGGTTCAGAAATAAATATCTTTATCAAGTTTTCTACTTGCTTCTATATAAAATATCATTATCAAGTTTTCTATTTGCTTCCAATTCAAAATTTAGTCTGAGTAAATATCTTTATTAAGTTTTCTACTTGCTTCTAGATTTCATTAGTTCCAATTCATTTTTCTTATGGATAGAAGATAGATCATAATGTTTAAAATTAATTGTAATTGGTCTCTTTGTAGTTTACATCTCTTTGTAGAAATTAGGTTAGATTTACTTCCATTTTGTTTTGTTGTTACATTTGAAAGTCATTACGATACATTCACCCCAATTCCTATCACATTTGACATACAACATCAAGGAGAATGGAATTAGATACTTTAGTGTAGTCTTGAAGTATTAATTGAATGCATGAATATTTGTTGAATTCACTAAGTAGTTTGTAGTTTTTGTTTTAAGTCAAGTAGTTTCCATTTTCATAAAAAGTAGTCTACTTTTTTATCAGTATTTGTTCTTTTCCCATTGTTTAATCATAGAGTAGAGTAGTATAGTTTGATACTATTATGATCTGTTGGTTTAGCTAGGTTTAATTAGTTCCTTCATTGTATTTCTGAAGGTTAACTCGATTTTTTTATTTTGAAAGATCATTCGATCTTTTCTTTATTAAACATTTCTAAGATCTACTGAGCCGAAACTTAGGTCCCATTCTACCTTAGCATATATGTGCCACAACTCTAAGATTACCAACCCTGGTCAATAATTAAATATTTTGGTGATTCCTTAAGACAATAAATACACCTCAACAATCGTCCTGATGCATATCATCATCACATGATCATCCTGATCATCGTCATAGCATCGTCCTGATGCATGTCATCATTGTATGATCATCCTAATCATCGTCATAGCATCATCCTGATGCATGTCATCTAGAGCATCGTCTTGATTCTCATCACACAATGCTTACAACCACATCCATGGGAAGGATCCTCCTACCACCATGCTTGGAATGGCTCCTGCAAATTTGTCCCATCAATTCTTCCTTGAAGTATCTTCTATATGAAGAACACCAAGCCTCTCTCTGAAGTACTCGAAATTCACTTTGGCTAGTAGTTTGGTCAACACATCTGCAATCTGCTCATCTGTCGCAACATACATGAGCTTCACTGCTTCTCTCTACATCATATCCTTGATATAGTGATATTTGATCTCGATATGCTTCGACCTGTCATGGAACAATGGGTTCTCTGACAGCTTGACACAACTCTCGTTGTCACAAAAAATACAGATAGCATCCAACTGGAGATCAAATAACTCAGACAGTAGCTTCCTAATCCATACTGCCTCACAACTGTCCGAACAAGCTGCAACATACTCTGCTTCATCTGTATTGAGTGCTACGTAGGATTGCTTCTTGCTAAACCAAGAGATCACACCTGATCCCATACTGAAGCAACACCCTGAAGTGCTCTTCCTATCTGCAGCACTTCTTGCCAAATCTGAATCAACATAACCCTCTAGGTTAATTTTTGATTCGCATCATACTTGATCCCATAATCAATCGTACCCTTCAGGTACCTCAGAATATGCTTTACAGAAATCAAGTGAACATGTCTAGGATCCTTCAAGAATTGGCTCAAGGTGTTCACCGTAAAGAAAATATTTGGTCTCATGCTTGTAAGGTACATCAAAGACCCAATCATCTGATGATATATCGTGGCATCAACTGACTCTGAATAAGAATCACTCAATAGCTTCAGGTTCGATGCCATAGGTGTGGCCATGGCCGAGCAGGTCATCATCCGAAACCGCTTCAGGATCTCTACTGCATACTTCCTTTGTCCAAGAAAGATTCCATCTGCACTCTGCCACACCTCCATACCTAGAAAGTAATGCATCATACCCAATTCCTTCATCTTGAACTCGACAGCAAGCTTTCGCTTCATATCAACAATCAATCCATCCTCACATGTTACAAACAGGCCATCTACATACAATAGGAGTCTTACTGGATTTCCTTCCTCAACCTAGTTGTAGCAAAGGTTGGAATCTGCTTTACTCTTGGTAAATCCCAAACTGGATAGAAAGTTGTCTATCCTGTCATACCATTTACTAGGTACTTGCTTCAAGCCATACAAGGCTTTCTTCAATCTACATACATATGAATCCATGTCATGTGTCTCAAAATCGAGTGGCTGCTCCACATACACTCCCTCTTCGACTACACCATTCAAGAAAGTTGTCTTGACATCCATCTGGTGTATCTTCCACTTCATCACTGCAGCTAGAGCAAGTACTGTTCTGATGGAATTGTATCTGGATATAGGTGTAAAAGTCTCTTCATAATCTATCCCCTCTTTCTGGTAGAAGCCATGAGCTACAAACCTTGCCTTGTATTTCTCTATGCTACCATCTGTAGCATGTTTGATCTTGTAGATCCACTTGGAGGTCACAACAAACTTCCCTTCTGGTCTTAGGACCACATCCCATACATCATTCTTCATGATCAATTGGTCATCCTCGATCATGGCATCCTTCTATTATTTCATCCCAGATCCTGGGAACTTTAGATTCTTCAATATCTTCAATAGATAGTTTTCTCGAACTTTGTTGCTGTAACAAATGTTGTTGTCCTTCTTTTGTAGGTGATTGTACACGATATTTCCTACAAGTCAAATTCAATTGCATGATTAGAAACTTCTCATAGTTTTCAAAAACAAATTCTTATGCATAAAGACATATGTCATATAGTCATGTAATTATCTTAGCCAATGCTTCAATACAACATTTATCCATATTCCGTATTCACACGGTAACTTTCTAGATGCCTTACATCTCTACCAAAACATTTGTTAAGAGTGTGCACAACTCCCAACATGTTAGCAAAGAGATTTCATTCTAGATAAGTAGCAATGGAATATTGTACAGTACCATAGGCCACTTACCCATTACTTGCATATTAGTAGTATCATGTTCATTAATGCAACTTTTCTAATATCCATAATACATATCCTAAATCTAGGAACATAAGTATGTACATGACTGGAAAACATCATTTAAGTAATCATATATACAAGAAATGACAATTCAAATACTTATCTATGTTTGGTTGTAGGGTGGAATCCCTCTCAATCTTTGCTTTCTTGTAGGAACTACTGGAGTGTGCTCCCTCTTGATCTTTTCTTCCTTGCAGGAACAACTCGAGTGTGCTCCCTCTTGATCTTTGCTTCCTGGATTATCTGTCTTTGAACTTATATCCATCATGGACCACTATGCATGCTTAAGTGTGCACTAGTGTCATCATTGTGTCATCCTCAAGATCTCATACATAATCATACATTCATTAGTATAATCTCAATACTAACAAAACATTATGATTCTAAATAATCTTAAACATGTATGGTCATGATCATTTCATACATAGGTAATTTATTACAAGTGTTAGTATTCAAGGTTTCAGGGAGTACTTCTTTTACTCATGCATATTCTTATTTGACCATAGGACTCTTCTAGTTTTTCATATCATTAATCAAACTAAGAAGCATAATATGCATAAACCCATGATTACTCAAACTTATAACTACATGATCAATTATACAAAAGTATACTTATATGAGATCCTAACATAAGGTAGGATTTTAACTTGATATAGGAAAAACACACCTGGATTATCATGCTTGCTAGTTATTTCTAACATACCCACATAATGTCTTCTTGTTCCCTTCAATTACTTGTGCTCGTAACCTGCATATCTCATAATTTAACCATTGTAGAACCAAATTATACATACCTCGTAAGTAGAGCTTCTATGTGATCCATGACTATGGATGAGTCTTTGTCTTCATGTCACCATGGTCATATGTTCTTGATCTAGAAATTGATTTGTACCTTTTATGGTAGTAGAGATAATCATCCTCATACAACACCACATTGTATTAGTACATCATAAGTGTCATAATCATAATCAATGAATGTCTTCTAATATTCAAATGCATTCATACTTTTACTAAGGTGATAAGACAAGTTAAGATTGTACTAACCTCAATAATATGAAGACAAACATATCATAAACTTAATCATGAACAAATTTCAAAACATACATGTATTTCCTCAAGTCATACCTGTCGAGATTTCTTGTAGCATTTCTATGTAAGGCCTTAGCCTCATCTCCCTCTGGAACTGGAACTTCTTCACTTATGCAAGTGTACAATTCATTCTCTTCCAGGATTAACCCAATCCACTTTGATTTGCTGAAACAGGATCTGGAGTTGGATTAGGGTTTGTCAGAGAAACCCTAAAAATTCAAACTTTGAATTTCAAACTTCTAATTGGATGAAAAGATGTGCCTTGCTGAGTTTATCAAGCTGGTATACTTCAATTTTGAAAACTACAAAATTTGACCCCTCAAAATTTCATTTGAAACTTTCAGATCTTCTGGTTAAAATCTCAAACTAGGGTTTGATAATGCCCGAGGTTATTCCTAGTCAAAAGGTTCGATCTTGTGCTCTAAACTTAAATTTTTCTAAGGAGCATCCAGCCATGGTCACAGATTTCAAAAATTCCAACTTTGGAGAAACCCTAATTTTCCACCTTTTCGATCAAAATCCCAAACTAGGGTTTGATGGAGCCTGGGGTTCTGCCCAACCAAAAAATTTGATCTTGGTCTTTAAATTTCAATTTTATTGAGGAGAGAAATCCTATGCTGAAATCACTCCAAAATTTCACTTATGTCAAAATCCCTAATTTCCCGCAGAAGTGACAAGCCAAAAATGAGAATGCATAGAATCCAATTCTATTTCACAGAAATATGTGCCTTATCATTTTTGGTTCGTCTCTGAAATTTTGGATCCACAAGTCTGACCTCAAATGGATTCTCTGAGAGATATATATCCCAAATGTCACAACGTGGCCTGTTAATGTGATAAAACAGGATAGTGAACTTGTACGGAGTGCCACATGTCATTGGTTCAACTTCGGCCTTTGAAAAGAGGACCTGTGAAACTACAGTCTGTTCCCTTATTGCCACTTTTTACAGAATTTCATTTGGAGCTTCCTAGCCCAAGTTGTGACCTTTTTTCCTAGGTCACCTGTTTATGACTGAGATCTGGAAGAGGCATAAACCCTAACTTGTACGGATCATAAATTACTAAGTACAATGAATCAGATGTTGTGGTTCGGCCAAAAGGTACATGGGGATTCTATCGTCGACCTGTACACGTTTCAGAACCTGAACCTTTGCCAAAATGGATTTATAGCAGAAGTTCCACAATGACTGGCTTTTGCTATATCAATCCCTAGCTTCCAAGTTGTCGCAAGTGCAACAAGTGTCATAAATGCCACACCATTCCTTCCTTCAGGCTAGCTCTGATACCATGTTAGTTTTTCATCATTTAATTCAATAGATCTAGGATCTTAACTGAAATAATAACATGTACAACATATCAAGCATAAGATACAAGAGACAAGAGACACAAAACATTTCACCGGGGAAAACCAAGAAGGTGAAAAACCCCGCAGCTTCCTCAGAGATAGAATAAGCACCAATACAAAGATCACAAAGCTCAAACCCAAAGAGATAGATGACATCATCAGATACTCCTCCTCCACTTTTGTGCACTCATCCTCTCTCTCACTAATGTGAAGTGACTGAATGAGTGAATGTGTCAAATGAGAGAGTCGCACTCTCTATTTATACTTTTACTTTCACTTGACCTTTACTCAACTAGGTCAGCCCCAACTTAACCACTTAACATAATGTTGATTGGTCCGACCCCACTAGGGTGGTCTAAGAACCCTTTAACCCACATGACTCATACAGGGTTGACCCCATCAAGGGGGTCTAATAACCCTTTAACCCACATGACTCATACAGGGCCGACCGCATCAAGGTGGTCTAATAACCAATCATGTGTAAGTTACGACACTTATAATATAACTTGCGACATTTGCAAGTACAACTGACAACACTTCCAATTGGAGGAATAATAAATCTCCGTTGGGGATACAATAAAGTAAAAATACAATATACAAGTTAATATCTTCCGAAGTTACAAAAACATCAACATAGAAGGTATGACTTTCTATTGATTTTCCAATCTCAGCTGAATAGGTGACCATAATAATTTAGGCTTTACCATATTTCCCAAGTCCACGTAGTAAGAATATTCACATCTGAGCCTAGATCCAAAATAACAAAATCCATATCATAATCTCCAATTTGTGCATTAAGTTGTATCTCCTAACCAATTTTTTCTCTCTTTTGAACATGATTCACAACTCTCTCTTGGCTCATTTCTCCCTTAGATTCAATAATTAAAGTATTCAATTACCATAATGCATTTTCATCCTTAATGAGAACCAAAAAACTTTTCAAAATGCTATGCAGATCACTTATCTTTCCTAGCATTTTGCTTCACATGGACCGGTCGAAGTGAGGTGGCATGTCATAGATAAGACCTTCTTCAAATATTAGTGGTGGGGAGGATGTCGACGCCCCCTTCTTATTCCCCATAAATTCATCATATGCCTCAAAGAAAACTCTCTTCTCTTTTTGAACATCAAATTGTTACGGTCGTTGGACTATTGGTCGCACTCTTGTTTCCCACTGGTTATTGTGACTTCCTTTGTTAGCACCCATCATAGCCCCTCCTCTAGTGACCATAGTGACAATAGGATGCTTCTATCTTGATTCAGCTCAAATCTTCTGGACATTCTGGTTCTAAATTTTGTTTATTCTTCGCCTGTCATCTTTCTATAAGTTTGGGATCATCTTCAATAGTATGGTCTAATGCCCTTCAATATGTGCATGTAGAAATAGGATCCGAGCATTCCCTCACATAATGTACTCGAGTACCGCAGTTATAACATATTACTCGAAATCTTCCTCGACCAAATCCTCCTGGTCCACGTCCTCGGAATCTACCCCACGACAAATTAAACTACACATTACTTCTTTCAGCTTGCTCTTCTCCTTTCATAAGGAAAGTATATGTTGTACATTGTGTGAGTAGTTTATATGTTCGAAAATCCTTTTCATCATGACCAACTAACCGATAGAACTTACACCATAATTTTTTTGGCGTAATCACCATTTTTTGTAGTAAATAACATTATTTTGGTCAATGTACTCTAGTTTGAAATATTCTACACCATATGCTTGTTCCATGGTTCAATGGATTAGGATCTCCAACAACAATATAATCATGGAAAGATGTGCATTGATTTTTTGAGTGACCCTCCTCCTTGAATCATGTGCACTAGACATCTTCTCTTTTTTCCTTTCCCTTCTTAATTTCTTGGATCTAAATCGACAGGTTCGCCATCTACGACTGAATCTGATCCATACCAGCTGTAGTATCTCTAACAGGTGATGCTTCAAGCTTCATAGCCAACTCAAGGGCTTCTATCTACAACGCAATATTCTACTGCATCAATCGAACTCTGATATGGGGTAACAAGGAAGTTATAAACCACTCCTTATGTTGGAAATCAGTCATTTGAAAACTCATGCGGGCCATCAATGTCTTGAATCTCTAGTTGAAGTCCCAAACAGTTCCATTCGACGATTGTTTGATCTCTTTCAACTCAGTAATACACTATGACTCAGATTTTGGATTTTTAAATTCAACTTTTGAACCCATCCTTAACCTCTGCTAAAGTATTTGTTGGTTCTCTAGTATCTACTTTTGATAATTTCATAAACCAATCCAACGCGTGACCCCTAAAGGTCGTAATTAGTTGCACCAATTTGACATTATAATCTTATACCTGTTTGACAGTCCATCCTACATTACATAGGAACTACTGATTATTTGTATCCTCTGACCCATTCCCATTAAAGATAGGTAATTTCATGTTATCCCCAACCATTCTGGGCTTCTAGGTTTTTGGTTGACTTGGTATTAACGGACCACTAATTGGAATCTTGCTACTTGGATCAATACTACTCTGACTATTACCACTATTTTTACTTGCTTAGAAAAATTGTGATGAACTACTATTGTTAGTTTTTCAGAATTTACTTCAATCTGATCTAGGATATTAACTGAGAGAACAACATGTACAGCATATCTACAGCATATCAATCATGGACACAAAAATGCAAGCACACAAGAGACACAGAGTTTACTTGGGGAAAACCATAAAGGTGAAAAACCCCAACAACTTCCTCGGAGATAGATAGAGCAATGATACAACCCAAGCATACGAGATAGACATCTTCTAGTAGTAGCTTCTCCTCCTCCACAAGTGTGCCACTCTCCAAAGAGTGTGTGTGGGAATAGAATGATGAAATAGAGTGCCTCCCGCACTTTATTTATACTTGACTTGACTTACCTAATAACCTTTACTAGGTCAACCTCAACTTAACCACATAACACAATGTTGACTGTGTCGACACCCAATAGGGTGGTCTAATAACCCTTTGACCCACATGGCCGAACCCCACTAGGGTGGTCTAATAACCCTTTGACCCACATGAATTATATAGGGCTGACCCCAATAAGGTGGTCTAATAACCCATCAAGTATAAGTTACGACACTTTCGTATAGAGCAATAATAACATCTCTATAGGAATACAACCACTTCCGTATAGAGGAATAATAACATCTCTATAGGAATACAATATACATATATGTGAAATACATTCCGAAGTTACATATACATCATCACTCCCTCTTAAATAGGAAAGTATTTCTTGACACAGGTCTTCTAGCACAAGTCTTCTTCTCTAGATCATCGTCACTAGATAATCGTCATTGAGTCATCGTCATCGTCACTCCTGCTACTATCTCAATCAATCTCTGAATCTACTCATCATAGGAAGTTCTACAGAGCCAGTCCTTTTTCATACTGAATGTAGGCCCACCACCTACAGGTATTCATCATCACTGGCCATACTATGGAATCCTCAGGACTTATTACGTGCGTCACAAAACCTCGAAGGAGCATCCCAAAACCTCAAAAGAGCATCCCAAAACTGATTACGAGCACATAGCTCCACCTATCGGATCTCCCGAGACTTTTTACATCCTACTGCAGAACCTGTCCACGGCCACAGACTATCATGAAGCACAACCTAGATGCACACACACAATACTTACACTCACTGGCATGGGAGGACCAACCTACCACCATCCGTGAAAGGCTCACAGCACTTACATCAACAACCATGGGAGGACCAACCTACCACCATGTCGGAATGGCACAACACTTATATTGCAGCCATGGGAGAACACATCTACAACCATGCTAAAATGGCCTAGCACTTATATCGTAGCCATGGGAGAACACATCTACAACCATGCTCGAATGGCCCCAGCACTTATATTGCATCCATGGGAGAACACATCTACAACCATGCTTGAATGGCACCAGCACTTATATCGCAACCATGGGAGAACACATCTACAACCATGCTCGAATGGCCCTGGCAATTACATCACGACCATGGGAGAACACATCTACCACCATGTCGGAAAAGCCTAGCAATTACATTGTGACCATGGGAGAACACATCTACAACCATGTCCAAAAAGCTCATGTGCATCTGTGTCTTCGGAACTCATCAAACATAATCCAACTGATTATGTAATGTATCCACCTGATACATGTCATCACATATGATCATCTTGATCATCATCACTGCATCATCCTGATGCATATCATCTGGAGCAACATCCTAAAGCTCGTCATCCATGATCATCCTAATTATATAATGCATCCACCTGATGCATACCAAGTATCTACCTGATACAAATCATCATACATGATCCACCTGATCACATAATGTATCTACCTAATACATACACAGATACATGATACACCTGATCATACAATGTATCCACCTGATATATATCAACATACATGATCTACCTGATCATACAATCGTATCCACCTGATACATATAAAGATACATGGTCCAAGCATCCAACATGATGCATGTATACATACATATAAATGATCCAACTGAATATATCCAGGATCCAACATGATGCATACATACATAAATGATCCAACTGATCATATTCAACATCCAACATGATGCATACATACATAAATGATCCAACTGATCATATCCAGCATCCAACATGATGCATACATACATAAATGATCCAACTGATCATATCCAACATCCAACATGATGCATACATACATAAATCATCCAGCTGATCATATCGAGCAGAAACTAGAACATCATCCTGATGCTCATCATCCAACGCTTACATCCATATCCATGTGAAGGATCCTCCTTCCACCATGCTTGGAATGGCTTCAGCAAATGTCTCCATCACTTCTTCCACGAAGTGTCGTCGATCTGAAGAACACCAAGCCTCTCTCTGAAGTACTCAAACTTCACTCTGGCTAGTGGCTTCATCAACACATCTGCAATCTGCTCTTTCGTCGCAACATATAGGAGCTTCACTACTCCTCTCTACACCATATCCATGATATAGTGATATTTGATCTCAATGTGCTTCAATCTATTGTGGAACACCGGATTCTCAGACAGCTTCACACAACTCTGGTTGTCACAAAAGATACCAGTAGCCTCCAACAGGAGATCAAATAACTCAGACAGTAGCTTCTGGAGCCATACTGCCTCACAACTAGCCAAACATGCTGCAACATACTCTACTTCGGCTGTACTCAGTGCTACGCAGGATTGCTTCCTACTAAACCAAGAGATCACACTTGATCCCATACTGAAGTAGCACCCAGATGTGCTCTTCCTATCTCCAGCACTACCTGCCCAATCAGAATCAACATAACCCTGCAGGTTAAACTTTTGATTCACATCATACTTGAGCCCATAGTCAACTGTACCCTTCAGGTACCTCAGAATATGCTTTACAAAAACCAGGTGAACACCTCTGGGATCCATTAGGAACTAGCTCAATGTGTTCACCACAAAGCAAATATCTGGTCTAGTGTTCGTCAAGTACATGAAGGACCCAATCATCTGACGATACACAGTGACATCAACCATATTAGATGAAGCATCACACATAAGCTTCAGGTTCGATGCCATAGGTGTGGCCATGTCCTTGCAGTCCATCATCCTAAACCTCTTCAAGATCTCTACTGCATACTTCTCTTGTCCAAGGAAGATACCATCTGCACTCTACCACACCTCCATGCCTAGAAAATAGTGCATCATCCCCAAGTCCTTCATCTTGAACTCGGCTGCAAGCTTCCTCTTGGTATCGGCAATCAAACTATCATTACCTATTACAAACAGATCATCCACATACAGAAGTAGTATCACTGGATTTCCTTCCTCAACCTTGTAATAAAGGTTGGAATCTGCTTTACTCTTAGTAAAGCCCAAACTGGATAGGAAACCATCCATCCTACCATACCAAGTCTTGGGAGCTTGCTTCAAGCCATACAAGGATTTCTTCAGTCTGCACACATATGACTCCCTGTCATGTGTCGAAAACCAAGTGGCTGCTCCACATACACTTCCTCTTCAACTACACCATTCAAGAAACTAGTCTTGACATCCATCTGGTGTATCTTCCTTTTCATCACTGTAGCTAGAGCAAGTACTGATCTGATGGAAGTGTACCTAGCTAGAGGAGCAAAAGTTTATTCATAATCTATTCCCTCTTTCTGAGAGAAGCCACGAGCTACGAATATTGCTTTGTATTTTTCTATGCTTCCATCTGCAGCATGATTGATCTTATAGATTCATTTGGAAGTCGCAACAGACTTCCCTAAACATCATTCTTCATGATCGACTGGTGCTTCTCGATCATGGCATTCTTCCCGAATCCTAGGAACTTCAATATATTCAATATCTTCAATAGATAACTTTGTTGCTGAAACAAATGTTGTAGTCCTTCTTTTGTAAGTGCTCGTATACGATCT
The DNA here is from genome assembly GCA_027924585.1 of Larix kaempferi. NCBI lineage: Eukaryota > Viridiplantae > Streptophyta > Pinopsida > Pinales > Pinaceae > Larix > Larix kaempferi. The sequence continues at coordinate 23,120,600 of BSBM01000753.1, forward strand.
TTCCTACAAAACAAGTTAAATTGCATGATTAGAAACTTCTCATAGTTTTTAGAACAAATTTTTACGCATAAAGAAATATGTCATACAATCATGCTTTTAGCCAATGCTTCAATACAACATTCATCCATATCCTGTAACTTTCTAGATGCCTTCCAATATCTACCAGAACATTGTTAAGAGTTTGCACTACTCCCAACATGTCAGCAAAGAGGTTTCATTCTAGATAAGTAGCAATGGAATGTTGTATAGTGCCATAGGCCATTTACCCATCACATGCATATTAGTAGTATACTGTTCATCAATGCAACTATTCTAATATGCATAATACACAACCTAATTCTACGGAAATCGGTATATACATCATTGAACAATATTTATTTAAACTATCAAATATGCAAGAAATGATAATTCAAATACTTATCTTTGTTTGTTTGTTGGGTTGACTCCCTCTCAGTCTTTGCTTCCTTTCTGCAACTCTATTCTGATGTGGATTGTGAGAAGTGGTCGACTCCTTCTGAATATCTGCATCGTTGCAGAAACTACTGGAGTGTGTTCCATCTTGATCTTTGCTTCCTGGATTACCTATCCTTGAACTTATATCCATCCTCAATCACTATGCATGCTTACAAGTATCATTATTGTGATATCCTCGAGATCTCATACATAATCATACATTTATTAGTATAATATCAATACTATCAGAAACACAATAATCTTAAACATGTATAGTAATGATCATTTCAAACAAAAATAATAAGCATTAGTATTCAAGGACTCTTATGGTTAGTCATATCATAAATTAAAGTAAGAAACATAATATGCATACACCCATGATTATTCAAACCTATGAATAATCATTATCAATCATGCCATGTATACTTTACACAAGGTAGGATTCTAACTTGATATAGGAAAAACATACCTGGATTAATATGTTAGTTGGTTATTGTCTAACATACCCACATGATGTCTTCTTGTTCTCTTAAGTGACTTGTGCTAGTAACCTGCATATCTCATAGGTTAACCAAGTTATACATATCTCGTAAGTAGATCTTCCATGTGATCCATGGCAATGGATGAACCTTTGTCGTCATGTCACCATGGTCATATGTTCTTGAACTAGAACATGATTTGTCTTTCTTGATGTACCTTTCATGTTAGTGGACAACATCAACCTCATACACAATTGCAATGCATTAGTACAATCATAAGTGTCAAAAACCCTAATCAATGAATATCTTCTATCATGCATTCATAATTTTATTAAGGTGATACAACAAGTCTAAAATTAACCAAGATTGTACTAACCGTAATCATATGAAGACAAAAATATCATAAACTTAATTATGAACCGAATTTGAAACATACCTTGATAAGTTATACATGTCGAGATTGCTTGTAATCTTCTTATGTAAGTCCTTAGCCTTATCTCCCTCCGAAACAAGAACTTATTTACTTATGCAGGTGACAAATCCATTCTCTTCTAGGATTAACCCAATCCACTTGATTTGCAGGAACTAGATCTGGAGCTGGATTAGGGTTTGTCAGAGAAACCCTAAAAATTCAAACTTTTAATTTCAAACTTTTGAAAGGATAGAAAGATGTTCCTTGATGAGCTGATCAAGCCGGTATATTCAGAATTTGAAAACTGCAATGTTTCACCCCTCAATTTTTCCTTTGAAACTTTCAGATTCACTAGACATGACCCTGAACTAGGGTTTGATAAATCCCACCCTTATTCCCAATCAAAAGGTTTGATCCAAAGCTCTAACCTTCTATTCTTCTAAGGAGCTTCTAGCCGTGGTCACACATTTCAAAAATTCTCATTTTTGCAAAAGCCCTAATTTTCCACTTTTCTGATCAAAGTCCCGAACTAGGTTCTGATCAATCCCGGCCTTCTTCCCAACAAAAAATTCTGATCTTGGTCTCTAAATTTCGATTTTGATGAGTAGCATTCATCTGTGGTCTCCGATTACAAAAATTCCATCTTTCTCCGAAACCCTAAATTCCCAAAGCCATGAATGAAGGTGCTCAAAAATAATTATGTTTTGACAGAAATATGTACCTGATTGTTTCTGGTGTAACTCTGAACTTTCAGATCCAAAAGGTCTGAAACCTCTACCTGTGGCATCCCATTCTGTCATCTTTCCAACCCCATAGGTCAGACCTCAATTGGATTCTCTGAGAGAGAGTTGTGCCAAGTGTCGCAACATGACCTGTTTATGGGATAAAACAAGAGAGATAAATTGTACAGCGTACCACATGTCACTAGTTCATTTTCGGCCTCTGAAAAAGATACCTGAGAGCTTACAGTTCATGCACTACCTGTCACATTTTACGAAATTTCATTTGGAGCTTCCGAGCCCAAGTTATGACCTTTTTTCCTAGGTCACCTGTTTATGACTTCGATCTGGAAGAGGCAGAAAGCCTAGATTGTACAGATCATAAAACACAAAGTACAGTGAATTAGAAGTTATCCTTTGGACATAAGGTACATGGGGATCTGATCTTCAACCTGTAAAATTTTTAGATCCGAAAACTTCACCAAAATGGATTTATAGCAAAAGTTCTACGATGACTGGGTTTTTCTATAGCAAACCCTAGCATCGTAAGTGCAACAAGTGTCATACATGCCATACCATGCCATCTTTCAGGCTAGATCTGATACCATGTTAGTTTTTTAGAATTTACTTCAATCTGATCTAGGATATTAACTGAGAGAACAACATGTATAGCATATATACAGCATATCAATCATGGACACAATAATGCAAGCACACAAGAGACACAGAGTTTACTTGGGGAAAACCATAAAGGTGAAAACCCCAATAACTTCCTCAGAGATAGATAGAGCAATGATACAACCCAATCATAAGAGATAGACATCTCCTAGCAGCAACATCTCCTCCTCCACAAGTGCGCCACTCTCCAAAGCGTGTGTGTGAGAATAGAATGATGAAATAGAGTGCCTCCCACACTCTATTTATACTTGAATTGACTTGCCTAATAACCTTTACTAGGTCAGCCTCAACTTAACCACATAACACAATGCTGACTGAGCCAAAACTCAATAGGGTGTTCTAATAACCCTTTGACCCACATGGCCAACCCCCACTAGAGTGTTCTAATAACCCTTCGACCCACATGACTTATATAGGGCCGACCCCAACAAGGTGGTCTAATAACCCATCATGTATAAGTTACGACACTTACAATATAAATGACGACACTTCCATATAGAGGAATAATAACATCTCTATAGGAATACAACCACTTCCGTATAGAGGAATAACAACATCTATATAGGAATACAATATACATATATGTGAAATACATTCCAAAGTTACATATACATCAACAACTATGTCTTACCTCAGTTTCTGGATATGTACGCGGGGTTGTGGGTATGTCACAGCCTCAGGTCTGAGATGGATCTGCAGGTTCTTCTTCTTCTAAAATGAGCTACTACTCTTCCTCTTCATCGTAAGAATATTTGTCGAGTTGTTGTACTGCTTCGTAGTCCCTTATTTTGGTTGCACTACAACCTTTTGTCCTCATTAGAGTTCTCCTCCGCTTGTTTGACCGAAATATCTTCCCACTCTACAAAAACCCACACTCTTTGTCTATCTCACTATCTTCTCCTCTTACCATTTCATCTCATTCCACACATTCGTCTAGACCTTCCTCTAGTTGATACCCTTTCCCACCGCGCACAGATTCTTTGCTTGTCAAATTCCATTCGCATCACCCCTTTTTCACAGAGCAACATCTTAATCCACAAATTTAAATATATCAAGTACTTACCACATGGTCCTTGGAAGAATTATCATTCTGCTGCACTATATGACTTAGTAATTTCAACAACAAATTTTGTAATGCACCCCTCTAATATATTGTCTAGCCAGTAATCCACATCACGTAAAAATTTTATATTTAACACTTTTCAGTAGCTACATCATCTTAGGTGCCCATCTTCTAGGCTCACCTCCTTGGAATTTTGTCTTCAATTCAGTTCACCTTGCCAACCATTCTTACAATAAAATAGGAAATTATCCAAAGAATACTTCATGTAGATCTGATAAAACATACACACCTAACCACACTTCATCATCTAACATAGGGTCCTTGTTTTGATCTTTGGTGAACTCTGTCAGGTTCTGATCTACCCAATCCTGGATCTTCGACTTAGTAGGATTCCACATAAGCCACATTCCTCTTCAACACTAATCACAGTCCTGGAAATGGAACCATTTGTTGGCGTAATTCTACTTTGACCAGGGTTCAACCACACAACATAACACCAACAAATCCCAAGATACCTTCCACATAAACAGATGAGGTCTCACCAGAAGTACCTATGGAGCCTATAGGAACCATATTTATGTAGCATGGAAGAGGAACATTTCGACAATTACACCATTCAACACATAACCCATAACTTCAACATATCAATACCTATGACAAATCATCCACTCTGACAGATACCATGAACATATTATCGCTTTAAGACATATCGCATACATCACATTCATTCATTTCTTCATTATAAGCACATTCAATCATCAACTTTTACAGTTAATAAACAACATAAACATCACATAAAGAATCAAATTACAATTGACACCATGCTTTTAACATGGAAACCCAAAATGGGAAAAACCATGGTCCACGGAAGCGCTTCTTTTATTCATGATTCGCAGCAAAAACTAAGCACTTCATGTTTTTAAATACTCACAGACTTTCCTCCTTCTATTACAACGGATCTACGCACACAGCCTGCAAATCATGCGACGCTTTTCCTTACATCAATTGGAAAATTCGACATTACAAAAAACATAAGTGGTTCGCAGAATACATACATAGACCAACGATTTCTCGAACAACTTATTATTTCTATAACAACCCCCAAAATTCCCAACCTATTACATATTTATAGGTCGCACATAGCCTTCCCTGCTCCCACTACACCACTAACTAATGACTCGACTCATTAATGCAAGTGGTCAAAACCCTAACTAACTTACTTAACCTCACCCTTTGGCATATTCAAATTGACCATCTTCCTGATATGTCATCTACTTAATCGGAGTTGACCACTTCATCAAACCACTTTCCCTTGGTTTTGTCCACACCAAAACTGCTTTACCAAAAATGGTACCCCAAAATTCCTAGGCCCAACACATTCTACTTTAGTTGATAATGTTTGACATGATAGAAGATTAAAGAATTTAACGTAAGCATACAAGTTTTTTTTTTAAATGTACTTCCTTGATTATTTTAATATTAAGTAGTCAAAGAGACTAACTTATTTGGTTGTTTAGACATGTTCAGGAAAAACAATTCCTACCCCATTTCCCAAAATAGTAATGAGTATTTTGGATACATTACAAATGGTGACTAGAATTAATTGTATTCTATGGTAAATATGGCATATATCCTCCAGAATGTATTTTCTTGTGGATTTTGGATTCTTGTAGCCTATATGTATGTGCATGAAGGTTTAACGTGACCACAATATGTTAGAAATTATAAGCATAGCCCGCCATTTAGTGATGCTTGTCACTCCCCTTTATCTCCTTCACCATAAATGCCAAATAAAACCTTCGTCCACACTCATAGGGTCCAAAAATCGTTGTTGAGACAAAAACTATCGACAGGGGTTCCCTTCACACTGTCGTCGACAAACCCAATCAAACACCCTTAAGCATCGGCCCAAAAAGGTTTTACCCTTTCCAGCAACACCTGCGAAGTGAGTGAATTCTCACTCGAGATGATTAAGGGGGATGCAGGAACCAAGTTTCTACAGTGGAGAAAGGACATGCAAGCACTTCAACTCTATCGCACTAGAAACCAGAGATTTAGATTCGCATACATTTATACATTCATCATTCGCAGAAATAATACATAATGGACATTCGCATCAACATAGTTAAACTAATCATTCGCATCAACAACAATTACAAAACCATGGAGTCTTACAAATTTCACAAACACTTGCATTCATCATTCAACAGAAACAGCGACAAAATATATGACCATATTCAAACATCTTCATCCATTCATCAAAACCTGCGGTATAACCTTCACAGAAACAGTCAAAACATCTTATCACGGATACAACACAGGTCAAAATAGATCATTCTCCGATTCAACTATGTTTCCCTTAGGCTTACAATCATACTCCTATTTATATCAAACTAAACGGTTACAAAATGGTCCAGATGACCCATTTCTATCAAAATAGATAAACTTGTGCTTCCTTGTTCTCCGCGAATGACCCTTTCTTTCGCGGATGGTCCTCTTTGTAGCTGTCAGCTTCCTCACTTCATGCAGACTAATATCGTTCCAACAGGCCCTCAAAAAAAACTTGTGGCTCACCCTCGAGCCACCTCATCTAGACACCTCTGGTATTGTTCTCATCCTTCACTGTGCTAAACTTCTGAAGCCATTCTTGGTGTCTGGAGCTCGCTGTCTTGTACTTCTCAAACTCATCCTCCAGTCTCTGGGAACCTTGATTATCTTCCTCGAACTCATCCTCCAGTCTTTGGAAACCTTGATCATCTTCCCCTTTTGTGCCTACTCTTGTGCTTAAAGCTTTTTATGGTCTGGGGAAAAGTCCATCAACGTCACCCACTTGGGAAACAGGCCGACTACTTCGGCATATATGTTTCACGCTTCTAACCAGCCACTGTCAGGGCCGGTGTGCCTCTGTCCTTGGTGTTCTGGTGGTTGCAGGTACCATGGTTCTTCTAACTAATACCAAACTATTAGACATGTCGGGTGAGACCTCAGCTCTGTTCCTACCACATGTGACACTCATCATTCTTTCCCTTAACGCCCCTGGAGTGCTTCCGCTTGAAATGAAATGTGCCATTGAAACTATCTCACTTCCCTTTTCCACAACTTTCTTGGGATTTCTCACTCAAATTCCTAACTCTCATCACCTAGCTTAGTGACTCACATCATGCAACTTAATAATTCTCCTCTTCGGACTCTCTTTACTTCGACTTGCATTCTTCAATCTCCACGCCGGTATTTATGCTTGCTCCTTAACATTTGGTCATCATTTGCGAAATATTTCCCATAGCCATCCGATTCTCTCATCATACTTCTCTGTCATCTTCCGGCGATCCTAATCGGAAGTAATCATGCTCGTATTTGACATTTGCGTGCCAAATGTGTGAAGCATCGACGATCAACCCGGCTGGCCATGCTTTCCACTTTTTATCATAATTGCTTCTTCTTTTTTTCGCTATGGTTTTCAACCGCTATGCACCTGATCATGGAGATAAGGATTCAACTGATTCCCATTTACTAGCCTTGGTAACAACATGCCGTCTAAACTTTTCAACTACACAACACCTCCATCAGTAACAAAATCTATTATGTAGGGACCTAACCAATGCATCTGTAACTTACCTAAGTGCTTGGAATACTTAATGTCATATAGCAGAACCATATCTCCGCACTGAAAGTGCTTTGGTTTAACATGTCGATCGTGCCAAGCCTTTTTCTGATCCTTTTCTACCTTATGATGAAATCTTGTGATGAACCGATCCTCATCGAGTTGTACCAATTGTGCAAATCATTCTTCTAGTGCTCCAGTTGCTCATTCCTGTAGATACTGCAATGCACAGACTGGGGACAATATACTCCATCGGCATTATGGATTCCTTCTCGTAGAAAATCTTGAACTATGTCTGGCCATTCAATCATTTTCAAGTTGTGCAATACGCCCAAAGTATCACAGGGATCTTCAAATCCCAATCATCCTGATTTGTGTTGCATACTTTCAACAGTGCATGCTACAAGATTTTGTGGAATGCCTCAACTATCCCATTTGCTTGCGGATGGTAAGGGGTACTCTTCCTATGTTGAATTTGAAACTCCTCCGTCATTGCTGTGATCGTTTGACTAAAAAAAAGAGTCCCTTGGTCACTCATTAGTATCTTTCGGCACCCAAACCTAGTGACCATAGTGTTGAATAGGAATCTTATTGCAGTTGCAGCTGAGCAATCTTTCACTGGTGCAACTTCTTCCCATCGCGTCAAATATTCCGTCTCAGTGATTATGTAGCACGACCTTTTTAGTTTTCCTGGTGGGTTGATGGGTACCATGAAGTCAACTTCCCACTCGTCGAAATCATGCAGTGTCAATTGTTGAAATATTGTAACTTCAAAGAATATTATATTTATATTATTTAATTCCGGAGATGTTCCATACCTCCGATATGATTATACTATAAATCCGGATATGTTTATTCCTCCAAGTTGGTTGTGGTAACTAGGGTTATTAGACCCACCATGTGGGGGTCGGCCCAGTCAGTTATAATGGGGTATTTAACCTAATGGTTAAATACGAGCCTACATGTACTTGTGTAAAATACATATCAGAGTAGTGTATAAATAGAGGAGGTGTGTTCCTCATTTGACACACTCACTCACTTAAGAAAGGCGCATTTGTGGAGGAGAGGTCTGCTATGGAGGAGAAGGAGCTTATGCTCAGGGTTTGCATCTTTGTATATTGCTTGTCATCTATATTGAGGAAGCTTTGCTGGGTTTTCTACCCCATGAGGGTTTCCCAGGATAAATCTCTGTCTCTTGTGTTTATGCTATGCTTGTTGTTTCTTCAGTGATCCTGTATATGCTATTATTGTGAAATGGAATGTAATGCTTCTATTTTCTGTCTTAGCATATTGAATTTTAACATGGTATCAGAGCTAACTTGAAGGAAGACAAGGTATGGCACTAAAGACACTTGCTTTACTTACGACAATTTGAAGGTTAGGGTTTTACATAGAAAAAACCAGTCATCGTAGAACTTTCGCTATAAATCCGTTTTGGCGAAGTTTTCGGATCTGAAATTGTTACAGGACGAAGCTAACATCTCCAGGTACCTTGTGTCCAAAGGACAATCTCTAATTCGTTGTACTTTGTGATTTATGATCTGTACAATATAGGGTTTCTGCCTCTTCCAGATCTGAGTCAAAATCAGGTGACCTTGGGAAAAAGGTCATAACTTGGGCTAGGAAGCTCCAAATGAAATTTCGTGAAAAGTGAAAGGTAGTACACAGACTGTACTATCTCAGAAAACGTTTTCAGAGGCCGAAGTTGAACCAGTGACACGTGGCACTCCGTACAAGTTCGCTCTCCTGTATTATCCCATAAACAGGTCACGTTGCGACACTTGGCATAACTCTCTCTCAGAGAATCCAATTTAGGTACGACCTGTCAGGATGGAAATATAACAGGCCGAGCTATCTCAGAAAACGTTTTCAGAGGCCGAAGGTCAAACAGTGACACGTGGCACGCCGTACAAGTTCGCTCTCCTGTATTTTCCCAAAACAGGTCACGTTGCGACATTTGGCGTAACTCTCTCTCAGAACATCCAATTGAGGTCATACCTGTCAGGATGGAAAGCTAACAAGTCAGGCTATCTCAGAAAACTTTTTTCAGACCCTGTGGATCAAAAATTTCGAAGTTACATCAGAAACAATCAGGTACATATTTCTGCGAAAACAGAATTATTTTTTGGTACCTTCATTCATGGCTTCCAGAATTTAGGGCTTTGAAGAAAGTTGGAATTTTTGTAATCGGAGACCACGGCTGGATGCTACTCATCAAAATAGAAATTTAGAGACCAAGATCAGAATTTTTGGTTGGGCAGAAGGCCGGGCTTGATTAGACCCTAGTTCGGGACTTTGATCAGAAAAGCAGAAAATTAGGGCTTCTGTAAAAATAGGAATTTTTGAAATCTGTGACCACGGCTGGAAGCTCCTCAGAAAAATAGAAGCTTAGAGCTTTGGATCAAACTTTTTGATGGGACAAAAGAGTGGGATTCATCAAACCCCAGTTCAGGGTCACGTCCAGTGAATCCGAAAGTTTCAAAGGCAAAATTGAGGAGTAAAACTTTGCAGTTTTCAAATTCTGAATATATCAGTTTGATCAGCTCATCAAGGCGCATATCTCTATCCTTTCGGAAGTTTGAAATTCAAAGTTTGAATTTTTGGGGTTTCTCTGACAAACCCTTATCCAGCTCCAGTTCCAGTTCTTGCAAATCAAGTGGATAGGGTTAATCCTAGAAGAAGATGGATTGGTCACCTACATAAGTGAAGGAGTTCATGTTTCAGAGGGAGATGAGGCTAAGACTTTACATAAGGAGATTACAAGCGATCTCGATAGGTATGACTCATCGAGGTATGTTTTGAGATTTGTTCATGATTAAGTTTATGGTATGTTTGTCTTCATGTTATTTCAGTGAGTACAATCTTGATTTTAGATTTGTTGTATCACCTTAACAAAATTATGAATGCCTGATAGAAGATATTCATTGGTTAGGGTATTGACACTTATGATTGTACTAATGCATTATGGTGTTGTGTGAGGTTGATGTTGTCTGCTAACAAGATACAGGTACATCACAAAAGACAAATCAGGCTCCATGACCATGAAAACATGAAGACAAAGACTCATCCATAATCTTTGTTCTACTTACGAGAATGAATAGAAGTTCAAAAGACATACAGAAGATCAAGCGGGAGGCAGCCACACAAACATAAAAGATAAGTATTTGAGTTGTTATTTGAAATAGTAATGATATTGCCTGGAATAGGTTGTATGCATATTTGTATTCCTATAATATATCATGCTGAGTGTAAATATTCATAGAACATTGAACAGTATACTACTAATATGCATATGATTGGTAAGTTGGACAAACATTCCATTGTTGCTTGTCTAGAATGAAACCTCTTTGTTGACATGCTGAGAGTTGTGCACACTCTCGATAGTATGTTCTGGTAGAGATGGAAGGCATCTAGATAGCCACTGTATGCATACAGGATATGGGAAAGTGTTGTGCCAAAATATTGGTCAAAATAGTTGCATCACTATGTAAATGATATCTGTATGCATAATAGGTTATCATGTCAATATGATTTCATGATTATGAAGTATTACTAATCATGTACTTAATTTTGATTTGTAGGAAAGGTCATGAAGAATGATGGACACCGTACAAGTGGTGGATGTTCAAACAAGAAGATTTACAAATCAAACAAAATATAGAAGGCTCATGGCTAGAAGATTCTCTTAGAAAGGGGAAGAGAATCACGACAAGATGTTTGCTCCTAGTATGGTGTAATTAAAGAAGAAGTATGAATCAGGTTCTGTATAGGTACCTAATAAATTGATAAGCTTAATGATCACCATGGGTGATGTGGATCTCAACCTTGGCTACAAGGTTGAATATGATACACATATGACATGGATGCAAGAAGGAACTCACCACAGAGTTCGAATGATATTGAGGTTCATATCAGTAGACCCATCTAACGAGAAATGGCACAGATAGATATGCAGAAGTTCATTCAATGCAGAAATGAAAAATGAAAGATCTCAAATTGATGCTTTACTTCCTAGGTCTGGAAGTATGGCAAGGCTCAGAAGGAATATTTCTCAACCAGGGAAAGTATGATGAGAAATATGACTTGAGGTGTTGGAATGGCCACTCTTATGGATTCCAACTTGAAGCTGTTAGGGGATAACTCATCAGAGTTAGTGGATATAACTCTGTACAGTCAAATTATTGGGTCTTTGATATATCTAACATATACTAGTTTAGATATATGCTTTGTTATGAACACCTTGAGTTAGTATCTAGTGGAAACTAGATGTGTTTACCTGATAGTTGCAAAGTATGTGATGAGGCACATAAAGGACACGATAGAATTTGATCTATGCTATCTTGAAGATCATGACTTCAGATGGCTATTCAGATTCTAATTGGGCAGGAAGTATATCAGACAAGAAGAACACATCGAGAGGATGTTATTGTCTGGGATTAGCCATGATCTCGTGGTTTAGCTGGAAGCAGTCTAGTGTGGCTCTCAGCACAAGCGGAATATATGGCTGCTTGCTCTGCTAGTTGTGAAGAAGTTTGGCTTTAGGATTGTTTGACTTAGAGATAAGAACCAACTGAGATCCTATGTGATAATTAGAGTTGTATCAAGATGACATAGAATCTAGTGTTCCAAGAACATAGGGAACTAACAAGATATGACGCAGAAAGGAACTCTAAAAGTTTGAATTTGTAACAGGTTACCGTTGTACTAACCAAACCTCTACGTCAAGTGAAGAAGTTACCAACCAAACCTCTGTCTCGAGTGAAGTTTGAATACTTCCGAGACAAGCTTGGTGTAGTTTAAAAAGGACCCTCCTCGAAAGGGGGAGTAGTATAGTCACTACTGATGAGATTGTCTCATCGAACAACAAGGTCGTTGATGAGGTAACCTGTTCTCTACACCCAGTTACTTAGAATTATTTAGATTTAGGACTCTTATACTTAGAATACTTAGCTTTACTCTTACATGCTAGATGTGATGTATACATGTTTTGATGTATTAGTAAGAATACATGCTAGTTGTGATGTATACATGTTTTGATATTAGATGTATTAGTAAGAATACATGCTAGATGTGATGTATACATGTTTTGATGTATTAGTAAGAATACATGCTAGTTGTAATGCATACATGTTTTGATGTTAGATGTATTAGTAAGAATACATGCTAGATGTGATGTATACATATTTTGATGTATTAATAAGAATACATGCTAGTTGTGATGTATACATGTTTTGGTGTGATGTATACATGTTTTGATGTATTGGTGAGAATACATGCTAATGTGATAACTGCTCTTGTATAGATGAGAATACAGTTGAGGGGATTGGATCATCCCTGGACTTTCAGTCCTAAAGAGAGCCGTAGACGTAAGGTCTCCAAGAATGAAGTCCTTAGTGGACAGTTGAGGGGATTGGATCATCCCTGGACTTTCAGTCCTAAAGAGAGCCGTAGACGTGAGGTCTCCGAGAATGAAGTCCTTGGTGGACTTGAGTGGATTGGATCATCCCTGGACTTTCAGTCCTAAAGAGAGCCGTAGACGTAAGGTCTCCGAGAATGAAGTCCTTAGTGGACAGTTGAGGGGATTGGATCATCCCTGGACTTTCAGTCCTAAAGAGAGCCGTAGACGTAAGGTCTCCGAGAATGAAGTCCTTAGTGGACAGTTGAGGGGATTGGATCATCCCTGGACTTTCAGTCCTAAAGAGAGCCGTAGACGAGAGGTCTCCGAGAATGAAGTCCTTGGTGGACTTGACGGGATTGGATCATCCCTGGACTTTCAGTCCTAAAGAGAGCCGTAGACGAGAGGTCTCCGAGAATGAAGTCCTTGGTGGACTTGAGGGGATTGGATCATCCCTGGACTTTCAGTCCTAAAGAGAGCCATAGACGTGAGGTCTCCGAGAATAGAGGATAGGACTGCATCGTCCCTGGACCTTAGTTCAAAATGTACGTGATAGGGGATTGCATCATCCCGGAACTGATAGTTCAAAATGTACGTGATGGGGATTGCATCATCCTGGAACTGATAGTTCAAAATGTACGTGATAGGGGATTGCATCATCCCGGAACTGATAGTTCAAAATGTACGTGATGGGGATTGCATCATCCCGGAACTGATAGTTCAAAATGTACGTGATGGGGATTGCATCATCCCGGAACTGATAGTTCAAAATGTACGTGATGGGGATTGCATCATCCTGGAACTGATAGTTCAAAATGTACGTGATAGGGGATTGCATCATCCCGGAACTGATAGTTCAAAATGTACGTGATGGGGATTGCATCATCCTGGAACTGATAGTTCAAAATGTACGTGATGGGGATTGCATCATCCCGGAACTGATAGTTCAAAATGTACGTGATGGGGATTGCATCATCCCGGAACTGATAGTTCAAAATGTACGTGATGGGGATTGCATCATCCCGGAACTGATAGTTCAAAATGTACGTGATGGGGATTGCATCATCCCGGAACTGATAGTTCAAAATGTACGTGATGGGGATTGCATCATCCCGGAACTGATAGTTCAAAATGTACGTGATGGGGATTGCATCATCCCGGAACTGATAGTTCAAAATGTACGTGATGGGGATTGTATCATCCCTGGACTTCGGTCCCTGAATTGATCCGTAGACGAATGGTCTCCGAGAAAGTAATGGTATTGATGATGTGGTTACTTGTATCGGTAGGATACTTGTATTGATGATGTGGTTACTCGTATCGGTAGGATACTTGTATTGATGATGTGGTTACTTGTATCAGTAGGATACTTGTATTGATGATGTGGTTACTCGTATCGGTAGGATACTTGTATTGATGATGTGATTACTTGTATCGGTAGGATACTTGTATTGATGATGTGGTTACTTGTATCAGTATGGATACTTGTATTGATGATATGTATACTTGTATTGGCATGAATACTTGTACTAATGATGAGGATACTTGTATTGTTATGGATACCTGTATTGATGACGATGCTGATGATCGTGTGATGACGATGCTGATGATCGTGAGATAATGATGTTGATGATCGTGTGATGACGATGCTGATAATCATGTGATGACGATGTTGATGATCATGTGATGACGATGCTGATGATCGTGAGATGACGATGCTGATGATCATGTGATGACGATGCTGATGATCGTGAGATGACGATGTTGATGATCGTGTGATGACGATGCTGATGATCGTGAGATGATGATGTTGATAATCGTGTGATGACGATGCTGATAATCATGTGATTGTGATGCTGACGATTGTGAGGATTCAGATATTGATGTTACTGTAGCTGTTTGAGTGCTGCAGAAGATAAAGACTCAGTACTGAAGATGTTGATGTTCCAGTATTGAAGATGTTCCAGTAACTGGTTGAGTTACTGATGATGTTGAGAAAGCTTCCAATGATTTATAGATGTATCATGTATGATGTTGATGACTCCTTGCTCGTGCAGATACTGTTATAATATCCTTCTCGTTAAGGGGGAGTGTTGAAATATTGTAACTTCAAAGAATATTATATTTATATTATTTAATTCCGGAGATGTTCCATACCTCCGATATGATTATACTATAAATCCGGAGATGTTTATTCCTCCAAGTTGGTTGTGGTAACTAGGGTTATTAGACCCACCATGTGGGGGTCGGCCCAGTCAGTTATAATGGGGTATTTAACCTAATGGTTAAATACGAGCCTACATGTACTTGTGTAAAATACATATCAGAGTAGTGTATAAATAGAGGAGGTGTGTTCCTCATTTGACACACTCACTCACTTAAGAAAGGCGCATTTGTGGAGGAGAGGTCTGCTATGGAGGAGAAGGAGCTTATGCTCAGGGTTTGCATCTTTGTATATTGCTTGTCATCTATATTGAGGAAGCTTTGTTGGGTTTTCTACCCCATGAGGGTTTCCCAGGATAAATCTCTGTCTCTTGTGTTTATGCTATGCTTGTTGTTTCTTCAGTGATCCTGTATATGCTATTATTGTGAAATGGAATGTAATGCTGCTATTTTCTGTCTTAGCATATTGAATTTTCACATCAATTGAGGTACTAGTGGAATTCATCCCTGTGTGATGGCTTCCCTGTCTGTTGACATATGTCGCAACTTTTAGTGTAGTCCACAGCATCTCCATGCATCGTCGCCACCATAGTCTTGCTTGAAGGATATTCCTTGTAGTGGCACATCCTTCGTAGTGTCCTCCAGCGATCCCATCATGAGCTTCCCCTAAAATCCTTTTTTGCTCATGCGGAGGGACATATCGTCGAAGTATCTCATCTGGTCCCATCTTATACAATTATCCTGCAATCAATTGAAAATCTTTTGCACTGACGACTAGCTACTTATTCTGGTTGGTAGTGAATCCTGTTGGTGCCTCCTGTGTTACTAAAATTTGAATGATTTGCTCGTAATGGTCATCGACCATTCCAACCCTAAACAACTGAGCATCCGACAATCCTTCATCAATGCTCCTGGGCTCTTCCCCGGACTCTATCCACGACAAGTGGTATGATCCTGCATTCAGTGCCTCATTCTTTACAATTATCTCAAAATCAAATTCATGGAAGAGTAACAGCCATCGATAGATCTTCCCTCCCAACATAGGCTTGTTCACCAGGTATTTTAGTGTGGAATGATCGATGAAAATTTTAAAGTGGCACCCTGAGAGATAGTGCTAAAACTTTTGTAAGGCATAGACCATCACCAACCCTTCCCTTTCTGTAGTTGTGTAATTATTCTCCGCAGTAGATAGCTTTCTACTTGGGAATGTTATTGGGTGGTCTATTGCACCTTCTCCTAGTTGGGCCAATATGACTCCTAATGCAACTGATGACACATCCACATGAACGTGGAACTCCTTCGTCCAATTTGGGAATGTGAGTATGGGTGCTGCAACCATTTTTGCTTTTAATATATCCAGACTCTTCTGAAATTATTCATTCCATTCAAACATGGTGTCTTTCTTCAACAAATTTTCCATCGGTGCCGTGATCGTTGCATACCCTCTAATAAAATTCCTGTAGTAGCATGTGTGTCCCAATGTCTTTCTCAATTGTTTGACTGTTGTCATTAGTGTTACGTCAACAATAATTGCGATCTTTGCATGATCGACCAGCATTCCTTCCCTGCAAACTATGTGTTGAGATATTGTAACTTCAAAGAATATTATATTTGTACTTTATTATTCTGGAGATGTTTCATTCCTCCGTGAAGATCTTATTGTATATCCGGAGATGTTTATTCCTCCGTCGGAATGTGGTAACTCGGGTTATTAGACTTCCCTAGTAGGGGTCGGCCCTGTATGTGTTATGTGGGTCAAAGGGTTATTAGACCACCCTAGAGGGGTCGGCCCAGTTAGTTGTAGTGGGGTATTTAACCTATTGGTTAAATACGAGCCTACGTGTACTTGTGTAAAATACATATCAGAGTAGTGTATAAATAGAGGAGGTGTGTTCCTCATTATATACACTCACTCACTTGAGAAAGGCGCATTTGTGGAGGAGAGGTCTGCTATGGAGGAGAAGGAGCTTATGCTCAGGGTTTGCATCTTTGTATATTGCTGGTCATCTATATTGAGGAAGCTTTGCTGGGTTTTCTACCCCATGAGGGTTTCCCAGGATAAATCTCTGTCTCTTGTCTTTATGCTATGCTTGTTGTTTCTTCAGTGATCCTGTATATGCTATTATTGTAAAATGGAATGTAATGCTGCTATTTTCTATCTTAGCATATTGAATTTTAACATGGTATCAGAGCTGACCTGAAGGAAGACAAGGGTTTCTGCCTCTTCCAGATCTGAGTCAAAATCAGGTGACCTTGGGAAAAAGGTCATATCTTGGGCTAGGAAGCTCCAAATGAAATTTCGTAAAAAGTGACAGGTAGTACACAGTCTGCACTATCTCAGAAAACTTTTTCAGAGGCCGAAGTTGAACCAGTGACACGTGGCACTCCGTACAAGTGCGCTCTCCTGTATTATCCCATAAACAGGTCACGTTGCGACACTTGGCATAACTCTCTCTCAGAAAATCCAATTGAGGTCAGACCTGTCAGGATGGAAAGATAACAGGCCGAGCTATCTCAGAAAACTTTTTCAGAGGCCGAAGGTCAAACAGTGACACGTGGCACGCCGTACAAGTTCTCTCTCCTGTATTTTCCCAAAACAGGTCACGTTGCGACATTTGGCATAACTCTCTCTCAGAGAATCCAATTGAGGTCAGACCTGTCAGGATGGAAAGATAACAGGTCAGGCTATCTCAGGAAACTTTTTCAGACCCTGTGGATCAAAAATTTCAGAGTTACACCAGAAACAATCAGGTACATATTTCTGTCAAAACAGAATTATTTTTTGGTACCTTCATTCATGACTTCCGGAATTTAGGGCTTTGGAGAAAGTTGGAATTTTTGTAATCGGATACCACGGCTGGATGCTACTCATCAAAATAGAAATTTAGAGACCAAGATCAGAATTTTTGGTTGGGCAGAAGGCTGGGCTTGATTAGACCCTAGTTCGGGACTTTGATCAGAAAAGCGGAAAATTAGGGCTTCTGTAAAAATGGGAATTTTTGAAATCTGTGACCACGGCTGGAAGCTCCTTAGAAAAATAGAAGCTTAGAGCTTTGGATCAAAATTTTTGATGGGGCAAAAGAGTGGGCTTCATCAAACCCCAGTTCAGGGTCACGTCCAGTGAATCCGAAAGTTTCAAAGGCAAAATTGAGGAGTAAAACTTTGCAGTTTTCAAATTCTGAATATATCAGTTTGATCAGCTCATCAAGTCGCATATCTCTATCCTTTCGGAAGTTTGAAATTCAAAGTTTGAATTTTTGGGGTTTCTCTGACAAACCCATATCCAGCTCCAGGTCCAGTTCTTGAAAATCAAGTGGATAGGGTTAATCCTAGAAGAAGATGGATTGGTCACCTACATAAGTGAAGGAGTTCATGTTTCAGAGGGAGATGAGGCTAAGGCTTTACATAAGGAGATTACAAGCGATCTCGATAGGTATGAATCATCGAGGTATGTTTTGAGATTTGTTCATGATTAAGTTTATGGTATGTTTGTCTTCATGTTATTACAGTTAGTACAATCTTGATTTTAGATTTGTTGTATCACCTTAACAAAATTATGAATGCATGATAGAAGATATTCATTGGTTAGGGTGTTGACACTTATGATTGTACTAATGCATTATGGTGTTGTGTGAGGTTGAGGTTGTCTGCTAACAAGATACAGGTACATCACAAAAGACAAATCAGGCTCCATGACCATGAAAACATGAAGACAAAGACTCATCCATAATCTTTGTTCTACTTACGAGGTATGTATGACTTTGTTATATTATGCTTAACCTATGAGACATGCAGGTTCTAGCTCAGGATCTCTAAATCATTGAAGAGGTTGTTTAGGTATGTTGTACATAACCAAGTAGGTATACTAATCCAGGTATGTTTCCCATGAATCTTACCTTGTGTTAGGATCCCTTATATAAGTATACTTGGAATGATTGGTTATGCTTATTCATAAAGTTAGTAATCAAGGGATTATGCATATTATATATTTTATCTTGATTGATGATATGCATGAGTAAAAGAAGACTTCCCTGAAATCTTGAATACTAATGATCATGACTATACATATTCAAGATTATTTAGAATTAGAATGTTTTGAGAATATACTAATGAATGAATGTTTGTGTATGAGATCATGAGGATGACACTAGTGCACACTTGAGCATGCACAGTGGTACAGAATGAATAGAAGTTCAAAGGACATATAGAAGATCAAGCGGGAGGCAACCACACAAACATAAAAGATAAGTATTTGAGTTGTTATTTGAAATAGTAAATGATATTTCTTGTATGCATATTTGTATTCCTAGAACATATCATGCTGAGTGCAAACATTCATAGAGCATTGAACATTATACTACTAATATGCATATGATTGGTAAGTTGGACAAACATTCCATTGTTGCTTGTCTAGAATGAAACCTCTTTGCTAACATGCTGAGAGCTGTGCACACTCTCGATAGTATGTTCTGGTAGAGATGGAAGGCATCTAGATAGCCACTGTATGCATACAGGATATGGGAAAGTGTTGTGCCAAAGTATTGGTCAAGATAGTTGCATAACTATGTAAATGATATCTGTATGCATAATAGGTTATCATGATTTCATGATTATGAAGGATTACTAATCATGTACTTAATTTTGTTTTGTAGGAAAGATCATGAAGAATAATGAACACCGAACAAGTGATGGATGTTCAACAAGAAGATTTACAAATCAAACAAAATATAGAAGGCTTGTGGCTAGAAGATTCTCTTAGAAAGAGGAAGAGAATCATGATGAGATGTTTGCTCCAAGTGGCTAGACAAGACCATTCTCTTAATGGTGCAATTAAAGAAGAAGTGTGAATCAGGTTCTGTATGGGTTCCCAGGATCGATAGTATATTGATGAGAATACATGTGGGGATTGTATCATCCTTGAACACATGTTCTAAAGTGAGCCTTAGACGTATGGTCTCCGAAAATGAAGTCCTTAGTGGACAGTTGAGGGGATTGGATCATCCCTGGACTTTCAGTCCTAAAGAGAGCCGTAGACGTGAGGTCTCCGAGAATGAAGTCCTTAGTGGACAGTTGAGGGGATTGGATCATCCCTGGACTTTCAGTCCTAAAGAGAGCCGTAGACGTGAGGTCTCCGAGAATGAAGTCCTTAGTGGACAGTTGAGGGGATTGGATCATCCCTGGACTTTCAGTCCTAAAGAGAGCCGTAGACGTGAGGTCTCCAAGAATGAAGTCCTTAGTGGACAGTTGAGGGGATTGGATCATCCCTGGACTTTCAGTCCTAAAGAGAGCCGTAGACGTGAGGTCTCCGAGAATGAAGTCCTTAGTGGACAGTTGAGGGGATTGGATCATCCCTGGACTTTCAGTCCTAAAGAGAGCCATAGACGTGAGGTCTCCGAGAATGAAGTCCTTAGTGGACAGTTGAGGGGATTGGATCATCCCTGGACTTTCAGTCCTAAAGAGAGCCGTAGACGTGAGGTCTCCGAGAATGAAGTCCTTAGTGGACAGTTGAGGGGATTGGATCATCCCTGGACTTTCAGTCCTAAAGAGAGCCGTAGACGTAAGGTCTCCGAGAAGTGGGGATTGTATCATCCCCGGACCTTGGTCCCTGAATTGATCCGTAGACGTATGGTCTTCGAGAATAAAGTGATGGGGATTGCATCATCCCGGAACCACTAGTTCAAAATGTACGTGAGGACTGCATCGTCCATGAACTGGGTTCAAAATGTACGTGAGGACTGCATCGTCCATGAACTGGGTTCAAAATGTACGTGAGGACTGCATCGTCCATGAACTGGGTTCAAAATGTACGTGAGGACTGCATCGTCCATGAACTGGGTTCAAAATGTACGTGAGGACTGCATCGTCCATGAACTGGGTTCAAAATGTACGTGAGGACTGCATCGTCCATGAACTGGGTTCAAAATGTACGTGAGGACTGCATCGTCCATGAACTGGGTTCAAAATGTACGTGAGGACTGCATCGTCCATGAACTGGGTTCAAAATGTACGTGAGGACTGCATCGTCCATGAACTAGGTTCAAAATGTACGTGATGGGATTGCATCGTCCCTAGACATGAGACTTGTCTTAAAGTGATAAGGACTAATCATCCTGTAAGTAGATTGGGATTGCATCGTCCCTAGACATGGTGAGGTGTCTTAAAGTGATAAGGACTAATCCTCCTGTAAGTAGATTGGGATTGCATCGTCCCTAGACATGGTGAAGTGTCTTAAAGTGATAAGGACTAATCATCCTGTAAGTAGATTGGGATTGCATCGTCCCTAGACATGGTGAGGTGTCTTAAAGTGATAAGGACTAATCATCCTATAAGTAGATTGGGATTGCATCGTCCCTAGACATGGTGAG
The DNA here is from genome assembly GCA_027924585.1 of Larix kaempferi. NCBI lineage: Eukaryota > Viridiplantae > Streptophyta > Pinopsida > Pinales > Pinaceae > Larix > Larix kaempferi. Next base: position 23,141,928 of record BSBM01000753.1, read on the forward strand.
GTGTCTTAAAGTGATAAGGACTAATCATCCTGTAAGTAGATTGGGATTGCATCATCCCTAGACATGGTGAGGTGTCTTAAAGTGATAAGGACTAATCATCCTGTAAGTAGATTGGGATTGCATCGTCCCTAGACATGGTAAGGTGTCTTAAAGTGATAAGGACTAATCATCTTGTAAGTTGATTCGGGATTGCATCATCCTTAGACATGGTGAGGTGTCTTAAAAGGATAAGGATTGATCATCCTGTAAGTTGATCTGGATTGCATCATCCATAGACATGAGAGATGTCTTAAATTGAGAGTGATTGATCATCCCATAAGTGGATCAAGATTGTATCATCCTTGGACCTATGTCCTAAAGTGAGAGGGATTGACCATCCCGTAATTGGATCATGTGTGTTGCAGGGTATGCTGCTGTTGTGTATACTTGTATCAGTGTGGATACTTGTATTGATAGATGTATTAGTAAGAATACATGCTTTTGATGATAGATGTATTAGTGAGAATACATGCTTTTGATGATAGATGTATTAGTGAGAATACATGCTTTTGATGATAGATGTATTAGTGAGAATACATGCTTTTGATGATAGATGTATTAGTGAGAATACATGCTTTTGATGATATATGTATTAGTAAGAATACATGTTTTGATGATAGATGTATTGGTGAGAATACATACTTTTGATGATACATGTATTGATTAATGTACTTGTATGGTTGAGGATACTTATGCTGTAGATCGTGATGATCCAGATGCTGTAGATCGAGATGATCCAGATGGTGTAGATCGAGATGATCCAGATGGTGTAGATCGAGATGATCCAGCTGATGATCGTGAGATGACGATGCTGATGATCGTATGATGACGATGCTGATGATCGTGAGATGATGATGCTGATGATCGTGAGATGACGATGCTGATGATCGTGTGATGACGATGCTGATGATCGTATGATGACGATGCTGATGATCGTGTGATGACGATGCCGATGATCGTGTGATGACGATGCTGATGATCGTATGATGACGATGCTGATGATCGTATGATGACGATGCTGATGATCGTGCGGTGATGATGCTGATGATAGTGTGATGACGATGCTGATGACGATACTGATGATCGTATGATGACGATGCTGATGATCGTGTGATGACGATGCTGATGATCGTATGATGACGATGCTGATGATCGTATGATGACGATGCTGATCGTGCTGCTGTTGATAGTGTGATGATGATGCTGCTGATCGTGTGATTACGATGCTGATGATCGTAATGCTGATATTGATGTTGACATTGATGTACCAGTAACTGTTTGAGTTACTGATGAAGACAAATTGAAGAAAGCTTCCAATGATTTATAGATGTATCATGTATGATGTTGATGACTCCTTGCTCGTGCAGATGTTGTTATAATATCCTTCTCGTTAAGGGGGAGTGTTGAGATATTGTAACTTCAAAGAATATTATATTTGTACTTTATTATTCCGGAGATGTTTCATTCCTCCGTGAAGATCTTATTGTATATCCGGAGATGTTTATTCCTCCGTCGGAATGTGGTAACTCGGGTTATTAGACTTCCCTAGTAGGGGTCGGCCCTGTATGTGTTATGTGGGTCAAAGGGTTATTAGACCACCCTAGAGGGGTCGGCCCAGTTAGTTGTAGTGGGGTATTTAACCTATTGGTTAAATACGAGCCTACGTGTACTTGTGTAAAATACATATCAGAGTAGTGTATAAATAGAGGAGGTGTGTTCCTCATTATATACACTCACTCACTTGAGAAAGGCGCATTTGTGGAGGAGAGGTCTGCTATGGAGGAGAAGGAGCTTATGCTCAGGGTTTGCATCTTTGTATATTGCTGGTCATCTATATTGAGGAAGCTTTGCTGGGTTTTCTACCCCATGAGGGTTTCCCAGGATAAATCTCTGTCTCTTGTCTTTATGCTATGCTTGTTGTTTCTTCAGTGATCCTGTATATGCTATTATTGTAAAATGGAATGTAATGCTGCTATTTTCTATCTTAGCATATTGAATTTTAACACTATGTGCCCTAGTAAAATTCCAAACATAGCATAGAAACTACACATTTTTTAGGTTCAATGATATATGGTGCTGTCCACATCTTTCCAACATCAACCGCAAATTTGCGACATGATCCTTGACCAATCCGTACATTGTCTAGTCATCCATATATACTGCTAGAAACTTATGGATGTAATCTTTGAACTCCACAACTATCAATCTGGAAAATATTGCGGGTGCATTCTTCATACCAAATGGCATCACCGTATAGTGAAAACATCCCCATTCAGTGACGAAAGTTGTCTTGTGTCGATCCTCCTTTTCCATCTTAATATGGTGGTAGCCATAGAATCTGTATGTGAAGGAATATATTTCCAGACCACCCACTTCTTCTAATACTTCATCGGTAAATTGTGTAGGGAATGGGTCATGTAGGCATGCATCATTTAATTTTCTTAAATCGACACAAATCCTGACTTCGTTGATTTTCTTATCTTGGACCACCATCGGGCTGATCCACTCTGATTCCCCTACTAGTTCTATAATTCCTACTTCCAACATTCTTTCAATCTCAGCCTTCACACTCTCCTTGTACCTTGGATTCAACCGGTAGAGCCGTGGCTTGACTGGCTTCGCATCGGGTTTCAGGGGGATTTTCATTTTGCCTAAGTCCCCAGAAATTCCTTTCATCTCCAAGAATTTCATTAGGAAAAAATCCTGAAACTCATCCAACAGATTGGTCATCTTTGCGATAGTCGAGTCATCCCAATAATCTCCAATACTTTCAAACTTCAGATTCTCTTCAGACCCAATGTTCACTTTCTTGATTTTCAATGGTTGTTGAAACTTGTCGGAAGGTATTTCTGGTGCTTCGACACTGCGACTTACATCTGACTGCTACATACATAGCCCTTAGGTCATCCTCATCATTTGACTCTCCTATGATATTGTAGCATTCCATTAACATTTCCGGTGTCGTAGTCCATTGAATCCCTAGTGGTTTCTCTATCGGGACTGCTTCAAATACCTTCTCCTGAATCACTTGTAATGCACTATGGATAAAGGGATTTTCATCGAAGAAACTGAACGTTTGGATAAATTCATTTGTTATTTGTTCCCAAGAAAGTGTTTTGCGTCACAGTTCTGTTGCAATATACCAACTTCACAGTACATCATCCAGTGTGTGGATAAACACATGGACCCATTTCTGTTTCACTCGTGGTCCCCATTTCCTTTTGCATTTATCCAAATGTGCCTTTGGATTGCCTCGGCCATCGAACTTCCTTCCACATCGCCGAACCTAACCGTCATTAGGTGGTGACATAGTGGGAAAGTAGTTATGGTGGACTTATGCACTGCCCACCATTGTGCTAGTGTAGCCTTCAAGGCTTCTTCCAAGGCCAAGAGTCGCTGTCGTTCTGCCACTTTCTCTTCAAATTCAATGAGAAATGTATCAAAATTGCGAAATACCTCGTATGTTGGTAGATCACACTCTTCAGTGGCTACCCTTCGTAGCGACTGAAGGATCCTTGCACACCTCCTAAATGACACCTCATGTAGCCGGTTCTACCAAATTTCAAGTGCTTCGTCCGAATCTGATGATGCTGAACTACTACTGCACCACCCTAATTCTCCATCCACAGTAGGGTTGATATAATCTTTGGAAATTTTGTAGAGATTATCCCATCCCTCGGTGAACTCATCCCTCGATGGCTCTACATACCTTTGTCCTTCTGCAGGATCAAGAGGTGCAACGAATCTTATCTCCCGGTTCTCGAATGACATAATTATTTTCTTGAAGTTGATAATAGCTTGATTATCCATCGCCCAGTCTATCCCTAGAAGCACTGGGTAGGAGCTGGTATTGTCCACAATTTCGATCACATAAAAATACGCATAAGTCTTGAGGCCCTCAATCTCAACAGGGACCTAACATAAATGATTGATCGGGGTGACCTTACTTCGGTTTTCTATGCATAGTTTCATTGGGGACCAAGCCAAATGTGTTTTCCCCATTGTTTCCCATGTATGTTTGGTCAGGATGTTCACGTCCGACCCCAAGTCCAAGATAATGGATTCAACATCGAACGCTCTGATTTGTGCAGACATCTGCATCTCTCATCCTGTTTTTGTCTTATGTATGTGATAGATCATCCGCTCCAGCTGTGCACCCTCTCGTCCATGCAACATGTTGGATATCTCTGCCAATGCATCCTGATCGTTTTCCAACTCTAGGAAACTCTCCAAAAAGGATCTTGCGGTTCTTCCCTTTCTCTGCGAATTCGTTGTGTCGAATATCGATGGCATGTCATATGTAACTTATTCATGCTGAAGAGGTGGTTTCCTCAACTGCCTTATTGCTTCCTATGCTATAAGAAAAATGTCCCTTACTGCTTTCGCATCAAATGTGACTTTTTTCCTTATTGTCAGTCGGATGCTAGCCTATGTTCTGTCATCCCCTGTCACAGCTCCTCCTCAAGTCACAATTTCAACAGTCACGTTTTGACTTCTAACTTCTGCTGAGATCTTCTGTACTGCTGGTAGATTCTGATTTTGATTTTGTGGAGGTGGGGGAAGGTTCTTAGTTTTCCACTTCACGATGAGCTAAGCACAATATTCGAACCTGTTGGCTTACATAACTGTCTTGAGGTTTTCTATAAAGACCCAGTTTCTTCGCGGTTCAAGGAACCAACAAAACCCCTTGTCACCATCCCTTTTGGAAACAATCTACGAGCAGACTCAAGTCTCACTCTAGGTGAAGTAATTGGGAATTTGTGGAATCAGGTTTCCACAACCACACGATGAGTGCTTAAACAGATCTTATGTGTAGCACGTTGCGGGGCTTGTGCTATGGACTGAGGACTGCGCGAAGATTGCCTTCTTCGTAGTTATCCCTTCCACAAGCTCCGACGCTTGCATGACCCGCACATCCAAGGACTACGCGGTTCAGAAATAACTCAACAACAGGACAACGCAACGGATAACTACACTTCCTCTTCAGACTTAACTAGCTTCAAACAGGTTATACTTAGTGTTTTACCCATTCATCAATTGCCTTAGGTTATTTATCTTACTTATGCAATATGACGAAACACAATGCACTGCGCACTTCCGATGATGCGCTTTGAGGGAGCCTCACGGCGCGAGCTCTGCCTACTTAAGTATTTATCCAACTAACTTATGCATTCATTAAGAATAAGAAATGCTTAGGCATCTAGCATTCATCCATACATGTGATATTTAACATATTACCCCCATCCCATTCCTTGTGGCGAATACATATAAAAGTAAACACATAAACTGATAAGCAAGATCTTAAGAATTCATTGTAAGCAAATAAACATATGCAAACGTGTAAACAATCACACAATACAGGAATTTAATGTGGTTCACCCCCAGGATGGTAGCTACGTCCATAGGAACTGTTGTTGTATTAGTCTTTGGGAAGGGTACAACTGTTCCAGCCTGCACACTCAGCTGCAGACTCTCTTCTCTCTCAATAGACCTCTACGCACATAGCTTGCAGAGCCTTACAATGGCTTTCAATACTTACAAGATTCAACAATGAATATTATTCAACAATGAAAATGATTCAACATTAACCCTTTCTCTTACAAAATGGTGCCTTTTTATAGATCATGGCCATAGGTCATGTCTTTACAATACACAGGTAAAAACCCTAAGGTTTCCCAAAACTAACGCGGTTTTCCCTTAACCGAAGTTTTTGGCTTCCGGTAGCGAATCTTCCATCGTGGACATCCTCTGCATGTGGTCACGTTCCTTTCAGCCTTCCCTGTCGACCGCATGCCACCTATCGCTTTCACCTGGTCGTTCCTTCTCTAACGACCTTATGCAGCCGATTCACGTCGTGCTTCCTCTGTGCGTGTGACCGGTCGCTTTCCTTCCTCCTTACTCCTTATCTGCTTGCTTGGAAATCATGGAGTATCTTAACTAAAAATAGGTCACTTTTACCCAACTGACCTTATCTTCATTCTTTACCCAAAACGGGTGCCCTGCGGGCACCTCGCGACGCTACTACCTCACGGAACAGGTTCCTATCCTGTCGATACTGCGCTACGCTCATAATGCAGCTCCCCAAAAACTATCTCGCCAAAAAGTATTTATCTGAACTGCGCTCAACCTCGCAATTCCAAAACTTGACTTGCACAAAAATGCCCCACTTGGGCTAGGCCCAACAGGCCCCTAACACTTACATGTCGCTCGTCCCCGAGCCACCTTCAACCTCTACTTCTCCTAGTTGTTCTTTTTCCTACGGAGCTAACTTCGCAACGAACTCTTGGTATGTTGCAGTGGACTTTGCAACCTCTTCCTTGGTGTCCTGTTCAATTTGCTTGATGGTCTCCAACACATCAGCTGTTATTTCATCATCGACTTGTTCTTGCATGGAATCTTTTCCTTCGCGGAGCTCCCTCAACTTTTATTCAATTTTCTATGTGAGTTCATGAGCTTCCTCTTGCAGGGGTTGCGACTTGTCTCCAACTTCAGTATCCTTGTCTCACAGTTCTTGCAGTTCTTTCTTCAATCCCCTAACTTCTGGATATCTACGGATTCAGTCCCTTAGCAGAAGGGCCTTGACCTCTACGTCCAAAAGTTCTAATGCTGCCTGCCTATCCTTCAAATCACTTTGGACTTCCAGCAACTTTGGATCCTCTTCCAAGGTAGTAAATGTTTTTGTTGCCTCATCTAACAAAGTTTGGCACTTAGCCACTTCACTGGATATACTTTTTGTTGTAGCTTTCACTTCTTTTGCTCGCAACTGTTGCTGATCAGGTGGCATTTTTGGTTGATTCTGCGCTTCCAAGGAAGCAATATTTGCTTTGTAACTAATCTCCATATCTTTCATTTCATCTTTAAGGTCACTGACCACCTCACTGATCTTAATGACAGTGTCCGCTGGCTTTGGTTTCTCACTACATTCAGGTATCTCCATGACTACCGTAGAAACCATATTCTCTAATCTCATTCGTCGATCATGCTCATCTTGAAGTTGCATGGACCTCTGTGAGCTTGATTCCTGCAACTTCTTATAGTTTACAACTAACTCATGGTGTTGGTTCCGAGCAACTGCATCTCTCTCATGGATCTCCTCCACAACCTGCAGGTGCAGATTATGTAGACCCTCCATTGGCAGCATTGAAATGTCAATGTCCACATGCTGTATGTCGCTCGAAGCTAACTGTTCATGAGGTGGTAATCTTACTCTAAGTGGATAAAGTTTTCCTATGAGCAGCTTCAATGGAAAATTCAAGGCTAGAGGCATTGTCTTCGGCTACGAAGTTCCCCCTGGCTTCCCTTCTGATTCTGATTCTTGCGGAAAGGGTAAGTTGCACTGTAATTGCTCGAACTTTGGTCTTATGACTTGTAGTGTGGTTAGATTCTTCTGCAGACTCTTTTGAATCGCCTCATCCTTTTTACCTTTGACAGTCATTAGGTCTTGCATCTGCGCTGTGACCATGGATGTGATCATCGTGTAATCATCATCATGGATTTTTACTTCTGATGGGCACTTAACTGCTTTCTGCTTCTTCTTATGTACCTTTTTCTATACAGGAATCTCGGCTTCCTTCCTTTTTCCCGTCCATGGCTCTTCGACAATAGGTGTAGGAATGGGGTTACTCTCCATAGAATCACTCTCGATTTCCATAATCCCTTCGACTTTGAACTCAGGGATCCATTCTTTCATAATTGTGTTGATATCTTCTTCGTTCATGTGGTAGCTTCCTTGGAACCATTCATGGTTCTTCAACTGAGCCTTCGTTGAAATAAAGACAGAATGCATATCAGCTTTAAAATTGACGGTGTGAATGTACTTAGTCATTACCTCTTTTGATATCCGCGGCGTGGAAATAATGACTTTGCGCAGCTGCTCATAGTAAGTGTAGAAGACTTCAACTGACGTGTGCTATCTTTCTGATATCAAATTATCCCAAAGGTTTTCATAACGGGCTCCTCTGCAATCACTATTGTCGGTGTTTAGGCCAATGTAATGTTTTGGGTCCTTCCACCCTACAAAGGCAATCAGCACTATCAACCATGTATAGTGGAAGTTACTACCATGTGTCTGCGTGTCATTAAGCTCTTCCATAAACTCGTTTAGTAGGCACTGACACCAGTTAAACCTTCCTCATGTCGCGACCTTTTCCCCAAGGAGCACTGTGCCCGCGGGTACTTCCAACAGTCTTGCTTTTCTTAGAATTTTTCCTACTAGCAATTGTGTAACAAACCGTGTAGCTTCATCTATATTATCCGTGACAAATCCTCTTTTTCCTTTGACAATGGGTTGTGTCTTCTTCATCTTCGCGGTGACCTCCTTATCCCAGTTATTTCCTAGGAAGAATTGCTTGGGGTCCTCGCCTCTCTTGCTTAACCTAGTAATCTAGTGGATCAAGTCAATATTTAAGTCGACATTACGATCAAGTGAAAGATATCCTTGGTACATGCACGACATAAGAGTGCGCACCACCGCATTCAATTCTAGAATTTGGTCGAAGTGCAGGAGTCTCAACAAGTTGAGCAACCCCGACTCGACTACTCCAGTTATCCAGTTTTGCATGACTAGCACAGAGTTGCCTTGTATGTCCTTATTCTAGCACATATACTGATATGGGTGAAACTTTGGGAACTTTGGTTCAACCGGTTATTTCTGCATCTGAAGTAGGTCAAAGTCCCCAAACTTGCATTCTAGAATTTTCCCCAACATATTTCCTTCTACTTGTACATGCTTCGACATACGTGGAATCAGAATCTCATACTTAGCATTCTTGAGCAGTTTAATGGATGGTGCATCTGCTGCACGCGGCGAAATATATTGCGGCGTTAACTTCAAGGGAATTTCTTTGTTGCTCAGTGGAACTTTTGGTACTATGGAGCTCACAACCTTCGGCTTCATCTTGTCCACTGTTGATTCTTTTCCTTTATCTTGCATAAATGTAGCATGCCTTGCTGATCTTTGGGAGCCTTGACCTTGCTCTGTAACCACTTTCTTGGCAAGAGTTCTCATCAACGCTTCAATCTTTCCATATTTAAACACATTCACAGTCTCCTTGAATGTGAATTCTTCCTCTATGGATGAGATTTCGTAGATTCACTGGGTGTTCGTTACAGCATTACAACATCACTACTCGCTCACTGTAAACAATTTCAAAGTATGGCTCGCATGAAAATTCTAGAGTCTTGGTAACACCCGCGAGTCCAAATACAGGAGCATTTATAGGCACAGCGAGGCCCAATCGTGCCTCTAAACGCCTAGAAAATCATTAAATGACATTTCCGTCGGCAAAATCCTCCACGAATTTGGGTCCTTTCCTTCATTAACACGTTCAAAATGGCTATTTCTGCGTTAAATGCCCAATCGGTCATTGACAAAAGTACTGTATAACGGCTATATTTGTGACTGACATTCTAACAGCTAGTTTTCTGGATTGTTGCGTCGAAGTGCGCATCAGGCCGTCACTACTCCAGCGCAGTTACTTTGTCAAGTCGAGCTTCTCGGTTCTGAACTTGAACCTTCTCTACTTCATTGGATCTACGCAGGTACCTTTTTGAGCTTCAAACTGCGCGGCTCTTCTTTTCCTTTCTCTTTTTCGTTTTTCTTTTCTCTCTTTTTTTAAAAAAACTTCGCGGTTTCACCCTACATAGGGTTGTGCGAAGTAGAACGATCCCGATAGGGCTTTAGCCTACTTACATTGACTAATCCAGGTAGATTGTCTCCAGCTAACGTGGCTAACTGAGCTGCTCCACCGTTAGTAACATGTACAACAGTATATGGACCAAGCCAATGCATCTTAAAATTTTGAAGAAATTTCATAAATTTTCTATCATATAGGAGGAATAGATCACCTACTTGAAAGGACTTGTTCCTGATATGGAGATCATGCCATGCTTTTTCTCTATCTTTCAGCACTTGCTGGTGAAAGCCTATGATGAAGCGATCTTCCTCCAACCCAACAAAGTGTAGAAGCCTTTCTTCTAGTGGCTCTTGATCTTCCATGCTTGTAAATGCAACTATTCTCAAGCTGGGAACAATTTATTCCATAGGCATCATTGCTTCCTGTCCATAGGTGAACCTAAAAGGTGTATGGCCAGTCAATTTCTTGCAAGTAGTTATGTACGACCATAATACAGCTAGAATGCGCAGATCCCAGTCATCCCTATACACATCGCATACCTTAGTTAGTGCATTCTCCAGTACCTTATTGAAATCTTCCACAGTTCCATTTGCTTGTGGATGATATGGCATACTTCGCTAGTGGTAATGTGGAACTCTTCTATCAATGCCTCAATAGTTCTGTTCATAAAATGAGTGCCTTGATCACTCATCAAAATCTTCGGGCATCCAAACCTATTAAGGATGTTATCAAAAATGAACTGCACGGCAGTAACTGCACTATAGTCCTTCACTTCCTTTGCTTCTTCCCATCTGGTGAGATAATTAGTAGTAGTGATGATGTATCTCGCACCAGTCCTTTTCTTCGGTGGGTTTATAGGTCCCATGAAATCAATTTCCCATTTCTCAAATGCCTAAAGTGTCAACTGTGGATTCAAAGGAATTTCATCTCTTCGCGATGGCTTCTCTGTCCTTTCACAAACATTGCAGTCCTGGGCTAATTTTGGGCATCTCCCTTGCCAAGTCTCCCACAGTAGGTTCAGCTTGTATGGAATGAATATTATTAGTTGTCCGCTTCATCTTGGGGCATTCTGAAGCATAATGAGGACCTTGACACTCAAAACATTTGATAGGTTCCTTTTGGTCATTAGTCCTGGTAGCATTGAGAGTATTTCTAGGAGCTGTAAAATTCTGCTGCTGATTATTTCTGGGATTGTTTCCTTGAAAATTATGATTCGCAAAGTTTTTCTTCTGGAAACTAGAATTTTCACTAAACCTGAAATTTTTCTTTTTTAGCTCAAAGTTGATGGGTTTATGATTTTTTCAGTTAGATATCCCTTCTCTTTTCTGATTAGTGTTATAACAAAAAGTTGCTTTCCTCATGGCTTGTTCTAAGGTCTTTGGATTCTCATACTCTATTCTATCCTTGATGTTGAAAGGTAGACAACTTAGGTATCTTTGAATCTTTGATTTTTCTTCCACGAGGTATGGCAGATACCTCAGCAAATTTAGAAATTTACAGTTCATCTCTTTCATGTTCATAGTTCCCAACTTTAAATCATGAAATTCCTTGGATTTTTCTTCATAGTATTGTTCAGATAAGAACTTCTTATTGAAGTACCTTTTATAAGTGCTCCAATTCACATCCTTGTCTTTGATGCCCTTCACTCTTTTGATGTCCTGCCACCAAATATCTTCCTTCCCAATCAAATTGTATATTGCCATATTTGCCTTCAATTATTCTGAATAATCATAAATTTGGAAGTACTTCTTCATGCCGAACAACCATGCTTATGCTGTCTCTCCTTTCTCAATTTCACCAATGAAGGTTGGGGGTTTGATTTTCTTGAACTCCCCGAAAATCTGTTCATACTGTTTCTGACTTTTTCTTTTGGGTTTGTAATTTCCTTCGTTTCTATCACTTGAATAATTACGTTTCTTTTTGCGTTTTTCATTGGCAGCTTCTAATGATGTTGAAATGTTGTTTGCATCATTAGTTTTCATTTTCATACCCCTGTTTTGATGAGGTAAGTCTTCAGTTTTGGAGGTATTTTCAATCCCTCTATCCTGTTCATCAGTTGGGCACTGATCGAACAGTACATGGTTAAGATCCTCTTGTGCTTTCAGAATTTTCTCATTGTCTTGTTTTACAGATCTGATTTCTACTTTTAACTCTTGGAATACACGTAACAATTCTAATGAATTGTCATTTAACTCGCCATGGACTTCTCCTTCATAATGATGTCCCTTGCTGTGACTGTTGGGTCAAAATCTATCCTCCATATGTTCAACTGATCCTTCCATACCTGTAGCTTAAAAACAATTTATGTATAACACAAATAGTTTAATTTTGAATTAGTAAGAATTCTGCTGTGATAAAAAATTTATGTTGCGTGTTCTTTGGTCCTTTTCAGGCCTAGAGTTCGAACGTGAGCTCTGATACCACATGTAACATCCCATAAAATAAGAAAAAAATTAAAATTTTTAAAATAGCAATAATTATTGAATTTGTTAATGCGGAACATATAAATAAAGTTAAATCTCTTAACTAGGATAATTAATAACGATGACATGTCGAATTTCTCAAAATAAAATATGATGTTAGTTGTAATCTCTATTGCAGACTAAATGGATTCTAAACTCTTTAACGAAAGACATTTCATGATCATAACAAAAGAATATATATTCAGATTTGCTTAAGTTTTAAATGTAACTACATGTTGTACATAGGTTTGTATTATTATAATTTTCTTGGTAATGTGTAGACAATTTGTTTTGAATGATGACAAAGGGGTCCTACGAGGTACCCTAAGGTTTACTTAGCTATGTTTAGCTAAGGAATTTGAATCCTATGTCCATGTTCAGAACACAGGTAAGACATTTTATGACAAACATGAGTTAAGTGTACATATGTCTTTCAATTCATCGTCAATGTAATATGAAAAATACTAAGTACTTCCTTGAAAAACAAGTTATTGGAGGTATGGATATTTTGGTTCCAATTCTCATTTACGTGTTAGCTTACAAACTTTTCAGTGTTATTACAGTCACGTCATCATTTTTTTTTTATATTACTATATTCACCATCCATGAAAAATCATCCTAATGTGACTATTATTGTTAATATCAAGTGGTGATACCATTGTCCATTTGTAACTTTATTCTAAAACTTGTGAATATAGTGCTTATGCTATGAAATAACATTATATTGTGCATTATTAGAATCTTGAACTATACCTATAGTCTCACTTTTATCAATTGATTTCGAAATACAAGACTAATGCATGAAACTATATAAACTTTACCCTAATGACTATACAAATACTATGGGAAGAAATATATACAATCTATAGTAACTATGCATTCACGCACATACATTAGCATGTATTACTATTATCACGATGCCTAAAAATAAACCTTGGGAACTATTATAGAATGTGAACTATGGATCTAACATTGCAATGATTATGATTTTGACATAGTATTAAATCTCGATACTTGGTATGCTTTCAAACTGTCGAATCCTTGTCTTAGCATTAGCATCACCTATCTGTTATGTGAAGTGGACGTGTAGGTGGATGGTCTTCACATGATAGAGTTTACAACAATGCACCATACGATGCTGAGCTGTCCCATGCACTCTCCCTTGGTTTGTTGATTTGGCGACTTGGTAGATGCAACTATCAATGTGGTATTGATTGCAATGATCTCTCGAATCTCAGCATGCCCAATTGGCAGCTATTCCACCGTTGATCTTTACAAGATATAGCGTTTGGAAAGAAACCCTAGTCTTTCGTTGGTAAGTAACAAAGAATTGCTTTCCTGATCTTCATTTTGCATTTAGTGGTAAGGTTTGAAAAGCCGATAGTGCTACTGCAATGTAGGGTTTAGAGTTTTACTGTTAGGAGGACTCCTTCCCCAGTTTCGAACCTTAGACCTGTGAGAGAGGATTTTATATGATACAGGCTTATAAGCTTGTGAAATAGAGCCATGATACAGCCATTGTATTTGTGGGGAGGTTCTTCTGTCAGTTTGTTTGAGTGTAATTCAAACTAGAGTTCGATTCTCCAAGTCCTAAAATAGTTCTATGGATTCGAACTCGTATTTCCTGCAATTTCTATCAGGATTCATCGTTTTGTTGGTGTGGGGTGTCTAAGTCCAAGAGATTCGACGCTAAAGTAAGTTTTTAATGACAGTAGCAATAATACTGCAATATTTAAGTTGTACCTGCGTTTTTCTTGTCTTAACCCTTTTTAAATTGTAATTGGAAGGTGATACCTCATTGGAGGATTTCTATGAGCAAAACTTGGAATGCGGATGCTGCAACTACCTATTGGTAAGCCTCGGTGGTTCTTGAAACCTTGTAGGTACCTTTGGCATGGTTTAGCCAGTGAATGCAATGTGATGAGAGTTGGAAATACAACCTTGTTCGGAGTAATGGCCAAGTTTAAGTTTTTCTCTGAATAATATTGTAAAGAGGATAAACCCTCAATATTGAAGTTGCTATTCATCTCTATAATGACTTTCTGCGTCGTTTAAAAATGACCTTGAACTTGTGTTTGTACTACTGTTTGTTAAGGGAAAGACCGTAAGTGTTTTTGGAACCTTGAAAGGCCTTCAATGTAAACCTTGTAAAATTTTTATTATACTATTGAACATGAACTCATAGAGACGAGGGTTTACTTGCTTCTGTAAGACAATGGCTCGTTTTGTACTGAAATGTTTAAATTTTGTTTAAATAATGGTTTGAGAAATCGTTTGTATAAATTGTTGATTTGGTTTAGAACAACAATAGTTGTCTCTAGTTGAGAGTAGTAGGTTGCATGTTTGTTGGTAGATAGACCCTGTACTTTGTATCGTTTTTTAAATTTAAGTTTGAAATGATGACGTGGTAAAGTTTGGTCTGTAATATGTTTTAAAATGGCTAAATGCCACAGGATTCGATATTGTTTCAACGAATGAGACCCTACACTATAGGTTTCGTTGGTAACCCTGAAACTAGTGAGAAATCAAACCCGAGAACCGGGCCTTAACTTGTGTTTCTAAAGGGTTCGACATTGTTTATGTTTCTTGTTAGGGTTTGATAGCTAATGATAAAAATATCATGTCTTCTGTTAAGTGATGTTAAGTGCTGTTACGTGCCTTGTTAGTATTCTCAACACGAAATAATAAATAGTAAGTTAAAAATAGTATTGTTTAGGGTTTGGAAAACATGTCTGCTATAACTTCAAAAATATTAACTGTGTTTTCCATGAATGGCTTGATATGTAATTTATTGAAATGTGTACTAAATAAATGTTTAGAATCTAGAGTACGTAAAATCTTAGGGTTTTGATTCTATAGTGAAAGTATCTATATTTAATGACTGAAATCTATACTAGATCAAATGTGATAATTAGTGATGAAATAATAATCAGTGTTTACTTATCATTTGTAAGTAACATTCTGTATAGAGAATGATTGCAACTGCTATATATTTCTAGAATATAAATGCTTTAAAACATTGGATTTATAATATTGAAATGCATATTATTACCATCCGAAAATAGACAGATTTCAATTGGAAAATATAAATCTGTGCATAAATAAAAGTATTTTTCTTTTATTATGAAGTAGAGGAAATGCTATACATCTGTTTTTTTATACTATGTTGTACTATTTCCTGAGTTCTAGACACAAGATTGGAATGGTAGAATTAAAAAGAAATACTACTGTGTTTATCTATTCATTCAAATGGCATTCTGCCTATCACTCATCTCTAATAATTATACTTTTCTATACTAGAGTACTATACAAATAACAATATGGGAAAAATGCAGAAAAGAATTTAATCATTCATCTAATTTACTTAATCATCCTTAAAACATATCATCTTTAAACCAAAAAATAAAATAGTTTTTTCTGTATAACTGTAAATAATAGTTCTACCATGCAGAAAATCATTTAACTATAATCTATAAGGCAGGACAGTATAACCTGATTGACTGTAGGAGAAACAAATAGCCCAAGGAACCAGTTCCACCCAACCTATTCGTGAAGACAACCAAATTACTTGCCTTAGGACCCCCGAGCCTGTTCACTGAACCACCAGGAAGAAGATTCTGTAGAAGCCTTAGTTCATCAACTTGCAGTAAAATATAGATTATCCAGTCATAAAGACTCAACATTCAAAGAGACTTGCACCAGCACTGTTGATGTCTATGTAACTTCAGAATGTATTTCACTTATATATTTATTTTATTCCTATAGAGATGTATTATTCCTCTATACTGAAGTGTCGTCATTTGTATTGACAAGTGTCGCAAGTATGTTAACTTTCTGATGGGTTATTAGACCACCTTATAAGGGGTCGGCCCGATATAATGTAATATGAAGTTATTGTACCTAGCTAGACAAGTCGGCCCCATAAGGTTATTGGGCAAAAAGGACAAGTATAAATAGAGATGGAGAGATCTCTATTTGGATCACTTCAGAACTAACACTTCCTTCACTCAGAAAGTGGCGCACATGTGAGGAGGAGGATCAGCTGCTAAGATGAGTCTATCTCTTGTACTTTGGTTGTGCTATTCCTCTACCTATCTCTGAGGAAGTTGTGGGGTTTTTCACCTTAGGGTTTTCCCCATAGAAACTCTATGTGTCTATTGTCTCTCGTGCTTTTGCTTCTTGTGATGATTGATATGCTTTTATGATTGATATGCATTGATATACTGTACATGTTATTCTCTCAGTAAAGATCCTAGAGTATTGTGAATTAATGCTCAAAATTTAACATGGTATGAGAGCTAACATGAGAAGAAGATATTGTGGAGTGACGAAAACTAGGGTTTCTTATTTAATGGGTTTCTCTCCATAGATTTTGGAAATGCAGTATAGTATATTGACTCTACTCATTAAGGAGAATCTATCTGTCGAAGCATAATTCAATTTTGAGCATTTTCAGATTTGGCCCTAAAAATTAGAGTTTCCACAAAAATAGAAATTTCTGAAATCTGAAGACATAGCGGGAAGCTCCTTGGAAATATCGATGTTTAGAGCTTTGGATCAAGATTTTTGGCTGAGTAAATCTTTGGAAAACTCAAACCCTAACTCGAGGTCCTACCCAGTGAACCCGGGAAAACTAAAAGGCATTTCTGAATGGTGAAGCTTTGCAGATCTCAAATTATGAATACAACCGGCTGGTCAGATCATCAAGGCGCATCTTTCTATCCTTTCAGAAAGTTGAAATTCACATTTTTTTATTTTTAGGGTTTTTCCGACAAACCCTAATCCGGGACCAGATCCATTTTTCAGCAAAGCAAGTGGTAAGACCTAAATATTTTCTATTTCCATTTGAAGTACTCTTTAAGATGTCTCACCACACCAAGCTTGAGGATAAGCTTGAAGGGGATGATAACTTCCGATCTTGGAAGTATAGGATTGGGTTAATCCTGGAAGAAAATGAATTGGAATCCTACATCAGCTCTGAGGTCCCTATCCTAGAGGATGAAGAGGCTAAGGTATTGCATAAGAAGAACTTGGTCAAGGCAAAGAGAATCATTGTTGATTCTCTCAAATATCATCTCATACCACATGTGTCATCTCTAAAGACACCCAAGGAGATGTTTGACTTCCTGACCAAGTTATTTGAAGGGAAGAACATAAATCAGAAGATGACTCTGCAGAATCAATTGAAAGGGGTCAAGATGTTGAATGGAGAGACCATTCAATCTTACTTCTCCAAGGTCTCTCAGATCAAGGAACAACTTAAAGCTATGGATGAAGTAGTGAACAATGGTGAAGTTGTTATGACCACTCTGAATGGCCTACTTAGGTCATGGGACTTGTTTATTCAAGGAATCTATGCAAGAAAGAAATTGATCTCTTTCAGTAGACTGCGGGAGGAATGCTCTCAAGAAGAAGCTAGGCTTGTGGCACGAGAAGAAAAGATGGGGAATGAATATCAAGCTCTCACAGCGCACACCAAGGGAAGCAAGGTTAAGAGGGAGAAATCTCATAACAAGAAACATTCTCACCCTTATCACAAGAAGAAAGATCTATGTCATGTTCGATGTTTCAAATGTAATGAGAAGGGACACTTTGCTTCAGAATGTCCCAAGAAAAAAAGGGACAACAACAAAAACAACAACTTCAACAAGAAGAAGAAGGGCAGCAAAAGAAGGTATCATGCTCATGCTGCTGAAGATGATGAACCTCCAAAGAAGAAGGCTCGAGAAGAAAGTGATGATGATGATTCATCAAGCGAAGAAGAGTATGTTCTAATCTCTGCTCTCACAAGTACTATCTCTCATGGTTGCAATGATTGGCTTATTGACAGTGGTGCTTCCAAACACATGAGTGGGTTTAAAGAATCTTTTGTAAATCTATCCGGACATGAATCACCCCATAAAGTGAAACTTGGGGATGACTATCAATACCCCATCAAAGGAAGTGGTGAATCCTCCTACAACCTATATTCGGGAAAGTCCTTGAAGATGAAAGAAGTTCTCTATGTACCTGGGCTCAAGAAGAACCTGCTCTCCATATCTGCATTGGATGCAAAAGGTATGAGGGTTGCATTCATAGATGGACAAGTTCTAATGTGGCCAAAAGGTAAAACCATTGATGATGCAGTAGTGATTGGAGAGCAAGAGGGAGGATTGTATAAATTGAAAGGACAACGTAAACATGCCATGGTGCATGATTCCATGGAGCCAAGTGAACTTTGGCATAGAATACTTTCACATGTGCACTACAAAGCATTACCAATTGCAAGTAAAGTTGTAGAAGGTCTTCCTGAAATAAAGACCAAGCATGAAGGTATTTGCAAAGGATGTGCAAAAGGAAAGAACATAAAGAAAGCATTTCCAAGCAGTGAAAACAAGGCTAAAGGAATCTTGGAAATCATCCACTCTGATGTATGCGGTCCGATGTCATCCAGTTCTCTGAGTGGGTATATTTAGTATGTCTCTTTCATTCATGACTCCTATAGAAAGACTTGGGTTTACTTCTTGAAGAACAAAGATGAAGTATTTGATAAGTTCAAGGATATCAAAACCTTGATGTAGAACCAAACTGATAAGAAGATCAAAACATTTAGATCCGACAATGGTGGAGAATTCACCTTAGGTGACTTCAAGAAGCTATGTAGTGATTCAGGGATCAAGAGGGAGTTGACTGCTCCTTACAATCCACAACAGAATGGAGTTGCAGAAAGAAAGAACAGAACAATCATGGAAGTAGCAAGGGCAATGCTGCATGACCAGGATCTACCTATGCATCTATGGGCAGAAGCATCTAGGACAACTGTATATGTGCATAATAGAACACCCCACAAGATATTGGACAACAAGACACCAGAAGAGGTCTTCTCTGGTAAGAAACCTAAAGTCAGCCATCTCAGAATATTTGGTTGTCCATTATATAATCATGTACCAAAGGAAAAGAGGACTAAGCTAGATCCTTCAGGAAAGAAGGGTATCTTTGTGGGTTACAATGAAAGCTTGAAGGCTTACAGAATTTACTTTTCAGGGTTCAAAAAAATTGATGTCAACAGGGATGTAACATTTGATGAAAATTCAGCATTCATCAAATCTAGGAAGACACCTGTTGAAGTTTATGAAGAACCTAAGGAAACTAGATTTCAAGACACTACCATGACTGAAGCAATTCCAGATGTTGATCGTGAAATTGAAGATCTACAACAACCTGTAGATCCACCCCGTGAGAATAACTCTCACAAGAGAAAACCTGGATGGGCTAGAGATCTCAATCAAGATGTGGAAAGATATGGCATTCTAGAATAAGTACACATAGCAAAGAAGAGAACTAGATCACATACCAGCTATGTTGCTTTACTCTGTGATATCATGAACAAAGAACCTTCTAGTTATGAAGAAGCATCGGAAAAGAAAGAATGGAAGGATGCCATGGTCGAAGAATACCAATCAATAATGAAGAATGATGTTTGGGATGTTGTCCCAAGACCTGAAGGGAAGTCTATTGTGACTTCCAAGTGGATCTAAGAGATCAAGCATGCTGCCGATGGCAGCATAGAGAAATACAAGGAAAGATTCATAGCTCATGGCTTCTCTCAGAAAGAGGGAATAGATTATGAAGAAAATTTTGCTCCTATAGGCAGGTAGACTTCCATCAGATCAGTACTTTCCCTGACTGCAGTGATGAAATGGAAGATACACCAGATGGATGTCAAGATTACTTTCTTGAATGGTGTAGTTGAAGAGGAAGTTTATGTGGAGTAGCCACTCGGTTTTGAAACACATGACAACGAGTCATATGTGTGCAGATTAAAGAAAGCCTTGTATGGCTTGAAGCAAGCTACCAAAACTTGGTATGGTAGGATGGATAGTTTCCTATCTAGTTTGGGCTTTACCAAGAGTAAAGCGAATTCCAACCTTTACTACAAGGTTGAGGAAAGAAATCCTTTGATACTACCCCTATATGTGGATGACCTATTTGTAACAGGAGATGATAGACTAATTGTTGATACAAAGAGGAAGCTTGTTGCCGAGTTCTATATGAAGGACTTGGGGATGATGCACTATTTTCTAGGTATGGAGGTGTGGCAGAGTGCAGATGGGATCTTCCTTGAACAAGGGAAGTATACAGTCGATATCCTGAAGAGGTTTGGGAGGATGGATTGCAAGGACATGGCCACACCTATGGAATCGAACCTAAATCTTCTATGTGCTGCTTCATCTGAGTCGGTTGATGTCTCTATGTATCGTCAGATGTTTGGGTCCTTGATGTACCTGACAAACACAAGACCAGATATTTGCTTTACGGTGAACACATTGAGCCAGTTCCTGACAGATTCAAGGAGTGTTCACCTAGTTGTTGTAAAGCATGTTCTAAGGTACCTAAAGGGTACAGTTTATTATGGGCTCAAGTATGAAGCGAATCAAAAGTTTAACCTGCAGGGTTATGTTGATTCAGATTGGGAAGGTAGTGCTGCAGATAGGAAGAGCACATCTGGGTGCTTCTTCAGTATGGGATCAAGTGTGATCTCTTGGTTTAGCAGGAAGCAGTCATGCGTAGCACTGATTACAGCCGAGGCAGAGTATGTTGCAGCCTGTTCGGCCAGTTGTGAGGCAATATGGCTTCGAAAGCTGTTGTTAGAGTTATTTGATCTCCCGCTGGAGACTACTGGTATCTTTTGTGACAACCAGAGTTGTGTGAAGCTATCTGAGAACCATGTGTTCCACGACATGTCGAAGCACATTGAGATCAAATATCACTATATCAGGGATATGTTGCAGAGAGGAGCAGTGAAGCTCCTGTATGTTGCGACAAATGAGCAGATTGCAGATGTGCTGACAAAGCCACTAGCTAGAGTGAAGTTTGAGTACTTCAGAGGGAGGCTTGGCATTCTTCAGATCGACGACACTTCGAGGAAGAAGTGATGGACACATTTGCTGAAGCCATTCCAAGCATGGTGGAAGGAGGATGTTTCACATGGCTATGGATGTAAGTGTTCGGATATCCACATCATCTATTTCGGGATACATCATCTATTTCAGGATCTTGCATGATCTATTTCAGGATATGATCTATTTCAGGATCTTGCATGCACAGGCATGCATCCCAGTCACCAGTTTGATGCCTCCAGCACCTTATCCACCTTCTTCTAGCACCTAGGAGCCACTTACCACAGAGTTTTAGCCCTCCTAAGCTGAAAGGCGCCCTCTTCTCACCTACTGCCAGAGAAGGGCGCACTTGTTCACCTACCACTGCAGATTCACTTCAGTTACACTCAGTTAGCTCCGATTCTCCCTGATTTGAGGCTAGTTTCACTCCCGACTGACTGTATCACTTCCGTTTGACCTCCAGTTTGATTAGGTGACTTGTTCTGACTTCAGTTAGCCTCCCATGCGCCCCCACTGAGCCTCCAGATCCTATATCAGTGCTACACACTTCAGTTACATTTATTATACTCAGTTAGACTCAGATTGACACCTGGATGACTGGTTGTTGTGATTGATGAGCACCACCGATGATTTATGAGGACTCCTAGATAGAGTCAAGCTACTCCATTTCAGTGATTCGAATGACCTCCTTAGGCAATTCGAATTGCTCAGTCATTGTGACAGTTTGTATAGTAATTCATTCACCCTTTCTGGGATAGAGAGCACTGCTGCATGTTTTGCACAGTTTTGCACCATATTTTCTATGTTCATCTGTTGTGATTGATTTACTTGTTCATTAGATCTGCTGTGACTAATTTTACATGGTATCAGAGCCATTGCAGGGACAAGATCTCTTTTCTACAGGTGTTTATACAAGAAGATTTGACTGAATTGCTAAAAATTGCAAAAAGTTTGGCATGAGATATCTCAAGGGCATTCGCTCCTGTGCATGCAAAGCTTGAAAAATATTCCAATACCACTCCAGAAGCTTGAGTTACCACATAATTCCTGGATCTAATACATTGGACCTATTCAACATTGCTTGAAATCCAATCCCAGGTGTGATGCAACTCTCAAAGGGTGGATTGTTTGACCTTATTGTGGTTGTTTTGATGTGATTTGCAGGTTTATTGTCTCCTCCAATTGCACTCGCTACCTTCTGCATGCAAGCCTTTCTACAGCATTTGCATTCGCTATAGTCTGCATGCAAGCTTCCTCTTCATCAGTTGACTCAATCCTTGCAATGGAATACTCTTCTTCAAAGCCTATCCTCACCCCATTCAATTATTTTGATTGGAAAGATGATATGGAGATCATATTACGTTCAAAAGGTTACTACCGAGTCACTCTTGGTCTTGAATTGGAGCCAAACAATGTGGCAGAAAGAACCAAACACTACAACAAGCTTGATGAAGCTTACGGTCTTCTTTGTCTCTCCATCTCCAAGGATCTTCACTTCCATCTCAGCGGATTGAAGACTCCAAAAGCCATATGGGAGCAACTTGAAACACTATTCGGCAAGCAGGATGAGCTTAGGGCTTTTCAATTAGAGAATGAATTGATTGGCCTTAATCCTGAGAATTTCAAGACCATCAATGAATTCTTCACAAAATTCAAGAACTTGAACTTGCAATTGAAGAACAGTGGTGTTATCAAAGAGGATAAACAGTTGATCCTCTCCATTCTAAGCAAGCTTGGGAAAGATTATTCGGTATTTGTCTCCACTTTCAATTCCGGTCGGCTAACTACCCCGAATTGGAAGATGCCTACCTTGAATGCATTCATTGAGTCCGTTACGAAAGAGCATGACAAGTTGATTCAAATGGGGTCCATAAGCTCCAAAGATTCAGCCCTATTTGTTCAAGGACCCAAGATCTCGAATGGTAAAGGAAAGCTAAAGAAGGAGAAGCCCAAATTCGAGCCTCACAAGCGAAAAGACAAAGGCAAGCAAACGGATGCACCATCCAGTTTGAAATCCAAGCAAAAGGGCAAAGAAGGTAACCAAAAATCTAAATGTACTTATTGTAACCGTGGCTTTCATCCCGAAAGTTCATGTATGAAGAAGACTATAGATCAAATGGCCCTCCTTTTGGAAAAGAACAACATAACCCTTCCTGACGGTGCAAGGAAGAAGGATCGGAATGACGATCATGAAAGAGGACAAGCACTCATGGCAACGGTTTCGAAGCCCACTCTCTTGATAGATTCGGGTGCATCAAATCATATGGCTGCAAATATTGATTCTTTTTCCTCATTCGATCCAAACAGCTCCATCCCCATCCATTTGGGAGATGACTCAAAAATTTCTTCAAAAGGCAAAGGTACGATTCATGTAGAACATGGATGCTTTAAGAATGTTCTCTATGTGCCTTCCTTAGCTTCAAATATCCTTTCTGTGTATCAAATGACACATACTGGTGATCCAAAGAAAGTCACATTCAGCCCTAATACAGTTGAAATTTCTGATATCAAAAGTGGAAGACTAGTTGCGGTTGGGAAGGCAAACCACACTGCAAAATGTTATGAGTTTTCGCACTTTAT
Source organism: Larix kaempferi (assembly GCA_027924585.1). Taxonomy (NCBI): domain Eukaryota; kingdom Viridiplantae; phylum Streptophyta; class Pinopsida; order Pinales; family Pinaceae; genus Larix; species Larix kaempferi. The sequence goes on from BSBM01000753.1 coordinate 23,165,523, forward strand.
ACCGCTTGCAAAGCCCACCGCTCTTCGCACACATGGTAATGAGGTTAGTAGGCTTTGGCATGAAAGATTTGGACATCTAAATTATAATTATTTGCTGCTGCTATCAAATAAATCCATGGTAGATGGGCTTCCACAACTCCGTTCCTCGAAGGGAATATGCACCGGTTGCATTATTGGGAAGCACCCCGAGCACAGATTCGACCGCGGCAAGGCTAGCAGAGCCTCTACTATTTTGGGATTGATCCATTCTGATATCAGTGGTCCGCTGCCCCATATGTCATTAAATGGTTCAAGGTATGTTTTGACATTTATTGACGATTTTTCCCGCTTTACATGGGTATTCTTTCTCAAAAACAAGTCAGAAGTGCTTGGAAAATTCAAGGATTTTAAGGCTTCTGTTGAGACCACCACTGAGAGCAAGATCAAAGCTCTTAGATCTGATAATGGTGGGGAATATATCAAGTCTGATTTGCTGCAACTTTGTGCCCAAAGCGGAATCAAGATCCAACATACAGTTCCCTACACACCCCAGCAGAACGGTGTAGCGGAAAGGAAAAACCGCTCACTGAAAGAGATGGCTACATGCATGATTGAATCGAAAGGTTTGGCTGCAAATCTTTGGGCTGAAGCAATCAATTTTGCTGCATATATACAGAACCGTGTTCCACATTCATCCATGAAAGGTATGACTCCTTTCGAAGCATTCTTTGGTCACAAACCGGATGTGTCAAATTTGAAAGTTTTTGGCTCTACTGCATGGGCTAGAATTCCTTCTTAGAAGAGACGAGCTTTGGATCCATAAAGTATCGAGTGCATATTGATAGGATATGGGGAAGAATCAAAAGCATATAAACTCATTGATATCAGATCTAAAAAGATATTCATAGAGCGCAGTGTGCAGTTTGAAGAACCGCTTCAAGAATTGCAACTAGTTGAGGAGAAAACTGTCAATTCACCGCCTTCACCAGAAGAAGATTCGAGCAGCGATAATGAAGGTATGAGTTCTGATATTTCTGATATTGTAGCAGCATATGATGATCATGACATATCAGGTTCGGAATCCGACCATTCAGATCCCCCTCAGTTACCAAAGTGGGCCCAAAACACTCTACAATCTGCTGGTTCTAGTCTTGGAAATCCTGCTGATCCGAGACGAACAAGAGGAGACTTTCAAAGGGCAGGTATGGCTCTTTCTATTGCTGATCCATTTCTTCCTGAGATTTGTTATTTGATGGCTGGTTCAGATCCCCAATCATACTATTCAGCCCATCGAGATCCGAGATGGAAAAGTGCCATGGATGAAGAGTACAGTTCTCTTCAAAAGAACAATACATGGGAGCTAGTTTCTCTTCCACCTGGAAGAAAATTAGTGAAGTGTAAATGGGTCTACCGTACTAAAGTTGCTGCTGATGGCACTATCAGTAAATATAAAGCAAGGTTGGTGGCAAAAGGTTTTTCCCAAGTCCAAGGAGTGGACTACACAGAGACCTTTGCACCGGTTGCAAAGATGGATTCCATCCGCCTTGTTTTAGCTATTGCCACATCCAAGCACTAGGAAGTGCATCACATGGATGTGAAGAGTGCATTTTTACATGGAGACCTTGCTGAAGAGGTCTATATGCAGCAGCCAGAGGGTTATACATCAGATCCATCATTGGTTTGTAGATTGAAGAAATCTTTGTACGGGTTAAAACAGGCCCCAAGAGCTTGGTACGCAAAGATGGACTCCTTCCTTCTTTCTCAGAATTTCCAAAGATGCAAATCTGATCCGAATGTCTATCTTCAGTGAGTTAAAGGTAATTTGTTGGTTATTGTACTTTATGTTGATGATCTGCTTATTACTGGTAGCACACTTACTTCAATAAATAAGCTAAAATCTGCCTTGAATCTAGCTTTTCACATGAGCGATTTGGGCTTGCTGAGTCACTTTTTGGGCTTGGAGATAGCTCAAAATTTCGATGGGATCACTATATCTCAGCAAAAATATGCTTCCGACCTGTTATTGAAGTTTAATATGGCTGAATGTAAGGCAGCCCCGTTCCCATTCCTCTCAGGAATCAGTCTTGAGGAGGGATATTCCACACCGCTTGCAGATTGCAGTATGTATCGACAGTTGATTGGTTCACTACTTTATTTGACACATTCACGGCCTGATATCTCATATGCCGTGAGTGTCGTGTCAAGATATATGCAGCAGCCACATGAGCTTCATTGGCGAGCAGCCAAGCGGATCTTGCAGTATGTGCAAGGTACGAGACAGTTTGGCATACATTATGCTGCAGATTCTGAGCTAGATTTCATTGGTTTTACTGATTCAGATTGGGCAGGTGATAGCATTGATCGGAAGTCCACTTCCGGTTATGTTTTCATGATTGGTCATGGTGCTATTTGCTGGTCCAGCAAAAAGCAAGCAGCCATTGCACTTTCTTTAGCAGAGGCAGAGTATCGAGGGGCAGTCAATGCCTGCATTCAGGCAGTTTGGTTGCAGGGTATTCTTTCCGAGTTTGGTTTTGGTGGCACTACTTCGACTGTCCTATTTTGTGACAATCAAAGTGCTATCAAGATCTCCACAGATCCAGTTCAGCGGAAGAGGACCAAACACATTGAGATTCATATGCATTACATTCGACAGTTGGTGCATGACCGCACCATCATTCTGCAATATTGCCCTACTGATGAGCAAATTGCAGACATCTTCACCAAGAGCTTCACTGAGAAGAAGTTCTCTTACCTCCGTTCACTGTTGGGGGTGAGTTCCATCATGGTGGAGACAGATTGATTCATTATTATGCTTTAGCTTGAGGGGGGGCTTTCTTCCCACTGGGTTTTCCCTCTTTCCTCACTTAGTTTATTTTCAGCATTTTTTGGATTATTGTATTGGGGTGACCTTTGGTCTTAGTTACCAGGGCCCCACATTATTTTAGTTGGCACATCATAGCCTAGCTTGAGGGGGGGTGTTCGGATATCCACATCATCTATTTCGGGATACATCATCTATTTCAGGATCTTTAATGATCTATTTCAGGATCTTGCATGCACAGGCATGCATCCCAGTCACCAGTTTGATGCCTCCAGCACCTTATCCACCTTCTTCTAGCACCCGGGAGCCACTTACCACAGAGTTTTAGCCCTCCTAAGCTGAAAGGCGCCCTCTTCTCACCTATTGCCAGAGAAGGGCGCACTTGTTCACCTACCACTGCAGATTCACTTCAGTTACACTCAGTTAGCTTCGATTCTCCCTGATTTGAGGCTAGTTTCACTCCCGACTGACTGTATCACTTCCGTTTGACCTCCAGTTTGATTAGGTGACTTGTTCTGACTTCAGTTAGCCTCCCATGCGCCCCCACTGAGCCTCCAGATCCTATATCAGTGCTACACACTTCAGTTACATTTATTATACTCAGTTAGACTCAGATTGACACCTGGATGACTGGTTGTTGTGATTGATGAGCACCACCGATGATTTATGAGGACTCCTAGATAGAGTCAAGCTACTCCATTTCAGTGATTCGAATGACCTCCTTAGGCAATTCGAATTGCTCAGTCATTGTGACAGTTTGTATAGTAATTCATTCACCCTTTCTGGGATAGAGAGCACTGCTGCATGTTTTGCACAGTTTTGCACCATATTTTCTATGTTCATCTGTTGTGATTGATTTACTTGTTCATTAGATCTGCTGTGACTAATTTTACAGTAAGTGCGGGATGATGTTCTAGTTTCTACTCTATATGATCAGTTGGATCATTTATATGTATGTATGTACACATCATGTTGGATGTTGGATATGATCAGTTGGATCATTTATATATATGTATGTACGCATCATTTTGGATGTTGGATATGATCAGTTGGATCATTTATATGTATGTATGTACACATCATGTTGGATGCTGGATATGATCAGGTAGATCATGTATTTGTATATGTATCAGGTGGATACTTGTATGATCAGGAAGATCATGTATATGTATTAGGTGGATACTTGTATGATCAGGTAGATCATGTATTTGTATAAGTATCAGGTGGATACTTGTATGATCAACTAGATCATGTATTTGTGTATGTATCAGGTGGATGCATTATGTACATCATATGGATGCATTTGTATGATCAGGTAGATCATGTATGATGATATGTATCAGGTAGATACTTTGTATGGATCAGATGGATATACTATTTGATCAGGATGATCACAAATGATGAGCTTCAGGATGTTGCTCCAGATGATACGCATCAGGTTGATGGTATGATGATGATCAGGTTGATCATGTGATGATGTACATCAGGATGATGTATGGTGAGTATCGGTTTGATACCCTATGCTCATGGACAAGTTGTGCTGGTAGCATAGAAAAGACCCTTTAAAAACTGAATAGGTAGAGCGGTGTGCTCGTAACATCCTAGGTTGCTCTATCGAGATCCGTACAGGTAGAGAGGTGTGCTCGTAACATCCTGGGATTATCTAAGTAGGTTTTGCTACATGTAGCATAGAAAAAACCCTTTAAAATCTGGACAGTTAGAGCGGTGTGCTTGTAACATCCTGGGATGCTCTATCGAGATCCAGACAGGTAGAGCGGTGTGCTCCTAACATCCTGGGATTCTCTGAGTAGGTTTTGCTACAGTTTCGCATAGAAAAGATCCTTTCAAAACTGGATAGGTAAGAGATGTGCTCGTAACATCTTGGGTTGCTCTATCAAGATCTGGACAGGTAGAGCGGTGTGCTCGTAATATCCTGGGATGCTCTGAGTAGGTTTTGTGAAAATTCACATAGAAAAGATCCTTTAAAATCTGGATAGGTAGAGCGGTGTGCTCGTAACATCCTGGGATGATCTATCGAGATCCAAACAGGTAGAGCGGTTTGCTCGTAACATCCTGGGATTCTCTCAATAGGATTTGTGAAGGTCAACATGTAAAAGAACCTATAGTCTGCACTAGGTTTTGTTGATGCACGTAATCAGTCCTGGGATCCATAGTATGGCCATTGATGATGAAGACCTACAGGTGGTGGGCCTACATCCAGTATGAAAAAGGACTGGCTCTATAGAACTTCCTATGACGAGTAGATTTAGAGATTGGTTGAGATAGCAACAGCAGTGACGATGACAATGAATCGAGGACGATGCATCGATGACGACAATCGAGAGAAGAAGACTTGTGCTAGCATATCTATGTCAAGAAATACCTTCCTAGTTAAGAGGGAGTGTTGACGTATATGTAACTTCGGAATGTATTTCACTTATATATTTATTGTATTCCTATAGAGATGTATTATTCCTCTATACGGAAGTGTCATCATTTGTATTGACAAGTGTCTCAAGTATGTTAACTTGTCGATGGGTTATTAGACCACCTTGTAAGGGGTCGGCATGATATAATGTAATATGAAGTTATTGTACCTAGCTAGACAAGTCGGCCATAAGGTTATTGTGAAAACAGGAAAAGTATAAATAGAGATCGGGAGATCTCTATTTGGATCACTTCAGAACTCACACTTCCTTCACTCAGAAAGTGGCGCACATGTGAGGAGGAGGATCGGTTGCTAAGAGGATTCTATCTCTTGTACTTTGGTTGTGCTATTGCTCTATATCTCTAAGGAAGTTTTGGGGGTTTTCACCTTAGGGTTTTCCCCATGGAAACTCTATGTGTCTATTGTCTCTCATGCTTTTGCTTCTTGTGATGATTGACATGCTTGTTATGATTGATATGCATTGATATACTGTACATGTTATTCTCTCAGTAAAGATCCTAGAGTATTGTGAATTAATGCTCAAAATTTAACAAGCACCTCTAGTTTCCTTCTTAGAATAACTAGCAGACTCACAATGCACTACCACTTAGCCTCCCTATTCGAATCTCTAAGTGATCACCTGATACACTTGAGGAAATATTTCTAAAGAAAATATTGTGGAGTTGCTTGCTCAATTCGAATTGCCTTATCTAGGATTCCTAGGCCTTTTAGTGGTTAACCTGGTCATTAATGAGCTAACAAACCTCTTCCACCCACCTGGGGGATAATGCCACAAATTTAGGGGTAGTTGTCCCATAACCAACAGCTAGTGGTGGAGTGCAAATGCTACCATCTGTCCCATGCCTTCTAACAACTTTCATTCCTCCTAGTGGGTCAGTGAACACTCATTTAACAGTTCCCTTGGGTGTTTGTCTCCTGTTTAATTTATTAAATAATAATAATAAGTCATTACAATCATCCTTGACCATATTTGGTCATAATTATGAAACTTTGTAATTAAAATTTAACATAATGTATTTTGCAAATAAAATAATTAATCTTCAGAATTTGGGTAGGTGACATACACCCCCCCTTAAGTCTCAACATCGTCCTCGATGTTTTTTAATCACTCTGAGTGTTCCTGAAATAGAGTTGGGTATGTTTCCCACATACTACTCTCCAACTCCCAGGTTGCCTCTTCTAGGATAAGGTGCTTCCATTGCACCTTTACCTGCCCAATGGTGTGATTCCGGAGTAGAGTTTTCCTCCTTTCGAGGATACAATCTGGTTCCACCTGAAAATCGTTGTCTTGTCCCACCTGTACATCATTCCAATTTACAACATGAGTAGCATCGTGTACATACTTCTTTAAAAATGATATATGAAAAACATTATGTATCTTTAGATTTGGTGGCAAAACCAGTTGGTATGCCACGGGTCCAACCCTTGACAAAATTTCAAAAGGACCACAATACCTGGGTGCCAACTTGGCACAGCTTCCCAATTTCAATGAACTCTTTTTTGGTCTTACCTTAAGAAAAACATGTTCACCGACCTGGAACTCTTTATGAGTCCTTCTAAGATCTGCTTGACTCTTTTTCCTATCTTGGGCAGCTTTAAGATTTCTTTGTACCTGTTTCACAATTAGTTCTAATTCCTGCAATAATTTAGGTCCTAAAATAACTCTATTTACTAGGTCATTCCAAGAAACAGGTGTATTACATTTCCTACCATAAAGAATTTCAAAAGGGCTAAGCCTGGCTGATGCATGATAATGGTTTTTATATACAAATTATGCTAAATGCAAGTAGTCTTCCCACTTACCAGGCTGGTCCTTAACATACATCCTAAGCATGTCTTCCAATACCTGATTCACCCTTCTTGTCTGTCCATCCGTTTGTGGATGAAATGTTGTGCTGAAGTTTAAGGTTGTATTCAACCCTTTAAACAAAGATCTCTGAAAGTTTCTAGTAAAATTAGAATCACGGTCTGAAATTATCACTTTTGGTATCCCATGTAATGGAAAAATCTGTTTCATAAAGATTTATGCAATATCTGGAGCCTTATGAGTAATCTTTACAGGTATAAAATGTGCTTCCTTGCTGAGTTTATCCACTACCACCATGATGGAGTCATTTTGTTTCTGATTTTTGGGTAGTCTGGTAATAAAATCTATGCTTATAATCTCCCATTTCCAGTTAGGTATAGGCAATGGCTGTAACAACTGAGCCGGATGTTGATGTTCAATTTTTACTTTTTGTCAATCAAGGCACTTAGCGATATATTTTGCTACTTCATCCTTCATTCTGGGCCAATAGTGCTATTTCTGTAACATAGTGATGGTTTTCTGATAACCTGGATGACCAGAATAATGACTTTTGTGCATCTCATCTAAAATCAGAATTTTTACTTTTGGTATGTTGGGTACATACAATCTGTTTTTGTACAACAACAAACCATTTTCTTTTAAACTGTAATCTACCATAGAATTTTCAGAATTGCTATCTGCTATCTTTTCTTGTAATTTTCTGTATTCTTCATCTGTTTCAATCCCTTCAAAGATCTGATTTTCTAAATCTGTTGAGTATGTACTGATGGCTGAAATAAAATTCAACTTTGCTTTATGACTTAATGCATCTGCAACCTTGTTCTCTTTCTCTTTAATGTGTTGAATTTCAAAATCATGTTCACTTAGAAAAGTTAGCCATCTAGCTTGTCTAGCATTCAAATTTTTTTGATCTAATAAATACTTCAGCCCCATGTTATCTGTCAACAAGGTAAATTTTCTGCCAATAAGATGGTGACGCCACATTTTTAAAGCGTGAATTACTGCTAATAACTCCAAATCATAAGTAGAGTAATTCGTCTCATGTATTTTCAGCTTTCTAGACTCGTATGCAATAACATGTACCTCTTGTGTTAGGACTCCACCGAGTCCATCATTACATGCATCGGTGCATACTATAAAATCCTTATTAGGATCTGCAATCCTCAGAATAGGCGCTGTAGTTAGTAATTCCTTTAACTTCTTAAAACTGTCTGAACATTTCTGATCCCATACAAACTTCTTCCCCTTCTTCTGTAAGGAGGTTATGGGGCTTGCAATCTTTGAAAAACCTTCTATGAATTTTCTATAATATCCAATAATACCCATAAATGATCGTACATCCGACACATCTTTAGGAACCAGCTATTCATTAATGGCTTTTATCTTATCGGGGTCAACCGAGATTCCTTCCTTATAAATTATGTGTCCTAAATACTGAATCTTATCCTTGTGAAAATCACACTTACTAAACTTAGCATATAACTAATGATCTCTCAGAACTTGTAAGATAATACATAGATGTTCATCATGTTCTTCTTTACTTTTAGAATATACTAAAATGTCATCTATGAACACAATAGCGAACTTACCCAAATACTTGTGCAGAATATTGTTCATTAAGCACATAAATACTGCCGGGGCATTAGTCAATCCAAATGGCATGACTACGAATTCACAATGTCCATATCGAGTTCTAAAGGATGCTTTAAAAATATCCTCATCCTTCACACTAACTTGATGATATCCTTACCTTAAATCAATATTTGAAAATATCATTACTTCACATAGCTGATCAAATAGATCGTCAATGCGGGGCAACGGATATCGATTTTTGATTGTCATCTTATTCAACTGACGATAATCTATGCAGAGTCTTAAAGTGCCATCCTTCTTCTTAACAAAAATAACAAGTGCTCCCCAAGGAGATACGTTGGGTCTTATATAGTTTTTATCAATCAATTCCTTCAACTGTGATTTCAACTCATTTAATTTCAGTATATTCATCTTATATGGAGCTTTAGAATTCAGTACCACACCCGGTATTAATTCAATGGTAAAATCTAGATCTATCTTAGGGGGTAATCCTGGGATTTCTTCAGGAAAAACATCCTGGAATTCTTTTAGGACAGGTATATCTTCTAGTTTCAATTTGTCCTCTTTAGTACTTATTTCCTCATTTTACTACATTTACAGCAAACATTTGACATCCTTTTCTAACTTCTCTCTTTACTTGCATAGCTGAAATATGTCTAAGTGATGTCTTTCTTGGAATACCTTTTACTTCTAATGTTTCTCCTTCATCACTTAAACAAGTAAAACTTTTCTCATAACAGTTCAGAATGACATGATGGGCTTCTAACCAGTCCATTCCAATTAAGATGTCATAGGATCCTAAAGGTAAAATATTCAAACTGGTTTGTGTCTTTAACTGATTCATAGATAAAACACAACTTTCAATAAAATCAAATACTTTTCTTTTTGTCCTTATTGCTAGTCTAACTAACCAGGATTTATTGAATTTTTCTGTTTTCAAATTAAAACTTTCTACAATATCTGGTGATATATAACTCAGGACAGCACCTAGATCAATCAAAATTGTAATAGGGTGGTTTTGTATCATACCTTCAATCTCTACCATGGAGACTTGATGCTCTGCTTGCCTGTTGTCTGGAGCTGCATTAATTCTGGGCATCTCCCTTGCCAAGTCTCCCACAGTACGTTCAGCTTGTATGGAATGAATATTATTAACTGTCTACTTCCTCTTAGGGCATTCTGAAGCATAATGAGGACCATGACACTCAAAACATTTGATAGGTGCCTTTTGGTCATTAGTCCTGGTAGCATTGGGACTATTTCTAGGAGCTATAAAATTCTGCTGCTGATTATTTCTAGGATTGTTTCCTTGAAAATTTCAATTCGGAAAGTTTTTCTTTTGGAAACCAGAATTTCCACTAAACCTGAATTTTTTCTTTTTTAGCTCAAAGTTGTTGGGTTTATGATTTTTCTAGTTAGATATCCCTTCTCTTTTCCGATTAGTGTCATAACAGAAATTTGCTTTCCTCATGGCCTCTTCGAAGGTCTTTGGATTGTCATACTCTATTCTGTCCTTGATGTTGAAAGGTAGACAACTCAGGTATCTTTGAATCTTCGGATTTTCTTCCACGAAGTATGGCACATACCTCAACAAATTTAGAAATTTACTGTTCAGCTCTTTCATGTTCATAGTTCCTAGCTTTAAATCATAAAATTCCTTGGATTTTTCTTCATAGTATTGTTCAGATAAGAACTTCTTCTTGAAGTACCTTTTAAAAGTGCTCCAATTCACATCCTTGTCTTTGATGCCCTTCATTGTGTTGATGTCCTGCCACCAAATATCTACCTTCCCAATCAAGTTGTATATTGCCATCTTTGCATTCAATGATTATGAAAAAACATAAATTTGGAGGTACTAGTTCTTCATGCCGGACAGCCATGATTCTGTTGTCTCTCCTTTCTCAGTTTCACCATTGAAGGTTGGGGGTTTGATTTTCTTGAACTCCTTGGAAATCTGTTCATACTGTTTGTGACTTTTTCTTTTGGGTTTGTAATCTCCTTCGTTGCTATCACTTGAATAATTACGTTTATTTTTGCGTTTTTCATTGGCAGCTTCTAATGATGTTGAAATGTTGTTCGCATCATCAGTTTTCATTTTATTACCCCTGTTTCGATGAGGTAAGCCTTCAATTTTGGAGGTATTTTCAATCCCTCTATCCTGTTCATCAGTTGGGCACTGATCGAATAGTACTTGGTTAAGTTCCTCTTGTGCTTTCAGAATTTTCTCATTGTCTTGTTCTACAAATCTAATTTCTGCTTTTAACTCTTCGAATGCACGTAACAATTCTGATCAATTGTCATTTAACTTGCCATGGACTTCTCCTTCAGAATGTTTTCCCATGTTATGATTGTTGGGTCGAAATCTGTCCTCCATATGTTCAGCTGATCCTTCCATACCTGTAGCTTAAAAACAATTTCTGTATAACACAAATAGTTTAATTTTGAATTAGTAAGATTTTTGTTGTAATAAAATTTTTCTGGTGCATGTTCTTTGGGCCTTTTCAGGCCTAGAGTTCAAACGTGAGCTCTAATACCACATGTAACATCCCGTAAAATACCAAAAAATTAAAAAATTTTAAAATATCAATAATTATTGAATTTGTTAATGCAGAACATATAAAAATAGTTAAATCTCTTAACTAGGATAATTAATAACAACGACATGTCAAATTTCTCAAAATAAAATATGATGTTATTTGTAGTTTCTATTGAAGACTAAATGGATGCTAAACTCTTTAACGAAAGACATTTTATGATCATAACACAAGAATATATCTTCAGATCTGCTTAAGTTTTACATCCTATACATAGGTTTGTATTATTATAATTTTCTTGGTAATGTGTTGACAGTTTGTTTTGAATGATGACGAAGGGGTCCTACGAGGTACCCTGAGGTTTACTTAGCTACGTTTAGCTAAGGCATTTGAATCATGTTTCCATGTGCAGAACACAGGTAAGAAATTTTATGACAAACATGAGTTAAGAGTACATATGTCTTTCAATTCATTGTCAATGTAATATGAAAAATACTAAGTACTTCCTTGCAAAACAAGTTATTGGAGGTATGGATATTTTTGTTCCAATTCTCATTTACATGTTAGCTTACAAACTTTTCAGTGTTATTACAGTCACGTTGTCATTTTTGTTTTTATATTTCTATATTCATCATCCATGAAAAATCATCCTAATGTGACTATTAACGTTAATATCAAGTGGTGATACCATTGTCCATTTGTAACTTTAATTGAAAACTTGTGAATATAGTGCTTATTCTATGAACTAACATTATATTGTGCATTATTAGAATCTTAAACTATACCTATAGTCTCACTTTTATCAATTGATTTGGAAATACAAGGCTAATGCATGAAACTATATAAACTTTACCCTAATGACTATACAAATACTGTAGGAAAGAAATATATACAATGTATAGTAACTATGCATTCATGCACATACATTAGCATGTATTACTATTATTGCGATGCCTAAAAATAAACCTTAGGAACTATTATAGAATGTGAACTATGGATCTAACATTGCAATGATTACGATTTTGACAGGGTATTAAAGCTCGGTACTTGGTATGCTTTCAAACTATCGAATCCTTGTCGTAGCATTAACGTCACCTATCTATTATGTGAAGTGGACACGTAGGTGGATGGTCTTCACATGATAAAGTTTACAACAATGCACCATACAATGCTGAGCTGTGCCATGCACTAGCCCTTGGTCTGTTGATTTGGCGAGTTGGTAGATGCAACAATCAATGTGGTATTGATTGCAATGATCTCTTGAATCTCAGCATACCCGACTGGCAGCTATTTCACCTTTTATCTTTACAAGATCTAGGGCTTGGAAACAAACACTAGTCTTTCGTTGGTAAGTAACAAAGAATTGCTTTCCTGTTCTTCATTTTGCGTTTAGTGGTAAGGTTTGAAGATCCGACAGTGTTGTTGCAATGTAGGGTTTAGATTTTTACTGTTAGGAGGAATCCTTCCTCGATTTCGAACCTTAGACTTGTGAGAGATATTTTATATGATACAGGCTTATAATCTTGTGAAATAGAGCCACAATACAGCCATTGTATTTGTGGGGAGGTTCTTCTGTCAATTTGTTTGAGTGTAATTCGAACTGGAGTTCGATTCTCCAAGTCCTAAAATAGTTCTATGGATTCGAACTCGTATTTGCTGCAATTACTATCAGGCTTCATCGTTTTGTTGGTGTGGGGTGCTAAGTCTAGGAGCTTCGATGCTAAGGTAAGTTTTTAAGGACAGTAGCAATAATACTGCAATATTTAAGCTGTACCTGCATTTTTCTTGTTTTAACCCTTTTTAAACTGTAATTGGCAGGTGATACCTCATTGGAGGATTTCTATGAGCAAAAATTGGAATGAGGATGTTGCAACTACCTTCTGGTAAGCCTTGGTGGTTCTTGAAACCTTGTAGGTACCTTTGGCATGGTTTAGCTAGTGAAAGCAGTGTGATGAGAGTTGGAAATACAACCCTGTTCGGAGTAATGGCCGAGTTTAATTTTATTCTGAATAATATTGTAAAGAGGATAAACCTTCAGTATTTAAGTTGTTATTCGTCTTTGCAATGACTTGCTGCGTCATTTTAAAATGACCTTGAACTTGTGTTTGTACTGTTGTTTGTTAAGGGAAAGACCCCAAGTGTTTGTGGAACCTTGAAAGGCCTTCAATGTAAACTCTGTCAAATTTTTATTATAATGTTGAACACGAACTCATAGAGCCGAGGGATTACATGTTTCTGTAAGACAATGACTCGTTTTGTACTCAAATGTTATAAGTTTGTTTAAATAATGGTTTAAGAAATCGTTTGTATAAACTGTTGATTTGGTTTAGAACAACAATAGTTGTCTCTATTCGAGAGTAGTAAGTGGCATGTCTGTTGGTAGATAGAACCTGTACTTTGTATCATTCTTGAAATTTAAGTTTGAAATGATGATGTGGTAAAGTTTGGTCTGTCATATGTTTTAAAATGGCTAAATGCCATAGGATTCGATCTTGTTTCAACAAACGAGACCCTACTCTGTAGATTTCATTGGTAACCCTAAAAATACTGAGAAATCAAACCCTAGAACTGGGCCTTAACTTGTGTCTCTAAAGTGTTTGACACTGTGTATGTTTCTTGTTAGGGTTTGATATCTAATGATAAAAATATCATGTCTTCTGTTAAGTGATGTTAAGTGTTGTTACGTGCCTTGCTAGTATTCTCAACACGAAATAATAGATAGTAAGTTAAAAATAATATTGTTTAGGAATTGGAAAACATGTCTGCTATAACTTTAGAAATATTAACTGTGTTTGGCATGAATGGCTTGATATGTAATTTATTGAACTGTGTACTAAATAAATGTTTAGAATCTAGAGTATGTAAAATATGAGGGTTTTGATTCTATAGTGAAAGTATCTATATTTAATGACTGAAATCTATACTAGATCAAATGTGATAATTAGTGATGAAATAATAATCAGTGTTTACTTATCATTTGTAAGTAACACTCTGTATAGACAATGATTGGAGCTACTATATATTTCTAGAATATAAATGCTTTAAAACATTGGATTTATAATATTGAAATGCATATTATTAACATCCGAAAATAGATGGATTTGAATTAGAAAATATAGATATGTGCAGAAATAAAAGTATTTTTCTTTTATTATGATGTAGAAGAAATGCTATACATCTATTTGTTTATACTATGCTATACTATTTCTTGAGTTTTAGACACATGATTGGAATGGCAGAATTAAAAAGAAATACTACTGTGTTTATCTATTCATTCAAATGGCATTCTTCCTATCACTCATCTTTATTAATTATACTTTTCTGTACTAGAGTACTATACAGATAACAGTATGGGGAAAATGCAAAAAAGAATTTAATCATTCATCTAATTTACTTAATCATCTTTAAAACATATTATCTTTAAACCAGAAAATAAAATAGTTTCTTCTATATAACTATAAATAATAGTTCTACCATGCAGAAAATCATTTAACTGTAATCTATAAGTCAAAACAGTAGAACATGATTGACTATAGGATAAAAAAATATCCCAAGGAACCTGTTCCACCCAATCTATTCCGGAAGACAGCCAAATTTCTTGCCTTAGGACCCCTGAACCTGTTCACTGAACCACTAGGAAGAAGAGTCTATAGAAGCCTTAGTTCATCAACTTGCAGTAAAATATAGATTATCCAGTCATAAATACTCAGCAGTCAAAGAGACTTGCACCAACACCTTTGGTTTCCTTCTCATAATAACTAGCAGACTCACAATGCACTACCACTTAGCCTCCCTATTCGAATCTCTCAGTGATCACCTGATACACTTGAGGAAATATTTCTGCAAAAAATATTGTGGAGCTGCCTGCTAAATTCAAATTGCCTTATCTAGGTTGCCTAGGCCTTTTACTGGTTAACCTGGTCATTAATGAGCTAATAGCCCTCTTCCACCCACCTGGGGGATAATGCCACAAATTTAGGGGTAGTTGTCCCATAACCAACATCTAGTGGTGGAGTGCAAATGCTGCCATCTGTCCCATGCCTTCTAACAACTTTCATTCCTCCTAGTGGGTCATTGAACACTCATTTAACAGTTCCCTTGCGTGTTTGTCTCTTGTTTAATTTATTAAATAATAATAATAAGTCATTACAATCATCCTTGACCATATTTGGTCATAATTACAAAACTTTGTAATTAAAATTTAACATAATGTATTTTGCAAATAAAATAATTAGTCTTCATAATTTGGGTAGGTGACACTACTGAAAGAGTAACAACCATCTACAGATTCTCCCCCCTAACACTGGCTTGTTGACCAGGTATTTCAGAGCTAAATGGTCAGTATACATAGAGAAGTGTGCACCGAGAAAATAGTGCTTGAATTTTTGGAGTGCATAGACCATAGCTACACCCTCTTTCTCAATGGTCGTATAAGTCTTTTCTACATATGAGAACTTCTTGCTCGAAAATTCAATGGGATGGTCAATACCTCCCTCTCCTGGTTGTGCTATTGCAACACCCAATGCTATACATGAAGCAACAACATGTACATGAAACGACTTCTCCCAGTCTGGAAAAACTAGGATCGGCGCAGTTACCATTTTCTCTTTTAATGTGTCGAATCCTTTCTCACACTCCACGTTCCATATGAACATCACATCTTTCTATAACAGATTCTCCATGGGTGCGGTTATCTGTGCATAACCCTTTATAAACTTTCTGTAGTAACCCGTATGTCCCAATGTGGTGCACAGCTGCTTTACTGAATTCGGTGCTGGCAAGTTCACTATAACTACGGTCTTTGCAGGATCAACCATCAAGCCTTTTCTGCACACAATGTGTCCTATAGAATACCATAAGGCACATAGAAAACACACTTCTTTAAATTCAATGATATTTGGTGTTGCTTGCACTTAGCTAACATCATTCTCAGGTTTTCACAGTGCTTTTTCAGTAAACCAAAGATTGTCCAATCATCAAAATATGCTTCTAAACATTTATGCATGAAATATTTAAATGTTGCGAACACAACTCTAGAAAAAATGGCAGGTGCGTTCTTCAAACCAAAGGAAATTACTGTATACTGGAATGACCCCCATTCAATGGAAAAAAAATTCTTGTGTCTATCTGTTGGGTCAATTCTTATCTGATGGTATCCAGAAAATCCATTAGTGAAAGAGTATTCCTCATTTCCTCCAACATTATCTAAGACTTCATCTGTAAAAGCAATGGGAAATGGTTCATGTAGTGAAGCATCATTCAGCTTCCTGAGATCCATGCAAATCCTGATCTCACCCTTAGTTTTCTTGTCTTGTATAACCATCGGGCTTATCCATTCAGATTCTTCAACCGGCTCAATGATCCCCGCATCAAGCATCTTATCAAGTTCTTCCTTGAATCTTTCTATATACCGAGGATTCATTCTATAGAGCCTTTTCTTAACAGGATTCACTCCTGGCTTAAGAGGTATCTTCATAACCCCTAAGTCACCGAGAATACCTTTCATTTCTGTGAATCTTGAGCGCATTTTGACAGACATCAGTCGTTACAGCTGTCATTTTCAGACCTAAATCATCTTCTGTTTCGAACATATCAGCATCATAAATTTCTGCATTCAGAAATTCCTCTTCAGTGAAAAAACCTGCAGACAATCCTTCTCCAAAATGGTTCATATCTTGATCAGTATCTTCAACTATCAGTTCATCATCAACCTCTTCTTCATTAGCAACATTATTATGAAAAGGTGGTGGTACTCTTTGGTCCTCATTATCTCTTCTTTCCCGTTGAATATCATTGTTCCTGCATTCTCTGGGCATGAACCGGGGGGCAAACTGTCTTCTAAATGGGTTTTGATTATTAGGGTTCCTTTCACCCTCTAGAACAGGCTTGCTGGGATTTTTCTCAAGCTCCAGTTTGTTTAATTTTGCAGTTAAAATTTTTACCAGCTTAGCCATTTCATCAATTTTCCCTTCAGCAGAATGAGAAGCAGAACCTCCTGGGGCTGATTCATTTTTTCCTTTTCTATCATAAAGTTGCTGAGTTGTTTCCTTCTTTAATCTATTAGAAGCCAGGATGTTGGATTCTACCTCCAATGCTGCATCCTGCATATTCAGTAAAGAGATAGCTCTCCTCTCTCTCAGCAATAAAGAAAATTCCTGATCAAAGGCATTTGCATAGGTAAGTTTAGATGATGTTTTTGTAGGCTTTATCTCTGCAAGAATTCTACTGTACATCTTGTTAAATCTCTTTGAAAAATATGCAATAGTCTCATCCTTTTTCCTCCTAAGAGCTCCAAATTTAGTTATATAGTATGTATGGTCTTTTTTGTCACCCCATTGTCTCATGAAAAGATCACGAAGCTCTTCAATGATAGTGATGGAGTTAGCAGGCAACTCTCTGAACCATTTCCTTACATCTCCATCAAGGCTCTGCACAAACATTCTCATCCATACATCCTTGGCCTCAATGTTTTGATTATCAACATAACTAAGGAAAGCTTCCCAGTGTTCTTCAGCTGTTGTTTCCCCTTGTCCATTGAACCTAGGAAAATACTTCTGGTAGTCACCTCCAGGCAGTGCATTTAAAGGCTGAGGCAAGACCAATGGTGCATATCTGGCTGCAACCATCCGGTCCATCATGTCTATGGGCTGATTTTGGGCTGCCATTTTTAGACTGACTGATTTTGAAGATGAAGTAGTTTGACTGAAACCTAGTTGAAAAGGGTTTTTACCTAATTTCAACTGAAAAAGAGGTATTTTACCAAGGGAGGCAGTTTTGGCTTTCTTGAAGGATTGAGGATTAGTAAAAACTTGGAAGCTACTATCAGGGATAATAGGCTTTATCCAAGGTGAGGTTTCTTCTTCTTTTCTGAGCAAAGATGAATGTAATGAACTACCCAACTGGTCAAGGTCACAAAGGGCTGGTAAGGATTGAGACCTTCTAATTTTCCTTGCTGTCTTTAATATCTATTCAGGGTCTGTCACACCCAATTGCAATGGTGAAGTAGGTCTATTCCTGGTTCCAACTCCTCTAGTAGCCATTGTGTCAAACTTGGTGAAAAGTAGTCTTAAAGATGTGTTGGTTTAAGTTCACCTCTTAAAACCAGTGAAATGATAAGTATCCCAGTGAAAAATCTATTTTCAACTTCGTTCCCTGGCAACGGCGCCAAAGATGTTTGTGCCAGAAATTATTTCCAGGCCACAAAGAAACAAGCCAACACAATCTCAAAAATACAATCAAGTAAAAGTAAGTTTTAGGGTTTTTGATAGGTTTTCTGGTTATAAAGTTTGGGGACAAACAGGGAATACATTCATGAGCAAAATAGGAACTGAATCATAAGCAAAGGAAAACAAAGATGCATAATATATTCACCAAAATCCAACAGAGCATAATATTGAAGTTCATTCATAAAAGATAAGCATTACCAGCATACAAACATAGACCAGCAATGAATTTATCAGTTAAGCAACTAAACAAGTTAAACAATGAATCCAACACACAAACTGAAGGGTGAAAAGTATCATATATTTCATAACTCTGTCAACAAGTACATATAAGAGTTATGTACTTAGCTCATCAATTAGTCTAGCAGACCTCCTGAAGTCCTCCAAAAAATCCAACCCTCTTTCTGTCTTTCTCATCTATCTAAATACTATTCCTCAATCAAAAATCAGTTAGGGTTTAAACCCTAACTGTCTTCAGCTAACTACTCGATAAGATAAAGTTAAATTACAATTTACAAAATAAGATATTTTTCAAATCATAGTAAACAACTGACTAACTAAAGTGTTTCTCAAAAAGACATAACAAATAACTGACTAACTAACAAAATCAAAGGTCCTTCGCAGCTTCAACTAGCAAGGCTATTCCATCCAAAGCTTGGGCTTTCTTCCTGGGTCTCTTCTGCTCATCTTCCATATCAGCTACCCTTCTTGTGATTTCTTCATTCTGCTGCTGCAAGTATCTGATAGTCTGCTTCAGATATGCACATTGCACATCTGTGCTTCTGTTTCTCTTCAGGGCCTCCTTAGAAACTGCTATTAGCTCTTGATAATGCTCATTTACTTCCTGTAAATCTTCACTGAGCCTTTTATTTGCTAGGATCAGAGCATCATTAGTCTCCTGCATGCAATCAATTTGATGCATGTATTGTTTGATGGTTCTTTGCAGGTTCTCCATGTCTGAGTCAAAATCCTTCCCTGTTGTGGTATCTTGCATCTCACTGGGCAACCATGGGATATTTAGTCTTCTGAAAATGTCTTCATCCTCCTGTAACAGCCTTGAAGACACACCATGAACAATAGGGTTTTCCTGACTCGCTGCTTCAATAGGTGTAGTTTCATCTATCAAGTGCTGATCTTTAGAATAAGAAACTTCAGTTTCCTTTTTCTGTTGTTCTTTTATCATTTCATCTCTTAATTCCAGAAACACAGCTGATAGTTTAGTTTGGGTGAGGCTAGAGTCTTCTGCTGACCTCAATGACTTTTTCCCCTTTGTATGATGAGAAACTGGACTTTTTGGAACTGCTTCTTTCTCAATCTTTGGTTTTTCATCTGAAGAATCATCATCAAGTACATTTATCTCTTTTGTATTTAATCTAGGGTTTAGCAGTTTTTTCATACTCAGCCTTAACTTGTTTTTAGGTCTGGTTTTGGTCTCCATTCTGAAGCAAGTTCTTTCACCATCTTCAAAGTTTTTCCTTGATGTCTAACTGTGGCTAACTCTATAGCATTGATTTTGGTCTTCTTTTTCTTTGATTTCTTTGTTTTATCCTCTTGACTGTAGCATTATCTGTATGTGTCAACCCTAGCTTCAATTTTGACAGTGATTTCATCTTCCGCTAACAAATATCCCTCATCCTTAGATGAGATAGTGATGGGGCTCCTTTGCTGGACTTGGATGTTTTCTTTCTCTACAGCAACTTTTTATGTGGCAACAGTTTTCTCTTCACTGAAAGTTTCTGCTGGTACCATGTGTTGCTCAGGCTGATCTTCTTTTTTTGTAATTAGCAAACCTTTGCCCTTGCTGTCAGCTGAAGACTGTTGAAGTTCATAGTTTCCTTTTGAGGGCTTGGGTACTTTTTCAAGTTTAACTTCTTTTTATCTTCAGATTTGATTTTTTGACCTAGTTTCCTAACTAGGGTCTGCCCTTTGTCTACACGTTTTTTGGTTTTCTGCTCTTCTTGCTTAATTTGAAAACCAGACCAAAACAAAAAATAATCCCATGTCTTCCCTTCTCGTTGTAGAGTAGTACTGATAATGAGCTTGATCAAACCATGATGAAAGATGGAATGTGTAGTATGATCATGATGTTCCTTAACTCTACTTGACATCTTCTGCAAACTTTTAAACAAAAAGAAAGGAAGACTCATTTTGGATTCACCAACCAGATGATGTAAGAACCTAAAATGATATTTAAAGACATAGGTGTATCTCCCTTCACAGGTGATATAGCTTTGTAGGACTTTAATGGGATCCACCCACTCGTCTCAGAAATTCTGGATTAATACTCCTTTGCTCCAGTCTGGAGTAATACTAGGTAAAAGGTACCTTTGGGCATTAAAGGTGAAAGGAAACTTTTTGAACCACATTTCACCTTCATTTCTGACTCATGTAGCTTCAACAACTAGCTCCACGGTCAACTTAAACTTTAGAGTATCAAATACTATCATGTCCTGGTTATAACTTTGGGCAAATTTATAAGAGACCTCAGTGTTATAGCCACCGATCTTCTTGAAGAAATCCAACCAACCAGCATTCTGAAAAAGCTCTGCACAACCTGGAAATTGGTCAATCCATTTCAGCTCAGTGGGCTCAGCTGCTTTTAGCACCAAAATTAGTCAGCTTCAGCACCTAATAAGACTAGGTCTTCATGTAATTTCACATGTTCAGCTCCTTTGTTGCATTGTTTATAGGTAGCAAATCAATTTGTGAAATTTGGATACCATAAAATGCACAGCTCTTCACCCTGTCATCTTTAAGGTTTTGGAAAAGGGTAAATGTTCAATGCACTGCTTCCTTTCAACTTTCCACGTGCCACAACATCTAAAAACATCTTAAACAGATATCTCTTCAGCAGGAACTTTGTTTAAAGGCATACCTTACTGCTTTCCTTAACCAATTTTAACAAAACAGACTTTACTGAGAAAGCCCCAATTTAGTAGGTTATCACGGAATAACTTATTTTTTGTCTTACTATAGTCGCTTAAAATCACTCCTTGAGCTGTCTGATTGTCAAATTTACCTGTACAAGTGTCTTTGGATCTCCAATGTACTTCCAGCTGGCAAGACGAGAAATCCCTAATTTCTCTGTAACCAGGAAAACCCAAAAATTCCTCTGTAACTGTAGCTTCCGGTTTTTAGGCAAATGTCCTCGATCCACTTAGTCTCCAGTTTCATAATACATGTATGGAATAACTTCCTTCACATCAAACTCGGTCTATGCCTCTATCTGTCATGATACGCTGTGTTCTAGCTGATGATTACCACGATCTCTTCCACGACACGAATCACACTTGCTTTCATGATGATTACTGGAGCAACACGTATCAAAATCCTTAAAACATGTGATTAGTCACTTAGGAATCGAACTCATGCGAAAATTTAGTTTTAAAAACGGTGATTTCGGCGCACACGATATTCTTGTAGCGTCGCTGTGTTAATTTTTCATGGTTGCGCTGCAAGAATAATTTGAATTCGATTTTGGCGCTATTTTAACCATTTTTTCCATTTTGAATTAAATTTAACTGATGAACTATGCTCTTTGAATATATTTGTGACATCCTTAATCAATATAAGTCCTATGGATCCCTTCAAATCCTAAAGAAATAAAAATAGTAAAAATATAAAGGCAAAATTCAAAAGTTTCACTTAAAACCAAAAATTTCCTAAAGGAGGTAGAAAAACAAACTTAAGCAAATGAGCAAACTTGAAATAAAAATGACAATCAAAATATAAAATTGAAGAAACAAGTTCATGACTAAACACACATGATGAGTACTTAAACATAGCTGATGCGCAGCGAGCTACAGGGCTCGCGCTGTGGACTGAGGACTGCGCAAAGATCGCCTTCTTCGCGGTTAGCCCTTCCACAAACTCAGACGCTTGCACGACCCGCACATCCAAGGACTGTGCGGTTCGGAAATAACTCAATAGCAGGACAATGCAACAGATAACTGTGCTTCCTCTTCAGACTTAACCAGCTTCAACAAGTTATACTTAGTGTTTTACCCATTCATCAACTACCTTAGGTTATTTATAAGACTTATGCAATATGACAGAACACAATACATTGCGCACTTCCAGTGTTGCGCTTCGAGGGAGCCACACGGTGCAAGCTCTTCATACTTAAGTATTTATCCAACTGACTTATGCATTCATTCAGACTAAGAAATTCTTAGGCATAAAGCATTCATCCATACATGTGATACTTGACATATTACCCCCATCTCATTCCTTATGGAGAATACATATAAAAGCAAACACATAAACTGATAAGCAATATCTTAAGCATTCATTGTAAGCAAATAAACAGATGCGAACATGTAAACAATCACACAACACAGGAATTTAACGTGGTTCACCCCCAGGATGGGAGCTACATCCACAGCAAATGTTGTTGTATTAGTATTTGGTAAGGGTACAACAGTTCCAGTCTGTGCACTCAGCTGCAGACTCTCTTCTCTCTCAATAGGCCTCTGCACACATAGCTTGCAGAGCCTTACAATGGCTTTCAATACTTAGAAGATTCAACAATGAAGATTATTCAACAATGACAACGATTCAACATTAACCCTTTCCCTTACAAAATGGTTCCTTTTTATAGATCATGCCCGTAGGTCATGTCTTTATAATACACAGGAAAAAACCCTAAGGTTTCCCAAAACTATCGCGGTTTTCCCTTAACCGGACTTGTTGGCTTCTGGTAGTGAATATTTCGTCATGGCCATCCTCTTCCGATAATCACGTCGCTTTCATCCTTCCCTGTCGATCGCATGCTGACTGTCACTTTCACCTGGTCGTTCCTTCTCTAACGACCTTATGCGGTCGATTCACGTCATGCTTCCTCCGTGCATGTGACCGGTCTCTTTCCTTCATCCTTACTTATTACCCGCCTGCTTGGTAATCATGGAGTATCTTAACCAAAAATAGGTCGCTTTCACTCAACCGATCTTATCTTCATTCTTTACCCAAAATGGGTGCCCTACTGGAACCTCGCGGCACTACTACCTCGCAGAACTAGTTCCCATACTGCATTGCGCTCATATTGTAGCTCCCCAAAAACTATCTTGCCAAAAATTCTTCATCTAAACTGTGCTCAACTTCGCAGTTCCAAAACTTGACTTGTACAAAAATGCCCAACTTGGGCCAGGCCCAACAGACCCCATGGTCCACAGCACTGCAACAAGAGCACTATGGTGCTGGATTCAGGTAATCCCTCTGATAGTGCCCCTGCTGCCAACAATTGTAACATATGATGGGTCATCTACCTCATCCAGCAGCTCCTCCTCAGCCAGCACCAGCACGTCGGCCGCCGCAGAACCCCCCTCTGAATCCTCCTCGCAGTGGCTTGTATGGCGGGTACTACGGTTGAGCATACTACGGCTGCGTATATTGTAGTTGACCATATTGCGGTTGTTGAAATTGCAGTTGAGGATATGTCGGTTGGCCATACTGGGACTGACCATACTACGGCTGCTCATAGTGTGGTTTCGTAATATATTGAGGCTACGGTTGACTATACTATTGTTGTTGTTGTTTCTCTGGTGGTTTCTCTTCTCCCTTCATGAAGTATGTATCTGCAGTCCTCTCTTGGAGTAGGTCATAAGATCTACAGTCCTTCTCATCGTGACCAACTGATCGATAGAACTTGCAATACAAGTTCGGTGGTTTTGACACCATCTTTTGCATGTACACACATTGTTCTGACCAATGTCCTCTTGAGTGAAATATGCGACACCAAGGCAACCCTCCCTAACTGAGGGGATTTGGTGCACCCGATTGCAAATATTCTTGAAACTCTGGGCACTGATCCTTGTGGTGTCCTTTCGTCCTGCATCTAGTGCACCGGACGTCTTCGCGGGCCTCTTTTCCTTTCTTCATGTCTTGCAGTTGGATCGTTAATTTTGTCAGTTTTGCTTGTATTCTATCCATGCCCAAAACCTTTTCATCAATTGGTGAAGCCTCCAGCTTCATTTCAATCTCCAGTGCTTCTGCCTTAGTCACTACCTTCTGTTGCATTAGTGGCCCACGAATGTGTGGCACCAACCTAGCAATAAACCATTCTTTGTGTTGCATATCATTCATCCCAAAACTCACTTTCTCCATTAGTGTTTTGTATCATTGGTCGAAGTCCCATACTGACTCGTTGGGAAATTGTTTGATTTCTTTTGTCTCGGTAATGTACTGCAACTTAGATTTTGGCTTTCTGAATTCATCGATCATCCCTGCTTTGATCTCTGGCAATGTTTTACCTGGATTTCTCATCGGTACCTTAGTAAACTTCATATACCAATCTAGCGCATGGCCCCTGAGGGTCGTCACTATTTATCCCTTCTTTATATCTTCATCCTAGACCTGCTTCACAGTCCATACTGCTTCGCATTAAAAATCAGTATTGTTTGGGATCCTCGGTCCCGTTACCTTGGAATGTTTCCATATTTGCTTTGCCCCCCGCCATTCTTGTACTTCTACTATTATTGTTTACTGATGCACTACTCTTACTACTGTTATGGCCCATAGGACAGCTCTGTGAATTGCTTGTATTTTCTTTTATCAAATTCAGAGTAGTGCATGGATTTGAAGGTACATTGTAGCTTAGGGTCCGTCCTTCTCCTGCTTATGGGGTAGCCTGCTCACTTCCTTCTTCATCACAATAAGGTCGCTTCCTCCCTTGTGGTCTTGTTTCGCAATCTTCTGTTCCGGTCCTCCCAGGAGACTCTCTCTCAGTCCTCCTCTTCTTCTCAGGACACCGAAATATCACCCCACTCCTCAAGGTACCACACTCTTCATCAACTTCCTTTAAAAAAATTTCATCACTCATGTCCATCTACCCTGCATCTTTCTACCAGACTTGCATCCGCATGATACCCACAACTTCCACACACTAATCTTCTACTCATCGGATTTCATCCTTAATATTCCCTTTTCACAAACGAGCATCTTAATCCACAGTATCAACGACAGTAGGAATCTCCCCCAGGGTCCTTTGAAAAACTTACTTTCTACATCGCTATATGATTTGACCGTGTCCACAACAGACTCAGTGATGTATCCTTCTAAGATACTATCTACCCTGAAGTCAACAACTCATGATACCTTATTTTCGATCCGTTTCAGTTGTCGAATCAATTCTGGTTTCCAATGGTCTGGCTCAATCTTTTGGAAATGGTTCTTCTGAAACGTTAGCTGCACTAACCACTCATGCAGCAATACTTGGAATTCTCAAAAGAATATTTCATGGATTTCCGAATAAATGTACTTCTACAACTAACTACTTACTATCTATCCAGGGTTTTGCTTTTCTCCTTCTGCGAATTCTTCTGCTCTCTTGTCAAACCAATCTTGGATATCCAGTTTCGTCAGGTGCCACAACATGTCCTTATCTTTCTCATTTAGGGTCCCTATAATGGAACCATTTGTTGACATAGCGGCTATTGATAGGGCTTCACTTCACACTGTCATCAACAAACCCAATCAAAAACCCTTAAGCACTAGCCCAGAAAGGCTTTACCCTTTCCAACAACACCCTCGAAGCGAGTGAAGTCTCACTCAAGATGACTAAGGGGGCTGCAGGAAGCAAGTTTCCACAGTGGGGAAAGGACATGCAATCACTTCAACTCTATCGCACTAGAAACCATAGATTTATATTCGCATACATGTATACATTCATCATTCGCAGAAATAATACATAATGGACATTCACATCAACATAGTTAAACAGATCATTCGCATCAACAACAATTACCAAACCACAGAGTCTTAAACATTTCACAAACACTTGCATTCATCATTCAACAGAAACAAAGACAAAAGATATGACCATAATTGAACATCTTCATGCATTCATCAAAACCTACAGTATAACCTTCGCAGAAACAGTCAAAACATCTTATCGTGGATACAACACAGTTCAAAATAGCTCATTCTCAGATTCAATTATGCTTCATTTAGGCTTACAATCATACTCCTATTTATATCAAACTAAACAGTTACAAAAACGGTCCAGATGACCCATTTCTAACAAACTAGCTAAACTTGCACTTCCTTGTTCTCCGCAATTGACCCTTTCTTCCGTGGATGGTCCTCTTCACAGGTGTTGAATTCCACACTTCATGCGGACTAATCTCGTTCCAACAATCATAGATATCCATCCATACCCTTGAAAACCTAATTTACAATGCAACGTCAGCGGTAACAAGAGAAGAGTGCTTGGGTTTTGCAATAGTGGTGCAACATGAATGGAAAAGCATGGTGAGTTTGTTGTCCATTCCAAATCTCAAATATTTCATGGAAGGAAATTTTTTGAGGATAGTGATATTCAAACCACCATCTGTTGGTGGTGGAGCCCGATCTCCAGATTCAGAGATATTATTATTCAGTCGTGTCCATACCCCAGGTTTGTTTATGATCCCGACACGATCCCCGTGGTATTTTCCCATTGTATTTCCCTTATAAAAGAAAGGCATTATAACACGGCTAGGATTGATGTATTAGGTATTATGCATTGTAAAGATCTCTGATATCTGAAGAGAGACTGTGAGACAATAAAGAGAAACTGCAGTGGTTGTGCTGCAGGTTGTATCCCTTCACTTTGCTAGATGGTATAATAATAAGGACTGGCAACTTCAATGTGGACGTATCCCATCTTGGGGTGAACCACGATATATTTGTGTCTCTTTTGTAATGTGTGTGTGATTATATTTCCATTTCTGTTTATTGTTATTGCTCTGCGATCCTGTTTTTCTAACACCATCCACACATAAGGCAGTTATTCCCTTGACATCAACATTTCTAGAAGCATGAATATCATCACAAATTTGGGGTTTCTCTTCCCATCTATTTACAAACACTTACATTATCCCTATTCCTTGACCCCTTCGTGCTTCTTTCTTGCATTTTAGAGCCAGTACCTTATCCTCAGCCTTATAGCCCTGCAAATCATCAAGAGATGCATAATTATTTTATGCAAGAGCATGGTCTTCAAAGTGAATCTTCCATAGGGGTCTACCGTTTTTCTTTGACTTGGAATTGATAATGGTGTAGGATGCTAAGAGCTTCAAGCAAGCACCCGAAGTTCCCAAGTCACAATTGCATAATTGTAAAGGTAAAGAATGCGGCTAATGGAGGGGATTATCTTGCGATTCTCAATCAGGTCACGTTATTAAACTATATTTAGGCTCAATGCAACTTGCAAGCTTGATTCTTGACAAAATTTGCAACCTCATGATGCTCCAAACTATGAACTTAGATCTAGTGAATTTATATTAGGAAGCAATAGTAGATTGAACATGAATGGTAGTAGGTCAGAGAAGGCCAACGGAAAAATGCCTAGCATTTTCAATCATGCTATGGACAAATACCATAGCTTCATTCATGTCCTAAGAACTATAGGGCTCTGATAATATGAGTATTATTCTAACACCTATTAACAAAATAAATCCATTTTATCTAATTTATTTTTATTTTATTAGTTCTTTTATGTTAAAAAACAATTTTTTTTACAAAATAAAATAATTATTTATGAGTGTTATTGGTCTTTGCCTTCACATTGGAATGGAATTTATGAATAGGGATTCCATCTATTCTTAAAAATATTAGGTTAAAGTTGTCATTTTTTAGTGCATTTTTATGAAACCAAGCAATGCTAGATAACTTCTAAGATTACTTTCTAACATTGATTGTTATAAGTAATCTCCTATGACAATGTTACTTCTTGCAAATTTCATATTGTCCTTTTAGTACTTGTATATTCTTGAAGCATATGGTACTTTTTATATACTATGTGGTAGCACACCGCCATTATGTGGTAGGGAATTTCCTTGTAGTAATATGAAACCATACACATATGTCATGAAGTTTCTACATGTATTCAAATTCATTCACAAGTGTCTCCGGAAACTACTATGCTACTAGAAATATCTTTAGCATCAACTAGATATTATCCCTATCAACATAAATGTTTTGTTTATAGATCTATGCAGAAACACAAGAACAAGTAACAAGATTAGTAATAGCCACAAGAACAAGTAACAATATTAGGAAAGCATAGGAACTCACTTGATCTAAGAACAAGAGGATCCCAAGAAATCATTGGACTCAGTGACATGTTGGGCTCAATAACATGCAAATCTCTTTGGGCATCACTACTCAGTGAAATGCCAAGATCTTTGAGCATCAAAACAAAAACTACACTAGTGAGGTGTTGATTTACAATTCAAAGCTCAATAGTTTATTATGTTCTATGTAATCTAGAAATTTACACGACATTTCTAATGCATGCATACATTTTACATCATAATCAATAGCTCATTACAAGTTCACTAAGGGTATCTATTCGAAATGGGTTGGGTAGCTCCATCTATTATGGAACTAAAATAAATTCATCTCCACACAAGGCATACCATATCATATATAAATCATAGCAAGAGCTTGTACCAATCTCTATAGACAATTTGTTATTAATGGCTCTGTAATTTTGTCCTCCCATAGTTGCGACTATTGTAAATATAGTTTTATAGAAATATTTTTGTAATGCACTAGTGTGATGTATATGTAACTTCGGATTGTATTTCATCTATGTATTATTGTACTTCTATAGAGATGTATTATTCCTCTATACGGAAGTGTTGTCATTTGTATTGACAAGTGTCGCAAGTGTAGTAACTTGCTGTGATGGGTTATTAGACCACCTAGTGAGGGGTCGGCCCGGATTAGTTTAACCATGGGTTATTAGAATGAGTTAGACAAGTCGGCCCCACTAGTTTATTGGGTAGGACGGGACAAGTATAAATAGAGATTGGGAGATCTCTATTTGATCATCTCATTACTCACTCTTCCATCACTCGGAAAGTGGCGCACATGTGAGGAGGAAGATCAACAGCTAAGAGAAGACTATCTCTTGTACTTTGGTTGTATCATTGCTCTTTCTATCTCTAAGGAAGTTGTGGGGTTTTTCACCTTTATGGTTTTCCCCAGTGAAACTCTGTGTGTCCATTGTCTTATGTGATTGCTTGATATGCTTGATACATGCCTGATATGATTGATATGTTGTACATGTTATTCTCTCAGTAAAGATCCTAGAGTATGTTGAATAAATGCTCAAAAATTAACATGGTATAAGAGCTTCCCTGAGAAGAAGACATTGTGCAGTGGCGGAAACTATGGCTTCTTGTTTATTGGGTTTCTCTCCATAAATTTTGGAAAAGAAGTAAGGTAGATTGACTCTACTCATCAAGGAGAATCTATCTGTCCAATCCGAATTCAATTCTGAGCACTTTCAGTTTTGGCCCTAAAAATTAGGGTTTCCACAAAAATAGGAATTTCTGAAATCCAAAGACATATCTGGAAGAGCCTTGGAAAAATCGAAGTTTAGAGATTTGGATCGATATTTTTGGTTGGGTAAAGCTCTGGGAAACTCAAACCCTAATTCAAGGTCCTCCCTAGTGAATCTCGGAAGACTAAAAGGCATTTATGAAGGGTGAAACTTTGCAGATCTCAAAATCTGAATATACCAATATGATTAGCTCATCAAGGAGCATCTTTCTATCCTTTCAGAAGTGTGAAATTCAAAGTTTAAATTTTTAGGGTTTCTCTGACAAACCCTAATCCTCGACCAGATCCAGTTTTCAACAAATCAAGTGGTAATACCTAAATATTTTCTATTTCCATTTGAAGTACTCTTTAATATGTCTCACCACACCAAGATTGAGGATAAGCTTGAAGGGGATGATAACTTCCGAGCATGGAAGTATAGGATTGGGTTAATCCTGGAAGAAAATGAGTTGGACACTTATATAAGTGAAGAGGTCCCTATCCAAGAGGGAGAAGAGGCTAAGGCTCTTCACAAGAAGAACTTGGTCAAGGAAAAGAGAATCATTGTTGATTCTATTAAGGACCATCTCATCCCACATGTGTCATCTCTGAAGACACCCAAGGAGATGTTTGATTCCCTGACCAAGCTATTTGAAGGGAAGAACATAAATCGGAAGATGACCCTACGGAACCAATTGAAAGGGGTAAAGCTTTAGAATGGAGAGACCATTCAATCTTATTTTTCTAAGGTCTCTCAAATCAAGGAATAGCTTGAAGCTGTGGATGAAATTGTGGACAATAGTGAAGTTGTCATGACCACACTAAATGGCCTACCTAGATCATGGGATTCCTTTATTCAAGGAATCTGTGCAAGAAAGAAGTTGGTCTCATTCAGTAGACTATGGGAGGAATGTTCACAAGAAGAAGCAAGGCTTGTGGCCTGAGAAGAAAAGATGGGGAATGAAGATCAAGCCCTTGCAGCCCACACCAAAAGAAGCAATCCCAAGAAGGAGCACTCTCATTACAAGAGATCCAATCACAACCATCAAAACAATAAGAAGGATATGAGATGCTTCACATGTAATGAGAAGGGACACTTTGATGCGGATTGTCCCAAGAACAAAAGGGATAACAACAATAACAACTCCTTCAAGAAGAAGAAGAATAACAAAATAAAATATCATGCTCATGATGCTGAGGATGATGAACCTCCCAGGAAGAAGGCTAGAGCAGAAAGTGATGACTCATCTAGTCAAGATGAATATGTTCTAATCTGATCCCTCATAGGTACTATTTCTTATGGTTGTAATGATTGGTTGATTGATAGTGGGGCTTCTAAACACATGACTGGGTTGAAAGAATCTTTTGTAAATCTATCTGAACATGAATCAACCCATAAGGTGAAACTTGGGGATTATTATCAATATCCTATCAAAGGAAGTGGGGAAGCCTCCTACAATCTAGACTCTGGAAAATATTTGAAGATAAAAGATGTGTTATTTGTACCTGGGCTCAAGAAGAACTTACTCTCCATTTCTGCATTGGATGCAAAAGGCATGAGAGTTTCATTTGTAGATGGCCAAGTCCTAATGTGGCCAAAGGGTAAAACTATTCATGATGCAGTGGTGATTGGAGAGCAAGAGGGAGGATTGTACAAATTGAAGGGACAACCTGAACATGCCATGGTACATGAATCCATGGAGACAAGTGAACTTTGGCATAGAAGGCTTGCACATGTGCATTACAGAGCACTACTAATTGCAAGTAAAGCTATATAAGGTCATCCTGAAATCAAAGCAAAGCAAAAGGAATTTTGGAGATTATCCACTCTGATGTATGTAGACCAATGTCATCCAATTCTCTGAGTGGGTATGTATACTATGTCTCTTTCATTGATGATTTCTCTAGGAAGACTTGGGTTTATTTCTTGAAGAACAAAGATGAAGTATTTGACAAGTTCAAGGAATTCAAAACCTTGATGGAAAATTAAACTGATAAGAAGATCAAGACTTTCAAATCTAAAAATAGCAAAGAATTCACTTCAGGTGATTTCAAGAAACTATGCAGTGATTCAGGGATTAAGAGGGAGTTGACTGCTCCCTACAATCCACAACAGAATGGAGTTGCAGAAAGGAAGAATAGAACAATCATGGAAGTAGCACGGGAAATGCTGCATGGCCAGGATCTACCAATGCATCTATGGGCAGAACCAGATAGGACAGTTGTATATGTGTAGAACAGAACACCTCACAATATATTGGACAACAAGACACCAGAAGAAGTATTCACTAGTAAGAAACCCGAGGTCAACCATCTCAGGATATTTGGTGGTCCAGTATATACACATGTTCCAAAGGAAAAGAGGACAAAGCTAGATCCTTCAGGAAAGAAGGGTATCTTTGTGGAGTACAGTGAAATCTCGAAGGCTTACAGAATATACTTTTCAGGGTTCAAGAAGATTGATGTCAGTAGGGATGTAACATTTGATGAAAACTCAGCTTTCATCAAATCAAGGAAGGCACCTGTTGAAGAACTTGAAGAACCAAAGGAAACCAGATTTCAAGTTACTACCATGACTGAAGCAATTCCAGAAGCAGATTGTGAAATTGAAGATCCACAAGAACCTGTAAATCCACCCCGTGAGAAGGACTCTCACAAGAGGAAACCTGCATGGGCTAGAGAGCTCATTCAAGATGCAGAAAGGTATGGCATTCCAGAAGAAGAACACATAGCAAGGAAGAGAACTAGATCACACACCAGTTATGTTTCCTTACTCTGTGACATTATGAACAAAGAACCTTCTAGTTATGAGGAAGCAGCAGAAAAGAAAGAATGGAAGGATGCCATGGTCGAGGAATACCAATCGATCATGAAGAATCATGTTTGGGATATGGTCCCAAGACCTGAAGGGAATTCTGTTGTGACTTCCAAGTGGATCTACAAGATCAAGCATGTTGCAGATGGCAGCATAGAGAAATACAAAGCAAGATTTGTAGCTCGTGGCTTCTCCCAGAAAGAGGGGATAGACTATGAAGAAACTTTTTCTCCTGTAGCCAGGTACACTTCCATAAGATCAGTACTTGCTCTAGCTGCAGTAATAAAATGGAAGATACACCAGATGGATGTCAAGATAGCTTTCTTGAATGGTGCAGTCGAAGAGGAAGTGTATGTGGAGCAGCCACTTGGTTTTGAGACACATGACAGAGATTCATATGTGTGCAGGTTGAAGAAAGCCTTGTATGGCTTGAAGCAAGCTCCTAGGACTTGGTATGGTAGGATGGACAGTTTTATATCCAGTTTGGGCTTTACCAAGAGTAAAGAAGATTCCAACCTTTACTACAAGGTTGAGGAAGGAAATCCAGTGATACTACTTCTATATGTGGATGACCTGTTTGTTACAGGAGAAGATAGTTTGATTGCTGATACCAAGAGGAAGCTTGCTGCCGAGTTCGCAATGAAGGACTTGGAGATGATGCACTATTTTCTAGGCATGGAGGTGTGGCAGAGTGCATATGGGATCTTCCTTGGACAAGGGAAGTATGCAGTAGAGATCCTGAAAAGGTTCGGGATGATGGACTGCAAGGCCATGGCCACACCTATGGCATCGAACCTGAAGCTTCTATGTGATGCTTCATCTAATCCGGTTGATGTCACGATGTATCGTCAGATGATTAGGTCCTTGATGTATCTGACGAACACGAGACCAAATATTTGCTTTGCAGTGAACACATTGAGCCAGTTCCTGACAGATCTGAGGAGTGTTCACCTGGTTGCTCTAAAGCATATTTTGAGGTACCTGAAGGGTACAGTTGATTATGGGCTCAAGTATGATGCGAATCAAAAGTTTAACCTACAGTTTTATGTTGATTCAGATTGGGCAGGAAGTGTTATGGATAGGAAGAGCACATCTGGGTGTTGCTTCAGTATGGGATCGGGTGTGATCTTTTGGTTAAGCAGGAAGCAGTCCTGCGTAGAACTGAGTACAGCCGAAGCAGAGTATGTTGCAGCTTGTTCAGCCAGTTGTGAGGCAGAATGGCTCTGGAAGCTACTGTCTGAATTATTTGATCTCCCATTGGAGACTACTAGTATCTTTTGTGACAACCAGAGTTGTGTGAAGCTGTCTGAGAACCCGGTGTTCCATGACAGGTCGAAGCACATTGAGATCAAATATCACTATATCAAGGATAGGGTGCAGAGAGGAGCAGTGAAGCTCCTGTATGTTTTGACGGATGAGTATATTGAAGATGTGCTGATGAAACCACTAGCCAGAGTGAAGTTCGAGTACTTGAGAGAGAGGCTTGTTGTTCTTCAGATAGACGACACTTCGAGGAAGAAGTGATGGACACATTTGCTGGAGTCATTCCAAGCATGGTGAGGGGATGACCCTTCACATGGCTGTGGATGTTAGCGCCGGATGATGAGCATCAGGATGATGCTCTAGTTACTGCTTTGTATATGCATCATGTTGGATGCTTATTATGATCAGTTGGATCATGTATATGTATATGCATTATGTTGGATGCTTGTTATGATCAGTTGGATCATGTATATGTATATGCATCATGTTGGATGCTTGTTATGATCAGTTGGATCATGTATATGTATATGCATCATGTTGGATTCCTGTTATGATTAGATGGATCATTTATTTCTATATGTATTAGGTGGATACATTGTATGATCAGGTAGATCATGTCTGACGATATGTATCAGGCATGCATCAAGTGGATGCACTGTATGATCAGGATGATAATGGATGACGAGCTTCAGGATGTTCCTTTAGATGATATGTATCAGGATGATGCTATGATGATGATCAGGATGATCATGTGTTGATGTACATCAGGATGATGTATGGAGAGTATCAGGATGATGCTCTGTGGCCGTGGACAGGTTGTGCAGAAAAGCATATAATATGGCCCTAGGAGGTTTGCAGATAGTCTTTCGAGGTTTTTCCTATGGCATATAATATGGCCCTGGGATATCTAGCAAATGTTCTTTCGAGGTTTTGCTTGGGAGGACATATAATTTGGCCCTGGAAAGTTTGCAGATAGTCTTTTGAGGTTTTTCCTGTGGCATGTAATATGGCCCTGGGATATCTGGCAAATTCTCTTTCAAGTTTTTGTCTTATGGCATGTAATATGTCCCTGGGAGATCCAATAGGTTTGGTTGTGTGCCCGTAATAAGTCCTGGGATTCTCTTACGAGGTTTTTCCATGACCATATGTAATTTGGCCCTGGGAGATCCTATTGGTAGAGCTGTGTGCTCGTAACATCCTGGGATTCTCTTGCGAGGTTTTGTGGTGACCACATGTAATATGTCCCTGGGAGATACTATAGGTAGAGTTGTGTGCTCGTAACAGCCTAGGATGCTCTTGCGAGGTTTTGTGGTGAGGTCACATATAATATGTCCCTGGGAGATCCTACAAGTAGAGTTGTGTGCTCGTAACAGCTTGGGATGCTCTTGCAAGGTTTTGTGATGCACGTAATAAGTCCTGAGGATTCCATAGTATGGCCAGTGATGAAGACCTGCAGGTGGTGGGCCTACATCCAGTATGAAAAAGGACTGGCTTTGTAGAACTTCCTATGACGAGTAGATCGGAGGTTGATTGAGATAGCAGCAACAGTGATAATGACGATGACTCGATGACGATGATCCAAAGAAGAAGACTTGTGCTAGCAGATCTGTGTCAAGAAATACCTTCCTAGTTAAGAGGGACTGTTGATGTATATGTAACTTTGGAATGTATTTCATCTATGTATTATTGTACTCCTATAGAGATGTCTTATTCCTCTATACAGAAGTGTCGTCATTTGTATTGACAAGTGTCGCAAGTGTCGTAACTTGCTGTGATGGGTTATGAGACCACCTAGTGAGGGGTTGGCCCGGATTAGTTTAACCATGGGTTATTAGACTGAGTTAAACAAGTCGGCCCCACTGGTTTATTGGGCAGGACAGGACAAGTATAAATAGAGATCAGGAGATCTATATTTGATCATCTCATTACTCACTCTTCCATCACTCGGAAAGTGGTGCACATGTGAGGAGGAGGATCAGCTGCTAGGAGAAGACTATCTCTTGTACTTTGGTTGTATCATTGCTCTTTCTATATCTAAGGAAGTTGTGGGGTTTTACACCTTTATGGTTTTCCCTAGTGAAGCTATGTGTGTCCATTGTCTTATGTGATTACTTGATATGCATGATGCATGCCTGATATGATTGATATGATGTACATGTTATTCTCTCAATAAAGATCCTAAAGTATGTTGAATTAATGCTCAAAAATTAACAACTAGCCCCCAAAGAAACATAAAGGATTTTGGACAGAGTCATCAAGACACATTAGCAAATATGTAATTATAAAAAACAAATAAACCTCATTGTCCAAAAGAGGAATTGACAATATGGATGCAAACATGAGACATAAACATGTCTCTGTGTCTACGCAGAAAAACAACGACCATTAAAAAAACCATAAATAGGAACTAGTTCCTACTACCTAACCTCTTCATACACAGGCCTCTGATCCATGTCTGACAAGCTATTTACTTGATTCTATGAACAATGTATACATAGATATTTTCAGTAGCAAGAGAAGGAACTCATCTATGCCCAATTTATCTATCACAAGAACTGGAACTCTCATAAGTGCCAAAAGGGTCTACACATTGTTTTGGAGATAGCACAAGCATTAACAGTATATTACAAGCATAGCGGTGTAAGGTCAAGAGAAAAAGGCTCTTACCAATGGTCAGATAGGAATACACCCTTTAACTAGTGTTCACTATCAAGCATGGTTCACACAAAAAACCAAGCACATTGGTTGTTTATTAGTGTCAGTGTTTCTAATGAGTATGACTCGTCGTTGAGTTATTACTATAGAGAGAGGTTCCATAAGATTTCAATTGAAATAGGTGTGTTGAGCATTGTACCATCTAATAAAATCCCCATATCACATCTAGAGAAAGGAGGCTGCAATAATCCTCGAATGTGTTGACGTCACATCACAATCACTTCTATCTCATTCATCAATAATTAGAAACGGAAAGAAATATCCCTTCCCACTACGAGAGTCGTGATTGTATCAATCTTTCATATATGTTCCATGAACTGAGATCTTCCTCTACCGTGTTGCTTGTACCAAGAACTCCATCTATGAATTTAATTTAAGCTCATTTTACCCTAGCTCAACCATACTATGTGACTATGTTTTATGTTGGTGTTTGTTACATATTTCTAAAGAGGTGATCATGCAACCACTTGTTTCTCCTCCTACGTGCACGATGTCCACTTATGTTTTTCCTCCATTTTCATGTGCGTTGTCCACTTGGTACTTTTCCTCTGTTTTCTTTTCATTTACGTGTTTACCTGGTGAACATCACTGACAGAAAGGGAATCTCCTTTATATGTAATGCTTTGAAATATCGTTAATGACGAATTTGATAATTAACATTTATTGGTCAATTGATCGTTAAATGCCCCCAACACAATTGAATGCAACATATTAGCTCATTTTTCTATTATTTATATAGAAAAAGAAATGGGTTGAGGATGAATCCTTTCTTGAAAAAATATAATTTATAATCTATCAAAAGATGCATGTAGTACAATGGAAAAAGAACTCACACCTAACAGTTGTGATACATCAACAACTTCCCCCGTCGATTGTTCACTTGAAGCAAGTTCCACGTCATTAGAAGTGCTCTACATGCCATATTTATTTATTTGGGAAGAATGGCATTCAAACAAGTTGATACCATGTTACATAGACTCAAATCATACTTTCTCTATTTCATTCAATACCCTTGAAGCGGCACTAATTACTAAATGGCCATGTATTGGATTGGAGAAATACCTACACCAAAACAAAAGGGCTGCTAGGCACCGTTTAAAAGTTTCGAATCATTCATCTATATATATATAAGCACGCAGTTCTTCAATCGAGGTTGTTTGTGAGCCCACCTCTATCTACTCTCCGAGTCCCCATTTTCCATAACAAACAATTAAAAACGATCAAATCAAGCACGTGTGTGTGTATATATATATATATATATATATATATCAACAATGTCATGTCAATAATTTAGCTTCATAGCTGAGGATTATCAAATTATTTCCTCGTTTTCTAAATGAGGAAGAAGGAAAGTAGATTGAGGATGTTGTTACTTTGGAGGAAATTAAGGATGTTTTAGGTTCTCTGGTCAAGGAAAAAATCCCCGGTCCAGACGACTGGAAGGTGGAATTTTTCATTCACTTATTTGATCTGATGGGGCAAGAGATTCTTTCGGTAGTGGAGGAGTCCATAAAGAATGCGTCTATACCGAAGAGGCTCAATGCCACCTATCTAACTCTGATATCGAAGAAGGATCGCCCGGGATATTTTAGCGAATATCGTCCTATTTCGCTATGCAATACTCTTTATAAACTTATCTCTAAAATCATTGCAAGGCGCATTAAACCCTTCCTAGATCGGCACATTTCTATGGATCAGTTTGGATTCCTGTTCAACCGACAAATCTTGGATGCGATAGGGGTGACTCAGGAAAGTCTGCACTTGGTCAAGGTTAAGGATTTACAGGATTTTATACTAAAGTTATATCTCATAAAGGCTTACGATCACCTGGATTGGTTGTATATTCACCTTATCCTTATACAGATTGGCTTTCTGGTTAACTTGGTGCAGTGGATCATGGCTTGCGTCTCATTGACTAGCTTTGCGATCTTATTTAATGGAGCCCCTTCCAATTTCTTTTCTTGTAGTAGAGTATTTAGGCAAGGATGCCCGCTCTCTCTGTTTCTATTTATCTTGGAGATAGAGGGCTTAAGTCGGCTTATCCACGAAGCTAAAGAGGATAGGAAAATCTGCGGCATTAGAATCACCAGGGATTTGACAATTACTCACCTTCTTTTTGTTGACGATGTTATGACATTTGGGGTTTCTTCTATTTCAGAATGGTTAAATTATAAATCTATTTTTGATGAATTTTGTCTGGCTTCAGGGATGGCTATTAGCATTGATAAATATTCATTTTTGTATAATTGTAAATATAAAGGAATCATTGACTCCATGAAGTCTATATTCCCTTATGTTTTTTAACACATTAATACACGATTTAAGTATCTAGGATACTACCTGAAAGCTAACTGTTATAAGGTGGCGTACTGGAGGTGGTTACTTCAGAAGATTGACCACTGGATTAACAGTTGGTATTTGAGGTAGTTATCTATTGGAGGTCATCTTATTTTGGCACAGTCATTTATCCAAAGTATTCCTGTATATTGGTTTGGTCTGAGGAAGGTTCCTTCTTCGTTCATTAAGTGCATACGCAACAAGATTTTTCGTTTCATTTGGACTGGTAAGCTATTAGTGAAGAAGTGGCAATTGACATCCTGGCGATATTTATCATAGCCGAAGAATACTAGGGGTTGGGGATTGAAAAATATGGAGTGCTTCAATCTGGTGATGCTAACAAAAATTCTATGGAGGGCCTTAATGGATGGTGTATTATGGAGTTGTGTCATCCTCTCTAAATACTTGAAAACTCTTACATCAATCCACTGAATTCGTAATCCGAATCCAGTTGGATCACTTGTTTCAATGGTTTGGAGCAGTCTCATTGGAACTTTCTAGTACATTGGTCCTTGGCTCAAGTGGAAGGTGGGGAGAGGCTTTGAGTTATTTATTGGTATATATCCCTTCATAGGAGATGGGGGTGCTTACCTACTCCCTGCGAGGTTGATTAATGAATTACATGAGCGGAGTGTAATTGTTTTGTTGCAGGTTTACAGGAGCTGTTTTAATATCCCTCATTCTGACTCTTAGTCTATATTGGTTTTCAATGTAAATATTGTGTTTGTGCAATGTGTGTTGATCCTAGTGTGCAGCTCAAGGCCAAGGCCCCACTAGTGGATGATTAAGGTTTATTTTCATAGGAAAATATTTAACAGTGAAACTATGCATGTGCTATTAAGCCATGAATTTTGTAATAGATGTATATATTTAATATTACAATGAAATACCCAAAACTGGCTAAGTGAGGCAGCTAATGAGAAAGGGGTGAAGGTATCCACTAGGGAGAGGTGAGGGGGTCGTGGGATGGTGATCCATCCTGCCACTTGGGCAGGCATAACCAATTTGATTCCTTGTACGGGTATGAATTCGGTTACAGAATGTGGAGAAGGAAATCCTGTGGAGGATATTCCCGGGAGATCAAAAACGACGTTGAGATCTGAGTAGGGGTTCCAACATTGGACATTTGGGGGGTTCCTGCATTTGGTTCGTTGTTCGAGGATTGAGGAATTCATGTTGTGGGGAAAAGATCCTGAAACGTATAGGTGATCCGAAGGAAGGGATCCGAATACCAGAGGGATCCCGTGCATAGCCGTGATCTTTGAGTATAAACCTGAAGATGAGTTCGAAGGCGGATTACAGGGCATGCATAGCTTGAGGAAGTTGCGTGAAGCCTGAAATTCTGTGAGCAGAGAATCGAGTTGCAGGACAGATTTTAGTTCGCAACCCTGGAATGAACAATCTTTCTTAGTAGAACTAAAATATTGGTTTTAGGGTGGGAATGCTTGACAAACCTAGTGGAGACTATGATCTCATAGAACTAGAAGTCAGACCTTCTTATGCCTACCCTGAAAAGTATTGGAAGGGAAGGGGCCTTGACGGACTGTGTAGCAGAGAAGAGGGCCTTCCTTGTGTTGGGTGAGGTGGATAATGTAGGTGCCTTATCTGTTGAGTGATTGAGATGTTTGTAGCTCTATTGTTGAGCTTACTGTCTTAGAAATATCCTCCCTATTACCCTGTAGGCTTGATAAACCCAACTGCAGGTTGGCTTAGCATGTGTATGCTTGATAAACCCAAATCCGGAGTGGCTTAACACGAGTATGCTTCCAGGATTTCTTGATAAACCCAGTGTTAAGCAGGATTAGGATTGAAGTGGATCTTGATTATTAGAGAGCCTACCTAGCCCTCCTTAGTGGATACATATCCCAGCTCAGGGGTGGTCTCTTAGCTGAAAGAGTATAGGCTGGACATAGACCTAAGGTTGGGTGGAACGTTGCTCTCACTTAGCCAGTTACTGGGACAACTTCAAAATATCAAGATAAGTATTATGTGGAATGAATTATGCTATTTCATGTATTGTTATTATGTTGTGTTTTTTAACCTGTTGAATGAATGTTATATGAATGGGAATAATAGTTAGACCATGTGTAAGCCTGAGTGGAAGGTTGAGTGCAGGATGAAAGATTTATCTAGTTGCAATAGTTTAATGCATTTCCAATATACATGTGTTAGATGTATCATTAGCCTTAAATTATTTTATTATGTGTTTTGTTATGAGGTTCTTAACCTTGTAATGGACTGCTTAACCTTACTTAATCATGGGGATGGTTATGTGGCCTGAGGTATTCCTAAACCGTTGTGTGGGACAGAGGGAAGATGGGTTATGACACGAGATAGGTAGAGACCTGTTAAGGGTCAGAATATACCTTAGAAGGTTATAGAAAAAATTCATAGAATAAAATGAGGAGGTTAGATACCTCATACGGGAAGGGTATTCTACCATTGGATAGAGATCTCCAAGAGCTTTCCAATGGTACCAACCTTGCCTCATTTGGATTTTGGATAAGGAAGTTATGCCCCTTAGAAGTTTGCACTAGTAAACTGCTGGAATCAAGAAGATGGACTTCCGCAATTCCGACTTCCGCAATGCCGATTACAGATTGCAGAAGGGGAAATTTTTCCAGAAGTTGAAGTTGGGATTCCACAATTCCGATGTCTGCAATGCAGTATGCAGATTGCGGAAGGGGAAGTTTTACGAAAGTTGAAGTCGAGATTCGTCAATTCTGACTTCCACAATGTGGATTGCGGATTGCGGAAGGGAAAGTTTTCTGGAAGTTGATGTTGGGCTTCCGCAATTCCGACTTCCACAATGTGGATTGCGGATTACGGAAGGGGAAGTTTTCAGAAGTTGAAGTTGGTATTCCACAATTCTGACTTCTGCAATGCGGATTACGGATTGCGGAAGGGGAAGTTTCCTAGAAGTTTGAAGTTGGACTTCCGCAATTCCAACTTCCGCAATGCAGATTGAGGATTGCGGAAGGGGATGTTTTCCGGAAGTTGGAAGTTGGATTTCCGCATTCTGACTTCCACAATGCAGATTGAAGATTGCGGAAAGGAGAAGTTGCAGATTGCGGAAATAGGCAATGCAGATTGTGGATTGCGAAAAGACAAGACTGTGGGTTGCGGAAAGACATGATTGTGGGTTGCAGAAAGACGTGGTTGCGGGTTGCAAATTGGGGAAAGATGCAATGCGGGTGTCAAATTGCATAAACACACAATTGCAGATTGTAGAAAGATGCAACGCGGATTCTGAATTGTGGAAAGATGCGATTGCGGGTTGCGGATTGTGGAAATATGCAATGTGGGATGAAGATTATGGAAATACGTAATTGCGGAAAGACGCCATGTGGACTGCAGATCAAAATGGTGGATTGCAGATCTGATTCCAGTGTGGCTGTGTGTGGTTTTGGTGGTAAAAGAAGAAGAAAAAAATTAACGTCGAGTCTTCGCTGGCCTCGGAAGGCCACAACAGAGGTCCGGGGACGTTACACAGTGGTATCAGAGCTTTAGTTACAACACTGGGGCTTCTTTGGGGCCAAAGCATGAGTTGCAAGCATATGAACTGAGTGCAACGAAGTTGTTGTAGCATTCAAAAGAAACTACAAAAGGATAGAAAGGTGTTACAAGAGGACCAGCTATGGTATGGGAGAGGCAATCCCATGCTCACTAAGAAATTTGAAAGGGAAGAACCCTTAAAATCTTCTCTTGCTAATATAATTATAATTTTTGAGTTTTATGTATAGAAAATTATAGCATGAGGATGCTGAGTATGCAATAGATTATGTATATGAAATGAATATGCACTAGAGGGCACATTAATAGACACTGCATAGTGCATGTGAATGTGTTGTGCATGGGTGTGAGATTGCACGTTGGTAAAATAGTGAGTTTTACATATGCAATAAGTCACTAATGATAATTAATGTGATTGATAATCGGTATTGGATAAAGGGACCAAAGACATAAGAAGCATGACTGAAGATGTTGATGATGTTGTCGCATGTGACCAACAACCTTGTGAAGAAAGGTTGGCGCAACAGATCTGTGATCATGAGGATTGGTGAAAGGACTGTGTAGTCCTTGGTAATAAGCCAAGATGATAAGGTAACATCAAGAATGATAATGGGAACCATGTAGGTATGTCTATTGGTTCTAATTATACAAGTG
This sequence comes from Larix kaempferi, assembly GCA_027924585.1. Classification (NCBI taxonomy): domain Eukaryota; kingdom Viridiplantae; phylum Streptophyta; class Pinopsida; order Pinales; family Pinaceae; genus Larix; species Larix kaempferi. Next base: position 23,208,533 of record BSBM01000753.1, read on the forward strand.
TGGGAAAAGGATTGGGTAAGAATCCCTTGAACCATACTTTATAATCATAAGTTGGTATGCATGTATGGTTGAATGCACTTGATGTGAATGCCATACCACCATGGCATGGTAAGTTATGGAGTAGTAAGGGCAAAGGAAATTCTATCATGTTACTATTTAAGTGTTAGATTGCATTCATATGAAGTTACATCATGCCATTTGCATAGATTGGTTATGAGTTTAATAACTAAGCAAGTAAGGGCCATATGTGTTTGGAATGGTAAGTGTGCATTAGAATATTTGTAAGCCTATGGTTGCATGAAGTGAATGCACATGAAAATTTTGTGTAAATGTTGTAAATGTGCATGCATAGGTGTGGGTGCACATGTTGAGATGCACTTTGTGAATGCATGGTTGTGATGTATGTTCATTGCAATTATATAATAGATGAAATGATGAATTAGTGGTGATTCTGAGATCATTTCATGAGCGACTGAGAATAATTGCATTCATATGAAGTTACATCATGCCATTTGCATAGATTGGTTATGAGTTTAATAACTAAGCAAGTAAGGGCCATATGTGTTTGGAATGGTAAGTGTGCATTAGAATATTTGTAAGCCTATGGTTGCATGAAGTGAATGCACATGAAAATTTTGTGTAAATGTTGTAAATGTGCATGCATAGGTGTGGGTGCACATGTTGAGATGCACTTTGTGAATGCATGGTTGCGATGTATGTTCATTGCAATTATATAATAGATGAAATGATGAATTAGTGGTGATTCTGAGATCATTTCATGAGCGGCTGAGAATGCAGGAGAATAATTGTACAAAGGTAGTCATGATGAGAAGGCTACCAGAGTGCTCTATTGGAAGGACAGAGTTACATAAAAATGATATGGTTGCGAAGTAATGAGCATTTAAATTTTTAAGTTGATTACAGGGACAATGTGAAATCTGATTTTTGGCATGAACTTATTTGTAAATTTCAGATTTGTGATTTTGGTGATAATTACTAATAACTGTTCGGCTTGTATAGAATTGTGCTAGGAGGACATGTGGTAGGTGGATGTTCATGTATGGCAGCATACATAAATCCATAATGGGCAGAGTGATGCCACTGATAGGATCCAAACAATATGAGGGTGGCCTCATGGTTAAACAAATAAATTTCTGCAGGAGACAGAACTATAAATTCATGTTTGAATTTAATTATTAATGCCATTGACTGATATGGAAATCATATTTGAAAATGATTGTTAAATGTTGTTGACTGTATGGCTACTTGATAAGTGTGTCAAGAAGACACATTGCAGGAAGACCAAGTGTGATGGCCTACAAAAGATAAACTTCATGGGAAGGATCCCATGCTTAATAAATGGGTTTCGGGTGAAATGCCATTGTAGATCTTGATAATGTCCCAACTGAACTGCATGTGGTAAACCATGCGAGTGAGATGGTAAATATTATGTTAGGAAGACATGTGTGGGTTATGGAATATAAAAGGAGTTGGATGGAAAACCGAGGGACTGTTGACTTAGAGAAGGGAGCCCCCATTCCTGACAATTGAAGAGAGACTACATCTGCAAATAGATAAGTGTTCTCTTGAACAGATGCAATCGGTGCACACATTAAAGAAACAAAGTAAAGAAAGAGTGCTTAGAAGGACTGTATGGGAATTGGTAACCTTTCTACGCTCACACTAAAAAAAACTAGAAGGGATGGATACGTCCGAGGAGCTGTGTAGTGGAAAAGGGGTATCATCCTTGTGTAGTGTGAGTGGGTATTGTGGGGCCATGCTAGCTTGTAGTCAAGACATTCACCTATAGAGTTCCTAGAGGGAACCACTGGTTTGCATAGGAGAAGGAATGGCATCCTTGTGTGTGTGAAGGATTTCTATGTGCATGAAGGAATGTAGCAATATGTGTAAAGGCATAAAATATCTATTGGTTCAGCAGTAAGGACTTCCTACCCTACCCAGGACAGTGTTGAGCGAAGGGGCATCCGAGGCACTGTGCAGCAGAGAAGGGGACCTTACTCAGGCTGTGAGTGGAGGTGAGGTGGGTCTCGCGACTGACTGGAACCCATTGATATGCATATAGATCTGTAGCATAACCTAACCTGCAATTGGTAGTGGTGTAGTTCCTTCTATTGCTTGATAAGCCCAGCAGAGGTTATGGCTTGGTAATGGTTGTGAAATGCTTGGTAAATCCAGAGAGTAACTGGTTGGGCGCTACAAATGCTTGGTAAATCCAGAGAGTAATTGGTTGAGCGCTATGAATGCTTGGTAAATCCAGAGAGTAATTGGTTGGGCATTAACTACTTGATGTTGTGGAGAATCATATGTGTTGGCCAAACATCCACCCCACAGGTGATCCAAGGCTTGTAAAGAAAAGAAGGAGCCTGTGGAATAAAGTGAAGACCTCCAATATAGATAAGTATTTGGTTATCTTACAACTTATTGCTTATTTGATATGAATATACATGTGTATATGCTTTGATTATGATTTCTTAAACTCTTGTTTAGAGATAAACCCTATGAAAATAAACTAAACATGGGAATTGATTTAATGTTTGAGTGTAGGTATTGTTGGAAGAAAGGACTATGAAGGAATCCTACAGATGCATGTGGACATGTGACCATCCTAAAGAGATCAGCTTGAGCAAGAATGAATGATGGTGCTAGTGGAATTATGTGGGTCCTAGCAGCCAAGAGTTGTAGACAAACCATGTGGAGGGACTCCATGGTTGAGAGGTCTGAAATAGACCACAGACACTAAGTGTCATAGCCAAGAAGGGTAGTTCAAGCATTCACATTGAAGTGAAAGAGGCTATGAGCATGAAAACCACAGTGATGGTGTGGGTTCCATAATGGAACAAGACTAAGAGGAGAAAACTCTTACTGCTCTCTCTTTCATTTTATTGATGCATTTATAAAAACAAAAAATTGTTGAATGCATACTATGGATGAAAACTGATTGTGTTTATTTTGCTTGAAATAAATTGTAAATGCTAAAAGAGTTAATTACCTATAGAATGATGAACATGAATGAGCTCATTTGCATGGTGGGAAAGCATGAAACATGTGGAAATGTTTGGATAAAGCATGAACTCCCTATGTCAATTTGGAAAGTGATTGACTGATCTTAATGTTTATATTATGCTTGGCCTAACAAAAGTTGCAATGATGAATTTCACAGGTGAGAAATTGAAAGCAATTGGTTGTAGCTGTTATAAGACCAGTGGTGCTAACAAGCAAAGTGTGGGATGTTGTGCACATTACCCATGGCAGCATACCAGAGGCTGTTGCTTTTGGCCGAAAATCTGCTCCAAACAATTTCCAGGACCCGAGGAAATCTTGGAGAGATGCTCAAGCTACATAAGCAGCAGAATGACATGAACCACAAGGTTTTGCAGGACTCTATTCTTTTGCAAAGGGAGGTAAAAAGAATTCTAGGAGCAATCAGTAAGGGAAAGGAAAGTGGATTAATGAAGAAACATTCATCTGATCATCCCATTAAGAAACGTTCTAGGTGGGAAGAATCAATGAAATTGAATAGGATAAGATAAAGTAGCCACTTAAATGTTGTAAATGTGGAGGAAATCATTGCTGCCACAACTTCCCAACAAAGGAACATCAAGAGGGTAGCAGCCATAAAGTTCCCAGACTTGTGGATCTGCTAGAAAGTAAAGAAGAGAAAGGAATTGTTATGGAGCAATGCCTACCCGCAAAGCTAGAAGATCACATCCAATAGGGACAGTTTGTGGGAACCAAAGGACTTGGTCCTGAAGGTTCCAAGTAAGGAATGCGACGTAGGGGAAAACCTCCAACATTTTTACAATTTTGGACATGTATAAATTGTATAGGTATTCCTAAGTGTTGGAACAATGAGGACAATGTTATTCTAAGGGGGGAGGATGTAATATCCCTCATTCTGACCCTTAGTCTATATTGGTTGTCAATTTAAATATTGTGTTTTTGCAATGTGTGTTGATCCTAGTGTGGAGCTCAAGGCCAAGGCCCCACTGGTGGATGATTAAGGTTTATTTTCATAGGCAAGTATTAAACAGTGAAACTATGCATGTGCTATTAAGCCATGAAATTTTGTAATAGATGTAAATGTTTAATATTGCAATGAAATACTCAAAACTGGCTAAGTGAGGCAACTAATGAGAAGGGGGTGAATGTATCCACTAGGGAGAGGTGAGGGGGTCGTGGGATGGTGACCCGTCCTGCCACTTGGGTAGGCGTAATTGATTTGATTCCCTGCATGGGTACGGATTCAGTTACAGAATGTGGAGAAGGAAATCCTGCGGAGGATATTCACAGGAGATAAAAAACGGCACTGAGATCTGAGTAGGGGTTCCAACATTGGGAATTTGGGGGGTTCCTGCATTTGGTTTGTTGTTCGGGGATTGGGGCATTCATGTTGTGGGTAAAAGATCTTGAAACACATAGGTGAGCCGAAGGAAGGGAGCCGAATACCAGAGGGATCTCGTGCATAGGCGTGACCTTTGAGTAGAAACCCGAAGACAAGTTTGAAGGCGGATTACAGGGCATGCATAGCTTGAGGAAGTTGCGTGAATCCTGAAATTCAGTGAGCAGAGAATCAAGTTGCGGGACAAAGTTTAGTCTGCAACCCTAGAATGAACCGGTGTGTTTAGTAGAAGTAAAATATTGGGTTTAGGGTGGGAATGCTTGATAAACCTGGTCAAGACTATGATCTCATAGAACTAGCATTTGTACCTTCTTATGCCTACCTTGAATAGTATTGGAAGGGAAGGGTCCTTGAGGAATTGTGTAGCAGAGAAGAGGGCCTTCCTTGTGTTGGATGAGGTGGATAATTTGGGTGTCTTTATGTTGAGTGATTGAGATGTCTGTAGCTCTGTGGTTGAGCTCGTTGGGTTAGCAATATCCTCCCTCTTACCCTGTAGGCTTGATAAACCCAACTACAGGTTGGCTTGGCATGTGGATGCTTGATAAACCCAACTGCAGGGTGGCTTAACACGAGTATGATTTCGAGATTGCTTGATAAACCCAGCGATAAGCGGGCTTAGCATTGAAGTGGATCTTGACAGTTAGAGAGCCTACCTATCCCTTTTTAGTGAATACATATCCCATCTCGGGGGTGGTCTCTCAGCTGAAAGAGTATAGATTGGAAAGAGACCTAAGGTTGGGTGGAACGTTGCTCTCACTTAGCTAGTTGTTGGGACAACTTCAAGATATAAAGATAAGTATTATGTGGAATGAATAATGTTATTTCATGTATTTTTATTATGTTGTGTTGCTTAAATTGTTGAATGAATTTTATATGAATGGGAATAATAGGTAGACCATGTGTAAGCCTGAGTGCAAGGCTGAGTGCAGGTTGAATGCTTTATCCAGTTGCATGATTTTAATGCATTGCTAATATACATGTTTTAGATGTATCGTTAGCCTTAAATTCTTTATTATGTGTTTTGTTATGAGATGCTTAACCTTGTAATAGACTGATTAACATTACTTAATCATGGGGATGGTTATGTGGCCTGAGGTATTCCTAAACAGCTCTGTGGTACAGAGGGAAGATGGGTTATGGTGGAGATAGGTAGAGACCTATTAAGGGTTGGAAGATACCTTAGAAGTTTATAGACAAACTTCACAGAATAAAATGAGTAGGTTAGATACCTCATGTGGGAAGGGGATTCTCCTATTAGATATAGTTCTCCAATAGATTTCCAACGGTACCGACCTTGCCTCATTTGGATTTTGGGTAAGGAAGTTATGCCCCTTAGAAGTTTGTACTGGTAAACTGCTGGAACAGAGAAGTTGGACTTCCACAATGCGGATTGCAGATTGCGGAAGGGGAAATTTTTCCAAAAGTTGAAGTTGGGCTTCCACAATTCTGAATTCCACAATGCCGATTGCGGATTGCGGAAGGGGAAGTTTTCTGGAAGTTGAAGTTGGGCTTCCACAATGCAGATTGCATATTGCAGAAAGGGAAGTTTTCTGGAAGTTGAAGTTGGGATTCTGCAATTCCGACTTCCGCAATGTGGATTGCAGATTGTGGAAGGAGAATTTTTTCAGAAGTTGAAGTTGGGCTTCTGCAATTCCGACTTCCGCAATGTGGATTGCGGATTGCGGAAGGGGAAGTTTCCTGAAAGTTTGAAGTTAGAGTTCCACAATTCTGACTTATGCAATGCAGATTGTAGATTGCGGAAGGGGAAGTTTTTCAGAAGTTGGAAGTTGGACTTCTGCATTCTGAATTCCGCAATGCGGATTGCAGAAAGGTGCAGTTGTGGATTGCAGAAAGACACGATTACGGGTTGCATATTGCGGAAAGACGCAGTTGCGAGTCGCGGATTGCAGAAAGACGCAATGCAGGTTGCTAATGGCGGAAATACTTAATTGTGGATTAAGGAAAGACGCAACGCGGATCGCAGAAAGACGCAACGCAAATTGTGGATAGCGGAAAGACGCGATTTTGGGTTGCGGATTGTGGAAAGACGCGATTGCGGGTTGCGGATTACAGAAAGATGCAATGTGGGTTGCGGATTGCAGAAAGACGTAATTGCAGATTGGGGAAAGACGTCATGCGAAATGTGGATCGCAATGGTGGATTGTGGATCCGAGTCCAGTGTGGTTGTGTGTGGTTTTGGAGGTAAAAGAAGAAGAAAAAAAGTAATGTCGAGTATTCGGTGGCCTCGGAAGGCCACAAGGGAGGTTCGGGGATGTTACAGTTGTACTGATATTGTAAATCCTTGTTGGCTTGATGCCACCGATATGAACCTTTCAAGATGTTGGAGTCAGGATTGGGAGGCATACATTACCAACCTCTCAATTGCTGGTGTCCGGTTGACTGATATGGAGGATTGTATGATCTGAGATGGACTCGGTTCTAATGGAGTGTTGTCTGTGGAAAAAATTTATAGTTTGGTGCTTCATGAAATACACACATAGCCTATTTCGAAATGGTGGTACTCAAAACTCTGGAGATGGAAAATACCTTTAAAGCTTAAATGATTTCTCTAGTTGTGCTTACAGGATAAAATTCTTACATGGAGAAATATTTAGAGAAGAGGATTACAAGGGTCGGGACGTTGCATTCTCTGTCGGGTTGATAATGAAGACACACTTCACCTTTTTGTACATGTTGATGTATATGTAACTTCGGAATGTATTTCATATATGTATATTGTAATCCTATAGAGATGGTATTATTCCTCTATACGGAAGTGTTTGTATTCCTATAGAGATTTTATTATTCCTCTATACGGAAGTGTCATCATTTATATTGTAAGTGTCGTAACTTATACTTGATGGGTTATTAGACCACCTTGTTGGGGTCGGCCCTGTATAATTCATTAGGGTCGAAGGGTTATTAGACAACCCTATAGGGGGTCGGCCATGTGGGTCAAAGGGTTATTAGACCACCCTATTGGGTGTCGACCCAATCAGCTTTGTGTTATGTGGTTAAGTTGAGGCCGACCTAGTAAAGGTTATTAGGCAAGTCAAGTCAAGTATAAATAGAGTGCGGGAGGCACTCTATTTCATCATTCTATTCTCTCACACACTATTTGGAGAGTGGCACACTTGTGGAGGAGGAGAAGCTGCTGTTAGGAGATATCTGTGTCTTATGATTGGGTTGTATCATTGCTCTATCTATCTCTAAGGAAGTTATTGGGGTTTTTCACCTTTATGGTTTTCCCCAAGTAAACTCTTTGTCTCTTGTGTGCTTGCATTATTGTGTCCATGATTGATATGCTGTAGATATGTTGTACATGTTGTTCTCTCAGTTAAGATCCTAGATCAGATTGAAGTAAATTCTCAAAAATTAACATGCTATCAAAGCCAGCCTGAAAGAAGGCATGGTATAGCATGTATGACACTTGTTGCACTTACGATGCTAGGGCTTGGTATAGAAAAACAAGTCATCGTAGAACTTTCTCTATAAATCCATTTTTGCGAAGTTTTCGGATCTAAAACTTTTACAGATCGAAGATCAAATCCCCATGTACCTTGTGTCCAAAGGACAACTTATAATTCATTGTACTTTGTGTTTTATGATCTGTACAATCTAGGATTTCTGCCTCTTCCAGATCTGAGTCATAAACAGGTGACCTAAGAAAAAAGGTCATAACTTGGGCTAGGAAGCTCCAAATTAAATTTCATAAAAAGTGACAGGTAGTGCACGGGCTTTAATTTCTCAGGTAAATTTTTTAGAGGCCGAAACTAAACCCGTGACAAGTGGCATGCCGTATAAGTTCGCTCTCTTGTTTTATCCCATAAAAAGTTCATGTTGTGACACTTGGCATAACTCTCTCTCTCAGAGCATCCAATTGAGGTCAGACCTGTGGGGTTGGAAAGATGAGAGGTATGGCTACCACAGATAGAAGTTTCAAACCCTCTGGATCGGAAAGTTTGGAGTTACGCTAGAAACAATCAGGTACATATTTCTGTCAAAACAGAATTATTTTGAGCACCTTCATTCATGGCTTCGGGAATTTAGGGTTTCGGAGAAAGATGGAATTTTTGTAATCAAAGACCAAGGCTGAATGCTACTCATCAAAATCAAAATTTAGAGACCAATATCAGAATTTTTGGTTGGGCAGAAGTACGGGCTTGATCAGACCCTAGTTCGAGACTTTGATCATAAAAGTGGAAAATTAGGGCTTCTGCAAAAATGGGAATTTTTGAAATCTGTGACCACGGCTGGAAGCTCCTCAGAAAAATAGAATATTAGAGCTTTGGATCGAACCTTTTGATTGGGCAGAAGGGTGGGATTTATCAAACCCTAGTTTGGGGTCATGTCTAGTGAATCCAAAAGTTTCAAAGGCGAAATTAAGGGGTGAAACTTTGCAGCTTTCAAATTTTGAATATACCAGCTTGATCATCTCATCAAGGCGCATCTTTCTATCCTTTCAGAAGTTTGAAATTCAAAGTTTAAATTTTTAGGGTTTCTCTGGCAAACCCTAATCCAGCTCCAGATCCAGTTCCTACAAATCAAGTGGATTGGGTTAATCCTAGAAGAGAATGGATTGGTCACCTGCATAAGTGAAGAAGTTCCTATTTCAGAGGGAGATGAGGCTGAGGCCTTACATAAGAAGATTACAAGCAATCTCGACAGGTATGACTCATTCAGGTGTGTTTCGAATTTTGTTCATAATTAAGTTTATGATATGTTTGTCTTCATATTATTACGGTTAGTACAATCTTGGTTAATTTTAGACTTGTTTTATCACCTTAATAAAATTATGAATGCATGATAGAAGATATTCATTGATTAGGGTTTTTGACACTTATGATTGTACTAATGCATTATGAGGTTGTATGAGGTTGATGTTGTCCACTAACATGAAAGGTACATCAAGAAAGACAAATCATGTTCTAGTTCAAGAACATATGACCATGGTGACATGAAGACAAAGGTTCATCCATTTCCATGGATCACATAGAAGATCTATTTACAAGGTATGTATAACTTGGCTGTATAATGGTTAACTTATGAGATATGCAGGCTACTAGCACAAGTCATTGAAGAGAACAAGAAGACATCATGTGGGTATGTTAGACATAACTAGATAACATACTAATCCAGGTATGTTTTTCCTATATCAAGTTAGAATCCTACCTTGTGATAGGATCTCTTATATAAGTATACATGGCATGATTGATAATGATTATTCATAGGTTTGAATAATCATGGGTGTATGCATATTATGTTTCTTACCTTAATTGATGATATGACTAACCATAAGAGTCATGAAAGTATAGGTTTGAGTAATCACGGGTTTAGGCATATTATGTTTATTACCTTAATTTATGATATGACTAAACCATAAGAGTCCTTGAATACTAATGCTTATTATTTCTGTCTGAAATGATCATGACTATACATGCTTAAGATTATTGTGTTTTGATAGTATTGAGAATATACTAATGAATGTGTGATTATGTATGAGACCTCGAGGATAACACAATGATGATACTAATAAGCATGCATAGTGATTAAGGATGGATATAAGTTCAAGGACAGGTAATCTAGGAAGCAAAAATCAAGAGGGAGCACACTTCAGTAGTTTCTGCAAGGATGCAGATATTCAGAGGGAGTTGACCACTTCTCACAATCCACATTAGAATGGTGTTATAGAAAGGAAGCAAAGACTGAGACGGAGTCAACCCTACAACCAAACAAAGATAAGTATTTTGATTGTCATTTCTTGCATATTTGTTTGTTTAAATAATATTGTTCAGTGATGTATATGCTTATGTTCCTAGACTTAGGGTGTGTATTATGCATATTAGAATAATTGCATTAATCAACAGTATACTACTAATTTGCATATGATGGGTAAGTGGCCTATGGAACTGTACAACATTCCATTGCTACTTATCTAGAATGAAACCTTTTTGCTGACATATTGGGAGTTGTGCACACTCTTAACAATGTTCTGGTAGAGATTGGAAGGCATCTAGAAAGTTACAGGATATGGATAAATGTGGTATTGAAGCATTGGCTAAAATAATTGCATGACTGTATGACATATTTCTTTATGTGTAAGAATTTGTTCTGAAAACTATGAGACGTTTCTAATCATGCAATTTAACTTGTTTTGTAGGAAAGATCATATACCATCACCTACAAAAGAAGGACTACAACATTTGTTCGAAAACAAAGTTATCTATTGAAGATATTGAAGATGTTAAAGTTCCCAGGATTCGGGAAGAATGCCATGATCGAGGAGTACCATTCGATCATGAAGAATGATATTTGGGATGCGGTCCCAAGACCTGAAGGGAAGTCTGTTGTGACTTCCAAATGGATCTATAAGATCAAGCATGCTGCAGGTGGCAGCATAGAGACTTTTGCTCGTATAGCTAGATCCACTTCCATCAGATCAGTACTTGCTCTGGCTGCAATGATGAAATGGAAGATACACCAGATGGATGTCAAGACAGCTTTCTTGAATGGTGTAGTTGAAGAGAAAGTGTATGTGGAGCAGCCACTCGGGTTTGAAACACATGACCGAGAGTCACATGTGTGCAAACTGAAGAAAGCCCTGTATGGTTTGAAATAGGAAACCAAGACCTGGTATGGTAGGATAGATGGCTTTCTATCCAGTTTGGGCTTTACCAAGAGTAAAGCGGATTCCAACCTTTACTACAAGGTTGAGGAAGGCAATCCAGTGATACTACTTTTGTATGTGGATGACCTGTTTGTTACAGGTGAGAATAGATTGATTTTCGACACGCAGTGGAAGCTTGCTGCCAAGTTCGAGATGAAGAATGCCATGATCGAGGAGTACCATTCGATCATGAAGAATGATATTTGGGATGCGGTCCCAAGACCTGAAGGGAAGTCTGTTGTGACTTCCAAATGGATCTATAAGATCAAGCATGCTGCAGGTGGCAGCATAGAGACTTTTGCTCGTATAGCTAGATCCACTTCCATCAAATCAGTACTTGCTCTGGCTGCAATGATGAAATGGAAGATACACCAGATGGATGTCAAGACAGCTTTCTTGAATGGTGTAGTTGAAGAGAAAGTGTATGTGGAGCAGCCACTCGGGTTTGAGACACATGACCGAGAGTCACATGTGTGCAAACTGAAGAAAGCCCTGTATGGTTTGAAATAGGAAACCAAGACCTGGTATGGTAGGATAGATGGCTTTCTATCCAGTTTGGGCTTTACCAAGAGTAAAGCGGATTCCAACCTTTACTACAAGGTTGAGGAAGGCAATCCAGTGATACTACTTTTGTATGTGGATGATCTGTTTGTTACAGGTGAGAATAGATTGATTTTCGACACGCAGTGGAAGCTTGCTGCCAAGTTTGAGATGAAGAATGCCATGATCGAGGAGTACCATTCGATCATGAAGAATGATATTTGGGATGCGGTCCCAAGACCTGAAGGGAAGTCTGTTGTGACTTCCAAATGGATCTATAAGATCAAGCATGCTGCAGGTGGCAGCATAGAGACTTTTGCTCGTATAGCTAGATCCTCTTCCATCAGATCAATACTTGCTCTGGCTGCAATGATGAAATGGAAGATACACTAGATGGATTTCAAGATAGCTTTCTTGAATGGTGTAGCTGAAGAGAAAGTGCATGTGGAGCATGCACTCAGGTTTGAGACACATGACCGAGAGTCACATGTGTGCAAACTGAAGAAAGCCCTGTATGGTTTGAAATAGGAAACCAGGACCTGGTATGGTAGGATAGATGGATTTCTATCCAGTTTGGGCTTTACCAAGAGTAAAGCGGATTCCAACCTTTACTACAAGGTTGAGGAAGGCAATCCAGTGATACTACTTTTGTATGTGGATGACCTGTTTGTTACAGGTGAGGATAGATTGATTGTCGACACGCAGCGGAAGCTTGCTGCCAAGTTCGAGATGAAGAACTTGGAGATGATGCACTACTTTCTAGGCATGGAGGTGTGGTTAAGTGCAGATGTAATCTTCCTTGGACAAGGGAAGTATGCAGTAGAGATCCTGAAGAGGTTCGGGATGATGGACTGCAAAGACATGGCCACACCTATGGCATCGAACCTGAAGCTTCTATGTGATGCTTCATCTAAACTGGTTGATGCCACTATGTATCGTCAGATGATTGGGTCCTTGATGTACCTGACGAACATGAGACCAGAGTTTTTCTTTGCGGTGAACACATTGAGCCAGTTCCTAACAAATCTGAGGAGTGTTCACCTGGTTGCTATAAAGCATATTCTGAGGTACCTGAAGGGTACAGTTGATTATGGGCTCAAGTATGATGTGAATCAAAAGTTTAACCTGCAGGGTTATGTTGATTCAGATTGGGCAAGCAGTGTTGCAGATAGGAAGAGCACTTCTAGGTGCTACTTCAGTGTGGGATCAAGTGTGATCTCTTGGTTTAGCAGGAAGCAGTCCTGCGTAGCACTGAGTATAGCTAAAGTAGAGTATGTTGCAGCTTGTTCAGCTAGTTGTGAGGCAGTATGGCTTCAGAAGCTACTGTCTGAGTTATTTGATCTCCCGCTGGAGGCTGCTAGTATCTTTTGTGACAACCAGAGTTGTGTGAAATTGTCTAAGAATCTGGTGTTCCACGATAGGTCAAAACACATTGAGATCAAATATCACTATATCAGGGATATGGTGTAGAGAGGAGCAGTGAAGCCCCTGTATGTTGCGAGAGATGAGCAGGTTACAAGTGTGCTGACGAAGCCACTAGCCAGAGTGAAGTTCGAGTACTTGAGAGAGAGGCTTGGTGTTCTTCAGATTGATGACACTTCAAGGAAGAAGTGATGGACACATTTGCAGGATCCATTCCAAGCTTGGTGAGAGGTGGATCCTTCCCATGGCTGTGGATGTAAGTGTTGGATGATGAGCATCAGGACAATGCTCCAGTTACTGCTCTGTATATGCATCAGGTAGATGTTGGAGATGATCAGTTGGATCATTTATATGTATATGTATGTACGCATCATGTTGGATGCTGGATATGATCAGTTGGATCATTTATATATATGTATGTACGCATCATGTTGGGTGTTGGATATGATAAGTTGGATCATGGGTATGTATCTATAGATGTATCAGGTGGATACACTGTATGATCAAGTAGATCATGTATGTTGATATGTATCAGGTATGATCAGGTGGATCATGTATTTGTATATGTATCAGGTGGATACATTGTATGATCAGGTAGATCATGTATGATGATATGTATCAGGCAGATACTATGTATGCATCAGGTGGATGCATTGTATGATCAGGATGATCATGGATGACGAGCTTTAGGATGTTGCTCCAGGTATGCATCAGGATGATGCAGTGATGAGTATCAGGACGATACTCTAGATGATATGCATCAGGATGATGCTATGATGATGATCAGGATGATCATATGTATCAGGTGGATACATTACATAATTAGTTGGATTATGTGTGATGAGTTCCGAAGACACAGATGCACATGAGCTTTTCGGACATGGTTGTAGATGTGTTCTCCCATGGTCGCGATGTAATTGCTGGGATTTTTCGACATGGTGGAAGACGTGTTCTCCCATGGTCGTGATGTAATTTCTAGGGCCATTCGAGAATGGTTGTAGATGTGTTCTGCCATGGCTGCGATATAAGTGCTGGGGCCATTTGAGCATGGTTGTAGATGTGTTCTCCCATGGCTGCAATATAAGTGTTGTGCCATTCCGACATGGTGGTAGGTTGGTCCTCCCATGGTCATTGATGTAAGTGCTGTGAGCCTTTCACGGATGGTTGTATGTTGGTCCTCCCATGCCGGTGAGTGTAAGTACTGTGTGTGTGCATCTAGGTTGTGATTCGTGATACTTTGTGGTCGTGGACAGGTTGTGCAGTAGCATGCAAAAGGTCCTGGGAGATCCGATAGGTTGAGTTGTTTGCTCGTAATCATTTTTGGGATTCTCTTTCAAGGTTTTGTGATGCACGTAATAAGTCCTGAGGATTCCACAATATGGCCAGTGATGATGAAGACCTGCAGGTGGTGGGCCTACATCTAGTATGAAAAAGGACTGGCTCTGTAGAACTTCCTGTGACGAGTAGATTCAGAGATTGATTGAGATAGTAGCAGCAGTGACGATGACGATGACTCGATGACGATTATCCAGTGACAATGATCCACAGAAGAAGACTTGTGCTAGAAGACCTATGTCGAGAAATACATTCCTAGTTAAGAGGGAGTGTTGATGTATATGTAACTTCAGAATGTATTTCATATATGTATATTGTACTTTTATAGAGATGGTATTATTTCTCTATACGGAAGTGTTTGTATTCCTATAGAGATTTTATTATTCCTCTATACGGAAGTGTCGTCATTTATATTGTAAGTGTCGTAACTTATACTTGATGGGTTATTAGACCACCTTGTTGGGGTCGGCCCTGTATAAGTCATGTGGTTCGAAGGGTTATTAGACCACCCTATTGGGGGTCGGCCATGTGGGTCAAAGGGTTATTAGACCACCCTATTGGGTGTCGGCCCAGTCATCTTTGTGTTATGTGGTTAAGTTGAGGCCGACCTAGTAAAGGTTATTAGGCAAGTCAAGTCAAGTATAAATAGAGTGCGGGAGGCACTCTATTTCATCATTTTATTCTCTCACACACTTTTTGGAGAGTGGCGCACTTGTGGAGGAGGAGAAGATACTTCTAGGAGATGTCTATCTCTTATGCTGGGGTTGTATCATTGCTCTATCTATCTCTGAGGAAGTTATTGGGGTTTTTCACCTTTATGGTTTTCCCCAAGTAAACTCTATGTCTCTTGTGTGCTTGCATTATTGTGTCCATGATTGATATGCTGTAGATATGATGTACATGTTGTTCTCTCAGTTAAGATCCTAGATCAGATTGAAGTAAATTCTGAAAAATTAACAGTACATTGCAGTTTCGTGAAGGAAGTCTGGATGGAATTGCGCAACAGGGTTTTTATTCTTGGCACTTGGAAAGGGAACAACTTGAGTGAATGTCTATATAATTAGCTTCGACAATGCGGCAAGCTTTTTCCTATGTTCTTCATAGATGGTATTTAGAGAACAAGGAATGATGGGATCTTCAATAACATAACCCCACTAGTCTCATCCACTTGCAAAAGGATTTTGTTACATTGGAAGGACTTCCCAGAGGCTGGGTTCAAGATGAAATTTAGACTGGTTTCCTTTCCGAGGATGGAGAAAGAGGTTATATATGGTTTTTTTTACAGATCTTCTAAGATGGTTTTGTGTGGAATGGGTGTTGTTTTTTATCTCCGAAAGGATCACATCATTCATATGGAGGTGGGGATTGGCACAGGGGACTATCTCAAAGCTGAGCTACTGGCTCTGTGTTGTTTGCTTTGGTTTTCTTGCAGGAGGGTTTATATCTCCTCGTCCATCTATGGAGATTCTCAAGTGGTAACCAAATGGTTCAATGGTCTACATCCAATCAGAGTGATTTTGTTGGAGCCATGGGAAAATGATATCATCATATTAAAGAAAACCTTTGCTCATATTTGATGCACTCACATTTATTGTGAAGCAAACATGGAAGCTGATTGCCTTTCTAAGAAAGTTGTCGGGCCTATGGATGGGCTTCTCCATTATGTTGAATCTATGGACAATAGGGTAGTAGACGAAGGCTCTATCTGAGCGTTCTAAAGTTTGGGGAGTGCTTTTCTATTTTAGTGTCTCTTCTCTTTTTTGTCACAATTCCGAGATAGTTGGTCAAAGCGTTAATAGTTACAAGCTTATGGGTTTTAAGCAGTTTGGTTTTTTGTAATATTGTACCAGACGATCATTCTATGATAGGCTAAGCCATTAGCCCCATGTAGAGCAATACTGTGCATTCGAACAAGTTATGAATCTCTGATGTAACTTTGATTTTATTACTTAAAATATCAAGTTATGTTTTTTCTTTATGAAAAAAGAAAATATAGTCGAACTAAGAACTCTAAAATCAATTTACTCAACCAAGATTATAAATGAAGATTATTTCATAAAACTCATAAACCTTACTGTAAGCAATGGCAAGTCAGTAAAGAAAGCATAACTACACTTAATTGCACTCAAAAGTGACTAGAACCCATCATAACCATGGGAATTCTATTTTATTTTTATTTTTCCAAACATAACATTAAAATGAGATGTTTAATTTTACTACTTCCAAACACTTAAATAACCCATTTGAAAATAAACACACAATAAGTTATTCCAAATATTAAAGTACAAATTATCAAAAAACAAATGAAAAATGATTTTACATTTTTCAGTATAGTGAATTACTATCAAAGGGTTTTCCAAGTTTTTGATGGGGCTTTATGTCCCTTTATCTTATCTTTTCTTCGGACATGAGCAATCTAAATTAACAATAACATTTGTTGTGGCAATTGTTAAGTTAAAATATTCACGTATCAATAACTATGCCGATGGTGTAGGAGGTTTCCACATTTCTTTAAGCAATTTACTAAAGATTTGTTTCTTTAGTTATTACTAAAGATTTTTGTGTTTGGTCATTAGAAAACAAACACTAAAAACAAGAACTTGCTCATTTTCAACTCTTCTGGGTTAAATTATATTTCATGATCCCAACTCAATAAAACTCATCCTATCATTTCATAACTATTTATATGTGTTAATCCAGAACAAATATATCTATCTATACAATTTTCTTATCAAAATATTTAGGTGTGGAGCTCTATATCAAGAAAAAATAAATTTGTTACTACAAGGAAATATAAATTTGTGAAAGTCTTGGATTTTTATTTATATTTAGTTTGTCATATCTGAGTAGACTCATTGAGTAAATGGAGATAGATTTCACCTTCAAGTTTTTAGTGTTGGCATGCCCCCTCCGTCATTTCAACTTAAGGGAGGGAACATGAACTAAATATAGGCTTTCAAATTTAGCCCCATCATTAATTTACGAATTCATAACAAATGAAACATGTGTGAAGATGCATAATCCAAATAAACACAATGGAATAAACTTTACTACACGCATATATCATGCAATTACCAACATAATTATAACATGCATCAATTAAATACATTGCATAATTAAATACAAGAGAATACTTATCTTGAAATGAAGTTGCCCTTAGCAACTGGCCAAGCAAGTGCAACATTCCACCCAACCATAGGCCAGTTGTGCTCATCAATCTCTCGACACAGTTGTCACCTATGAGATGGGCATGATTTCCACAAGGAGAAGGAAACAATAAACTCCCACATAGCCAAGTATATACCACATCTCAGTAAAGCCAGTCCACGGCTGGGTTTATAAGGTTGTCAAGGAACTAGAAAGAAAGGAATTGCTAAACTAGTGAGCTCAACTGCAAAGCTATTAGTACCTATAAAATATTTAGCTAGCTTGACACCCACAATACCTACACACCCAAAACCATGAAGGTAACCCCTTCACTACTCTACAGTCCCTCGGGCCAGGCCTTCCCTTCTTGTGCTATTCAAGGTGTGCATAGCCAAATCCCTATCATCCTCAATGACATTACACCCTTCACTAGGTTTATCTAGCCAATTCCAAATCCTTGTCTACTCCTCGTTGCGTACACCCAAGTTCAAGCCAAAACAAGGGATGCACATAACCCAAACCATAGAAATCTCCCACACACACAGCAAGACACAATTGTTGGGAATAACAAAACATTTTAGATGTGGGATTCACAAAATACGATTTCCATGAGTGTTCCAAATCGTGGGTACACCAAAATAATTTTTTGAGAAGAGAAACAACAACTGGAAGTTACAATTCGAATTCCCAATAGGTACAAAAGCAATTGAATAGAAAAAAACGGATCTCATAGAACCCCAATTCGATTTCCCTTCTTCCCCACCATTCTGAAACACCAAAAACAACTTTCCCATCTAGAAAATGGAGCAAAAAATTGTAAATTTGAGGAGGGAAATGACCAACAAGCAATAGGGATGTGTGGGAGCAAAAGTCATCGGTGAATAATGGAATGGAAGCAATTTCATCGGTCTTTTCTTGCCGAGGAAGAGAAACATGATTTTCCAAAATGGTGGCTTTTCCATACATGAAATTGGACAACCATACTCTCCATTTCTCAAAACAATTACTACTTCAACTACCTCTTTGAAGAATTAAGTGATTGGGTGCATAAGTCAACATGGGTAGTTGATGGTTCATGGGTTCTCTCGTTGACACTTGGCTTAACATTATTGACTTCAAGGGTTTTTGAATATTTTTCCTCCCTAAAAGTCATGCATCCATATTCATATTGCATGACATAGTTAGTTGTGAGTATTTTTTATCAAAATATATATTTACATCATATTTACGATCTCCATCGTGCGAGGCTAGATTTCCATCGTGCCAGGCTAGCGCGATCCACATGCATCAATTTTTTTAATTGCTAATACAAAAACAATAAATCGATGTCGAGATCTTGACCTTGAGCTCCTCACCATGATTTTATAACAATATTACATCATTTATATGATTAATGCAATGGGGCAAAAATCAAGGTATTACAAGTGTGAACATTTGTAAATTTTAAAAGTGTGGTATGAATGATAGATTCAATTGATTTTTTGTTTTTTTTTTTAACACATTTTAAGCAATGGTTCAAATGATTTTTGCCATTTTTCTTAGGAATTTTTTTGGTGTAAAAGTATTTTGTATATTGAGAATGTTTTGAAAAATCTTAAACCAACAAAAAAATTATATAAGCTTTTAAACAAAGAAGGCTTTAAATTAACCTTTATTGAAAACATAATGTTTAAGGTTACGGTGAAAGTTTATTGTATTATTATTATTATTCATACTATATGTGAATATGAAAAGTCATAATGAAGTTTAAGAGACTAATTGAAAGGTGAAAACAAGGATTATGTCTTTCATATATTTATTTATATGTGTATTATATTAATAAAAAAGAAAATCCCTTGTTTATTTATTTTTATACCGTTCTAACGATAGTAATTATTTTCTTCACATTTGTGGAATAAAGATTGATCTCCAGAACTCATAAATTCGTGTAGATTCTTTGCAGCCTGTTTATAAATTCGTGTAGATTCTTTGCAGTCGGTTTTATTGCGGGTTCTTATTTGCAGATTTTTATTCATGACAGATAACGGGGTGAGATGAGGACGGCCTTCGGGTCTTCTATTCAAGAATGATACCGTATTAGAACCGGTGCCCAATTCAACAACAACAGTAGCAGCAGGATACATATAGCTTTTGTATTCCATTTGTATTTGAAAAATTCAATCAATAGTTTATTGTCGAGAGTACTCGAGAGTCGAGACCCTTGGACTTCTCTCTTAAGAAAATGCCAGTCTAACTATTTGTGAAGGTCAAGATTTGAAGTAAATTTCTTAAAAATAATTTAGTCTATGGTAAATGCATAGATGGAAAGGAAACTAATAAAAAATTAGAGTATGAGGTTATTCAAATCATCTGATATCATGTATTTTTCGACTCTTTTGAAATCCAACTTTAAACTAGAAAATTGTTATGTGAAAGACATTAATGTACTTTAAAATTACAACTTATATTTGGGGAAATCGATAAGATTTAATTCATAATGAGATAGATTGCAATTATCTTTTCCTGACCTACAGCTACGTAGAACAATTATTATGCACTCTGCAAGCAGCAATAATTTGATAGTAGTTATGTCATGATATTGTAATGTATTTAATAATATTTGAGTATTTAATAATATTTGAGGATATGTCAATGATATATTGCATTTAATAACCGTTGATGTATGTCTATCCCGTGTTATATTATCTACGTAGCTGAATAAAGATAAAACATCTAATCGGCCATGAATATTCTCTTTCAGCTATTTTTTGAAATCTGACAATTGACATGATATATGATATTAAATGCTACATTACTCAGCTGAATAAAGACGACAAGTACAGGGGAGTTAAGATAATTAAAACATCGCATCACCTAACATATAATACGTTCTTCCGCTATCCTGGTTCTTCGCTTTGGTTTCCAGTAAAACCAGGGCATATTTATTTAAGTATCGGAAACCAGAGCATAGTCTTTGGAATATCTTCAGAGAGTTGCAATATGAATGAGGAGATTGCAGAGCTGTTCAGGCTGTGAGAAGAAGGGAGAATGATCGCTGGCATGCATTTTGAATACCTTCTCTGGAGGATTCTCTGTTATGGTGTACTCCTGGTGCTCTGGAGGGAACAATCTGTCCTTCATTAACATGACATAAAATCTTCTGATACTCCCATACTTCTCCTTCGATAGCTTCAGTAACTCCACCGAGATCGGGAATGGCGTTGAAGTCAGAAGAGACTGTGCAAGGCTTGCGTCCTGTGGTGGTAAAGTAACACGGCGAAAGAACAAACTATTTCTGAGTGCAAACTTAATTGAAGAGCAAAAAAGAGCTTTAATAGTCGTCAAAAAATAGACATATCCCACGTTTTATTCACACGCATTACACAGCCCTTTGTTGGAATCCAGTAGAGAGAAATTGAAGGCTTAAATACCTCATCAGGGCTCTCGTTGTAGAGATAGGACTTGACATGGTCAAGAACCAGTGAAGCAGATGTGGGTAGCTCTGAATCTTCTTTCATATTTAGTACTACTACTCCATTTTCCACCAGCCTGGGGAATGTCTGCACACATCATATAAATTCAATCTGCATCTTAACTGTATCCACCCATTTCTATTAATATAATTATCATCAACTGTAAAAGAAAGAAAAGTCTGCTTCAAACCTTCGGGTTGGCAGAGCTAAGGAAGCTCTGATTGTTTCGAGGTGTAAATGCAGCAATGAAAATAGCCTTGGAGATCTTGGTTGGATACATCTCCATCGCATATGATAATGGGCATCCAGCCAGGCTGTGACCTACAAGCGTCACCTGCCATAGATAGAATTCGAAGATTTCAATGCCCTTCAAAGCCCATGATGAAAGCAAGAATAATATCACTGGAAAAACCCATGAAGAAGATTTGAGCTTTTCAGAGGCTAAAATATGAAACCGAAATGAGTATTTTTCAATCTAATAAACCAGGTTCTGAAATGTCATATTTAAAATAAATAAAAATTATAGCAGGTCCTGATATTCCACCCTAGGAATCAAGGGTCACTCCATAGGCACCCCCGAAATGGATCTCGGCACAGGTAGGACCTTAGCCACCACCACAGGCCTCTGAAATGTCATTATAAGGTGTTTGATCCCAAACATTTTAATGATGTAGTCAAGTCCAGGTCAGGTACATGATGATCCTTACTAGCAGGCCCTACTATGCTAGGCAACAGCAATTTCATTCATCATTCTTCGCAAAACAAAAGGTTTGAGTATATTTTGCTCTCTAAACATGAAAAACATTGCAACGAGAAGCCCAGTGAGACGCTATCTTGGAGACTTCTCAGAGCAACAGTGAAAACATGAACACCTAATAAACATGGAATTATATTTAAGCTCGGATAGTCGCCAGCTCTAAATACAAAAGGCCAAAAAGAAATAAAGTCTTAAAATAGCATCAGGCCTTTGTTGCCTATTCCTTGAAGGCCATAACTTTTATGGTAAGGATTCCAAAAGAACAATAGAGAGCCATATGATATAAACCTCCAATGTTCATAAGTAACACTCCAAAAGAACAATAAAGAGAACCATCAGTAAAACTCTCGATATTCATATCTTGCTTGGGACAATCATAAAAGAACAGTAAAGAGAACCATCATTAAAACACTCCATATTCATATATTGCTGGGGACATTCACAGTCGTGTCTTCAGTTTTGCTTTAGTGTCACCGTCCTTAAACCTAGAAATGATAGGTTAGGTGCCAGATAATCCAAGTACCTTCTCATCATTTCCGAGATTGCTGAGATATTCTAGCAGTGGTTTTGCATAGTGTGAGATTGAATTGACCTGATCTGTAGAGGCTGCCCTGTTTATTCCATTGGAGGTGAGATCCAAGGCAGCCACTCTATGGCCATTCTGCTTAAGTAGAGTAACAATTTTGTACCAACACCATGCTCCATGCCCAAGTCCATGAATCAACACAAAGTGCTGCTGTCTTCCTTCTCCTTCCTGATCAATTTCACAAGAAAAAAAGAAACTCAGATCACCTTATGATGGGACTCCATCACTGCTTTCCTGCAAATCAAAAAGCAAAAAGCAAAGCAAAACTGAACTGAAGAAGCTGCTCAGGTTTTGGGATTCCACAACCTGTACATGAATAGAAACAACAAGCAGCATGACACCGAGGGCAACAACAGTCCTACTCCATTGCAGCACCATCTTAACAGTTGACTAGTACAGAGATTACACTGGCCAACTTTTTCTTTGAGATTTAGATTGAGGATTCTCTAAATCCCAGGATTAGATTGATGATATAGCTGGTGGAGGAGACAAGGGCCAAGAGCACCGTACCTGAAATTATCTTAAAATCAGTGGGGCCACGAAAGCAAAAGTCATGGTGGGCACTGGGACTTGACTGCAGTAACTGGTACATGTGCTAAAAATGTGGGTGGAAAAGGCCAAAGGCAAGGAATCAACGCGTACTTAGGGAACTGGAATTCAAGATTAACTATCTCCGTTACGACAAAAATATATAGGCGTATACTACCTCGTACATGAATTTTACACAGAATATTTAACATATTTTAATATGATTTTTAATTAAATAAACTTATAACATGCGTTTGCATATGAACATAAAATACAATAGTCACGTTTCTTTATTTCTCGGACACCTTTAACATATTTTAATATGATTTTCGATCTTATTATTACCATCTATAGAAGTCATACAGAAACCATGTAGAAAGAATCAAATCGGAATACTTTTGTATGCGATAATAAAACACAATTTTTTTTCACAGAAAAATTCAACTTACTATTAATATGCGAAATAGTAAATAAAGTCAGCTGTCAGATCATACAATTTACATAATCCCTATCCGATAGAGCCATATGTCATCAAGTGACAGTAAAGTGTCATCAACCATAACCGTATAGTCCAAAATAAATAGAGCCATATGCCCCTAGATCATCCATAGCCCAGACCAGAAATATAACCTGAAGTAGAAACGTACTCAACAGTCATCCGAGCATAAATATACAAGCCAAAATAAATAGTAAGACTCATATACAATCATCCTCAAAGGTCTGTCACCAAGTGCATCATAAACAAGTATCAACTATACTATAAATACCGAACAGCATCAATAAGAGGCTGTAATAAGTGCCACAAAAAATGGTAAGTATGGATATACGCCCAACAAGTAGTTGGACCCTGTACCTTCAAGAATCTGCACATAGAACTACAAGTCAAGGTTTAGAAGACCGCAAAATACAGTATAATCAAAATGAGAATAAGTAAAGACAAGAAGCCTCAAGTCCAATGCAAATGATATGAGCCGTGAGCAAACAATAAATCCTCCCGCCACTCCTGCCACATAATGACCCCAGCCTGAGAGGTAAGAGCCCGCTTGGAAAGCATATCCGCCTCCATATTAACCTCTCTCGAGCCTAAGAGATAATAGATAAAGAGTCACCCAATACTACAAGAGATGTGATCTTTCTCATACGGGCACAGAACAGAAGGAGCCAAAGGGCACATAATTCGCTCCTCGTATTGGTTCCAACCCCCAGATTTAGCCAGATATGGATGGAGACACTGTTGGAGATGTGAATTACTGCGCCCACACCACCCCTCCCATAACGAGCCATAGCAGCCCCATCGAAGAATCCACATGGGAAGATCAGCACCGGAGGTGCCAAACGATATTTCTTATTCAGACTATTCCTGCCACCAACATTCGCATGGATAGAGGTAAATTCTTTGTGTGGTGCAAGTGTAATAATAAAACACACTATATCACATTCATTCATTTATTTATTTCACACCTTTAAATACCATTTATTTATTTATTTATTTTACATCTTTAAAATTGGTATTTAAGATTTTTTCAAAAGAATATTAAACATATTTTTAATATATATTTTGTAATTACTTGTGCATGAGATGTGTAACGAGGGAGCTGAGCCCACACAGTCATGACGATGAGACACATAGCAAGCTCACACATAGGGTTCGCACATGGAGGTAAAATGTGGGCCTTGAGCGTGCTCTAAGCCAACTGCGGCGTAATCATGAGGGCTTTGCAACAAGGTCTGGTGTAGCCATAGCCTAGCGAAGGCCGTCTGACAACAGAGCCAGAAAGGACGTCGTGAAATCTTAATTAACAGATAAGTACATCAAACAAGTGTTAATTTTTAGGTTAAATTTTAAATTTATAACCAAAAATGTACTTAACCATCGCTAGAAAAGTGTGTAGCTAATCCTCTCACTCAAACGCCATGTGCATGAACCTAGGGTTTTAGCTAGGATGACGTCATACTAATGCGCACTACAAAGGTGCTCACTTTGTTCCATGTGAGAAGTCTTACAAAGAAGTGGTGAGAGGATGGCGGGCATGGGATAGGTGGGTACGTACCCTCCACTGCTCCATCTGAGGAAAACTTGGTTCTCAGTGAATGATGAGGACGGTAGGAGAATGGTGAATCCCCCACTCATGATGATGATGATTGTGCATAATTTGGAAGGTGAATCCCCCATTCAAATAATTGCATAGCAAGACAATCCCATCAATCCTACTAGTTCCCTAGGTTGGATGGATACATTTGGAATTGTACTAAGGGAGCTAATAAATGATATTTATACATTATAATAGTTCAAGTATTTAATAAAGAGGGTGAATAAAGAAATTCAAGAGAAATTCTAGGTGGCAATTGGTTTTGAAGACATATGGAGGATGTGGGACCCACACTAGCTTGATTCCTTGCGTGCTTGGTAGGGAAACCAAGAAAAGGATCAGCTATGACGTGGAGAAGGGACTCCATTTCTAATTGGAAAGGGATAATTCCTTAACTCCTCTCTTGTTATTGTCTTTGTATTTTACAAGTTTTATATGCATAGAAGCTATGGCATAGGAATGTTGAAAATGCAAGAGGATAAATAAATGAAGTGAATATGTACTAGTTGGAATACTGACAGACATTGCACATTGCATGTAAAAATACTTGTGTATATATATGATATGGCATATTGGTAAAATAGTGAAGTTTTATATAAGCAATGAGCCACTTAAGATGATTATGGTGGTTGCTAATAATTGACCGTGTTCGCATTAGTTGTAGGACCAAAGACAACCGAAGCATGGCTAAGGATGTGGATGATGATTGTTGCATACAACCAACAACCTATGAAGAAAGGATGGGGCAACAAGTCTATGATCATGAGGTTGGAAAAAGGACTGTGAAGCCTTGGTAAGAGGCCAACTGATCAGGTAACATTAAACAATGTTAATGATAGCCATGCATGTAATGGTTATCTGTGCTTAATGGCATGAATATTGAAAGAGGATTTGGTAAGACCCCTTCAACTATGCTGATTTGGTTTTCATGTGGTACTGAATGCATGAATGCAAAGATTAATCCATCAGATACGGCAAGGTATGTGGCAGTAAGGGAAAGGATCCTTACACCCTATAATTCCTTAGAAACCTCAATGCATTCATATGAAATTATAACATGCCAATTGGGTATGCCGGATTATAAGTTTAAATAACCAAGGAAAGTGAGGACTTATGGCCCTGTCATGGTAGTACATGGTTAGGCCATAATATGTTTGAATGCATAGTATTCATGAATTAATGCAAGGTTTCATTGAGTGAATGCACATTAAAATATTATGAAAATGTTGTGAATGTGCATGCACATGTGTGGGTGCACATGTTGAGATGCATTGTGTGAATGCATGGGTATGACATATATATGTTTCAATGCAGTTATATAATAGATGAAATGGTGGACTATTGTTAATCCTAAGACCATTTCATGAGCTGCTGTGAATGGAGGAGAATGATTGCATGAAGAAGGTAGACATGTTGATGGGCTACCAAGAGTGCCCTATGGAAATGACAGATTTGTATGGATACGAAGTAATGAGTATCTAAAGATTCGTTTAAATTGCATAAATGATGTGACTGTGTCTTGCAATTTTATTATGATAAGGATGCATGCAAATATATTTGTATAAATATATATTTCATTACATTTCAAATGTTAAAAACTGGAAATGTTTGAATTATGGAGTGTTATAATTCTGAAAATGCTTCAGTGACTGTGGCAGCAATGAAATATTATATGCATAAGAGACTTACAAAGCATTTGGCTAATTGAATTTATAGATTTCAGGTAGATTGTCTTGGGCATGGCAAATGTGGGTAAGTCCATGATGAAGATTGGAATCTACCATGAGCAAGGGCTAAACGATATGAGAATAGACTCATGGCTAAGCAAATCAATTTCTGTAGAGGACATAATTGCAAATTCATACTTGAATTTAATTATTAATGCCATTGAATTATTAGAGAAATTAGATTTGAATTTTATTGTTAGATGCTACTGACTATTTGGCTATTTGATAAATGTGCCAGGAATACACATTGTAGGAAGACCATGTGTGATGACCTGCAGAAGCCAAATACATGGGAAGGACCCCATGCTTTGGAAATGGGTTTCGGGTGAAACACCATTTCATATTTCAAGAATGACATCTCAGCTAAGCTGTATGTTGGAAAACCATGAGAGTGAGATGGTAAAGCTACGCCAAGAAGGAATGCATGGATTATGGAACGTGGAAAGATTGGGGTGGCAAACCGAAGAACTGTTGACTCAGAGAAGGGAGCCCCATTCTTCGCAAATGAAGAAAAGATACATCTGCAAAATGAATGAGTATTCTGTGACCTTAGTGATCCAGGTGGATATCAGTGGCCACCCACCTTTCCAACTAGCTCAAAATAGTTTTTTGGCAATTTTGATAATGTGCTATTTTTAGCAGTTTTTTGGGTCCTGAACATCCGGGGCCATTTTGAGGCCCTAAATGACCTTTTTCATGACTTGGGGGGCCAAATGGTTTCCTACGGCATGCATTCGGCCCCAGGAGAAAGTTGTAAATATCGGATAGACCTTTCTAACGGGCTACCGAGCGCCCCAAATGGAGATCGTATGCAAACGTTACGACCCTGGGAAGTTGATGTACTAACTTACCCAAACGGGGCCCACATGACTTTTGGCGCTTCATCTCCTAGGGTTAGGTTTTTGGATGTCTAGGGATTTCGACATTTCTGCTTATTGTAAAAGGCCTTGAGATCCTCATTGTAACCATCTTCTTGTGAAATGAGCGTAGCCATCACATCTCTTCTCAAAGATAAGCCGCCACCATTCCAGCAAGCTTTTTTTCCGCTGCATTTTACAGTTTTAGCTTATTTCCTTATTGAATAGAAAACCAGTTTTACTGTATCTCTGTTATTTTGTGTTGAGCATCTAATAAATATCTGTATTCATTTCTTTCTACTCATAAAATCCGGATCAGTGGTATCAGAGCAGTCTGCTCCTTGTCGTCTTATTGCATGTCCCCAATGAGGTCAGGGTACAAAGAATTGGGTCTCGAGCTTGTTTCTCTTGAGGACAAAAGCTCTCGCACGCCCAAGCGACCTCTCATGGTAGGAGAAAAGAAAGATGACAGGACAGGAGATCCTATCAAAATGTTGCTTGAGGAAGCTCTCACGCAACAAAGGAATGAGATGATGGATAGTTTTGCGCAAATCCTTCGGCGACTACCAACAAGCGACGCATCTTCCTCGAGCGGAGGCACCACCCCCTTCAAGGTAAAAATCAACTTTGATATTCCTATATTTGAAGGACAGATAGACGTAGATGCTGTAGATAAGTGGTTGAATCTACTAGAAGGATATTTTTTGTCCATAACTTTTCGAATAGAGAAAAGATTACTTTTCCGCTCCTAAAAGTCATTCCCCATGTCAAAGATCGGTGGGAAACTTTCTGTGAACAAAAGGACACAGACAAAGCCTCATTATTTTCAGTCACGGTCACCTGGGAATTCTTCAGGGACGCTATTAAGGAACAATACTACCCTGTTGGAAGTTATGACGATCTGTATACCAAATGGACCACAGTGTGACAAGAAAGAGACCAAGCAGTTCCAGAGTTCACAAATATCTTCCATACCTTATGCACCAAGCTGGGTATCAAAGATTCAGAGCGACATCTGGCGCTCAAGTATTGCGGTGGTCTGCATAGATACATACAGACCAAAATGGAATTTCTGGACATCTCTTCCTTGGGTGCAGCCTACCGATATGTCGTCAAAATTGAGCAGAAGCTCAAACAAAAGACGCAGCAATTTGGGCCTGGGAAGCCCTCACAGTAAAAGACAGGAAAGGGCGGCCCCAACCCACAGAATAAAGGACAGAGCAGAGATGGACAGTATCAGGACAATCAATCCAAGCCGCAAGCAAAGAAGGATACCAGAAAGATGAGGAAAGATACCGGGAAGTGGTGCGACTTCCATAAGAGCCCTTGGCATAACACTGTTGACTTCCACTCAAAGCATTCGCTGGTAGCCAAAGTGAAAGCATCTGAATCAGATGCGGGTTTTGACTCTGATTCTGAACCATAAAGGGGAAGATGGATCATTGACGTGGAATCCAGTGCCACCATTTCTACCACCAAGCTCCAGCCTGGTGAACCAGACGAGCCAGAAGAAGGAGAAACCAGACGAGCCAGAAGAAGGAGAAAACCTCTTCCATTCACAGATGTGGGTAAAAGGAACCCCGTTGCACTTCATCGTTGATAGCGGTATCCAGAATAACCTCATCTCAGCAGAGGTCATCAAGCGCCTGGCCCTGCCGACAACGCCGCACCCAAAACCCCACACCATTGGATGGCTCCGCAAAGGAAGCGATCTCCACGTCAGCTAGCAGTGGCAACTGTCATATGGCATCAATCCCTTCAAGGATGAGGTATTGTGTGACGTTGCTCCTCTCGAAGTTTCAGATGTTCTTTTGGGCCAACCTTATTTATGGAAACGTCATGCTGTATATGAGTCTAGGCCTCATAGTGTTATTATTTCTTTGAACAGGAAATTGTACAGGATACCCAAGGCAGTCCCTCCTAGTGCTATTTCCTTGATCTCTGCCAAGCAATGCAGGAAGGTCATCTCTCAGACTAGGAAATTTGTCTTCTTCATGATTCGCTCTCAGAGTGAGAGAAAGATCGTAGCCACATCCAGGGCCTTTGTGATCGATCTCTCCACACAACAGAATCAAGTGGATAAGGTGGTGGAAGGATACTCATATATCTTCTCCTCTCTTACCAGGGTACCTCTGCACTGCCAGGTCAAGCATCCCATCGATCTAACCCCAGCCACACCGCTACCCAATGGGCCAATCTATCGCCGCTCTTTGTTGGAAAACGAGGAGATCAAGAGGCAGAACCAAGAATTTCTCCACAAGGGGCACATCCTTCCCATCTCATCACCTTGTGGGATCCCAATCATGCTGGTGTCGAAGAAATATGGGACCTAGCGACTCTGCATTGATTACTGGGCCCTCAATAAAATCACAGTCCGCAACCGGTACCTGATTCCCCAAATCGACGACCTCCTTGATCAACTCATGGGGGCCAAATACTTCAGTAAGATTGATCTAAAGTCTGGCTACCACCAGGTCCCAATAGAACAGACATATGTATGGAAGACTGCCTTCAAGTCAAAAGAAGTTCTTTTTGAATGGCTAGTCATGCCTTTTGGTTTGACAAATTCTCCAACAACTTTTAGAAGGATGATGGATGATATCCTATGACATTTCACCAATACTTTTGTAGTGGTGTATCTGGATGACATCCTCATCTACAGCAAGACTTGGGAGGAACAATTGTAGCATATTCAACAGGTTCTACACACCCTGCGGTAGCACAAACTATATGCAAACTTGGGAAAATACTCCTTCGACATGGACAAGGTCCATTACTTAGGCTATATCGTTGATCGACATGGTGTGCATGTGGATCCAGCTAAGATCCAGGTCATCCGTGACTGGCCAGCCCCAACCACACTCACTGAACTTCAGAGCTTCTTGGGCCTCGCCAATTTCTATCGCCAGTTCGTGCTGGGATTCTCTCATATCGCATGGGCCCTCAGCCAAGTGACTAGGGGTGGTGGTAAGGAAAAATTTGTGTGGGGCCTATCCCAACAATAAGCCTTCGATGACTTAAAGAAGCATTTGTGCTCATCATCAGTACTCTCATTACTGGATCTGCAACATCCCTTTGAGATCGAGACAGATGCTTCAGATTATGCTGTGGGCGCCTTTCTCACTCAACATGGCCACCCTGTGGCATATCATAGTGAGACACTATCAGATGTTGTCCGTAAGTACCCTACCTACGACAAAGAAATGTACTCCATTGTACAAGCCTACCGCCAGTGGAGACATTACATTCTTGGGAAGGAGACAGTCATCCACACTGATCACAAGCCAATACAGTTCATGCAGACCCAAAGAAAGTTGCAGAATGACTGCCATCAAAAGTGGTCAACATATTTACAGCAGTTCCACCTCAACATCAAATATAAAACAGGGAGTACCAACTGAGTTGCTGACTGCCTCAGTCGACCTCCAGTTGCGGCACTCACCACGGTGCTCGACTCTTGCGGCCACGAGACCTCCGAATGGCCCCACCTCTACGAGATAGACCCCGACTTCTCCACCACCTATCAAATGTTGGGCACCAACTCAGTGGTTGCTAATTTCCATCTTCAGGATGGGTTGTTGTGTCATCTGGGCCATCTCTGCGTTCCATCAAGCGAGCACGCGAAGCTAATTTGGGAAGCTCACTACAGTCGAGTGGCAGGACACTTTGGCATCGAAAAGACAGTGGCAGTGCTGCAGAAACATTTCTACTGGTTGAAACTTCAACAAGATGTCGGCAAGTATATTAGGTTCTACACCGCTTGTGCTATTGCCAAACCGACCACTAAGAAACAGGGCCTATACACCCCTTTGCCTACTCCTGACACGCCGTGGGAATCCATCTCAATGGACTACATGTCGGGCGTCCCGTCCACCAAGAGGGGAAATGACTGTGTTTTTGTGGTTGCTGATCGCTTTTCCAAAATGGCGATTTTAGCCACCTGCAAGAAGAACATCACAGCAGAATCCATTGCCAAGCTCTTCTTTGAACGAGTATGGGTACATTTTGGGATCCCACAGACCATTATCTCAGACCGTGACAGTCGGTTCCTCAGCTCATTCTGGTTGAGCCTCTGGTCACTGCTGAATAGAAAGCTCACCAAATCCACTGCCTTCCACCCCCCGATCGACGGTCAAACCAAGGTTGTCAATTCAACACACCCCCGCACATGGGATGAGAGTCTTCCCTATGTCCAACATAGATACAACCGAGCCTTTCATAGCTCAACTGGCCACAACCCCTTTCAGGTGGGGTTGGGATTCCAACCATTGGGCCCCATGGATGTTGCACTTCCCCTTGCGACCACCTAGGCAGACTCGTCCCCAAAAGCTGACAAAGCCGCCCGGTTCATTGACCGGATCCAGCATATCCGCCAATAGGTTCAGGATATTCTATAGAAGTCTAATGCCAAGTACAAGTAGTGCCATGATCCACATCGGGTGCCACATAAGTTTCAGGTGGGCAACAAAGTTTGGTTGCATTTGCAAAAATAATGCCTTACAGGGCCCCATCGAAAGCTTCGCTCGCTCTGTTATGGTCCATACACCATCACCAAGGCGGTGGGTGACAATGCTTTTGAGCTCAACATTCCCCCCTTCCTTGGTCTGCATCCAGTCTTCAACGTGGCTCTCCTTCGACCATATTTCCCACCATTATTAGACACCTCAGAGATAGCAGAGAAGTTGACAGCAACAGAGCTCAACCCTGACTGCCTACAACAAGCATCTAATGATCATATTGCAGACACACAGATCAAGGGCACCCGACATCAAAGGATTCAGCTTTATCGAGTTGTCAAAGAAGGGAAGTTCATGCACCAAGGCAAGTGGCTCACCCGGGGCCAAATTTAGCAGAAATTTCATCATTTGATGGGGGAACTCAACGTAATGGAGACCATTGCTTCCTAAGGAGGGAGGATTGATCCAGGTGGATATCGATGGCCACCCACCTTTCCAACTGGCTCAAAACAGTTTTCTAGCAATTTTGGTAATGTGTTATTTTTAGCAGTTTCTCGGGTCCTGAACTTCTCAGGCCATTTTGAGGCCCTAAACGACCTTTCTTGACGATTTGGGGGGCAAAATGCATTCCTATAGCATGCATGGAATGCATTTGGCCCCAGTCCAAAGTTGTAAATCTCGGATAGACCTTTCCAACGGGATACCGAGCACCCCAAACGGAGATCATATGCAAAAGTTACGACCCCGGGAAGTTGATGTACTAACTTACCCAAACGGGGTCCACATGACTTTTGGCGCTTCATCTCCTAGGGTTAGGTTTTTGGATGTCTAGGGTTTTTGAAATTCCTGCTTATTGTAAAAGGCCTTGAGAGCCTCATTGTAACCATCTTCTTGCGAAATGAGTGCAGCCATCACATCTCTTCTCAGAGATAAGCTGCCACCATTCCAACAAGCTTGTTTTCCGCTGCATTTTACAGTTTTAGCTTATTTCCTTATTGAATAGAAAACCAGTTTTACTGTATCTCTGTTATTTTGTGTTAAGCATCTGACAATAATCTATATTCATTTCCTTCTGCTCATAAAATCCAGATCAGTGGTATCAGAGCAGTCTACTCCTTGTCGTCTTAATGCATGTCCCCAATGAGGTCAAGGTACAAAGAATTGGGTCTCGAGCTTGTTTCTCTTGAGGACAAAAGCTCTTGCATGCCCAAGCGACCTCTCATGGAAGGAGAAAAAAAAGATGACGGGACAGGAGATCCTATCAAAATGTTGCTTGAGGAAGCCTTCACGCAATAGAGGAACGAGATGATGGATAGTTTCATGCAAATCCTTCAGCGACTACCAACAAGCAATGCATCTTCCTCGAGCGGAGGCGCCGCCCCTTCAAGGTACAAATCAACTTTGATATTCCTAAATTTGAAGGATAGATAGATGCAGATGTTGTAGATAAGTGGTTGAATATATTAGAAGGGTATTTTTCTGTCCATAACTTTCCGCCACCATTCCAGCAAGCTTGTTTTCCGCTACATTTTACAGTTTTAGCTTATTTCCTAATTGAATAGAAAACCAGTTTTACTGTATCTCTATTATTTTGTGTTAAGCATCTGATAATAATATGTATTCATTTCGTTCTTCTCATAAAATCCGGATCACCGAGATAAGAACATGCATGTCTAAATTATTAGGGTTAAAATGCAAAGCATGCTCTATTCTATTTTATTTATATCATTTCAGACTGCTTGAGTATGACTAGGGCCTACATGGCTCACATTGGAAAGGGGGTGCACACCTTTCTGGTGCCAGGTCATGATAGGGTTGTCAATATTGAATACACCCTAAGGGAATGGACGCATTCCTGGTGTTTCAATACTTGATAGTGAATCTATGGAATGTAGTTACAATTTTGAGAAGCAGTACTGATAAGCCTGCTTATCCTTCTTGTGTTGTCAGCCTACATGTTAGGAACCCATGTCTTTACTTTGTTAGTATATTGTTATTGGACGCATATGCTTTGTAAGTCGTCCCGTAGTATTTGTTGATCAATAGTTTGTGTTATTGTTGTTGGCGCATATGCTTTGTAAGTCGCCCGTAGTATTGTTGATCCATAGTTTGTAGTGGCCTATGGTTTTGACCCATAGTATTGGCGCCTAGACTTAGTATATAAGTGTGTGTTGAGACCTATGAAGGCACTGTGAAGTTATTTGTATTGAGCTTGCCCCCTCGAAGTGGCCTGTGATCAATATAAAAGTGATTATGAGTTCTGTCATTTCTGCTATTTCGCATACTCTTATTAATTAAGTGTTGCAGGTGCTTCACATCTGGTATCAGAGCACTTTCTTGGGCTCGCTGGGTGAAATTTCTGCCATTTTTTTTTTCATATCTGTTGCAGGTTCGGATTTGGGAATAATCCCTATCTTCTTAACTGTGGGAAGTACTTGGGCATAAGCCCTAAAACTCATTGTGAGGAGTACCACAGGAACTCCAAATTAGCTGGCCCATTGAGAGGACCTGCTAGCGAAAAGGGCAACGACCCCTACTTGATTGACTAGTTCCCACCCGTGAGGTAAACCAAGAGCTGTCATTTCTGGCAAAACGATTATCAGTTTTACCTAAGCCGTGGAGTGAGGGGTACTGCCCCAATACACAAGCCGTTAGAAAACATTGGTGGCCGAGTGAAACCCCTGAACTGTTAGGAAGCCGCACATACCTGGGGTCCATATCTATTTTCAGCTGAACTATTGTTGATCACTGCTGCGCCGTTTCAGATCCATCCATTCAGATCCATTCTGAAATCCGTTCCAGATCCAGTCGTTTTCAATCCATTCAGTGTCGTTTCAGACCCCTCTGTTTCCGCTCACTTCCAGGCCGTTGCAGATCTATCTATTTCAGATCCCTTCCGAGTCGTAGCCGCTCTAGTTTGGGAAAAAAAAAGTATAAAATTCAGTTTTTTCTTCATATCTCCCTTGTTTTCACTCTGTTTCCCTTGACATTTTTGGGGAACCCCTATCATCCCATTCTGCATATTTCATTCCTGAGGACCCTATCCTCAATTCCACTTCCCAAAGCCTGAAATCTCACATTTGTCTATTTTTAGGGTTTGCCATAACTTCTTCAAATTTCACCCAATCACCTTCAAATTTTACCACAAAGTTCCTTTCCGAATTCTACTTCTTTATCTCCCTCTGCCAAATTTTCCCATTTTTTCACCTCGCTTCTAAAATCCTCATTTTTTGCTTCCCTGTCTATTCGATAGTGTCCAAAACCTAGTCAAACCCCAATTACCCTTCATATTTTTTCCTAAATCCATATTTTCCTTTACTGAAGCAATTTCTATTTTTGTTTTTCTACCCAGTCAACCAAAAAAAAAAAAAAAACTCCTAGTTATGGTTGTCACCCGCGCACTAGATCTCCGATGATTCCAAACTAGATCTCATATCATCTTGTTTTTTATATGAAATACATTGTAAAGGAGGTTTCCCACTTAGAAAGGATGATTATTCATCTTTTTATTGAATTCTTAAGGCATTGGAATACAATCTTTTCTTGTTTTATGTTATTTCTAGGAATTTGGTGCATAAAAGATATTTAGGACATGAAACCTTGTCAAATTTATCCATTATATATGGAATTAGCATATCAAGAGGATGAATTGAATGAGGAGGTGGCTTAGATTGGATCACATCCTCAAATGATACTCAATTTGAAGAAGAGGACATTTCTTCTCCCACTACTCCTCCCATGTAATCGCAAATATAATATTAGCATTGATCATTTGCGACATTCCTTCTCCCACTGCTCCCCCCATGTAATCACAAATATAATATTAACATCGATCCTTTGGGTATATGTTATTCAACTTGTAGGGAAATATCCTCTAATTCTTGTCCCTTAAAAGATAATATGTTGTGTAATAGGAATCCCTTGACCATGCTCTAGTGTTTCCTTAATATTTACCATGCAATACATGAATCATTAATGTACATAAATATTTTTTCTCATGAAGAGATCTAAACATAATCTAAGGGCTAATAGAGGTTTTAGGGCTCTTTATCGTACATAAATATTTTTTCTCATAAAGAGATCTAACCACAATATAAGGGTTAATAGAGGTTTTAGGGCTCTCTATCTTCAATGTGGATAATTTCTCTTAAAGACCTTGGGTTTTAATAGCTAAGCATACCATCTTTATAGTAACCCAAAGAACCCACCATCTTTATAAACTCTTCATTAAAGAATAAGGAACAACAAGCCAATTATTGATGCCATATATATCAATTAAAACAACATGAAAAGATGACCCAATACATAGAATTCTCATCCAAAGAGAGTTAAATAAACCCACTAAAAACTTTCAATTTGTACTTGGGAAAAATTAATTCCACCTATTACATAGAGAGAAACACCATTCCTCCTACATCAAACAACATATTTGAGATTAATCTCCTTCGTAGTCCAAAACAAATTGCTTAGAACTCAATTTTCTTTGGTACTACAAACTATCGTAGCTAAGAGAGGGTGAACTTAATAAAAAAATGTATTCCGTATGACTAGGGTTATGCATACCCTTTATACATTACTTCACTTGCATATTTTATTATTTTCAATTCCACTTATTACAACATTATAAAATAAATATTAACAATATATTTATTAAAATGAGTTGGGTTATTTCGCAACTCACGAGCCAATTTCAAGCTTTAAACACATACGATTAACTTTACGACTCCCAATAAGACAATGCTTTGGAGAAAACATGCCCTAATTTAGTGTAGGGCTTGATGAACATAACACCATTTAAGAATTGGGTGAAAGCTACAAAGTATTTAATCCTCGCTTTAGATAAATGTGCACTTATAGATAAATGCGCACTTAGTTTATAATAGTTGTTTAAAAGAATATTTATATATTGTTTTATTAAAATTGAAAAAATATCATAAATGTGTTTGAGATATTTTATACAATACGTAGAGGAAATATAATAATATTTAGTTTTGGAATTTATGTTTGAAATTTTATTTTATTTTATATGGATAAGGTTTTAATAAAAATAATTACTCATTGTGAATTTGAATTCGTATGTGCTTAATAATGGAAAAACATTTTTTAATAGATGTTGTTACACATGCATACACGAAAACACTTTCTAATAAATGTTATTATGGAGATTTATAATGTTATAAGTTTGGGCAATGTTCAAAAAATCTATGTTAAAATTTTCGAAATTGGTAGTAGAGATTTTAGTGTATTTTCCAATAAATTTTTAATATAGTTAATTTTTTGTGGTTAGAAGTTTTATGAGAGGATTTTTTAATTGATTTGGTTTAATTGTTTAATCATACTAGTACTCTACTTAAATTGATAAATTAAGACTTATAAATTACCAATGGATATATATTGGAGAATCAAAATACTAACACAAAGCATCGATGTGTATAACATATTTAGATGCCTTGGTGTGTATTTTAGATATTGAAAGCATTAAAAAACTTATAACAAAAATATGCACTAGTGCACCTTATTTATGATATGCACTAGTTCTTTACAATATATTACACATCGATGCGTATTTCAAAAGTAAAAGCACCCATGCATATATCAAATTGTGCATCACAAGTTCTTGTAATGATAATGATGATAGTAATGGTAGAAATAATGACATCGTCGAAGGAGGAATTGAATTTCCCTTTTTAATAGTAATAACGATTTTATTACAATCTTTTCACAACAGTACATAACTATGTATAAACCACACCAATTTGTAGATATGTATTGATGCTATGAACCTAGAGGCTAAAGATCAAAATTACATAGTTAAAGCACTCATAACAAACCACAAAATTGTAAATGCATTAAAATACTAGCAGGCATCACACACACAATATATTATCAAATTAAACTAATTTACCATAAATCTCTTCCACTTTATTGAATCAATGGTGAATTGTCCCGGGCCTTATTACATTCATAGTGCATATCCATAAGTCTTTTGGATCACACAAAAACACTGGTAGCAACAAAATACCAAAGAATGGAGATATCAAGATTTTTTTAATAAATTGCAAACCTCGTATTTATTCATGAAGCCACGACTATTCGATTCCAATAATTTTCGTAGTTTGAGGGAAACTCAAACATTTTTATATTTGATAAATGGATGATAATTGACTCTTCAACTTCCAAACTTTTTCCTTTTCTTTTTCTCTCTATAATTAAATTGTGTAGACCATGTAATATCAATATCATTTTAAGAAATTTTGGATAATGCATAAATACATATTTCCTTTGCATCTTATGAAAAAATTAGATCCTAACTGCAAATTTATTTTAAAGAAATTTTGGATAATGTATAAATAAATATTTCCTGCATCTTGTGAAAATTTTAGATCCTAACTTCAAATATTAACTATGAGCAAGAAAAATATACTAAACCCATGTTTTTAGAAAAAAAATTGTGTGTAATCTTTGGATATGGTGTGGCTTTGAAGAATACTTCACACACGCATGAAATTTCGTGAGAAGATATAGAAAGTTTTCCTATACAACATATTTATATTTCAAATCTTAAATCTAGAGTATGAAAGTGCGATGATCAAAATATCAAGTCTCTATCAACATAGTAATAAAATATATAAAATACTACTTTGTTTTGGGCACATGCACTTTATCAAATTATGATGAAATTTGGTAATATTATATAAAACAATTTTGTTGACATCATACCCAAAATTTGTACCCTAAATCTAATAAAATTAGCAAATGGAGATTGGTGAGGAGATAAATTGTGTGAACACCTACCTTTTGATTAAAAAACAATCATAAATTTCTATCCAAGGAAGTATGATGGAAGAGAATATATAGGACATTGGAAATCCTTTACACCCAAAAACATTTGCTTTTAGTTTTTTATTTTATTTTCATTTTTTCCAAATTTCCAAGAACAATAATAGTCTAATATTTACATTCACACATACTCATTTCTTGGAATTAGGTATTAAATTTTATATATCATAAAATATATCATATTATACCTTCACATAAATATTTAGAAGTCGATATAAAATTTAAACCCATTCCCAAACCCAAAACCAAAATATCAAAAATTTATATACAAAAATGTAAATTAGTATTTTGTCTAAAACATAATCATCTACCACACTACCACACTACCTTTAATAGTTTTACATTACTCTTCTTTACTTTTACTCCACTCTCTATTATTTCTTCCATCCATTATGTAAAACCCTTCCTTAACACAAACCTTATTACTATCATAAAAAAAAAAATAATGTGAAAAATGTGAAAAACTCTAAGTATATTTAACATTGTTATTGACACAACTTTAATTACACGTATGGATAAATTTTTGTATAATGTAACTTAATACATCCTCTCTCTGTATATTAGACATTAATTTTTTTTTTTTTAATATAATTTTATATTTGTTTTATTTACATAATTATTAATTTAATTGATATAATTTCCACAACTTTTCCAAAAACCTATAATAACTGGAAATTATTATTTTCCTTTGACGATAATATATATTTAATTACTAATTTATGAATTTACTTTATTACACATTATCTCGTTTGAACATGACTTAAATTGTTAATTTCTCTATCATACAATTACATAAAATGTATCATGTTCCTTTTATTTTATACATATAATATCTAAGAGAATAACTCTGCCCATATGTGAGTAATTCTCATATATATTATTAAATAATTTATAAACATTTCATTTTCAAAGATGGGTATTATTGCATTCAACTGAACATATATTCAAATCACGTACACTTTCAAGATTTAGCGTAAACATTTGCATAGGATATTTATTACGTAATTTTCAACTAATTACGATTTGGTTAAACACTTATTGTGAGTCGATTGTTTTGATTTGCAATTATTCCGATAATGTATTGGAGACCATTAAAATAAGAACATCCAGGTCAATGATAATTTTATCATCAAATCCAATGTATTCAAATAGTTTAAATTTATCGTACAATCGATTTATTTCACTTCAAGTAAATCTTCCATATATTGGATTTTATCATCAAATCCAATGTATTCAAATAGTTTAAATTTCTCATACAATCGATTTATTTCACTTCAAGTAAATCTTCCATATATTGGATTCGTGTAAAACCAAAACCGTCCATCAAATTCAATGTATTCAAATGATAGTAGTATAATTTGGCTATACTAGTATTTTCTGGAAATTCGGAATAAATCAAATTTGTGGAATATTCGGTGTAGGTGGAATATTCGGTGTAGATGTAATATGGATACGAATTATTAGTGGACAATTAAAATTTGAAAACTAATTTAAAAACAAAACAGTTTTTGTTTTAAATTATTTAAACACTATAAAATAGAAATACCATTCAATTTCATACTTTCTTATTAAAATAAGTATTAATAAGTTGTCAACTCTCACACTTCCATATCCTAAATTGTTGAAAATCTTTAGATTTTATATTTTTGTTTTTAAATATAGATTAAATTTTATTAGACAAATGTCTATGTATATTTATGATATATTTGTAAATATTCGATTAAAAATATTATATATAAGCATTGGATTAGTGTAAAACCAAAACAGTCAATAACATTCCTATTGGATGAACTATATTTTCTCCAATTCATCACAATTATAGTGTTCTCTCCATTTCCAGCATA
Source organism: Larix kaempferi (assembly GCA_027924585.1). Lineage (NCBI taxonomy): Eukaryota > Viridiplantae > Streptophyta > Pinopsida > Pinales > Pinaceae > Larix > Larix kaempferi. Next base: position 23,249,202 of record BSBM01000753.1, read on the forward strand.
ATTTCATTTCTACAAATGAAAAATATAAACTCTACTCTTCTATTCCAAACCATAATGCACGGCGATTACTCCTTGGCAAGCACTTGGGAGGTGAAATGTTAATTCAATTTTTGGAAATTAAAAAAAAAAAAGTTTTAAAATTATATAAATTGATACCCTAAACATTATATTACATACTTTTTTAATATTTCCGATCTAAAAAGGGATTTACACTTTTGATCTCTCTTAACATTTGGTAAATCCCGGTTTAAGATAGAACTATGTTGGTAACTAAACAACGTTGGTTAACTCATGTGGACATTGATGATGACCAATCCAAATGGAAAACCTCTCAAACATGGTATGGTAAATTCAATAATGGTGGTAATATATCTCTTGCAAGGCTTCTCAACATTCAATAAGAATGATCACTATCATAGTTCAAATTATAAAAGGCATCCAGACTAAACTATAGTAAGTAAATTTTCTTTTAATTAAAATCATTTTCCAGACTAAACTATAGTAAGTAAATTTTCTTTTAATTAAAATCATTTTAATTAATGAAATCATTATATTATTAAATTATTTTTACTAAGTCGCTCTTTTATGGTACTTGATGCCCAAGCTACTCATCATTATATGCAATATTATTATTATTTTTATTTATTTCACTATTCTTTATTTATTTCACCCTTTTATGTGTCAATTTATGTATATTAAATTTACTTTTATTATAATCTTTCATACTAATAGTTAGAATAATGTAGACATTAGTTGTGTTAAGTTGTCATTAAAATTAGCATAGATCAGATAGTGAGTTGGTGCTAGAATGTAATAGTTATCTAGAACCACCATTCCTGGATTTAGAGAGTTTTCTTATACCTATAAATATATAACCACGGTGAAACATTTCATAATAAAAAAATATATTGTTCGTTGTGTAAATCTCTTGTATCATGACTGTTCTCCAAATTTTTCTATTTTGGTATCAGAGCGAGAAAGCATGAAATATTGTTGTGAAGGAAATCGATTGTGGATGAGCCATGACTTGCTAGTGTTATCGTTTCTCTGAAGAGAAGATCTAGACTCCAATTTGTAGAGTTGCGTAGAGGAGATCACTACCTCTTGTGATGGTGAGAGCTGGTAGAGAGCCACTGTATGTGACAACAAAAGCTTTCCTCTTAAGAACAAGACGTTGAGGCCATCATCCGCTAAGTGTGGCCGCTGCAGTAAAAAGAAGAGGAGCGTTATTTGTTTGCTGTGAAAAAGTCCTGCCAAGAATGTAATTGTTGTTGCCTGAATTACTGGAGCCTTTAAATTGTTGTGTGAAGATTTCTATTATTTGCAGGAGTTACCGTGATCTGTATGAGGGGTGATTTTTCCAGTCACAAGCTATCATGAAGCCATTGAATGGATCCATAAGGATTCAATTCCTATCCATTGATGTTTCAAGCTGGCTGTAGAATTCAAAATCCATAGACATTAAAAGGAAAAAGACTATAAGAGAAAGAGCATAGTTACTCAGCAGTGTTGCATCAAAGAAGGAAGGTAATCATTATTTTTTAATTAGTTTCCGTTGAAAGATGGAGTTTTTTCCGTTGGAGAAGTTTAATGGACATAACTTCCATACTTGGAAGGTAAAAATTCAATTACAGATGATGAATAAGAATTTATGGGGAATTGTCAATGGCATAGGAAAAACACCTACAGACCCCAAAAAATTGATTCTCTGGCAGAAAATGGAGGAGAAATCTAAATCTATCATTGGTTTCTCTCTTAGATTCTCAAGTTCATCTAATAGACTTAGAAAAATCTTCTGCAGAAATGTGGGAAGAATTGAGAAAGATATTTGGAGAACAAGATGTATTTATGCAAAGTTATCCTTAAAATTACAGCTATTCAAATTGAAAATGCATGAAGATACATCTTTGTCTACTCACATTAATGAACTTTAAGTCTATTATAAAGCAGTTGACAGAACTTGGCAATAAAGTAGAAGAAGGTGATGCAAAGGAAATATTATTAAACAAATTATCCTCACATTATGATAATGCTATTTTCACATTAATTGAGTTGTCTTCTAGAACTATGGATGAAATGATAGCAACTCTATTAGTAGAGGAAAAGAAGTTGAAAGGAGATATAGGATCCTGTTCTCAAGCCGAAATTGCTTTATTCTCCATAGGAAGGAAAAATAAAAACAAGAGTACAATTGAATGCTTCTATCGTCGAAGACGTGGACATACATCCCTGAATTGCAAAATTCATGCTAAAGATCTTTTGAATTGAAAATTGAAAAAGTCAACTAACATAGCTATTTCTGAAGATACATCAGATGCCATCTCTGAAGATTCTGTATATCCTGATAGTGATAAAGAATACCCTTTCGAGCCTCTCAAAATTTTCTAGAATGTTTTGAAGCATCTATATCATCTAGGTTGATTGTGTAGTGTGGGTTTGAAATTTATTGAGTGGTGTGCAAAGTTCATGATTGTTATTGTGTTTTTACTTTTGCTTGTAATGAGTAATGAAGAACCAATTTATAGAACAAGGCAACATGATTTAAATCGATGGTTCTTGCTGCATATGGTGACACAAGAACGCATCACTGATTTGATTGTGCTTGCGGTCTGTTATAAGTTGGTGGCGTTGTATGGAGCCAGGAACATCAACTTACATGTTATCGATTATTTTGTGTGTTCAAGAGGTAACATTGTATGATTGACTTTTGAAGATATTTTGTATCCAAAGACTCGCCTTTTTAGATAACGGGTGAATATAGCGGAAGAGCATGTATTCAACAGATGGAGGTGGAGGTAGATCCATAGAATGATTCAGTTACTTGACTGATTTTCTTGCAGAAGCCCCGACAAGCCGAGTATGTCAATACTGCTAATTCTACAAGTATGCCAATGATGGTCAGAAGCGATGATGTCTTAAATGAATGAAATGGAAGCTTGGAGAAATAGCGTTATCTATGAAGTTCAGAGTGGGTATGAGTGCTAGTGAAGACCATATCAGAAAAATATGACATGTGACAAAACTGTATGTGTTTTAATGTCTTTGATTTGTAATGTATTGTAAGTCAACTCATTTCTCCATTGAGGGGGGGAGTTGGAATAATGTATAAATTAGTTATGTTGAGTTGTCATTGGAACTTGCATAGATTGTGAATTGGTGCTAGGGTGTAGTAGTTATCTAGATCCACCATTACTGGATTTATAGATTTCTCTCAAGTACCTATAAATATGTAACCCGTATGTAATTATGTAAATGTATATGTGTTTTTACAATAGGTATTTAACCCTCAAATACTTGAGCACGTGTTGTTATGCTACCCAATGCCCCAATGCTCGTGTCTTGGCTACACCATGACCTCACTCAAGGTGTTCACTTCAAAACATATATGTGGTATGGTATTGACCAAATACATCGGGGAACCTATCACCTACCTATATAACATCATGGGATCCACCAACTCTAAATCAAAGCTATTAGCTTTGTTTGATTGGTGATCATAGGTGTGGCCATAGGTTAGTAGACATATTCTTAGGTTAGTAGACATATTATATAGCCCTTTGTTCACATTTTTATAGATACATTTGTTCTTATCTATGTGGGAATCTGGACATTATTTTCTCAATGAGTGTGTTTATGATGGCCATGTCACACTAGATTGTGGAGTGGAGGTTGATTTTGACCAATCTAGTTGTACTAGTCAATGTGATCAAAACATAATATAGGGGAATTTAAGTCACCTAAAAAAGATACAAGATGATTCCACAAGTAGACATATCATCTAAACACATCGATCTTTCTAAACTTCTACAAAGTGACATTCCATAATTCTTAACACAATGGATGAACACTGTGAAAACATATACTTAGAAATATCATCTTTTCAATGTGTTATTTTAAGGTTCAAGTGGTGAGATACCTTCAATGAGAGTAATGTAAAGGAAGATTTTGATAGTGGGATATTGTGTATAGATTATATAAGTGTGTGGGATGAAACCAATGAACCTTATTTTTTCTCAAAACATTGCAATCAAGTGTTTTTTTAACTAAATGTGTCAGATAAGGATTTGTAGTTTGTAATAAGACACAATCTAAGATCAAAAACATCTTTTTTAGATTGAAACTGTTATAATTCCAAGTGAGGAGGGTAATTAGGGTGATGGAAACAAAGAATGATATATACATGTTTTATTTCAACATTTATATTGTAGATACATATGATTTTATTATTGTTATCTATAATTAGCCAATTATATTTTTAAATACATTTATAATGTTGGAAACAAAAATTTAACAAACATTTACAAACATAATTGTTCAAAATAAATTAAACTATTTTAGAAGATTCCAATAAAAATTAATAATAATAAAGATCCTCCTTAGATTTTAATAATTTTATGTTACAGATGTAATGTAACATTATAAAATTTAATGCTTTTTACAATTCTTAGTGCCTTTAGACAAGGTATTTGTTTCTAAATAATATTGTTAATAATATAAACATTTTTAATATGCATTATAATTATTATTTTAATTTAATATTAATAGTTATGAGTGAATAAATTTAATTAATATATGGAAACTTTAAATAATTTAAAAATGAATAAAATAAAATATATTTTAAAAGATGAAATTAAATATTAGAAAAATTAAATACATACATATATGTATATAAGGTTAAATTAATTAGGAGAAGCAACTTAATATAAGAGCTAGTTAAACAAATTGAATTTATAAGATTATTCACATGTAATTTAAAATTTTGTATATAGTTATTAAAAAATTTATGTATACAAAAAAATTCTAAAGAAAAGAAAATATGTGATTCTTTACCTTTCTTCAAGTTTAATAAATTAAAATTGATTTTAGTATATTAATAATTAACATCATTATATATATAATGTCTTTACTATTCAAATATTAAAACAAATAATTACTATGGTTAATGGTGTTTTTATCTTATTTCATGTTTAATATAAAAGTTTATATTGAAATAAATAATTATTATGTTCAATGGTGTTTTTATCTCATTTCATGTTTAATATAAAAGTTTAAATTTTTTTTCAGATTTAATAAAATAAATTTATGTAAGAATTAATCAAATATGATATATAGAATTATTTTTATTATTTAATATACATAATGTTATTGCTATATAAAATTGGAGAAATGATATTTTTGTTAGATTTAAATACATTATTTTTTATGTTGTCAAAATAATGAAAAATATAGACTAATATTTAAAGATAAATTTAAAATATATATTTTGATCCAATAAATGGTTTAGAATATCAAATCAATAATCATTGATTCATCCATTCAATCAAGTTTATCAACATTTTGTATCTTTTTGAAAAATGATCAATCATTAAATGATTATCATAGAAAATTGATAATAAATAATTTTAATTAGAGTTAAATATTATATGACATCTCCAATTTAAATAACCAGTACATTTTAAATTTGATTTTAAAACAAAGAAAGCATTAATCATGTTAATCATTAAACATTACATTATATTTTATGAATAAAATTGCAACTTCAACATCAACATTATATGAAAATAGATATTATCATATGAATGATAATATCCAAATCAATATATATTTCAATAATACATCTTAAATCGAATTTTAAAATAGAGAAATCATTAATAATATAAATCATTAACATACACAATATATTTTATGAATAAAACAATATCAACATCAATATGATATGAAAAAGAATTTAATAGGTATGAAAAATAATATGAAATCATTAAATATATCAAATATACATCTCAAATCAAATATAAATGTAAACTATATATTGCATCAATTAAATATGCAGATGTAAGTAACAACTGCTATAAGCTAGGCCTTCTACTATAATCATAGGAAGCAATACTTACACCACTAGAGCCAAAGGAATCAATACCCTCACTAAATAAGAATGTAGAATGCAATAATGTGCATATCTCTCCACCACAAATGATATCACCTAATGTGGCCATATTGTGTATAGGATTAATGAGTGCAATGGGTGTTACATCTCGTAAGTTATCTATTGTAGGAGAATATGGCGGTAATTTATCTTGTGGAGGAGGAGATAGTGGTAAATGAGATATTGGAGGAGGAGATGGAGGAAGAGGAAGAGGCATAGAATAACCATCATGAACCAATGAATTAAAAGATAAAAGCTAATGGAAATGGTAATCAACCTTTTGAGTAGGTTGACTTAACTTACAATATGATGCATCAATAATTTCATTATGTGGAAGATTCACCCATATCTTTCCAATATTAGGGTTACATATGATCATGTTGGTTCATATCATGATACATTTGTGAAGAGTTATCATTGCTCATATTTGATCCGCCAGTTCGTGATGGAATCTATGATTTGGCTTACATTTCAAGTCAAGTGTCTATATTTTAGGTGTCTTATAAACCTCAACATATTGTGAGTGTATTGAAGAGGCACCTTCCCAACATACATGCCACTATTTGTAAAATAGAGAACAACAAAATAATTACATAGTTTAAATAAAGTATTATAATTAATTAAATTTGAATTAAATTAGACAAAATACAGAAACTAGATTAATCAAAAGATAATTCTAACATTGATTTTGAGTCTAACATATAGTGCCTTATGTTGGTTGAATATAATATTCACACATCCTCACTAGTCTAGCCTTGTGTATAGATATTGCATAACATACAATATGTGATCATACTTAGTTGATAACATCTCGTATATTTCTAGATTGATCAAGTATATACGAATCATAATTCTTTTTTTTCTTTTTGATAAAAAATTCAACCTTTACATATGGATATGCACATCAATCATCCACTTAAAACTGCATAAATCAAATGTTAATTAAATAGTTAAAAACCTCTCTAAAATAAAAATAAAAATATGTATGAAGTAAATAAAAAACCCATCCTAACATCAAACACAACATGACAACACTCCAAAGGAAAACAAAACTATAAAAAAAGCTAATGCCAAACAACCTAATAGATATGGATCTCTCAACTAAATAATCTACATGTTACAACACATAGAAACTAACGATATCACAAACCACCTAATAGATATGGATCTCTCAACTAAATAATCAACACGTTACAACATATCGAAACCAATGATATCACAAACCACCTACCACATTGATAAGTTGTGATTTTTTCACATAATATTAATAGTGCAATTCATATGTATGGATACACGAGTGCAATGCATCTATACATTCATGAATGCACCAAAAAATTCATGTTATTTTATGCAAAAGGTCGCTTAATATTGAATTTACAATATCGTGAAGCTATGTCATTAGTGCCTATATATATAAATATTGGAAAATGAACCATGAAAAATGTGTTATGATTTAAATTATGTTATGTTTTTTTAGTGAACTCCATATCAACCTTTGTATTACAAGGCTTTAAAAAAAGCCTCAATACCTTTGTTTCTCTAGAAAATATATAGATGCACCATTATACGTGTGTATGTAATTCCTAGTACAAGGACATATATTATATAACAAATTAATTTTTCCATACTAAGTGGTAAATTGGTAATAAATCGAAGCACCGTTATTGGTAATTTTGTATACTATCAAGTTCATGCGATAAATGTGAGAGTAATTTTTAGAAATTTTGGCTTATAATGGGACACTCATTGTAATATCTCGAATTTTGGATTAACTATTTTTGTTGTTATATTGGGCCATGGCCCTAACACCTATGTTTTATTTTGAGTATTGGGCATAAGTCCTAGCACCTATGATTTACTCTTTTATATATTGACATATCGGGCATGGACCCTAACTGACTTCTTTATTTGATTGTATACTGGGCGAGAAGGCCCCCATGTTTTAATGATGTTCTCCAGCTTTGATATGGGTACAAACCCTAATATACTAAGATGACCTTTTGTTACTTACTGTGCAGAGCTATGATTTTACATGATTTGACTTATGAGTGTGTTGAGCGTGGACTCAGAAACACACATATAACCTACATACTGGGCATAAGCCCCGATATACCTAGAAGAATGTTTATGTACTGGAAGTAAGCCCTGAGGTACATTGAGTGTTGGGCCTAAGCCCCAGAGCACTCAAAGCTTGATAAACGAATACCGGATCCGAGGCAACTTAAATATTCTAGATGTGCCTCACAACCACATTCTAGCACTACTGTTGAGCAGAGGCTCTGGAATTGTACTAGCGTAACGCCCATGTGAGAGTGTTGAGTTAAAAGGCTCTGAAGAGCACTCGGGGTTACTGGATCTCAAATTGTTGAGTTGGAAAAGACTTTGAATAGCACTTTTACTTTCATCACATTTATTTAATTTGATTAAATAATTCATCTTTTATTTATCATCAAATACTGCGGGAACTACCGTGTTAAACGAGGGAATCCGACATGCAAAGAGAGGGACTAGAGGTGCCTATCTTAACTTACTGAAAGACCGTCCAAAGAAGTGGGCCTTACCCTTAAGTTGTTAAAACTAAGTATCATGTTAAGATACAAGATTTAATATTATTAGTAGGAATATTTAATAATTAATGATGTGATTAATTATTGCATATAGTTTATACATAGTGGGATGCCACATTATTTAATAGTATTAATAGAATATTAATATTTAGTGGGAAACCACATTTATAAATAGTATCACTAATGTATTAATACCTAGGTTAGAAATATTATTAGTATAATTATTGTTATCATAATTATTATGAAGAGCTTAAATCAGAAATCACTATAGATTGAACCATTGAAAAAGTCTTAGTGAAAAAGACTAGATATTTATTAAATAATATCTTTTAAATATTATTGATCTAATTTAAAGAAACTAATTATTCTAATAGTCATAATTCAAGACTCCCCTACATAAAGAGGGCAGATCCTAAGTTTAGGGAATCATCTATCTTTTTCATTATCATTTTTGATGGTAATAAAAGGGAAGTCATCTGCTCCAAGAAACTGAACCAGTAGCAACCTTAGGTCCTCTATCTCTTTTGCATGTTAGAATCCAGCTTGAGGGAAATCCATACAGAACTAGGAACGGTTGTAGGATCATGGTTGGGAGGAACACGGTAGCCCCAAATTTATCCAGCTAAGGAAATCATCCTAACATGTTAGCTAACAGGTTCTGCATTAATTATTGTGGAGTGTGCAAGTTACTACAGGAAGGAATCAAGTGCCAAGCAGCCAAGCTTCCACAGGAAAGGATCAAATGCTCAAGCAGCCAGGTATGTAGTATTCATTATTCCATTTTCCAGTTATAATTGTTAGATTTTGAGCATTAATTCAACATACTCTAGGATCTTTACTGAGAGAATAACATGTACAACATATCAATCATATCAAGCATGTATCAAGCATAGCAAGCAATCACATAAGACAATGGACACACAGAGTTTCACTAGGGAAAACCATAAAGGTGAAAAACCCCACAACTTCCTCAGAGATAGAAAGAGCAATGATACAACCAAAGTACAAGAGATAGTCTTCTACTAGAAGCTACTCCTCCTCCTCAACTAGTGCACCACTTTTCAAGTAGTGTAGAAGTGAATAATGAGATGATCAAATAGAGAGCTACCGCTCTCTATTTATACTTGTCTTGTACTGCCTAATAAACCAATAGGTCCGACTTGTCTAAATCAGTCTAATAACCCATGGTTACATTAATCCGGGCCGACCCCTCAATAGGTAGTCTAATAACCGATCACAACAAGTTATGACACTTGCGACACTTGTCAATACAAAAGACGACACTTCCGTATAGAGGAATAATACCATCTCTATAGGAGTACAATATAGATAGGTGAAATACATTCCGAAGTTACATATACATCAGCACTCCCTCTTAACTAGTAAGGTATTTCTCGACACAGATCTGCTAGCACAAGTCTTCTTCTATGGATCATCATCACTGGATCATCGTCATCGAATCATCATCATCGAATCGTCATCATTATTGCTATCTCAATCAATCTCCAATCTACTCGTCATAGGAATTTCTACAGAGCCAATCCTTTTTCATACTGGGTGTAGGCCCTCCACCTACAGGTCTTCATCATCTACAGAGCTAGCCCTTTTTCATGTTGGATGATCATCTCTGCGAGCAATCCATCAAGTAGGTAAACCCCAGGATTGATTGCACTGCCTGTGCAAAACCTGCAAGATCTCCCAGGACTGATTACACTTCCTCTTCAAAACCTGTAAGAGCATCTCAGGACTGATCATATGCCTTTGCAAAACCTGTGCACCATACTATCAAATCATCGCCTTCATATCATCATCATCGTCCACAGAGCACAACCTAGATGCACACACGCAACACTTAAACTCACCGGCATGGAAGGAATTTCCTCTGATCATCCGGGAAAGGCTCGCAACACTTACATCAACGACCATGGGAGGACCAACCTACCCCGATGTCGGAATGGCACGTCACTTACATCAACGACCATGGGAGGACCAACCTACTACCATGTTGGAATGGCCCAACACTTACATCAATGACCATGGGAAGACCAACCTACCACCATGTTGGAATGGCCCTAGCCCTTACATCTACACCATAGAAGGACCAACCTACCACTATGTGAGAATGGCTCCAGCCCTTACATCTACACCATAGGAGGACCAACCTACCACTATGTGAGAATGGCTCCAGCCCTTACATCTACACCATAGGAGGACCAACCTACCACTATGTGAGAATGGCTCGTGTGCATCTGTTTTCTCCAGACTCATCACTTCCCCTTGGAAGGTATCTCGATCTGAAGTACACCAAGTCTCCCTCTAAAGTATTCAAACTTCACTTTGGCAAGTGGATTGGTCAACACATCGGCTATCTGCTCATCCGTCGCAACATACAGGAGCTTCATTGCTCCTCTTTGCACCATATCCCTGATATAGTGATACTTGATCTCAATGTGCTTTGACTTGTCATGGAGCACTGGGTTCTTCGACAACTTCACACAACTATGGTTGTCGCAATATATACAAGTAGCACTCAGCTGGAGATCAAACAAATCAGATAGTAGCTTCCTAAGCCATACTGCCTCACAACTAGCCAAACAAGCTACGACATACTCTACTTCGGCTATACTCAGTGCCACACAGGACTGCTTCCTGCTAAACCAAGAGATCATACCAGATCCCATGCTGAAGCAGCACCTCGAAGTGCTCTTCCGATCAATGGCACTGCCTGCCCAATCTGAATCAACATAACCCTCCAGGTTAAACTTTTGATTCGCCTCATACTTGAGCCAATAATCAACTGTACCCTTCAAGTACCTTAGAATATGCTTTGTAGCAATCAGGTGAACATGTCTCGGATTTGTCAAGTACTGGCTCAAGGTGTTCACTGCAAAGCAGATATCTAGTCTTGTATTCGTCAGGTACATCAAGGACCTAATCATCTGATGATACATTGTAGAATCAACCGGATCAGATGAAGCATCACACAGAAGCTTCAGGTTCGATGCCATAGGTGTCGCCATGGCCTTGCAGTCCATCATCCCGAACCTCTTCAGGATCTCTACTGCATACTTCCCTTGTCCAAGGAAGATTCCATATGCACTATGCCACACATCCATACCAAGAAAGTAGTGCATCATACCCAAGTCCTTCATTTGGAACTCAACAGTAAGCTTCCTCTTCGTGTCGGCAATCAAATTATCCTCACCTGTTACAAACAGGTCATCCACATACAATAGTAATATCACTGGATTGCCTTCCTCAACCTTGTAGTAAAGGTTGGAATCCACTTTACTCTTGGTAAATCCCAAACTGGATAGGAAGCCATCTATCCTGCCATACCAGGTCCTGGGTTCCTATTTCAAACCATACAGAGCTTTTATTCAGTTTGCACACATGTGACTCTCAATCATGTGTCTCAAACCCGAGTGGCTTCTCCACATACACTTTCTCTTCAACTACACCATTCAAGAAGTTTGTCTTGACATCCATCTAGTGTACCTTCCATTTCATCACTGTAGCCATAGCAAGTATTGATCTAATGGAAGTGTATCTGGCCAAAGGAGCAAAGGTCTCTTCATAATCAATCCCTTCTTTCTGGGAGAAGCCACGAGCTACAAACCTTGCCTTATATTTTTCTATGCTGCCATCTGTAGCATGCTTGATCTTATAGATCCACTTGGAAGTCACCACAGACTTCCCATCTGGTTTTGGGACCACACCCCAAACATCATTCTTCATGATCGACTAGTATTCCTCGATCATAGGATTCTTCCATTACTGCATCTCAGATCTTAGGAGCTTCAATATCTTCAATAGATAGCTTTGTTGCTGGAACAAATGTTGTAGTCCTTCTTTTGTAGGTGATGGTATATGATCTTTCCTACAAGACAAGTTAAATTGCATGATTAGAAACATATCATAGTTTTCAGAACAAACTCTTACTCATAAAGACATATGTCATACAGTCATGCAATTATCTTAGTCAATGCTTCAATACAACATTTATCCATATTCCGTAACTTTCTAGATGCCTTCCATCTCTACCAGAACATTGTTAAGAGTGTGCACAACTCCCAACATGTCAACAAAGAGGTTTCATTCTAGATAAGTAGTAATGGAATGTTGTACAGTACCATAGGCCACTTACCTATTACATACATTAGTAGTATACTGTTCATTAATGCAATTATTCTAATATGCATAATACACAACCTAATTCTAGGAACATAAGTGTATACAATGACAAATACAAATACTTATCTTTGTTTGTTTGTTGGGTGGACTCCCTCTGAATCTTTGCTTCCTTACAGGAGTTGTTGGAGTCCGACTTTGAAGTAACTTCTTCTACTCCTTTCTGTTGTGGATTGTAAGGAGTGGTAAACTCCCTCTTAATCCCTGAATCATTGCATAACTTCTTGAAGTCTTCTAAAGTGAATTCTCCCCCATTGTCGGATCTAAATGTCTTGATCTTCTTTTCAGTGTGATTTTCTGTCAAGGCTTTGAATTCCTTGAATTTGCTGAATACTTCATCTTTGTTCTTCAAGAAATAAGTCCAAGTCTTCCTAGAGAAATCATCAATGAAAGAACCATAGTGCACATACCCACTCAGATAACTGGATGACACCGGACTACATACATTGGAGTGGATAATTTCCAAAATTCCTTTTGCCTTGCTTTTACGGCTTGGAAATGTCTTCTTTGTGTTCTTTCCCTTTGCGCAACCTTTGCAAATGCCTTCATGCTTTGTCGGGATTTCAGGAATACCTTTCACTACTTTGCTTCCAATTGGTAATGCCCTATATTGCATGTGTGCAAGCCTTCTATGCCAAAGTTCACTTGGCTCTACTGAATCATGGACCATGGCTTGTTCTAGTTGGCCCTTCATTTTGTATAATCCTCCCTCTTGCTCTCCAATCACCACTGCATCATCTATAGTCTTACCCTTTGGCCACATGAGGACTTGGCCATCTACAAATGCAACCCTCATGCCTTTTGCATCCAATGCAGATATGGAGAGTAGATTCTTCTTGAGACCTGGAACATATAGTACATCTTTCATCTTCATAGACTTTCCAGAGTCTAGTTTATAGGAGGTTTCACCACTCCATTTTATTGGATACTGGTAGTCATCCCCAAGTTTCACCTTGTGGGGTGATTCATGTTCAGATAGGTTCATAAAGGATTCCTTGAATCCTGTCATGTGTTTAGAAGCTCCACTATCTATAAGCCAATCATTACTTCCATGAGTAATGGTTCCAGTGAGAGAAGAAATCAAAACATATTCTTCATCACTTGAAGAATCTTCACTATCTTCTCTAGCCCTCTTCCTGGGAGGTTCATCATCCTCTACAACATCAGCATGATGTCTTATTTTGATGTTCTTCTTCTTGTGAGAACCATCTTTCTTATTTCTGGGACAGTCTTTGGAATAGTATCCCTTTTCATCACATGTATAGAAACGGGCATGGGACATATTTCTTCGAATTCTAGGACTACCCCTCTGATGGTGATGTCTTTCTTTCTTGCCATGATGGTGAGTCTTTTTGTCACCATGACTTTTGGAGTGTGCTGTGAGAGCTTGGTATTCATTCCCCATCTTCTCTTCTCAAGCTATAATTTGACCTTCCTCATGTGAGCATTCTTCCCACAACCTACTGAATGTGATAAGTTTATTCCTAGCACAAATTCCTTGGATGAAGGAATCCCATGATTTAGGAAGGCCATTAAGAGTGGTCATTACCACTTCTCCATTTTCTATGTCTTCTTCCACAGATTCAAGTTGTTCTTTTATTTGGGAGACCCTTGAGAAATAAGACTGCATAGTCTCTGCATTCTAGATCTTGACATTCTTCAATTGATTCCTCAAGGTCATCTTCCGTTTTATGTTCTTCCCTTCAAATAACTTGGTCAGGGAATCAAACATCTCCTTTGGTGTCTTTAGGGATGACACATGGGGTATGAGATGATCTTTGATAGAATCAACAATGATCCTCTTTGCCTTGACCAAATTCTTTTCATGAAGGGCCTTAGCCTCTTCTCCCTCTGGGACAGGGACCACTTCACTTATATAAGTGTCCAACTCATTTTCTTCTAGGATTAACTCAATACTATACTTCCATGCTCGGAAGTTATCAGCCCCTTCAAGCTTATACTCAAGCTTGGTGTGCTGAGACATCTTAAAGAGTACTTTGAATGGAATTAGAAAAGATTTAGGTCTTACCACTTGATTTGCTGAAAACTGGATCTGGTCCCGGATTAGGGGGCTAATCAGCTCATTAAGGTGCATCTTTCTATCCTTTTAGAAGTTTGAAATTCAAAGTTTGAAATTCAAAGTTTGAAATTCAAACTTTGAATTTCAAACTTCTAAAAGGATAGAAAGATGCGCCTTAATGATTTGATCAGCCTGGTATACATGGAATTTGAAAATTGCAAAGTTTCACCCTTCATAAACGCTTTTCAATCTCCCGGATTCACTAGGGAGGACCCTGAATTAGGGTTTGAGTTTTACGGAGCTTCACCTAACCAAAAGGTTCGATCCAAAGCTCTAAAATTCGATTTTCCAAAGGAGCTTCCAAATATGTCTTCAGATTTCAGAAATTCCTATTTTTGTGGAAACCCTAATTTTTAGGGCCAAAACTGAAAGTGCTCAGAATTCAATTCTGATTGGACAGAAAGATTCACCTTGCTGAGGAGAGTCAATATATCAAATTTATTTTCAAAAATATGTGGAGAGAAACCCAATAAACAAGAAACCCTAGTTTCCACCACTGCACAATGTCTTCTTCTCAAGTTAGCTCTGATACCATGTTGGATTTTGAGCATTAATTCAGCATACTCTAGGATATTTACTGAGAGAATAACATGTATAGAATATCAATCATATCAAGCATGTATCAAGCATAGCAAGCAATCACATAAGGCAATGGATACACAGAGTTTCACTAGGGAAAACCATAAAGGTGAAAAACCCCACAACTTCCTCAGAGATAGGAACAACAACGATACAACCAAAGTACAAGAGATAGTCTTCTACTAGAAGCTACTCCTCCTCCTCAACTAGTGCACCACTTTCCGAGTAGTGTAGAAGTGAATAATGAGATGATCAAATAGAGAGCTCCCACTCTCTATTTATACTTGTCCTGTCCTGCCTAATAAACCAACATGGCCGACTTGTCTAACTCAGTCTAATAACCCATGGTTACATTAATCCGGGATGACCCCTCAATAGGTGGTCTAATAACCCATCACAGCAAATTACGACACTTGCAACACTTGTCAATACAAATGACGACACTTCCGTATAGAGGAATAATACCATCTCTATAGGAGTACAATATACATAGGTGAAATACATTCTGAAGTTACATATACATCAACAATAATAAACCTAGGCTTTTAAAATTAGAATTGATACTGCAGCATTGTTCTCATTACCAATATTATCAACTTTAGGTTCTGCCCAGAACCTAGTGGAGAGTCTAGCAGGTCTAGCCAAGCTAGCTTGTGCTAGAAAACACCCCAGGAGCAAAATTAGAGTTATTATACTGTTTTAAATACTTATGTTTTTCTGTCTGAATCGTCTTACTAATTTCGTAGTGCGGGGATTTCTTATGTTCTCTTTAAATCGTTTATTAACTTTCTCTCTATGCTTGAAAAACATTAAATAGAAATAATAACAATAGCAAGACATACATCAGATATCCTAGTCATTCTACATGTCAAATAGTGGAAGAGGCCACAACAACATTATTTATTTTCTTTCTATCCTTTAAATCTAGGAATACTTCCATATGTTAAACATCTATATGATTCTACCAACGGCCAATCCATTACAAAGAAACAACGCATCATGCATTTCAAGGAGATACATTTTACAAACATAGACTCAGGCAGTCCATTCCTTTTATTTACACAGTAGTTTCAAATCAAGACCCATTGACTTTCCAGTAGGAAAATGATCTCATTACAAACAAAATGATTGTTAGAGTTAGGGTTTAATTTCTGTCCCTTTATTTATGATTATTTTCTGTTCTTATGAATCCCCACATAGGATCAGCAAACGCAGTAAATCAAATAACAGGATTACAGAATTAAAATCGCAGACTCACATCAACCATATCTTTTACCCACGATTGCTTGTATCTCTAATTCTTTCCTTTAAACATGTTTGCAAACCACAAGTTAGAAATCATAGGAAGAATTAAGAAATTTCATCATTTAAACGTTTCAGAAGTCAAAACCATACAACACATAGGTTACAGGGATCACGACTTTTCTCATGGAGCCATAACGAAAGCACAGTAAAATATTCACTACATCTCACAACCACAAACTTAGACTTATATATTTACATTTTAAACATTTAACCCCTGTCAGGCTCAAGGGTCGAATCCCACTACGAAAACGATAGGCGACTCCTACTTTTCGAATTAAAAGCCCCAGGTCAGATATCAAACCCTGAGAACAACTCAAACGCCTAGGTTACCTTAAGAATCTAAACAATAGACAGAAGCACCACTGGCAACAAACTATTAACCAATTTTTCCATACAAAAGAGTAGTTCGATTACTTTCAGGTTGAAAGCACTAACAACATATACACCCATATAAACTTTCTTATCCATAGTAAAATGTAGAGGTTATTTTCCATTCATAAATAGCAAAACGAAAATCCACAAATCAGTACAGGCATGGAAATATTCGTTCAAACCCATATACACACAGGTACAAATACGTGGATAGCAACTGAAACCAATCCATTAAACCCTACTACAAGCATAGATACCCCCAGAAGTTTTCACCATCAAAATAATAATTACAATGACTGGTCTAGCCAACGACGACCTCTAGGAACTCCAAAACTTGTTATAGAGAACCCAAACTGGGCTCACGAAAGTTCCCCATAATCAAATACAAACAGTGCCACTCCACAGAGGCGAGAGGAAGGGAATAAGGGATGGTGAAACCTGAACTTACCCCTCTGTAGTGCCAATGAAGTCGATAGCACTGGTCACCAACTAGAAATCCATGCAAGGAGGAACACTATCCATTACCTGCCAAGCCATCAAACGACACAAGGTCAACCCTAAGAATATAACGATTGCTAGATAGAGGTAGCAGAAAAAATTGAATCGAGGAGAGATCTAGCCATTACCTGAATCATGTTTATCTTCACTTCACCCCCACGCATAAAGCCCCAAATGGTGCACTGACCATGAGCATAGCTCAGTTCAGGGCACAAAAATCTCACAGACACAACGATGGTCTATCCAAAGCCAAGTGAAATGAAGGAACAGATGCTTGATAGGGTAACAACCTTGTATTGAAACCCTTGCTAGCTGGGCACCACTTTCAAAGTCGACATCATATGTGTGGTATTCAATGCTCCACTTAACACATTTTACCAATTTTAATGTTTACCCAAAGCTCTATAGTATGGAGTTATGCAATTGTCATGATTTGGGAGACACTAGTGCCTCCTTACCCCAAGGTTCCTTTTTCGACCTTAGTCTTACACTTTTAACTTAGGAACATTTCAATACATGATGGTAGTTCCATTCATGGGAGGAACCCTTTGTACAGGTACCTACATGCACACATAGGATGAGCCATTAGCAATTGCTAAGTAAGAACATGAACCCCAAGACTTACCCTTACCTTTTGGTAGCACTGCGGGGGCACATCTCTTCATGGAACACCAGGTTCCTCTCAAGGGCCTCAACTCCCATCAACAAAGCCCATCATGCCTGAAGAGACCATCTTAATCATTTATAACAAAACTCAACATGAAAAAGTAAAAGGAAGAACCTTAAGTTTTATACTATCATATATAAACTTGCTATTAGGATACATATACATCAACTACTTTACTTCATCACCTTCGACATAAGCATAATTGACAAAACTAACTTGTTTTACTTTAAAAACTCTCATTGTCTCCAACAAAGTATCGACACAACTTTGTAGTACTGAAGTTAAATTTACAATATATTATCTATGTAGGCATTTTTAGTAGTAAGAGAAAATTTTTAAATTTTTACTATTTTTGGGATATTACACTCATGGGGTATAAGTGGATTTTCAAATAGTGCATCTTATTGCATCCTATTGAATTAAAGGATGCATTGTATTGTTAAGTGGAACTAGAATAGTTTTAATGTATCACCCAAAATTAAAAAAGAATATGAAAAAAACAGTAAATATAATATATCAACATAGATCCATCTTAACTAGGGTTTTATCAAGCCTCAAGGGGATCAAATCCTTTTAGGTGGAAACCCATTTTAAGGCCCCAAATTTGAGGAAAGGTTGGCCTCCATTATAATTTCCATTATAATTGTCAAGGCATCAACTATTTCAATTTGGAATCATGTTGTAAATGCTAACACATAAATCCTACAAATACACAAAAATTGAATCATTTAATTAATTATGAAGAAAAATACTTATTTACCCAAATATGATTGTCTAAGTGCCAACTATTTCATGTTGTAAACCATAACACATAAATCGTACAAATAAGCAAACGTTGCATTCATTAACTAATTATGAGGTAAAATACTTACAATTTACCCAATTATTAATAATTTGCAATTATCATAAAACTAATTTCTAACTTATTGCTATATTATTAACTTAATAATACATAATCAATATATTCTCCATTATAATCATCCATGTGCCAACTATAAATCCTATAAATAGGCAAAAATTGCATTCATTCATTGATTATAAACGAAAATAGTTATTCTTAATCCATATGTAGTGATTTTTTTGTGAATATATGTTGCTCTTCTAAACCAAATTAAGGAAAGGCTAACTAATACACAAATATTTAGTTGTCTTGAAGTTATTTATGAAAATATTTTATTTAAAATGCCAAATTGTAATTGAAATTCAATGTATACTTTTCACTTAAAAAAATATGTATCTTGATATTCAACAATTTTGAGCGGACATGTGCTTTGTTTTATAATTAAAATTTTGGAGCTGATATGTGTGACAGACATGACACATTTCATCCACTTTGGCTATAGAAAGAGCCTCTCGGTGCAAAAATTTGAAATTTAATTTGTTAAAAATGTAAATGAAGATGTAAGAAGAAATTAATTACTCTCTTTTCTCTTTTCTATTGAAGGGGCATAATTTCAACAAAGATAAGAAAATGAAATTATGAAATTATTTGCAAAATTCTAAGATCAATGAACTCCACTATCCGCTAGTGAATCAAAAGAATTAAATAATTTGATAGCATAGTAGCATTGATAATGGGGTGGTCATTCAAGGAAGTTGAGCACTAGTGCTTGTGTGGTTGAAAACATAGAAGTAATGAAATAATATTTTATTTTACATTATGTTGGTGCATTGGTGCATTATTATGTTTCGGGTGCATTGCATATTTTTAAAATAAAAAGAACATCTCAATGTGTGATTTTTTTACCCCAAATGTGGGTGTGTGCTCGAGACGAGATGCGCTGGCGGTCGAGGCACGTGGTGCCCCCACCAGGGTTCAAATTTGAAGCCTTCATGGCCCTTTAGAGGCCATTTTACATGTCATAGAAGACCACCTCAAATTTTACCATGCAAAAAAAATTTAATTTCATGGTAAGCCCGTCAATAATTAAATTAACCACTATTGTTTAAAATTGCAACAGAAGGGCAGCTTCAAATTTCACCTGTCGACAATTTTCAGTGGGAAATTGGGAATGCGGCTACTAGCTAGGTGACTTGGGAGTGAGACTTGGTACTCGGTTACTCTCCAATATCCATGTGTCCGATCATCGATGGATCATGGACCATTGGGCCTCTAATCATATCATTGACTAGCTTACATGGACAAGCTTACACTGTGCATCCCATGGCTTTAACGCTTCTAAGTTCTCATGTCAGCGGTGAGCACTTACGTGTTTAACACATTTAATGTAAGCAACAACTTTATTAAACATGGTTGGTGGCTCATATGTGTTGTTGGCAACGGTCTTACCAAGTTACCAGTTATCACATACCAATTCGCGACTTCTAACTCCGTGAGTTAATTGAGTATTCAATGTATAATATATTATGTTAATGTGCCCCAAATTTGGCATTTCAGACAAACCCCACAATCCATAAACTTATTGTAATGTTGCAGGCTGTCGCTCTCGCCTGTGGCCCCTGCCCACGGATCTGTGTTTTCTTTGTTGTATCAAGTTAATCCTACCGTCTACAGCTCCTAGCCTAACACCCTGTGTTTTATTTGTTTTATGAAGTCAATCCTCTGGCTCTCGAGTCCCACCTTGTGTTTTCTTTGTTGTATCAAGTCAATGCTTGAATTCCATGCTTCCATGGCTCCGACCATCATTATATAATATTATAGGAATACAAACAAGATTTTTCTTATACCCTTTCTCTACCGTGGTCGAGCTACTTCCAAGTTCCACCTACCTTATCTCCTCCAGTCCTCCAGGAGAGTTTGCAGAGTGAAGCTGCCAATGCTAGCCTACCATAAACATATATAAAGAAATTTGTTTTCTTTGAGGAGCTCAACTTCAAGGCTGACTGGATTGTTGACATCCTATGAATTTACAGGTATGTACATCATTTTATCCATTCATGATCCCATCAATTTATTAAAAATTTTGTTATTTGACTAAAATTCTGTAACTTCAAAGTTCAAACACAATTTTATTATTTGATTGAAATTTTGTAACTTCAAATGGGCCTTGAAGGCTTCAAATTTGAAGCCTAGACCTGAGAGTGGGTTTGTCATAAATCTCCGTCAGAGGCTATTCAGAACGACATTTATCGATTCCCAACCGTAGCAACAACAACAATTGCTTATTTCTTCATATGTTCTGTGTACACGCATATGATTCCATGTGCTCCTTTCCTTTCCCTATTTTCCATTGTCGCCCAATCGAAGCTCTTGAGAATTTAGCCACCCTTTAACTTTTTTGAAATGGAGGGGACAAGGAAGACCATTGTTTTCACTCTGAAACTGAGTGCTTCCCCAGGCAATTTCCACTGACCATGGTTGCAGCCTACGGGAAATAGGTGTGTGCACTGCGCCCCCCATCTTTACCAAATATCCTAGGGATTTGGGGAAGTTCCCACTCTGCCATCCTCCATGCATCTAGTTAATGAGTCAGATCAAGAAAACACACTTTGCATATAAAACTGTATTGCATGAGCCATTTCCCCCAATTGCTCAGTCGTCAAATCGACACCTTCCTCTAGTACACGGTTTAAGATTCTTGGGATTTATTAATATGAAGATCACAGTTGTTACTACACTTACAATCCCAACTAGCTATCGAATTTCAATATGATTGAGACTATGCAACAACAACTAGTGAAGGACAATGCTGAAAGCTGGCAATTTTCTTAGAATGCCCAGTGCCGACTCTTGCGTTCGACTGTAAGAACTAGGACAAAAATGTTTTTGTATTATTTATTTTTAGAGCAATAGTGCTACTTTACCTTTTGATTTTGTTTTCCTTATCGGCTGGCCCTGAATAGAACAAGAATTTCAACCATATAACAAGAAATTCAACCATTTACGCATCTCCTCTCTACTTGGTCTGCCTACGTTTTACTTATGCTTTAGAACCCATCCTCTACTCTTTCATACCACATAGTTAGTATGTATAATGAGATCTAGGGGGAGGGCTATAGGGAAGAAGCAGTCAGGGTCCTGAATCAACTATTGAGAACAAAAGATTCGTGGAATCGGATAGTTCTCTTTGCTCAAACCATAACATAGCATGTAACATGTAAGGAGTGCTTAAACTTATTCTATCCCAAATACGTGTGGCATTCATAGTGTTGAATGAAAAATTAAAACATATATTGTTGTCATTGGCATTCAATTAGAGTGACAAAGAAACTTGCTATTGGTTTTCAATCTAATCCAACTTCTTTCTTGAACTGTTCTCTCTAATAGAATTGCGTGAAGGAGGATTATAAATGGCATAGGCAACGCAGTTGTTTGATAGAGGTGCATGAAAGTGAATTATGGTCCTCAATTCAAAGAAGTAAAAATAGTTACCATTCAGATTCTTTCCCTTCACCTTTTTTACTGCCTTTCTGCATACATCTCTATTGTTCACTAATTTAGCAACATATACAGACCAGACTCAACGTCCAATGTTTTTGGATTCTGAGACAATTTCTTCCTTTTTTGGCTTACATTATCAGTTTTTTCCTTTGTTAAGCAGGCTATATTTTATGTAGGCTAGATTTTATGTAAGCTAGAATTTATATCAGTTTGAATAACACTAGTGATTTACAAAGATTGAACTTTTCCAATAATAAGCATTGCGTTACTTTTAGAAGAGTTGAAGAACCCAATTCTTCATCGAGCTTGTATTGTTCGAAGCATCCTAGGAACCCATTTTAAGAGGTATTAAATATTATTATATTGATTAAAAGTTGGATTGGAATTGGGCTAGCAACCTAACTATAGCTGCACTAATGCAGAAAAAAAGATCTATAAAATTAGTTATGGCAATTCACACCGAACATCTGCAAAGTGGATTTTCTGTGTGTCTCCTAAGTTATGTTTCACTAATAAATTCCTCATGTTCAGGCATATCATGAAAGAGTAAAATAGTATTAATTTTGTCTATAAGGATGAAAGTTGGATTGGAATGGGGTTAGCAAGTTAAATGTATTATTATACTGGAATTTTAAGAGGCAAGATCAATTTGGGAAAATGCTAAGATGGAAAAGGTAGCATAGTGGCCTAGAGATTGAGCTGCTAGATCAGGGAAAAATATGGTTGTGTTACATGACATATATAACATTCAGTGCCGCCATATCCACTGCAAAATAAAGCCTCTCTACTTTACTACTTAAGTAAACAATGAAATTTTGATGTACTAGTACATTTTCAAATGAAAAGAATGACTTATTTTTACATGTCAGGATTGAAGGGTTCAATATCTAATAGCCCTTCAAAGTGAAATGGGACCCTGCCCTTCAAATTTGATCCCTGGCCCCCACGCCTCCATGCGTAAAAACCATGCAATAATTCCCACATGTGGAAAGGATTTGACCGACATACGAATGGGTATAAGGACGGCCCCCTCACGTGACTTGTTTGTGAGGAAGTTTTAGACTGCAATGAAGATTTCCCGGTATGGTACGCTGCACACTTGGGATATGACAGGGTTCCGGGCGAATTTAGTGATTGAAACAGGTGGTGAGGATATTAGTTCGACCATTAAGGCAGTTACCAATCATGGATCTCTAGGATATCAGCTCGTACTCTTGGATCTCTACGATATCAGCTCGTACTCTTGGATTGATTGTATATTGCTACCAAATATCGTCCCCAAGCATTAAGGAAGTTGACGAGCCATGGGAGCTTCACGATGGCAGCTTTTGCTTTGGTTGTTTGTGAAGGAAGCTATGGAACAACTCGGTTGGCTTGGTTTCCCGCACGCGTGAGGTAAGTGGAAAGTTAGTCATGAACAACTGCATGCCGTGGAAGCGACCTAGAAGTATAGATCTTCAATATCGCCACAATACTGCCCTCAGTCCGAGCTGACCTGGAATCGATTGAGAATGGTGTTTTGGCGTAGGTGGTTGAGAATGCACCCTCAGTGGAGCCTACCGAGATTGAGCAGTGGATTTAGGTCCCTGTCTCAACGCGGGTCCATTATGGGCTCTATGAAAAAACCGTTACCTTGTATTGGCTCATCAAGGTACTCTTGGGTAGCGTCCTGCTTGACCGCGAGGAAAACAAAGGGCTGAGGACATTCCTATTTCATTTTGGAAGGAACTGTAACAGAACACTCATCTACTTCATATGGATATAGATGTTATCAGGAAGGAGCTTGAAATCCCTTACCTCCCTCGAATGGGAGTGTTTTCTCCCGTTAAAGCTGTTGCAGATTATGCATATGATGGGTTTCGTGACATCGTCGAAGATAAAGGTTGGTACGAGGTGTCTCCACCCTTGACCGACTCTCAGGTTCCACAGTCGTTCTGTGTTGTCTCTTTGTTTACTAGTATTTTTCCTTATGTTTTGGTTACCCTGGGCCTAACAATTCTGATAGTTTTGAAGGATATTATTTGGCTTTTAAGTTCTGTCTTTCTGGTCAGTAGTGGAAGTATAGTGTCAATGTGGTCTATAGTGCTTGTACACCATGTTTTCACCTTTGGGAGAGGGGTCTAGGGTTTTCTGTTTAATTCTTAGACTTTGTTATGATGGATCTGACAAGCCCTGAAGAAATTTAGGCTGGTGGATGTTGTATTTTGTACATTGTTTAATATAATATATTAGATTTATTTAAAAAAAAAGTGTGATTTGTTTAGGAAACCTAGTCTAGTTATGGATAATCAAATGCACCAATTCATATTTTAATTTTAATATCTCTATGTCTCTCTATATATGTATATGTGTGTGTGGCAAATTTTAATATGCATTGGTGTACTCCTATGTTTTGGTGACATTTTAGGATTTTAAATAAATGATCATGACAATATGATGTGTATTCACATGCCTCAATGCATCTCTACACAAATAAATGCACTAGTTAATTTTTGAATTTAAAAGAAAATAAAAAATATTACCAGATGTTTTATCTTATTTTGATGTTCACCGACTTATGATGCATCAATGTGGTAATATTTTCCAAACACATAATTTAAGTTTGGAAAAATCTAAATGCCAATGCACCATTTATTAAGGAGCACTTGTGTGTGTCATTCCCATCGAACACATTATCATTTTTAGAGTTAATAATAATAATAAATCATATTTTATTCTCAAATCTTTGAAATTGACTTCATGAATTATGCATCGTAGCACCATAGTGCACTTGTATGTTTCAAATGCACTAGTGAGAATTTGTTTAAATTTAAAATAAATGGGTTTATATTTTCATAGATGGGGTACAAAGACATTCAATGGATTTTAATATTTGATGCATTGGCATGCCAACTTTTGATGTCAACTTTTGGATCAGCTTGGTGTTTTGGTTCAACTTAAGAGCACTGGAGAAAAGAAAAATCTATGCTAAAACCTTCAGCTACTCACTTTGATTAGAAATAGACAAGTGAGACATTTTTTTGGGAGTTTCTAGTAAAAACTTTGTTATAAATTGTTTTCTTTGTAGTTGTTTGTGTGTGTCTTGTAAGGTAGCTCGAGATATTATCTCAATTGGTTGTTTCCAATGTTGTTGGGAATTTGGCCATTTTTGTGCCATTAGGTGCATAGTTAGGATGTCTTTTGGGAATGTGCATTAGTCTATATCAACACAATTACTAGGAATTCCATCAATGGATGTGGACAAAATCCTTTTTGTTTCCTCACAATGTTTTCCTGAATGAAAATATATTATCCTAATGAGTTCGATTGATATTATCCTAATGAGTTCTCTCAATCGATTAAGCCTTCTATCTAAGGTAAGTTGTTAATGGGGAGACATAGGTCAAAAGTTCAAATTTGGTTAAGTCACTTAGGGCTACCATTTTCTATTATGATTATGATTGGTATTTGACCCACCCTACATTTCGATTTGTAAGGATGATAAGGGGAATATAAATTTTCCTTAAAATTATATGTCTATGTCAATGTTGAGGGTAGTTCTGCATCATATGTGGATGGATTTTTGACTATGGTAGTGCTTATAATATCACCTTTTTTTGATAAGAATATTTGGAATATATATTGAATTCAATTTCTATGTCACGTGGAATGAATAAAAAATGGGTTAGATGAAGATATAGTATTTATTCTCCTCCTCTTCGAGTTTAGGCCTTTTTATTATTTTTTATATATAGAAATGGAAAGAATTTCTATATATAAATATTTCATATATGTATTAGTAATAAATGGAAAGAATTTCTATATATAAATATTTCATCTATGTATTAGTAATTATAAGAGTCGGAGGCAGAGGAGCGCCTTTTCCACTCACAGATGTGGGTGAAGGGAATTCCCCTACACTTTGTTGTGGACAGCAACAGCTAGAAGAACCTGATCTGAGCAAAAGTCATCAAGAGATTGGAGCTACCAATGACACCATACCCACAACCATACACCATTGGATGGCTAAGCCAAGAACGAGAGATCCACGTCAGTCACCAATGTCGCCTACCATATGGCATCAAGCCCTTCAAAGATGAGGTAGTAATACATAAAAATGATAAGTTATTATCCTCCTTAGATGCAAGTAGGTTAATAGGTTAATGGACTAAGACTCAAAGTTATCGGGTAAAGGTGTAATTCCACTCCTTTACAAACCACAAATGAATCATTTTAGGTGGTATGATTTATTGATCAGTTAACCCACATTCATGGATAAAATTTAGTGATGTTTTTCCTTACTCATAATTGAAAATTAAGTTATGATAAATTTGATCACCTTTGAAAAAAAATGAAAAATAAAATAATAATAAAAAAACAAGGAAAAAAAACACAAACTATACAAACAAATTTCTTTTTTCTTTTCTCAAATAACAATTCAAAAATTTAAAAATATTAATAAACAGGAGAATTCATTAACCTTACTAATTAATCATAAAACAACCAAAAATTCATTCATATTAAAAATGAAGCATAGAAGACTAAATGTTTTAGAAAGTAAAAATCATTCACTTTAACAACTATATGTACATAATGCCAACTATATATGCATAAAAAGGGTGTAGGTGGGAGTGGGGGTAAATAATGGGAAAACATAATGACAACTATACATGCATAAAGATGTTGTAGGTATAAAGAGGGTGTAGGTGGGAGTGAGGGTAAATATTGGGAAAACTTATAACAACTATATATGCATAATAAAGGTGTAGGTGAGAGTAAGGGTAAATAATGAAAAAAACTTATTATAAAGATGGAGATAGGGGAATATATTAGATTTTTACTAATACTTATTCTCATCCTTATTAGGATGGCTTTTGAAAGAGATTTTGAGATAAATTTAATATTTTTTATCCACTGTCTCTTCTCACCTCCACCTTCATTTCTTCCCACCTCCACCCTCATTAATGTTATGGTGATGATGGGGTGGGAAAATATATTGATTTAAAACTAATAATTTTTCCTTTATATCTCCTCCAAACCCCAACTTCATTATGATAGTTTCTTAAATTTCTTACCCAACTACTACCATTATTATGAGGGTTGGGTTGGTGGGAGATATTGGGTAAAAATTATTAAGTTTTTCCATTATAACCATCCAAACTCCCACTTTCATTATAAACAAGGTGGGGGATATAATGTGGAAAACTTATAATGAGAGTGGGGGGTTGGGGTGAAGGGGAATACCTCACCCTCATTATGATGATGGTGGAGGAAGATATTGGGAAAATTCATAATGATAATGAGGGTATATATTAAGGAAACATTGATCATTTTTCTCTAATGTGTTATTAACCCCCACCCCCATTCCCATTGGGGGTGGGGGGAATACCTCACCTTCATTATGATGATGGTGGAGGAATATATTGGGAAAATTCATAAGTATAATGAGGATATATATTAAGGAAACATTGATCATTTTTCTCTAATGTGTTATGAAAATCTTATTAAGTTTTAAGCAATATTTCTCCCCACCCCATTCAAATTGTGGAAAACTTCATAATGAGGGTTGGGTTGGGAGGATATATTATGGAAAAATTAATAAACATTTATAATGAGGGTGGGAATATGGAAGGCATTGGGAAAATCACAAGTGTGGTGTAGGGGGGAGATATCTATCCCAAGCCCTACCTTCATTATGAATTTTTCCCCAATAATGATGGGGTGGGGAGTTATACTTTGGAAAAATTAAAATGTTTTCCCTAGTATATGGTGGATGTAATTATTGAGGAAAACATAATAATTTTTCTCCAATATCTCCCCCACTCCCACACCCATCCTCATTATGAATTTTTCTCCAATAAGGGTGGGGTAGGGTAGGGAAATATATTGGGGAAAATGATATATTTTTCATGAATTGGGGGATATATTAAGGAAAATATAATAAATTTTCCTACTATAATTTATTCCCAAATATATATCCCCATCCCACCCTCATAATAAGGTTAGGGGATATCCCCCACCACCATTATGATATCTTCCCAAATATCTCCCCCAACCCCACCATCATTTTAAATTTTCCACAATATATCTTCTCACCACCATTATAATGAAGGAGAGAGGATGTGAGGAGATAGTAGGGAAAC
Source organism: Larix kaempferi (assembly GCA_027924585.1). Taxonomy (NCBI): domain Eukaryota; kingdom Viridiplantae; phylum Streptophyta; class Pinopsida; order Pinales; family Pinaceae; genus Larix; species Larix kaempferi. Next base: position 23,277,848 of record BSBM01000753.1, read on the forward strand.
TTAATAATATTTATCCAATACATGCCCCCACTCCCATCATCATTATGAGAGTGTGGGTAGGAGAATATATTTGGGAAACATTATTATGAGGGTGTAGGTGGGGGAATATATTTGGGATAAAATATTATAATGAGGGTGAGGGTAGGGAAGACATGGGGAAGACATAATAAGTTTTATCAAATATCTTCCCCCACCCTTATATTTATAATTAGGGTGTGGGTATGGGGATATATTTGGGGAACATTATTATGATGATGGAAGTAAGAAAGATATAATGGGGTAACACATAATGAGGGTGGGGGTAGAGAGATATTGGGGAAGAAATAATAAGTATTATTAAATATATTCCCCACCCTCATATTTATAATTAGGGTGTGGGTAGGGGAATATATTTGGACAACATTATTATGAAGATGTAGGTGAGGGGATATATTTGGAAAAATCATTATAATGAAAGTATGGGTGGGGGAAGGGAATGTGGTAACATATAATGAGGGTGGGGGTAGGGGAGATAATTGGGAATACATAATAAGTTTTATCAAATATATCCCCCCACATTCATATTTATAATTATAATTTTTTTTTTGAATCTCTCTTCCCTTTTAGTGCAGCATTATTGCTAATTTTGGCGCCGTGCGCACAGAGTTATGCTTAACTTTGCCGCTGTGCGCATCGCAAAAATTATCGTTGATTCTATCGCCATAGCGCGTCGCAAAAATTAACGTTAATTCTGCCGCTGCAGCGCGTCGCAAAACTTAGTGCTAACTCTGTCGCTAGTGCCGCGCGAAACTTAGCGCTAACTCTATCGCCAGCGCCATGCGAAACTTAGTGCTAACTCTGCCGCCAGCGCCGCGCAAAAATTAGCGCTAACTCTGACACCAGCACTGCACAAAACTTAGCACTAACTCTACCGCCGGCACCACACAAAAATTAGCGCTAACTCTGCCGCCAGCGCTGCGCAAAAATTAGTGCTAACTCTGCCACCAGCGCTGCGCGAAACTTAGCACTAACTCTGCCGCCAGCGCCGCGCAAAACTTAACGCTAACTCTGCCGCCAGCGCCACACAAAAATTAACGCTAACTCTACCGCCAATGCAGCGCATAAATTAACGCTAAAATCGCCGACAGAGCCTTTAGCAGAACTCATAAATACTTAGAAAAATTGTAAATTTTCACAGACAGACATAAATTTTCACAGATAGTTAGAAAATTTTCTTGAATGTGCCCTTCATTCTTTACAGAGGTGAGTTACTACAGATCAAACTTGCACAAAAATAGTAAGAGAATGCCAGGAACTTTCATCTCTAAAAAGGGATTTTCTTTTCATTTCAAATTCAACAATCCAACCAATGGATTCACAATTAATCTGCAAGCATCCAACAAGCATGGGCAAGGAGAACTCATGAGAATAAGAGCATAATTCACAAGCTTTCCTCACTTCCGAAAACCATTAATCGGCCACATAAATGTTTTTTCATTGTAATTAACAAATATCATTAAGATATGGGGCTGTAACAACCAACTATTCGGGCTTTCAATCATGAAATTAACACATAGAAACTCATTTCCAGCCATGCTCAACATTCAATTTCATGCATTCAAAACATCATGGACATCCAAGGGACAAGGAGTCATAATTAATCAAGGCCTCAAGCACATGATGTGTTATCTCATATGCACAGCAATTAACTACAAACAATAACCAATACACAACATCATGCCCTCTGCACAACACACACAATCATATTTTTCTAATCTGCAATGTGGATGCCGACCCAACAACCGTAGTGTTGAACCTTAAGCTTCGATAACACTCTATAATTTCCCCTTCCATCAATCCGGAGAAAGGAAGGAAATGCTAACCAAACTACCGGGTTTATTGAGAATCTCAGCCTCATTCATTACTAAGAAATGCATGGATAATTAAAACTTCTGTGTGTAAGTTCAAATTAACTAAGAACAGTGGAATTAACTCCTATTTGCACACTCACAAATAGCAATGCATAACATATATATCATAGGAGAGGATAAAATCAACATATAGAGACCCAATCTCATTCGAATGCCCTGCATAGATCTCATATTAGGATAATCATTTCATCTCATTAAACATGGACCATTTACATATTGTAGAACAAAAAATGCATATAATTTATAACACAGCAGAATAACCATAATAACGCACATTTAGAAGGAGATACATCAGCCTATTTCTTTCAGGCAGAATAGTGAAACAATCACAGAATAATCAATCTCATTCTCATGTTATGCACAGGTTTCATGCCTACTAATTTAAGAGAATCATTTCATCCAAGTAACATGAGTAATTTAACATACAGGACAAACCACAAAATGAACATCATTCAAACCACAGAGAATACTTATCTTTGAGAGGAAGCTGTCCAACAACTGGATATGTGAGAGCAACGTTCCACCCAACCATATATCTATGTCCATCCTCTATTCTTTCAGCTGAGAGATCACCCCTGAGCTAGGCTCTGCATCCACTAAGGAGGAACTAGACAGGCTCACTCACAGCCATGGGTTCACTCAAATGGTCATGCTAAGCCAACACACAGTTGGGTTTATCAAGCATGCAAATAGAAGAGGAGGAGGGTGATAAGCCAATGAACTCAAACACAGAGCCACAGATATCTCAGGATAAATTCAAGCAATCCAATCCTCTGTTCCAACATCCACACTTAGATTTCTCACCATTCTGTCAACGAATAACTCAAATCCATCACTGGTTTGTTGGGCTACAAAAACTGGGTTTTTCTATGGATTTTGGGGTAGCTAATACTCCCAAATTTGCCCCAATGTTCATACCTATGGATCCCCCATTGGATTTCACTGTCAAATACCAAATCTGGGCATTTTTGGCTCTTCAAAACGTGGGTTCTTGCACAGTTGCGATTTCTGGCTTTTCACACTGCTGGGAATTCGTTTTGGATGGAAAATGATGCTGGTGACTTCCACACTGGAATGGGGATGAGGAAGAAGCAATCCCCATGAGGTAGAGTGACTTGTGGTACAAGAAAACAAATTCCATACTCTGCCATACGAATTTCTGGGCTGCCCATGCTCCATTAAAGCCATGGACTCTTTTCTTCAACCACTTCCTTACAACAAAATTAAATGTCAGCAAGGAAAGTCAAATGGGTTCTCAAGGTGACATATGGCAGCCTATGGTTCAATCCCAAAACCCCCTTACCACTCCCTAGTGGATACACATGGCCCCTTCTCATTCGTTGCCTCCATAGCTAGTTTTAGTATTTTATTGCTTGATGTTTATTTACGTCATTTTTACAATGTTCCATGGCTAAATAGCACATGGGTAACATAACGTCCAATGCTTTGCCATTTTAAATAAAATACGAACATACACTAGCGGGACCTTGGCCTTGAGCTCCACGCTAGGTAAACATACATCACATGTATACAATATTTACATTGAAAACTAATATATATCCTAAGGGTCAAAATGGGGTATTACACATGCAACATTTTGGATAATCTTGCAATAAGGCATCATCAACATATAACATGCATCCCACCAAAGACTTCCTCATCAGATCCAAAAAATCAACATGAGTCCAAAAATTCCCAAAGACAGTCAAAATCAGAAGCAACTTGCTTACTCCTATGATAGAATGCACTACATCGCATATTATTAGTTATGTTCCCACGCTACCAGTGTGGATTATCCCTCGAAATCCACGTGACTGTCACAAATGGAGGGATCTCAAATACCAGCCACACATTGAAGGCTCATGAAGGCCCCCACCAACAATAAATCGAATTGGTCTCTTCAGGCATTGAATAGTCCCCTTTGCGTACCTTGGGACTAGTTCATGAGGTGATGGGGTTCACATTTGGATCTAGATATCTCTTGGTTTCCTCTTAGCCTGTAAAAGGAAGCCATGGGCATGCATCTAGTAAAAAGAAATTAGAGAAAGGTTATGTTTCTAGAATTGTTTTGGAACTTATTGCACCTCTTCCCATACCTCCCGAGCATTCTTCAATCTCCCTTGCCACCTTTCTTCAAGGGGCAAGTGTTTCTCCCATTTCTCCCTCTCAAGTTCTCTAGCATTTAGTGTGGAAGAAAAGAACCTCGTTAAGGGAGATTGTTGGCTTCCTTTTGAAGCCCACACATCCTAAGTGACACTTCTTGTAATGAGAATGACCGTTGGCCAATTTAAATTGGTTCTTGCATTTTCTCTTTGTTGTGGTTTGCATCCTCTCACCCCTCTTTGTTTTTATTTCAAGTTGTTTGAAGATTTTTATTTTTTATTTTTCTTTGAATCACTAACAAAGGCTTGCAGGATCAATTTCGGATCAATCACATTTGATTTTTGTACTACAATACTAGGCCTTGTTGACAACCTCAAAGGTGTAACACCAAGTGGGAAGTGTTGCATTACTCTTGTGCATATTTTTCCACAACAGTTACCTCCGGCGTAGTCTTCATATTTTATGCCATTGTGATACTTATCTCCTAGAAAAGAAGATTATATGGTGTATGTTGACCATACGATGAGATCTTGACTTCACACATCAAGGGGAAATTTGTTAACACTTAAAATTTTTCCATTGGTCATGTCATTAACCTAGTCACCTACATACACCATCATCCCAACTCATTTACAGATCATTCCACCCATTGTGCCTTGACAAGACTTTGAAAAAGACAAAAATCTAAGTTAGTCACAAAAGGGGCCACCTTAAGTTCGATTCACTCATATTCCTAGGAAATGAGCTACCCGAATCACACAAAAATCCTCAAAATGAGTGACCCAAATCGCACAAAACCTCAAAAAAAGCACAACTTGGATTTCGACATAACTTTTGGTTGTTTCCTACTTTTCCCTAGCAAAAGCACAAAACTTGGGCATGAAGTCTAACTTGGCATAAATGATGGAGAGGGTTTGGGATGGAAAAAGATGCCACAATCATTATTCCCAAAGCCATGCACTGAGCCTATAAATGAATCCTCAAGGCCCCCCATTCAACAATATTTCTCCATTCATTGCTCAAGTTGTCACTCTGCACAAACTTCCTTGAGATTGGAGCTAACCTCTTTTGTTCATATCTCACCTTGCTGGAGATCGCTATCATGATGTATGGGTAGAGAATCATAGAATGCTAGGAGACCCAACAGACTCTCCCTTGGACATTTGCAAGGGCCCCTTCCACTGCTTCTTAAGAAGTGATTCGACTTCTTATAATTCAATACAAAATTCTTTGATTCTTCAAATGCTTTTGTCATATGAATGTTGTTTGTCAAAGAATGTATTTGACATGTTTGTTTAGATTTTTTTAAAGACAGTTTAGTTTAGTTTTGCTTGCATGTTTAGATTAGTTTTAATCTTTATGTTTTGTTTTTTATGTTTTTCCTTTGAAACTATAATAAGGTCTGCATAACCCTCAGTAGGTGCTATTTTGCACGGGCTGGTGTGAAAGCGCTAGTAGTTCTACTTATTATTCTATAGCTTCAATTGCTTAACATGCAACTACTATGGTTGCTTTTATCTCAACTACTCTTCATGTAAGGTCATCTTCATATGCATCTTCTTCTTGTATTTTGGCTGCAATCAATACATCATCCACTTGGTATTCTTCTTCAAGTAGGCTTATTTCTCCAAATGAGACATCAACGAGCTCCTTTTGCTGCATCATAATCGACCAGCCTTCATTTGAAAGGTGTTCATTATCATACTTTGGTTCAAGTGCTTCAACTTCTGATTGTGAGTGGTCATCTTCAGTGTCATCATATTCTAGATTCACTTCATCAAGGTACACTACTTCATTAGCAATTTCTCTTTCTTCATTAGCAATCTTTGTTGGATTCACTGAATCATTGGCTACTTCATTGGCAACTTCACCATCACAAACTTCTATATTGATATCTTCAATTGCAAATTCTATATCGTTGTTTTAATCATCCACATGTTCATCTGCACAATGGGCTTTATCATGCTCTACTTCACAAAATGGTGAAGATCATTCCTTAATTAGTAGACATATATTCATTATTGTTTTCAATTAACCCAATCCATACTGTACCAAATAATTTTTTCCATAGTTTTAGTTAATGGAATTGCATCCTTTTGGTTTCTTTTGAAGTGTGTTTACTGTACACACTATCCATCCCATAACTCCTATAGGTTAATCCATCGTTTGTATGCGGCATTCTGAAAATATTTATTATTACACATAATTTCATGGGAGGAGAGAGCAAATCAACCCTCGTGATCATGATAACTCTTCTTCTAAACATTTGTCCGCCTTCGAAGCCTTTACAATGTACACAATGCAACTCTTACTCCGCGTCCATTCTCCATCGCAGAGTTTAAAGCTTCCGTCGTTGACTTTTCTATACAAACGAGAATATATCTATAAGTATGATTTTTTTTACTTTTCCAAGTATTATTTTCTTAAAATTGACATTAAATTAAATTAAGGTGTAAATAGGAATATCTTTAGAGTTGCTTCAACAAAGCTTATAGATTTTTGTCAATATTTTGGATGGTTTCACATTTTTTTTCAAATGGGGATGGTTTCACATTATTAATTAAATAGGTATTTAGTTTACTTGGTCAATTTATAAGTGGATAGTTTAATGCTTATTTTTAATTAATATAGTATTTTTAAATATAGGTGTAGCATTAAATGTATTATAAACTATTGGGATTGGATAGTTTAATGCTTTTTTTTTAATGAATATAGTATTTTAATCGTTTTTTTTTTAATGAATATAGTACTTTCAAATACAGTTGGAGCATTACATGTATTATAAACTATTGGGATGGTTTCAGACTGTTAATTAAATGGGTACTTGGTTGATTTGGTCAATTTATAAGTGGGTATTTTAATTAGTATTGTACTTTCAAATGCAAATGGGTATTTGGTTGATTTGGTCAATTCATAAATGGGTAGTTTAATGGATATTTTTAGTTAATATTGTATTTTCGAATGCAAGTGGAGGATTAGATCTATTATAATTTATTAGGGAGCACTATGATCTTAGGTATACCTATTGAAGTCATTATATTTGTACATCATTATATTATAATTTTATTTATTTATTTTGGTATACAATTTGTCATTCCTAGTATATTTTATCTTTATGTTAAACTTTTTTCCATATCTTAAAGTTAATTCAAAATTTCAAAATTTCTATATTGTTACTATGTTTATTGGTAACAAACCTTTTATAGTGGCTAAGTGTTATGATGATGTTAGAGTGTATGCCCTAGAAAAAGAATAAGCAAAAAAAACTTTTTATTCATTGGTTACAAAGAATGAAGTCTAGGTTTGGCCATTATCTTCATATTAACTTGTCCAAAATCCTCATATTAGTCCTTTTTGTAAAATTAGTATGAATGAAATAACATTTTTTTTTAATATTCTATTTGCAAAATTATAATAAGTTCTATTAACTAAAATGAAACTAATCATTGTTTTTTTCCAGTTTTACTTTGAAAACACAAAATATTAATATTTGGAGTTTCATGCAAAACCCTATGTCTCAAACATTAAATAAGAATAATTTCCAAGAACGTCAACTCTATTGATTATTCGTCAGTATGAGGACTATTGTCATCACTTTTTTTAATTAATAAGAATAACAAACTATTACCATAGTTTTCTGTCATCACTTTTTTTAATTAATAAGAATAACAAACTATTACCATAGTTTTCTTTCAGCAGAAAGTACATCCCCTGATATTCCTTTGGGAATCAAGGGGCTTACTTTGCCCCCGGAATGGATCGCGGGTCGATGCCCCAACCATCTTACCAATGCACTATTCGAGGCAGACTCAAACTATTATCGTAGTCTATCAAAACCTTTGTTTGATTTAATTTTTATTATATTAATTTTTATTTGTAAATCATAATTATTTTAATTTTCATTAGTTTATAAACCTTAATATGACTATTTTCTATTGAATTATCACAAAATTTCTTATTATGTCCCCCTTAGAGACATATAACATCCATGCAGATGTATTAATCCAACCGTACTATAAATTAATATTTTCATACCCTAAATTTAATATTTGAATGTTGATTTTATTTATGATAATTTTTATCTTTTTATTTTTCTATTGGTTAGACAGATGTCTCGGGAAACAACGAGGGGTTTCACTTGACATCTATCCACCTTGATGTCATCAAATGCTGTGCATGTTATCCTACGAACTATTTTGATTCCTTATTTTCTCATATAAGTTGCATTCTGCATTACCTCCATAGTGAGAATTCTATTTATTTATTTAAAATAAATCATATCTAACAATTTGTCAGTCAATAATATGACTTGAAAAAAATGCTTCACATTCATGTTTTTTGAAAAAGTAGAGGGCATGGATCATCGTCCTCATGAAATATCTAGAACAATGTCAGCAGGAAAGAATGACTGAGAATAAAAAAGGATTAATGAAATTCAAATCGTCATATTTTTTTATGGCAATTCAGTTTTTTGGACTTTTGGAATTTTAGAATCATTCAGTGTACAACTGGTCATTTCACTGACATTTTTTCTGCAATCTGTGACCACTAAAGCTTGCCACACTCACATCGGTGTCCACACTCACGTTGGTGGATACACAATGGGCACATGTAATTTTTCATGACCATCACAATCAAACCATTGTAAAATCCATCGAATAAATGCTATCATAGTGAATCTGGAAAAATTATCAAATAAAATGGTGTCATTAGTATTGTGAAATCATTAGTGATACAAACATTGATTATATTCTATTGAGACCATAACTGAGTTCCAGTTTATAAGTTTTCTTTTGTGATGTGGCCAGACTATTCTGTTCTTTTGTGATGTGAGACTCTTCTCTTTTGATCTCATTGTAATTTTGTTCTTATGAGAAGCATGTGGTATCTTTTAGGAATTTGGTTTAAGAAATTGATGATAAATATAGATTTCCTAACTCTGCATGGGATGCTCAACCTTTTTATAAATGTTTACGTGATAAAATCCATGCAATGCAATACTTGCTAACTTCTATGTATTAATGTTAGTTTTCAAAAACTATTTAGAGTTTAGCTCACAAGTTTCCTTGTCTACAGATTTGGGCTACTATGTCTTTTTAGCTATGCGAATCATAGTTACCAGATTTGGCATCGAAAAAATTATCATCGATGCCTAAGTAGCCACATCATGTTGCCATGTCGAGCAATTCACGGTTTACTGTTGCGTAGAATCATCCATACCCAATCAGGTTTATCATTATATTTTTTTTTCATTGGGTTTGATTAATATTGGCTCCGTAAAAAGGATCATTTTCTTTTTATCTTTTCCCTTTATCTCATGGTTATCACCTTTGTGTTGGACATGCATGGGAGTACAAATGTAAAACGTAGACTAATATCAATCTCAAAACATACAGAGCTATAGTTGATGTAATCATGGGAAAAAGGATCTTTGAAGCTCTTCTCTATGAACAGAAAAAACTGTGTCATATCTCCGCATTCTTACTAAAATCAGAATTCATACATATAAGCAAGTTCTAGACTTGTTTGGGAAGCTTCCTGCATTAGCTACCTAACTCTATTAAAAACTATCACATCGTTTGTACATCAATAAATACGGTAGATTACATCAGTCATAGCTACATTAACTCCAAAATTACTCCTTCTTACATTTCCCCTTAATTTCTATCTTTTACATTTCATGATTTCTTATACCTAAATTATGGCTTTGAAATATAAATTTGTGTCTTGCTAATGTCTTACTAAAGATATTAACCAATTTGTCTTGAGATTTACAAAATTCCAAACATATTTCTCCATTTCGTACAAGATTTATTATAAAATGATATTCAACATCAATATGTTTTCTTTTTCAATAGAATACGTTATTTTTGGATAATGCTATGGATGAGTTGAGGTGTGTTGCATCATTTTCTCTATGTTGAAGATCTTCTAATATCCTCCTCAACCATACAACATGAGAGGCTACTGATGTTGTTTCCACATACTCTACTTCTACTGAAGATATTTTCACAATTATGGGTTGATTTTTGGATTCCCATGATATTAAACCTGGTCCAAGATGAAATGCATAACTTGAAGTGCTCTTTCTATCATCAATGATTCCTACAAAATCACTATCAATGTACCGAATTAGATAACTACAATTTCTGGTTGAGTACATGATGCCAAAATTGATTGTACCTACAATATACCTTAAAATTATTTTACTTGCTTGCCAATTGGATTTTTTTGGAATATCTGTGAACCTAGAAATTTAACTCATTGCATACACAATGTCTGGTCTTGTAACTGTTAGATACATTAGGCTTCCAACAAGTCTCTTATACAAGGTGGGATCCACTGTTGTTCCATGATCTTGCTTGCTTAATTTTGTGCTTGTTACTACTGGAGTGTCTCTTGGCTTGCAATTTGTCATTCTAAAAATGTTCAAAACATTTTTAGCATACTTTTGTTGACATATAAATATGTCATCATCTGATTGTTCAACTTCAATGCTAATAAAATACTTCACTAATCCAAGATCTGTCATTTAAAACTCTGTTTTCATGACTGATTTGAAATTTTCCATCATTAAATTTATTGTGTAGATCACGTCATCCACATTAATACATATAATAATAATAATAAATTGTTGATCTGTTTTGGTATATAATGTGGGTTCACATTTTCGTTTGCAGAACTCATTATTGATTAAATATGAGTCTTCATTCTTCCATACCAAGCTCTTGGGACTGTGTCTGCATGGGACCACATAGATCACTGTGCATCGGCTCCAATGGTGCCCTTTCTCTGTAGGATGCACTAGCTAGAAAATATCCCTGTGTTGTTTTCCTAATATGCAACTCTCACAAGAACTTGTTGGTTCATGTATTACTAGAAAGCCTTTAACCATTTGTTTATGCTACAATAAATTCATCCCACCAAAGTGTAGATGACCAAATCTAAAATTCCATAACCAAGACTCATCTAGAGTTGTGACATTATGTACACATGACTGGTTGACATTCCGTAGGGTTAAAGGAAACGTCGTATTCTTGGTCATTTTATTTTTAGCAATGAGTTTTCTATATTAAAATTTGTCTAGTATTGTAGTAACAAGACTTATCAGTAAATATGACATTATAACCATGTTCAATTAGTTTAAAAACACTCATTAAATTGTGCTTTAGACTAGGGACTAGATAGACATTAGACATATTCGTCTTCTCATTTTCCTTGGTTATAAAACTGACTGTCCCTTTTCCAATTACATTGACAACTTTGTCATCTCCCAATATGACATTAGACTTGACTGAGTTGTCTACACTTGCAAATATAATTTTATCTCATTGCATATGGTTACTACAACCATTGTCTAAAAACCAAAGGTATTTATTACGTTCTTGAGCTTCATGATAGATTAAGAACATGGTCTCTGAAGTACTTTGAGATGTATTAGAAACATTCACTCTATTTTTGTTTAGGTCTTCCTGATTTTTCCTACATTCATTGGATAAATGACCAAATCTTTTGCAATAATAAAATTGAGTTTTAGATTTGTCATACCTCCTCTTTTTTCGATAGCCTCTGACTCTTCCCTTTGAGCTCAGATGGTGTTGTTGTGGCTTGTCTTCTTGTTCTATAATTACCTTTTTTTCGCTCTATGAAATGTAGCTGTTATATCTTCCCCTGCCTCTACTATATCTTCCTCTACCTCTGCTAACATAAGCTTGTGTTTTGAAAGAATGTTCAAGTCATTATTCTTCCATATTAATTCTTGATTCATAAGACAATAATGATCCTTCCAGCTCATCTATTGAGTATGTATAAAAATCCTTAGATTCTTCAATGGAAACTACTACCATACCAAATGTATTAGTAAGATTGCACAACCTTCTCATATGTTATGTATTCTCCATGAATTCTTAGATGGTTGACCACTTTTATTACCTTGCTCATAAATTGGTCTAGTGTCTTAGATTCTTTAATCTTCAAAGTTTCAACTTCCATTATGAGATTATGCAATTTCATATTTTCACCTTGAGTGTGCCTTGATAGGATTTCTCCAAAATATCCCAAGCTTCCTTTGCAATTTTAGCATTTGTTATTTTTGGAAAAATTGAGTCATATGTATCCTACTAAATTAACCACAGTTATTTGGATTCTCTCTTCCTTTGTTCATTTAACTGTGCTCTATGTCCATTAGTCATGGTATGAATTGTTCCATGATCTAGTTTTGTGAACTTAACTTTAAGAATTTCTCAACATTCATTAGACCATAGGAATGATTTCATTCTGATTCACCAAAACTCATAATTTTTTCCTGTTAGAATAGGTCCTTGAGATTGACCCGATTGTTATTGGTTTCCATTTTTTTTTAAATGCAATCCGAACCTCCAAGCCTGTGAGATTTTTTGCTTCCTTCGTTTATATGTTTTAATCACTCTTGCTTTTAAAATAAAATATATCTTCTTTTAAATTTTCTCCTCTTTTTTTAATCTCCACTTTTTTCAAAAAGAAACTACTTCCTTAAAATATTGGAGTCCTTTTGAATTTTACTTAGTGTGCTAATCCTTTTCTCCTTTTAACCAAATGCAATCCTTTCCTCCTTTTAAGGGAAAATGCGACTCACCAAAAAGTCTTCCCCTTTTTCTTAGGAAAACTTTCCCCTTTAACCAAGTTTAATATTTGGATTTACAATAATGACCGGTAAAACAAGTTTAGGGGATTAGTAAATATTGATTAGGGTATTGATAAATCATTCTTAGTATTGGTGATTTACCTTTCTTATCTCTCCTTTTTAATTAAAAATAACTTTCACATGTGCGAAATGAATTTTCCACGTTGATTCGCAAACTTGCTCGAGGATTAATTGGCTTATATCACTGTGCATCGTCAACTTGATCAGATTTTAAAACTTGTCATGGACGTGGAATTGATTAAATTACTTTTTATAACTAGAACGCATTCCAATTCTCCTTGAGCGACGTCATCTCCTCAGTGAAGTGTTGTGGTTTTTAACCGTATATTTTTCTTTGGTAAATCTGAACCGTAAATTTTTATTTTGATTATTTTCTTTTTATAGGGTTTTATTGCATACTTCTTTTGCGCTCCTCCGCATAAAATAAGGACACTTTCACTGCATGGACTTCTCGGCTCCTTCAAGTAAAAAAAATGGCAGCAGTGATTACTCAACAACCTACACAATATTCAACGTGGGATTTATTCTTCTACACAGATCTCGAGTTCCTCCGTTAGTCTGCTCATCTTTCACGCACGGCTTCAATCTTCCCTTATACAGTTGGGAAGAAACTTCTATAGGCAACTCAATTTAACTAGTGGAGCAACACTCAACACCAATAACTTGCTCTCATACCAATCTGTTGGATAGGTAGGGGAGTACAAACGTAAAACATAGACTGATATCAATCTCAAACATACATAGTTATAACTGATATAATCCGGGGCAACAGGATAGGATATTTGAATATCTTCTCTATTAACATAAAAATTCTCTTAGATTTCTATATTCTTACTGAAATCAGATTTCATACATATAAGCAAATTCTAAACTAGTTCGGGAAGTTTCTTGCATTGACTAGCTACCTAACTCTATTAAAAACTATCACATCTTCTGTACATCAATATATATGGTAGATTACATCAATCATAGCTAACATTAACACTATTGTTTTTGTTAGAGGGAGAAATTACTCCTTAGACTTTGTTCACCTGTAGCATTGTAGTTTCAAAGAGTGCTTCGAGTGATCGGATATTTTTTGGAGGACTATCTAAAATCATATTCAATTACCGAAAGATACATAATTTTTTAAAACATTAAACATTATAATTAACCATAGGGACATTGCCACCTCATAGATATTGTTTATTATTAATTGAAAACAATTTTTAAATACCATACATTTATTGAATAATTACAAAAGTTCTTATTTATTAATTGATAACAATTTTTATAAACCATGGATGGAGGAGGATATGGTCGCACTATGTCTCGTGGTTTTTTGGAAAAAAAAATATTTAGTCAACAAAAAGGAGGGGAAAGAGGGACAAATGCACATGTCACTTTAGAACTTTAACAACTGGTTTGGTGTTAAGAGATTTAAATGGTTTTTGAAAGATAAAAATGTTACTACTTCTTTTTCAAGAGATGTTGTGAATTGTGGTTGAATTAAACAGTGTGAGTTATGCAATAGATGCAACACATTTCAAGTATCACAAAGGGTTATGGGATGAAGTGTCCAAGAATGTGATATTTCTATTTTGATCCTGATACATTAAAACATGTAAATGATGTAATATCGTTATAAAATCATGGTGAGGAGCTCAAGGCGAAGGCCTCACCATTGATTTATTGTTCTTGTATCGGCAATTAAAAATTTATCTGTGTAGATCTCATGCTAGGATGGCATGATAGAAATTATAAATATGATGTAAATATGTATTTTAATAAAATACCCACAACTAGCTATGCAATGCAACAAGAGTATGGAACCATGATTTTTACAAGGAATATGAATGAAAATATTCAAACCCTTGAACCAATATTGTCAAACCAAGTGTAATGAGAGAACGCATAAACCATTAACTACCCATTTTGACTTATGCACCCAATCATTTAATTCTTCCAATAGATGGTT